>OX101811.2:54909867-55571245 GCA_944452925.2 Chrysolina oricalcia
ACATTTATGCATATAAAACTCACTTCTGATCAATTCACATCATGTTAACTATCGAAATACAATATACTCACATTGAAATGATCTTCACAACAACGTAAATGTGATATTGGAGATACCTACTTTGCCTCTTCTCATAACCTAACACCATTGTTTACGTATTTTCGCATCTCTTGGAACAGAAAAAATACTTCATTTGGTGTACTTATAATTGTTTTGGCATTCCAGTACTAGACAATACCTATAAAATGGTTTTTTAGCATTTTCCATTACCGTAATAGCGATTAAAACTGCAAATCCCTAACCTAATTAATAACTGTCAATAGTGTCAATGGTCATAACTATAGAAAGAAAGGCTTGTTCATTGAAGACTGCTCTGGTTGATCGAGATCACTTTCACATATGTTCATCTCTCTCTAACACTTGTACTTCATTTGCCTTACTCTGTTATAAAATATCAACTTCAAGCAAGCAGTCAGAGTACGTCTCAACAAACGACACTGAAGAAGAACAACACCGATCGCGCCATGTGACGTCATCCACAGCGCGCGAAAATGGAGGCGTTCAAATAGGTCAATTTCAGTCGGTATTTTATATATTATTTTAAAAATAAGTTCCAAGACTTTCAACAGTATTTATATTTTTTACTATGTTGTAACGAAGTAATAAATTGATTAAACAAATAATTTTTTTTTTGCATATTCCCTATTGGTGGCAACTGGCAGTATTTGAGGAAAAAGTTGTCCCACACGTCTAATATTGTTCAACTGGAAACTCCATTTGCTTGTTTGGAAATGCCGCTGTTTCGGTAGAGTTAAATTCGGTTCATATTTCATGACATTTTTTAGTCCTTTTTGTGTTTTTGCGTTGATGGTTTTGGTCAAATGGCGAATTACTACAGCGGCTAATGTTACGTACATGTGACAGTGTACCGAAAAATTATGGTTACAATAGACACGATGCTAGCGGAAATAGGACGAGTTTGCGTTGAATTCATATTCGTTTCGATGGTGTTGAATAATATCCAGCAATCAATTATTTCAAATACAGGGTCCTGCAACAGTGCTACATATATCTCCATTCAGATAACAAATTGAAGTATTTATTTCTATAACTACAACTTTGTGTTTTCAAATGGCAACCTGTTCTATTTATTAGTTTTTAGGTTTCTTCGTGAAAAATGAAAGCTAATTTATGAAAATCTTTATTTGAAAATATTGAATGTTTTCGAGATTTCCAGCAGTACACGTTTTTTTTTCAATATCCGACACTTGAATTTAATTTCTGGTCAAATATTGCTCATTGGTGACTGTCTTAAATGATGTATCTGAAATCAACTTGTGATAAACAGGGTGTGAAAAACATTGTAAATGAAAATTTGCAAAATCTTCCTTATTTCAAATAGAATATCCTATATATTATCGATCCGTAAGAATCGCCAACAAAGGCTCTACACATTCCATTATGTATTTTGTTGGACAAAAGTTTTTTCGAGTACTTTATCGAAGTATCTCGAGGTTCAACTGAAAAACTAACTGTTATTAATGACTTTTTTGCACTCACCAAATCGACATGATTGACGCCTGCGCATTTTAGTAGCTACCACTATCGAGAATTTTCGTATAGGAAAAAGTTGGGCGTCTCGGCAAAATGAAGCTACTCAGGAAGATTCAGCCTGTTGGTATTCATTTTTGAAAATAGGCGTGGGATCTCGGTCTAAATTACCTTGCAGCTTGCACTACTTTGACCTCAGCAGACGTGAAATATGGATACAAAATATGCTGTCATCATAAAAGCATCTATTTTTGGAAGATTGTCGGATTGTGCATTGACAAAACCACTTTTAGTCATTGTTCTTGATAATTTACAATTGTCAATAGACCAAAATCGCACTATGTAATGGAAAACACTACAGATATATAAATAAAAACAAATTTTCTATGAAAGACGACTAGCACAGTGTGAATATCAACACAAATATATTTCATAACCTGCCATGTGACGTTAATCTTAGTTTCGACCACTGGTGATGCGTTTCGCAAATTTGAATACCGCGCGCTTATTTTGCACTTTTTTATTGAAGTTTTATGGAGTTGAATACAATCTGAAAGATAAACTAACGGTTTAGGTGTAATGTCAAGACAATAAAGTATCGGAGGTAAAAAAATCAAGTAAATTTAATTCAGTTGCATATTCCCTATTATGTACATTTCATAGAACGTATGGCCAAATAACTTTTTTACTTTTATGGTATTTATGTATCATATTTTTCTAATTGGATAACCTATTTTTTTTTATTGAATGTGAATTTTACACATACATCGTGCAATAAAAAACCATACACGAATTAAAAAAAAGATTTGAATATCACTAAATAATCAATTTATTTCATGTAATGATGAATAATTCAAACTATGCGCTTAAGCTACCTGGTAAGTTATTTAAATTGTCAACTGGCAAACTATGAGACTATGATAGAAGAAGTTGAACAAAAGTTGATAATGGAAATAGTTGGTAGCTTAACAAAAACAAAATTTTTTATGCCTCCCCATAAGAAAAAATCCAGATTTGTCAAATCAGGTGATTAGGCGGTCCCATCCATTTATTGGAAAATAATTTATTTATTTGATCTTTTACTCATGTCAAACAGTGTCGTAACCACATTGTGTTGCGAAGGTCGAGAGGAATACCTTCTACCAAACCTGCTTAATCAATTCGTATATGCCAATCAATTGAGTATTTTTTCGTAACAAAAACACTAGTAGGAAACCGAAGGGCCATCACATGGAATACAGTCCGTAGTTATATTATAACTACGTAGTTATATTATAACTACGGACTGTCTTCCATGTGATGGCCCTTCGGTTTCCTACTAGTATTTTTATTACGAAAAAATACTCAATTGATTGGCCTATACGAATTGATTTAGTATAACAGAATATTATTCTGGTATGTTATCGACTCGCAACTGTCATTTATTAATTTGTTATAAACATTCAAATACAAAGAATGATATTTTTGTTTATTGTGTTGCTTATAACATGAAAACTAATAGAGCAATTGAAGAAAATTGAAAAACGAATAAATTAGAATGTTTTACGACCCGATCGGATCATTAGTAAAGGAGAAAAACCAGAATACCCGGAAAAATCAAAAAATTTGCGAATTAAAAAAAAAATTCATTACTCCGCCAATTTTCAAGAAGTAGCGATCGCCCGTGTCATGGAAGTATTGAATCATTGTGTACTTTATGTGTACACAAAACAGGCACTGTCGGATCATTAGTTCTGGTACAATTG
This sequence comes from Chrysolina oricalcia, assembly GCA_944452925.2. Classification (NCBI taxonomy): domain Eukaryota; kingdom Metazoa; phylum Arthropoda; class Insecta; order Coleoptera; family Chrysomelidae; genus Chrysolina; species Chrysolina oricalcia. The sequence continues at coordinate 54,913,164 of OX101811.2, forward strand.
CAATTTGAATCTTAATGCACTATATTGGAGTGTGCCCGGTGATAGTCCGATTTCAATTTCTCAAACGGATTATGAAAGTAGAAGTACCTATAGTAACACAATACGTATATTCTCATTTTGCATTAGAATGCTGCGAAATGGGTGGAAAATGCTTGCAAACATGACTGAAAAAGTTCGAGCCCGCTTTAGTGGCCGAGTGGTAGGAGAGTCCGGGAGATGTGAGGAATTCTTCTAAAGAACGGGTTTCGTGACACGCTTCCCCTCATCTCCCGGTCTCTCCTTCTAGACCGTTTACGCGGGCTCGGCCGTTTTCAGTCATGTTTGCAAGCATTTTCCACCAATTTCGCAGCATTCTAGAGCAAAATCTGTTTGAAAAATTGAAATCGGACTATCACTAGTGCATCATTAAAATATTACCATTTTCAACCTGATTTTATTTATTTAATGGTATTACTTTTTTAATGATAATGAGAATACGGACATTCAATATAATGACATAGTATGCCCGTAATCTAAATTACAATTATAGTATGTCCAGGTGATCGATTACCGTTATTTAATAAGATGACAGAAATTTGGAGAACATCAGCAGTAATGCAAACCAAAAGTTGAAAAACAAAATTAATTACTTTAGCAGTACTAATACAAAATATGCACGCTCACCACGGGGACCTCAACTTTTAAATGGATTGAAAAACTCAAACTACTTTTTTTTTGATATACAACATTTGTCCTCGATTTGGTAGATTCTGAAGTCCGGTGGTTTTGAGTATTAAGGAGACAACTGAACCAGTATCTGAAAATTTGTTTGGTCAATTGAGCAGCTTTGGAGCATTATACACCTATCCTTCACCTTCCCAATTCACCAGGATTTACAAAACTCTGCTTTTCAATACGACCCTTTCGTTTTACAGAAATTTATTCAATTGTGAAGATGGTGGATGTGAAAACTTGTTCAATTCTTTGAGCTTTACGCTATATAATAAGTTGAGTATAACTACCTGGGAAGTTGAATGAGTTGTTCACTAGTTATGTAGCTGGTTTGACTATGAACAGAATCAAGAAAAATGTAATATGTCCAAATTGCAAAAACACAATGTTTCCAACCAATTATGATGTGGTATAAATAGACTCATCTCTATTAGAGAATATGGTGGTGGCTGGGCTAGAAGGCTGTTACCCAACATCTTCATTTGTTTCATGTATCCTAAAAGTTTTGGCACAAAATTCATTGGCTTCAATTTCAACAAAAACAAAATAATATCCAGTTGACGTTGGAAAGAAACATTTGTTTAGTTTGGTCACTGTCAGCTGAGGTTTGTTTATTATGAAGTTTTCACTTTAAGATGTCGTATAAATTAGAAATAAAAACAAGTATGTACAAGTTGGTTGGGCGGGTAGCCAAAGCTGAAATCTGTCGAATATTTCAGAATGAAAACATTTGAAGCCGAACCATTTACCGAACAATAGCGGAGTACGCGCAGGGACTATCATGTCTGAATCTCCCAAAAAGTGGAAGACCACGTGCATTTACTGCACAGAGGTCAGAGAGATTGGTGAGAAGAGAAAAAACCAGGTTGGAATGTTAACGAGGAGACAAGCTCGTCAATGACCTTCTTAAAGTACGATGGAATGGTCTAAAATATTGAAAGAGACGTTATTGCCCCAAATATTCTCAAGCGCAACTCTTTCGTATACCACGATGCTGTCGTCAACTGAGGCGGGTAAAAATCATTAGTTTAGATGAAGAAAACTGTTGCACTTAGAGTCATTCTGAAATGAACGGAAACCTTGGATTCTATACGGACAACGTAGAGGATTGCCATGACAATGTAAGATACAAACATAAAGCGAAATAAAAGCAGATAAAATTCTTGTCTGGTGGGCAATTTCTAACAGGGGTAGGAATTTCCCGACTTTTTTTGGGAAGAGAAACTATCTTTTCAAATTACTTCAGTTTGTCCACGAACATCATGTTTCCATTACAGATAATCCTACAATCTTGCCGCAGGCTTGCCCAATAGAAACGATGATTTTACGAAAAACTAAGAGAAATGAATGTGAATTTCATCTGGTAGAGCAGAATGGACCACTCCAGGTGCAAAAAAATCAAATTGCAATTGTTCCAAAACTAATGGTCTGACAGCGCCTGTTTTGTGCACACATAACGTACACATGATTCAATACTTTCATGAGAAGCTCTAACCCTACTTCTTGAAAAAATGGCGGAGTTATGAATGATCCAATCGGGTCGTAAAACATCCTATTTTGTTCGTACTTCAAATCTCTAAAAATAATCTATTTGGAGCAACCAGATGGCTTCATTTGTTTACATTTTTTAAGAGAAATAATAAACAAAATCACGTTTTTTGTCTTTAAATGTTTATAACAAATTAATAAATGACTGTTGCTGGTCGAAAACATAACAGAATATAACTCCGGACTGTTTTTCAAGTGATGGCATAGTCGTTTTTCTACTAGAATTTTTGTTAAAAAGTCACTAATCACTAATCTATTGAGTGGTGTAATAAGAAATTGAGATACATTGCCATTCAGTTCTCCCTCAGAAAAGAGTGAACCAATAACATCTCCAACAATGGCTTCCCAGATATTTGTTAACCACTTATGTTTATAATCTAGCTATCTCAATAAGTAGGGATTTTCTGATCTAATTGGTATTCATCCGACCATAGAATGTTATTGAATAATTTGTTGTTTTGACTAATTTTTTTGCTTGTTCAATTGCAAAATTTCACTAATTTCTCAAAATCTGCATAAAGTAGTTCTTGGTGTAATTCAACACGTTGATGTGGGTTCCAGGACACTGTGGCATCGAAGGCAATGAAAAAGCTGATGAACTAGCCAGAAACGGTTCATCAACTCCTTATATTGGCCCAGAACCCGAAATCGGGATTACTAAATCCGACATTCGAGGATGCATTCGGGACTGGATCAAATGAAAGAGAGAGGTGGAACGACGCCCCTCTCATGCACCACGGGAAAACATACATTAAAGATCCGTCAAAAAACAAAACTGAAGAATTATACTCAAGCTGAGCAGAAATCAATTTAGAACGATAACGGTCACAGCCCAATGAGAAAACACCTGCACAAAATGGGGCTGTACAACGGAGTACTTTTTTGCAGACAATTTGGCAAAGGGACAGAAACAGCAAAACACGTACTGTCAGAATGCGAGGTACTAGACCGCAAGATACAGGCAATATTCGGGAAACCCGAATAATACAACAGTCAACCGGTGAAGAACCTGTACAGACTGGTGCAGGGGACTAGAGTTACGGAAGTGGGTGCTGTGAAACTAACTGGAATGCACAAAAAGCCCAAGAGGCTGAGGTGCAGCTGGTGACAGGACCAGCATCCGAAGGGAAAAAAAAATTAAACACGTTATGGATGAAAACGATGCTTCAAAACTCTTTGCACCGATCTCTCACTTATATCCACTATCGTTGACTCCTACGAGGATCTCCTTCAACAGCAAGAACTCTCAATTCATATCTTTATAAGTGACTGATTTGATGCGTTCATATTTAGAATAATTGGTAGATCCAGTTTCAACAAATCTAGTCAGGACCTTTCAGAAAGATCTTCATCGATACTGATGAGAATAAATTCTACATGCCAATTAACAATTTTTGACTGATTAACCTAACGAGAAAATCATTTCAATTAAATCAGTTTTTGAAAACAACATTTTGATCGAATGAAATCGATAATTCAACTTTACGATACAACAGCATTCACTAAATATTTCAATATTTAATATGGCATGCAAATATTTTCATGTATCATTTGCCAGACTACTCAATTTGGAAAAAAAATATTGTAGTCGCTTTTCTTCCAAAGGCTGTTTTGATCGGAACGTTATGGCACATATTTGAAGATTATTGACATTATTAGGAATATTCCAGAACTTACATTTCAATTTGAATGAAAATAATAATAGAGTGGTGTTCGAATTCATAACATGAAGAAATTAGAAGGTGTCCCATTCAGAGAAATGTGTTATAGAACAAATTAGCACAGGAAATTACGTATTTCGCACTAGTGATAAATGAAATTTTAAATTGTGTAGTTCCTAAACAAACCACACTAGTGATAAATATTTCATTTCGCACTAGTGCTTTGAATTAATGAACCCATTTTTTACTTTTCTTGTACACCCACCTTTTATTCTTGTGAAACTAAATTTTGTGATGATTGATATTTTAGTATGATCTTACCAGAACGATCTAACCTTACGTAGAGATATTTGAGTGCGTGGAAAATGATAACGAAGGTAGGTTTTGCACCACTTTTTCTTGTGAAAATACATTTTGTAACAAGTAATATTTTAGTACGATCCAACCAGAACGAACCTTACGTAGACATTCAAGTGCGTGGAAATTGAAGTTTTTGCAGCAATTTTCGTTGTGAAAATACATTTTGCGAGTAGTAATTTTCAAGTATAATCTAACCAACACAAACTAACCTTACGTAAACATTTGGGTGCGTGGAAATTTTGGCCATCGCAGTGGTCGATATATGAAACGATAAGCCAAAAATTCATTGAATAATTCAGTGTACCAAACAAGAATATTTCAGGTAATTTTTTGAGGTGTATGAAACGCGAGAGTGTGAAACAAGAAAACACCTTGACATGGTGTTTCAAAATCTGGAATACTTTAAAAATAATATTTCTTGAAAAAATGAAAACAAGCAATAATAATATGTTCTTTTGGCGCTAAGAATGCTTTCAATATTCGAGTACAAGGGTGATTTCAGCCACATTGATCTGATTATTCTTAGCAGAGGCACCTCACATATTTCTCTTTTAAGATGAATTATTCAAATCACTCGATATGAGTAACTGATTTTGGTCTTGCGGAAGGTTGGGGAAAGGGCCATCACATCCTCCCTTTTGATTCGCACTTGTGTCTCTTATCATTCTCAACTTTATTTTCTCGAATATGAAACTGCATTTTGTTTATAAATTTCCTCCTTATTTAGATGAGTTGTTCATGAAAGATTGGATAGGGAGAAGGGGGCCAATTGAGTTGACAGCCAGATTGCCAGATTTGACATCGTCAGATAACTTTTTCTGGTTAAACTAGAGAAGGTATTGAGTTTATATAATAAAATATCCCATTTTTTTTTCAATATTGATAATGAAAGTTGCTGAAATGAAACAAACGTCGATGACATCGTATCACTCATACCAAGCATTCTGATTCTATTTATGAATGCGTAGTAAATGAATGAATAAATGCAGAATGGAAATTTGAAGGCATTGCTAATGAAGTTATTCAAAAGTATTACGATCGATAACCATTAATATTAATGAAAGTTCAGTAAATACCGCATTTTCGTTGAGTGGACCAATATTAGATTCCCTACACTATAATATTTCACAGCATTATTTTCTGTCTGACACAAAAGTATTTATTGGCATCATCTCATGAAAAAATCAAAATGTTCACTAAATTTCCATTGTATCCGAATTAACGTGAAAATCTCTGAATTGGATGATTTAAATTTTCATTCACTTGTATCTACACAGGACTTTTATTCCGAAAGCTACATGTTGAATTTTATTAACTGATATTAAATAATTTAACATTTTGATCAGGTTATTCAGGCTAACTGAATTTACCTAAATTTTTTGGGATATGGATTTGACAATAATGGTTTTCAATAATATATCAGGTAAAATACGCCAGAAGAAATTAGTTGCTATGGACGTTGTTGTACTGTGAATTCATAATATATGGAGTAGAATTAACGAATTTACAGTGTGTCTCACTTCTCATGGAAACACCCCCGTTTCTTCCGTAATTATTATTGTAGAACTCTGTACATTTCAGGATAGTTATATAAACCGGCGATGAGTCTGAGTCTTGCCTGAGGTTGATCTGAGTGACATACACTGCTCGCCAGGGGCAATGGAATTACCTAGTTTTTCGAAAAAATATACGGGACAATACAGGCAAAAATTCCAACGGATTCCAAATGAGGGCATCAATTTTAGGTATTACATATACAGATTTTCGCTAAAATTTTTTTATTATTATATATATAGGCCAGTCCATACAGGATTTTTAGTAACAAATATATTAGTAGGAAACCGACTATGCTATCACATGAATTACAGTTCGTAGTCATATTCTGTTGTTTAGGACTTGCAACTGTCTTCTAATAATTTGTGATAAATATTTAAATATAAAAAACGTGTTTTTTATTGATTTGCTTATTTAATGAAAAACAAATCAGCAATCTGGAATTGTAATACGTACAAAATGAGATTTTTCACGACACGATCAGATCATTAGTATCGGAGAGAAAACGGAAAAACCAGAAAAAGATTTTCAAAAAATTCAAAAATTCACCCATTTTAAAATTGTAGGGTTGGCGTTTTCCATGAAAGTTTTGAATCATATATTCTTTAGTTGTGCACAGAGCAGGCGCTGCCAAACGATTGGTTTTGGCACAAAAGCAACTTACATTTTTAAGCAAGCTTTTATATCATTTAAAATTTTATAATGTAACAAAATGATGGGTATAATTCACTTTGAAATTTATTTATTTTCTTAGTGCATTTGAATAAAAGCTTTTCTGTAAAAAGGTTTTTTTGACTTCATTTATTTATTTATTTTTTTAGTGATCTTTGGATATGTTTCTTAGTCTGTTCATTTCAAGTTTTTTTAAATAAGGGGAGAGAGCGAGCCCACCGGCAGACATATTTTTTTTGGTAATTATCCATGTATGAATTCGTTGGAAATGTTTCCGAATTTCTACGCGTTCTCTATCTAGCTTTCGAGGGGGGAAGAGGAATACATTTTTTTGAAAACGTTTTATTCAATGGTCTGATAATTTTCATTATTTTTACGGATTTTTCCGATTTCAATTTCGCGAGTTTTCCAACTTTTTTCGAGAATTTCTTCTCTTTAATTGTTGACTTCCAAATCCGTCAAAAAAACTTCCAAATCCCTACGTGTTCTCTATCTACTTTTCGGGGGACAGGGGGGGACAATTCCTTCGACATTATTGTATTATCATCGAAAATTAACCAACATGTAAAACTTAAATTCCATAGGATAAGAGGAAGTGGTTCTCCGAAACTGTTAAAACATTTTCCGAATTCCTTTGCGCTCCTTATCTAGCTTTTGATGACAGGGTGGTGAAATTTTTTATGGACTATCTTCCATGTGATGGCACAGTCGGTTTCCTACTAGTGTTTTTGTCAAAAACTTGTATGCTTTATTGATTGGTGTAATAATATATGTTTGTAATACTATATAATATGTTGTCATAAAACCAGAATTGACCAAGCAGCGGAGTGTGTATTGGTTTGGACGGGAAACATATGGATTCAGTGCTGTCTGTGTTGACCTGCTCTTGCACTGATGAGAGGCAGCAACCTCGAAACTAGTCTGCAGGTGGTCACCCTGTCCAAATCAAAACATAATACTACTGGTTGGTCACAGAGGGCACTTACAATTGCGTCCTCTGATGCTTTGAGGAAAGTTGCGGAAGTATCTGTTAGATTTGATTCAATACCCGTTGTGGTCTTAGCTAGAGGAGTAGTTGTTTTCTGACAGTTACTTGCCATAATAAGCCTACGTAGTAGGTGTACAGGGTGTTTCTTAAGTACGTGTAGAAAATTTAGGAGCGTATTGCTGACATCAAAATAAGAAGAAAAGTTCCTATAAACATATGTCCATAAGTTATTCCTTCCTGTGAGTGTCAAAGTTGAATTCTTATTTTTTGTGAATAATTTCAAAATAATTATGATATTTGGGTAAAGTTTGGTATCTGTCTGGGAATATTTATTATTTAGTTTGTGTAAAAAATATATTCTTGATAGAGGTCCCTGCGAGCAACTGTTTTCGAGTTATTGAGATTTGAAATAATCTATGCAAGTGATTTTGAATGACAAGATATTTTAATTCCAAATTAATTCAATTAGAAATTAGATTTTTCACAATTATCACAAAATTTGATTTTGTCATTGAAAAATCATCCCAGATACCAAACTTTACTCGAATATCATAAATATTTTGGCATTTATTCACAAAAAAACAATTATAATAATTAAACTTTGACACTCTTTATCTTAGAAACGAATAACTTGCGGACATGTGTTTATGGGAACTTTTTTTTTATTTCGATGTCAGCAACATGCTCTTGAAGTTTCTACACGTACTTAAGAAATACCCTGTATATGGGAGTAAAGGGTTTATTATTGGTCGTCGGCAACGACTGTTCATTACCAAACGATCTCCCAAAGTACTCTGTTTTCTTCACATGAATCTCTCAACCCGGAGATTCTGAGTGTTCTCCCTCTGCTCGCTAGGTGGAGCGGCCTAGAAACCGCTTCATCTCGTGAACCAGAGGTGTGTATTGGTTTGGACGGTGAAAAGAAGGCTTCAGTTCTGTCTGTGTTGACCTGCCCTTGCACTGACGAGAGGCAACAACTTCGAAACTAATCTGCAGGTGGTGACCCTGTCCAAATCAAAATATAATTCTGCTGGTTGGTCACAAAGGGCACTTGCAATTGTGACCTCTGATGCTTTGAGGAACGTTGCACAAGTATCTGTGAGATTTAATTCATTACCCGTCATTACCCGTCATTATCGGGTTCATTATCGGTCGGCTACGACTGTTCGTTACTAAACGATCACCCAAAGAACTCTGTTATCTTCACATGAATCTCTTAACTCGGAGATTCGGAGTGTTCTCCCTCTGCTCGCTAGGTGGAGAGGCCTAGAAATAGCTTCATTGCGTGAACCAGACTTGACCGAGCAGCGAAATGTGTATTGGTTTGGACGGGGAACAGATGGCTTCAGTGCTGTCTGTGTTGACCTGCCTTTGCACTGATGAGAGATAACAACCTCGAAACTAGTCTGCAGGTGGTCACCCTGTCCAAATCAAAACATTATGTTGCTGGTTGGTCACAGAGGGAACTTGCAATTGAGTCCTCTGATGCTTTGAGGAACGTTGCACAAGTATCTGTTGGATTTAATTTAATACCCGTCGTGGTCTTAGCCAGGGGAGTAGTTGTTTTCTAACAGGTACTTGCCATAATAAGCCTACGTAGTAGGTGCATTTGGGAGTAAAGTGTTCATCATCGGTCGGCAACGACTGTTCGCTACTAAACGATCTCCCAAAGAATTCTGTTTTCTTCACATAAATCTCTCAACCCGGATATTCTTCCTCTGCTCGCTAGGTGGAGCGGCCTAGAAACCGCTTCATTGCGTGAACCGGACTTGTCCAAGCAGCTAAGTGTGTATTGGTTTGGACGGAAAACAGATGGCGTCAGTGTTGTCTGTGTTGACCTGCCCTTGCACTGATGAAAGGCAACAACTTCGAAACTAGTCTGCAGGTGATCACCCTGTCCAAATCAAAACATAATTCTGCCGGTTGGTCACAGAGGGCACTTGCAATTGTGTTCTCTGATGCTTTGATGAACTTTGCACAAGTATCTGCTAGATTCAATTCAATACCCGTCGTGGTCTTAGCCAGGGGAGAAGTTGTTTTCTGACAGGTACTTGCCAAAATAAGCCGACGTAGTAAGTATATATGAGAGTAAAGGGTTTATCATCGGTCGGCAACGACTGTTCGTTACTAAACGATTTCCCAAAGAACTCTGTTTTCTTCACATAAATCTCTTAACCTGGAGATTCCCTCTGCTCGCTAAGTGGAACTGCCTAGAAACCGCTTCATTGCTTGAACCAGACTTTACCAAGCAGAGGAGTGTGTATTGGTTTGGACGGGGAACAGATGGCTTCAGTGCTGTCTGTGTTAACCTGCCTTTGCACTGATGAGAGAAACAACCTCGAAACTAGTCTGCAGGTGGTCACCCTGTCCAAATCAAAACATAATTCTGCTGGTTGGTCACAGAGGGCACTTGCAATTGCGTCCTCTGATTCTTTCAGGAATGTTGCACAAGTATCTGATAGATTCAATTCAATTCCCGTCGTGGTCTCAGCCAGGGGAGAAGTTGTTTTCTGACAGGTACTGTCTCCCTGTCTGCCTCCCGGTCTATAACAATAAGTAAAGGCCAACGTGTCTCTTACCGTTACTCTGTATGATATTTTCATCGTATAAAACTTTTTAGACAACTTCTGTAATAAGGGAAGTATAGCCGGTCGCCCCTCTTAATATATTACCCTGTGTATCTCAAAAATTGGTCATAGCAAAGCCAATACTATTTGACATTATGATAGTGTACTCAAACTTAGAGTGAAGACAAATAATTGGAAGATTTCACTAACGAAAATTTTAATCACAGGATTAATTATGGACTAAACGGCTTTTCGCAAGTTTTGTCATCACCTAGTGTTTGTGTCACACTGTATATCAATTTCGGAAAAACAGTATGCTGAATAGTTCGTAGTCTTGAGTATTCCTAAAGCTCAAAATATAAAATAAAAATATACCAAATTTCACCAAAAAAACTGTCACTTTTTGACTCACCTAGTATAAAATTTGAATTTGTCGATTTTAATGTGTTACTTGGTTTGATGACATCTTCATTTTATAGGGTCGAATTAGAATTTTATTTTGAATAATGCTTGACTCACTCCGTATGCTACAATATTTTTTATTAAAATCCAGTCTAAAATCATTGCCTTATGGGTAAGCGTAATTTGTCGCGCAAAACTCTCTCATTCAAGATGTTTTCCTACGAGCAATGTTTTACTTTAAAGAAATAGCCATTTTCTAACTGTGACAACCTTGTTCAGGAAGTCATATTCTACAACATGCCAAAAATGCAGAAAAATTAACAGGTGATAATTTTTCCATAAGGCTGCTGCCTGGAGCTTTGTCAGTGCTCAGTGCCTCTGGAACTATACTGAAAATGATTCTTCTCTGAGTGTTCACACTATGAAGCATATTTTTCAATAGTTGTTGATGGTACGAGAAGGTTCAAAAATCTTGCACTTCATTGGAAAAAAATATTGACAGAATACATTTTTCTGCCAGATCATCGCAGAATTTGACAATTAAGGTAAATTTGACAACAAAATACTAACATTATTTTTCTTTAGATTGAACAAATATTCTACAACACATATGTCCCTATGCAATTTGAAAAAATTCCATTGTCTTTCTTTTATAAAAACGCTACAGAACGTAACGCTAATATGAACCATGATTTCTATTTGAATGTCCCTTCCACACATTTGGAATTTTGAGCTGATTTTGACCTTTATATCATTGATAAAAATATTCGTATAATTTGTCAGTATTGTCCCAAAACGTGGTGTTTTACAGTTTTAGGTTCAGCCCTCTTTCTTCGGCATCAGGCTGTTACTAAGCAACACGTTATTGAAAATCTGCAACAAATTATAATATTTTCGATATTCCTGAGTTTTTTATTAGAGATAATGTTTCAAAACGACTCATTTTCAAACAATTATACTAATGAATTTCAAAAAATGTTTGGCTATACACACATAATCGTGAATTATCAAAATATTATTGAGAGCCTCACAATCAGACACTATATTTGAAACATCTTATGTATCTGAATAATACACATTGTACCATTCTAAAAACGTAGTGAACGTTTACCTTATGGGCAATTCATCCCTGATATATTATTGATTAATCTACTCATCCAAACCGTCAACCCTTTCTGTACTTTGGTATTGATGCGAACTATGCTCGATTTGCATGTGTATGAGAGTTTTCACCGCTCTCGAATAGGTGGCGTATATGTGATGGTGTTCATACTTGAAAACTGCTATTTATTGGTTTCTGATTTTAGACGAGTGGAAACAATTGAAGAGATTTGCAATAGGTCACGACCACTATCGGGAAATAGTTGAAGCTCTTTATGAAAGACATCTGCGTTTTCCTCATTTGTTTGTGTACAATTTTACCTGTAAATTTCAAAGTTACTATAAAAGAAAATTCATATTTTCTGGCTGAATATTTTACTGGATGTTATTGTGAGAATGCCAGGAACTGGAGTAAATAACACGAGATATTGAGTTCATATTCATTCCTCTTCTCAGTAATTTCCCCACCAGAATATTTTGATAACGCTTCAAACTAACACTTGAGGGATATAAAAAAGAACCTCTTGGGAGACAAAAAAACATTCGCAGATAAGTCAAAACACGATAAATTTTGACGAAACTAGCAATGAAGATGATTTCATGTAAACAAACAATTTTAATGTCGCTATTTTCCTAGCGTTAATAGCGACACCATCGGTCGATCTTCTCTCCAATTAAATTTAAAAAGTACCATGGAAATGGAAATGGTGTTTATCTACTACGAATATGTTATGTCAAACATTAAGACACTATTAATAGTGTCGTAGTAAGGTTCAGTATGAATTTACTAGAACTCCATTAAGACAATGGGAGAAGTGTTTGTAACTGAAGTATTGCAGTGGTCAATTTCTACTCAATTCTTTAGAAATATATTTATTGCAAAAAATATCAACAATAACTTCCTATCAACATGTGTGGCCTGTGTAAAAACAAAGAATACTGTAAAATTTTCACTGGAATACAATAAAATATCAAAATTAAAAAAAAAAAAATTCCTGTCATTGAGCTCTCATAATTCTGATAGAGAATTACAGTACTACAAGTGCTATAAATCAAAATACTTTCATAGAAAGATTATTTTTTTTTGCAAAGCCAACAAAGAATTTAGTGATCGTTCCAATGAATGAACCATTTATTTTGATTTCACCAGCTGTTTATTTTTTGTTTTTCCATTCGAAGTTTCTACCTGAGTTGAGTTTCCGTACTTAAAGTTTCTCAGAACTTTCTGTAATTTTACTAGTAATGATGATGAAAGTGAAGTTTTATAGAGATGACCATGTTCGATTTTATCATATGCTTTACTGATATCTAAAAAAATTACTGTAATTTTTTTTTCATTTTTGGCATCGTTCAAAACACCATTCAAAATGATATGGGCTACTGGAAGTTTCGCGGGTGTCGTTGAAATTAATAAAATAAGTTTCTGAATCTTCTGTCGAAAACTTCTTCAATTACTCTCCTACTGATTGAACATATTGGTCTCCAATTTTCAGGCATCTGAACATTACCATTTTTATATACTAATAGAGTTCTTGCTTCTTTAAATTTTTGTGGAACATAACCTGTTTTTGATATGATACTCGCTATTTTTGAGATTACGAACACGTAGACTGCCACCATATAGGTGATAAGATTATGCCTCAATGGCCAAATATTGTTTTTTTTTTGACCGAAAACCAGTAATTAGGTGATCATTAGACTTTTCGGTGAAAAAATTTTGAATATTAGGTCAAAATAGCTATTTATGTACCAAGTGCGTTTTATAGATTCTAACGCCCGGAGAGTAACATTCACACGAGGGCCTTTGGCACGAGGGATGAATGTTGCTCGAAGGGAGTTAGGATCTAGTAACGCTCGTGGTGCATACAAGATTTAATTTTTCACGAAAAATATCATCTTAAACGACGTTGTTCACTTCATAAATTTCTTCTCATAGTATTTACTGCGTTCTGGTCGGCAACTGGGCACAAGTGAGCTTCTATGCAATTGCCATGGAAACATTGAAGAAGTTGTTGAGGGTTGTTTATTTAATAAAATTACGCTGCATTTTTGTAAGAATTGACAAGCTTGTTAGATGAGGAAACTAAAAACGGTTGTGTTCATAATAATTATGTAGTTCCCACAGAATGTGACGCTCAAATCTGAAAAAGCGTTAGGAAATTTACTGCCTGTTAAATCCAAATACTTATACGAGAAGGAGTATGACAATTTTTTGAAATGGAAAGATGAAAACAGAGTGAATACCGTAAATGAAACTGTCCTAACCGCATACTTCCAGGAACTGGTGAGTTTATCTAATGAAAATTATTAATATTTTTTATTTATTTTACGTTATTTCTGTCTGAAAAATATAGTGCAAATAGTCTATGGACTAAATACTCACAGCTGAAATCAACATTGATTGTTAAAGAAAACATAAATATATGAGCACTCAGTCAACTGATGGCCTTTCTGAAAGTTAAATCAAAAGGATACATTCCTGAAAATCAAAGGTGTTGAAAGGTGGACAAGTATTACCTTTCATAAGAAAAGCTCCAGATGATACTTTTCTGCAACATAAAGTTGTTCTGGTAATGGGCGTTGTTGGGAATATTACCATTGTTGTTGTTGATTTGTTATAAAAAATATGCTTGTACTCTCATTGCTATGTATACAAATTTATTGATACAGAATTGTCATAAGAAATATTAAAAAATCAGTAAGTACGTCAAAATTCTTCCTTTTCGAACAGTAATTTCCATCTGATTACAACATTTGCGGGAAGAAATGGAATGGCACGAGTAGCTCGAGTGAAGTTACAGCAGAGAGCTGTTCTTCGTCCCTTTCAACGACTGTACCCCTTAGAAATATCAACGGATGAGAGAGAACAAATGACTTCGAAGAAACACGAAGAACAGAAGAAGAGTGAAACCAAACCAAGGGATGGAGACGACAAGCAGGAAGATGAAGAAAGAGAGAGGGATCAAGTAGTCACAAGAAGTGGACGCACTGTTAAAGTACCAAAACGTTTCTGATTTCAATAGTTTCATGATTTGATGAATAATTTTTTATTTAATTTCGAATGTTATACTTCTCAATTACAAAAAAGGAAAGGATATTGGGAATATTACTATTGTTGTTGTTGATTTATTATAAAAAATATGCTTGTACTCTCATCACTATGTATACAAATTTATTGTTACAGAATTGTCATAAGAAATATAAAAAAGTCAGTAAGTACGTCAAAGTTCAAACAGTAATTTCCATCTGATTACTACGGGCGTATTTGGAGGCTTAAGATGACAGTTGATGACATTGAAGACAGAGGAGCCGTTTTACTGATCAAGGTACCAGAAACCAAGACCCGCACCTCGAAAAGTTTCACCATTGTTGAAGAAAGCGAAATAGGAGAGCATTGAACTTGGTTAAAAAGTACATTGCACTACGACCAAAAGGATGTAAACAACGTAGGTTTTTTTAACCTACAGAAATAATAAATGCATTGAGTTACCTGTAGGTAAAAATACTATAGGAAGTGTTCCTTCTATCATAGTGAAATACCTTAATTTGGAAAACCCGAAAGGTTACACCGGACATTGTCTACGCCGAACGTCGTCAACGCTTCTTGTCAAGGAGACTTGCATAATTTCCGCCAGTGCATCAGTTTTTACCCTCCCTCTAGTCACTTGCTCTATGTGGCAGGAAAGTGGCGGAAAACTGAACATACAAGTCCAAAACTAGATGTCTGGTTTGTTAAAAATATTTGTGTTCGGAGTGTTTTTTTTTAGTTGCATAATGTTACCTTGATTGTTTGAATCTTATTTTTATTTATGTGTTCATTTCTGATTATGTTTTGGTTCTAATAAAAATAACATCAAATGAATAAATACAACATTTACTTTCCTGGCCTGCGGTGGGTTACATGAGTCCATCAAATCAAAGACCAACACTGGCAATATTTTGCTAAAACAGTTAGAAACATTTTGCTATGCAATTCATATGGCAGTGGTGGGTATACAGGGTGTTTCAAATTCGATCCTCACCATTGGGATTTCGGAAAGTACGAGAGATACAAAGATGGTTAAATTAGGACAAAGTTGCGCATTTACCTAACTAACAATATGCCATTGAGAAAGTTCTGGAATTCCGAGTTTATCCGGAGATATACGCTTCATTTTTTGAAGGATGCGAAAATAAATTGCAATTCCACATTGTCACTTTCTCCCTGCTACTTAATAGTGTTTTCAGATTTGCTTTCCGACGTTTCGTCTTCCGGCCACCATCATCAACTTTATTTTTTCTTATGGGCGCTACATTGGATTTTTTCTGTTTTGAATAGAACCAGATTTTACCTTTCACATGATGCATCATAAGTTATCATTGTTATCATTCTTCTTCGAAAACTTGGAGATATTGAAAAAAAAAATTCTTATCATAATAGGCTTTGAATTTGATGTTTTTAAATTTGACTTTCAATTTGTTACACTCAATGACATTCTGTTATTGTACAAGTCATTGAATTTTTGGCGAAAAATTGCTTTCACGAATGAAGAAAAAAGAAATATGATACTTACAAATTTATTACAAATACAATAGAAACAGTGTTAGGAAATCGGAAATGTATTTAAACTTGTAACCCGAAAGACGACAACCACATTGAATTATGTTCAAGTGAGATCAAAATCTCACCGAGTTTGGTTTATTTGAAAATCCAATGAAAAAATATGGAAACAGAATCAACAGTCAAAATTTGATAAATGAGGTGTGCATGAGGTAAATTAGACATTGTGTCTTTTTCAACGAAAATAGAACTTTGAACAAATAACAATAATTAACTAAAATGTAAAGACAGAAGTAAATCACAGCAAATGCTCAAAATGTTGGCCTTGTTCATGATAACACAACTGTGTTTTTCTTCGAATATTATTCACTGCACGATTAATTTCCCTCCTCCTCAATCTTCCGAACTCTCTAACAATGCTGTGTTGAAAGCCATCAATATTTTGATATTCCCTCTGACCATAACCTCTATTTTTCAGTGTGACCCATAAGAATTTATCCATAACATTTAAGTCTGGAGACCTTGCTGGCCACCTCATTGGCCCATTATTCCACAAGCGGCTAGCGATACGCAACTTTGGACTGAGCATGCTCCAAACTCGAATTTATTTGATGTACAACAAGAGGGTCATTTAATGGCGGAGAAGCAAAAAGAGGAAGGAAAAACAAAATTGCAAACCGTGCTGAAAATGAGTGAATTTGTTTTTTACACAGAAACCTAACCTGAGCAAGCTAACCTAGCTTGCGATTCGAAAATTCGTTGAATTAGTTTTTCGCTCGCAATTTACACACAAACCTAACCTGAGCAAACTAACCTAGCTTGCGATTCGAAAATGCGTGAATTATTAGCCAAACCTAACCTGACCTGACTAACCTACCTTGCGATTTGAAAATTGCTAAAATTGTTACCATAACGACTATTTATCCAAAATTCAGAGCAAGAACAGTGATGTAGCAGCCATGGCAGCCATATTTGTCCATTTTTGGAGTCTACGGAGCACGCTCGAGTTTGGCGCATGCTCAGTCCAAAGTTGCAGGCGTATCGCTAGCCGCCGCTCATTATTTCCTATCCATTTATCACCAAACCTTTCAGTCAGGTAATTAGATACTCGTCTGGTAGTGTGCAGTGGAGCACCATCATGTTGAAACCAGATGTTGTTATAGTTAGCCAAAGGTAGATCATCCAAATAGTTTTCGAAAATCGACATTAAAAACTGGTGATAGGTTTCTCCATTCGCACAAGACCTTGAATTTCCAAAAACTTGTAAAATTTGGAATGAATCCTACCTAATAGGCCAAGCTGTTGATAGAAATAAGAAGCTCTTTTCAGACAAAATAGAAGATGCAAATGGTCTATAATACTTTTCATAAGATAGTCGTAAATAAAAACCCCTGTTTTCGCACGAGCAAAATCACTTTTGGAATTTTTTAAACAAGAAATAAGAAGAATACACTAGAATAAGAAACAACTTTTTTGTTTTTTTGCGAATATCTCAAAAAGTATTGGAAGAATCTTTTTACTTTTGTAGAGAATTTTAAAACCATCAAAATGTTTTTTTATACGACCAGATCGGTATATTTTTCACTGAGAAAATCCGGTAAAACCTCGAAAAAGAGACGATTTTTCAAAAATTCGTAATTTTTATAAATCTGAAGCTGGACCAACAATATTTTGGAAACTGATAGGTAATAACATGTGGTTCAACTGTGCGCAAAATGGTTTCAGTCCGATTCGTATTTTTTGCACAATCGCGTTATAAACAATTTAAGAGCAAATCTTTCTAAATGGGCCGATTTGAGAGACATCTTATTCAAATTCTGTAAACGGCATTTGGAAGTAGAGATCAATATCTACAATTTGTATATTTTTCTTCTTTCTTTTTCTTCTGAGAGGTGGGAAATGTTTTGAAAATGTCACTGGAAATAACTCTAAATGCTTCAAAGTGCACCCGAATACATCTCGACGTAACTTCAGTGACAGTGACTTTGGGTGACTTCGGACGCACTTTGAAGCGTTTTCATCAACTTTCAGTGTCATTTTCAACACATTTCCCACCTCTAAGGTGAAAATCCGAAATATAGAAATTGTAGATATTGATCTCTACTTCCAGATGCCGTTTAGAGCATTTGAATATGAGGATTGTTCTCAAATCGGCGCATCTTGCAACATGTGCCCTTAAATTTTTCATAAAACGATTGTGCAAAAACTACGAATTGGACAGAAAACACACAGTTGAACCACATATTATTAGCTATCAGTTTCCCCAATAACGTTTGTCCAGCTTCACACTTTCTCTTTCTCGAGGTTTTTGCGGATTTTCTCAGTGGAAAATACACCGACCATGTCTTATGGAAATCCATTTTGTAGGTTTCATAAATCTCTACAAAAGTTCCAGACTGTGAGACGATTCCTTGAATAATCATTGAGATATTTACAAAAAAACAAAAAAGTTTAAATTTTTTTCACTATTGCTTGTTTAAAAAATTCCACAAAGCGATTTTTCTGGGGCGAAAACTGGGATTTTCATTAACGATTTAACGATCTATCTTACAAAAATTAATATAGACCATTTGCATCTTTTATTTTGTGAGGGAAGAAACCTCTATAACTTGGTCTATAAGCAACATAACCTTGAATAATGATGTTTTAATTTACGCATGAATATTGGCGTGGTTTATAAAGAAAGGAGAAAGAAAAATAATGACTTTGACGTCATTGACATAAAATATCCGCGTAAGTACAGTTGCAAATTTTTTTATAGTTGAGTAGTATGCTGTCGAAACGATTCCCAAACTGCGATTGAACATGGTCTATATATGCAGTAACTTATTCTTTTGGTCTGAATTTGGTATGGTGAACTTGGACAGAATATTAAATTTGTTCACGGTATATATAAACGTGGCCAATATTTCAAGCTTTTTTAAATAGAAGTAAGATAGTTAGTCAATTCCTGTGGAAAAGGTATTGGACCCAAACGTATGAGTCATCTAGCGTGATTAGTAACAAACATGAATATTTGAAGTCATTTTAATGCAGGGTTCTTCAAAAAACCCTGATTTTAATGCTGTCCCATTGTTTGAAGCAAGTTACGACATGACTTGTAGGCCAGATCACTGAAGTGACGATATGACTTGGATGCGAGACCACTGTCGCCATCTACATGTCGCCTCCATTTGAATCCAATCTTAAACCCGTAAGGTTGGCTAACTATCTTACTTCCATCATTGTTTAAATAGGAATAAGATAGTTAGACAATGCTTCTGAAATCGGTATTGGATCCAAACGCGAGTGTCATCTAGCATGATTAGTTACAAACATGAATTTTTTACGTCATTTTAATGCAGGGTTCTTCAAAAAACCCTGATTTTAATATTGTATCACCGTTTCAATCAAGTTACGACATGACTTGGATGCGAGATCACTATCGCCATCTACATTTCGCTTCCATTTGAATCCAATATTGAGCTCATAAGATTAGTAATCTTAATTCTATTTAAACAATGCTCCTGTATAATAATAACAATAACAACAACAATAACAACAAAAAAATATAAACAATGTTGCAAGTATTATTAATTGCTCTCGACTTCGACATTTCCACCTTTCTTGATATCACCACTCAAAATTTCCACTGTCACTGACAAAACAATGAGCATTGGATGTTTGCTATCAAAACTTTGATGACAGAGGGTTTTTCAATTTTTATATTAAAAAACTAAAGTACTCACACATCATTTCATGCAATTCCTAACACGAATTAGAAGCATTTCAGTTCAATTGAGCAATACTCTTTCTAACATTTGTTCATAATCGTTGGCAATTTGTTCGGTGATGATCTATTTATTTGAAATTGATTCTCCAATATAGCACTCAGCTACTATAGTTTCACATTCCTCATATTATGTTACCCTTAATTATTGTATGCATAACGTATGAAACGTGTAGACCATTGCAATTCAAGTCAGTATTTGTGATTAGCGCTATAAAACCGCTAGTGCATAAAATTTTGTATGTATCACTGTATCACGTGCGTAAAATGCGTTTATGACCTTCGGCGTGTGATGGCCCTCGGCTAACGCCATCGAGCCATCATCCATGCCGCAGGCCATAAACGCCTACTTTACGCCCTTGATACATAAATAACTATTTTGCACTTGCGAGGTTGTATAACTCCTCTACGGCTTGTTACGCATAATTTCGGTCTTACTGAATGAGTCCAACGACTCGCATGTGGGGTGCTCAGAACAGAAGTGGATCAAGTCCACAAAAGTTGTTTTGAAGATATGGAGGTTTAAAGTTTTCGTAGGCTGATCAATTCTCAAGTGAACATATAGGTAGGAAAGTTTGAGAATCGTAAATTAGAAACTCATGTGAGAGTATGGAAGTTACATTGCCTAAGACACAAAAAAATAATAATACAAAAATATTATTGGACTTTGTTTGGACCACTTTTTCACTGAACATTTTCGTGAAACCAGTAATAAACAATTTCATCACCGGAATCTTCATCAGCTCCCGTAGTGTTGGATAGTAGATGTTGTCTCATTCTATTTTCTAAAGGTAAATTCTTATAGTAGGCATGGTATATCGGCGGAATATAGCGTAGTAGGTCCATCATGTGCTGTTTCTTGGAATCTGTTACAGTACGTCTGTCAGGATTCAACTGGTCTTGCTGAATGTTCAGATTATGTATGCGCCTACCACGAGCAGTTTTATTGAGATCCACTTGAAAAAACTCGAAGTCTCTAATTATCGTCTCTTTGAACTTGAAGGATATGGGCGATTTTTTTTCGAAGCGGAGCCATCTAATGTTCAACCAACTAAACTTATAAGCATTTTTTGATTTTGTATAGCCGATTCCAAATTCTTTTTAGATAGAAACTCTCCCCTTTTCATTAGAATGACTTTGAAATGGGGATTTTTTTTTTAGCATTCTTTGCTAGGTCCATTCAATCTTGAGGACAGAAAATAATCTGTGTTTTCGACTGTCTTTCTCAGTTAAGCCAAATCTGCATCATTGGGTAAGTAAGAATGGCCCGATACCAGAAATTTGTGGTCGATTGTTTGACAACTCATTACAGGATATTGCACCAACTTCAGCAGAGACAAAGAAAACTTGATGTTTCTGTTTTGGCCAGTACATGAATCTGAATACAAAATAATGTGTTCATGTTTAGATGCAAATTCTTTCAAATGTTCAATTACGCATGACGCTACGTCTTGGGAACCTCAACCACCTTCTGTTTCATCGTAAATGTACATGAAAGTAGTTTCCTTGTTGAATGAGTGAATACCTAGATTATAAACATACATATTTTTTTATAGTATGCTACTGAGGTAGTGAGCTTTGGAAAAGGTCTTTTTGGAGATCGAAGGTTAATACACAAGTTGTATCTGAGGCATTTCGCTGATGACTTTTCAAAGAAGTCCGAGCTCGTTTTGCTTTAGCTAATGCAAGTTTTTGTCTCTGATAAATTCATTTTTCTCATCTTGATCCAGTTCGATTTGAATTTTGATTTTTAATTCGTCACGACTATGTGACAGGTATCTTTGGCCTGAGGTTTGAAACTGAGATTAAATTTTGTAATGAAAATGTGATAATAGAATTTCTTTTTGCATGGATCAATGCTTTCTACTTCGCACTATTCTAGATATAAATTATACATCTTGCTTATTGTCAAGTTTTCATTGAGATATTTTCTTTCCGGATTATCTTTTCTTATATAATTACTCTGATAGGAGGGAAAAGATTTAATGCGCTCTAATATTTTCGAATCATCTTCTTTCTTCTTGGTATTTCTTCCACGTGAATCGATTACTTAGCAGACTAATCCTTCGATAGGCAGCGATACAATCTGCCCATACTTATTTGTAATGTTTCGACGAAATACTTCTTGCAAACTTTTTCTACATGAAACCAGTACTCGAAAGAAGTTTGTTTTTGGCGACCTGATCCATCTCGTATACGTTGTCGTTTGACCTGTTTACTTTTTACTAGGCCTCTTATGTAAATATTTTGAAGGGAGTAATCCGCCAGTTCCCAGAATGACTCAAAAATTGACTTCCTTTGATGTTCCATAATCTTTTCGTCACATTTTCTTTTACAACCACATGGATCATTGTTGAACTATTTAGCAGGTACAACTATTTTTGAGGCACTGATTTATTCTTTACCAGAATTTTTACATGATTTCCTGATGTTGACTTTCCATTCATCTTTGTTAATGCTTCGCTTTCTACTTGTCATGGTTTTCAATCCTTCTACTCTCACCCCGTCTATTACCGCCTCGTCTGTTCTTGCCCTGTCTATTTCCATGACTTCCTCTATTTCTGCCTCTTCTATCTCTGCCTGTTCGATATCTTCCTATGCTTCTATATTTTCTATTTCCATTCCTTGTTTTTCACCATGATGCCCTCTTTCAATATCAGCTGGGCCCGCCACTGCTCTATCCATATTCGTTGCTGTGTTAGCAGAACTAGTACTTGGAAGATTGTTTATGATTTCATTGTCTGAACCACGTTGACACTTACGCTTAATATTCTGATTATTGTCATCATCTGGAATGAAAATTCAATCATATTACTTAATATAATACATGCGCTTCAAAGAGAAATAACCTCAAAAATTCAACTAACCATCTGGATCTGTAGACGTCTCATCAGCGGAATCATATTGATATTCTGAACCACTTGATTGATAAGGTTCACAATCTGATCGATTCATATCTCATTAGATCAAATAGGTACAGTACAAATCACACTACTATATCAGAGAATGCCCAGCTACACGTAGCTATACCTACAGAATAACAACTAGTTGACAAAATAAAAACCAGTCAAAAAACTAACACTCGCGGACTTGATTCACTGTTCAACTGAAACATATGACAAGCATATGACATTCGGGCCCCTTATAGTAAAAGTAGGACTTGACTTGTTTCTGTGCTGAGCATTTACATATGTTCAGATATGCATCACACCGTGTATTGTATTTCAGCATTACAACGATTTCACATACCATCATGATTATTTCAACCCAGACCCTCCGCTCAAATACTCCACTTTAGGGTATCTTCTCGAACAAAACTGAAAAAACCGTCTTCCATTATCCATCCAGGGTGTGAAACGGCGGCCAACAAGGAGAGATAGAGATAGTTGTCGAGACAGGTCGGGGAAGTGGAAAGTGTGTAATTGAGTTATAGTCTTGCCT
The DNA here is from genome assembly GCA_944452925.2 of Chrysolina oricalcia. Taxonomy (NCBI): domain Eukaryota; kingdom Metazoa; phylum Arthropoda; class Insecta; order Coleoptera; family Chrysomelidae; genus Chrysolina; species Chrysolina oricalcia. Next base: position 54,936,478 of record OX101811.2, read on the forward strand.
GCTGTTGCTGGTGATATCTCGGGTGCTGATATCTCAGACACAGAAAGCGTTGTGCCACTGACATTTGCAAATATCGTGCGGGAGATTGCTCGCCACCCGCCCGGTCATATAGTTGGATACAGGGGTTGGATGTTTTGATTTGAGTTAATTCTTATGGGGAACGAAGACTTGCATTTCAATGGTTGAAGTGTGGACAAACATCACTTGTTGGATACTATATAATGAATGAATTTTGGATTTATTTGCTCGTTGGTCTAATATAGTGATTATTATAGTAACGATGGATAATCCTGCAAGCTTCAGACCTATTTCGATAAAAATAGATGAACACGTGAAAAAAGAATAATGGCTTTTCTGAAGAAGCACAAAGCACATTACTCTTTTCTCTAAATTTTTTTTTTCAGTTAATTTATTTAATTTTTAGGTTTCTTTGGAGATGTTCCTTAGTATGATCATTTCAATCAATGCGTCATTGTTGCACTGTCTCTTGCCTGTTGATTTATCGTTGGAAATTTTTCCGAATTTCTACGCGTTCTCTATCTATCTTTCAACGGGGGAACAGATGTACGTTTTTTTGAAACCGTATCATTCAATGTTCAGATAATTTTCAATATTTTTACGGATTTTTTTTGATTTCTATTTCGCGAGTTTTCCAAATTTTTTTCGTGACAGGAAAAGAAGGCCACTATCGATCCTTTTTCATCATTATTTTACATGTCCGAAACTGTTGAAACATTTTTCGAATTCTCTTGCGTTCTTTATCTAGCAATTGAGTGGGGACAGGAGTGGTGAAGTTTTTTCAAACCATAATATTCGACGGTCAGATATTTTTCACTATTTTTACGGATTTTTTCGATTTTAATTTCGCGAGTTTTTCAACTTTTTTCGAAAAAAGGTAGGAGGGGGGCGAGCACACCCCTACCAATTTTATGTCGCTGCATATTTTGACGTCCAAATTTGCCAAAAAAACTTCCGAAATTCCGAAACCCTACGCGTTCTCTATCTAGCTTTCGGGGGGCAGGTGAGGACAATTTCTTCGAGTCATCGGAACTGAACCAATATGAAATTTCAATTCCATAGGATAGGAGAAACTTGTTCTAATTCAGCTAGCAAGATTTTTACCCATCTAACACACACACATCCAGAGCAAGTTAAATAAAAGCTTTTAATTTTGAAAAGGAAAAATTATGTAATTTTCAACCTTCTACAAAATGTTCATTTGAAAATGAATGATAGAGAAGTTGCTGCAGCGGTTTTTTGTGACCTAACAAAGGCCTTCGACTGTGTTAACCACAAAATATTCTTGCAAAAATTGGAGATATACTGGGCTTTTCACGATGAGCGTTAATTAGGCGTTTCTGTCAAACCAGATAAAGGATCAACCTGAAAATTTTACAGTATGCGTAAAAGAATATGATCTACACGCCTACACGCCAGTATCTGTTTGAAACAGTTCATCTCGAAAACGGTTCGAAGTCGAAATCGGATTATCTGAACAAAGTCAATCTAAAATTTGATGAAGAGTTCAAAAATGTGTTCCTTTTGAATAAAATAACTTTAACTAATTTTTTCATGTGATTAAATATCTGCATTTTCTATGGCTCCGAAGTGAGGGTCCTCATGGTATCACTCCACTCCATTTCGAATTTGATCGTCTTAGTACCAGAGAGTTCAAGATTATCAGCGTTTATAAAAGTACATGCTTGGTAAATAAATCGAAATTAATTTATATATCTTAAACGGTAACAGATAGGTATAGGGAAATAGTACATGAAGTTGTTGACAAAGTGATTAGAAATTATGTGATATTATATACAGGGTGATGCATTAGAAAAATCAAAGTGGCTGCTGCTTTATAGCAGAAGCAGCAACGCCGCATCGTATAAAATATTTTATTCATTTATGCATACTGTCAAATTTTCATGTTGATCCGTTATCTGGTTTGCCAGAAACGCCTAATTAAGTCTCATCGTGAAAAGCCCTATTTATGGTTTCAGAAATGTATTTAGTCAGTGGTTTGAGTCATATTTATCTGGACGAACTCAAAGCGCCTCTCTTCAAGGCAGTTTATCGCAAAAACTAGAAGTCAAATGGGGAGCACCTCAGGACTCAGTCCTGGGACCAAGACTTTTTTTATTTACATAAATGATCTAACTTCAATTAATGTTTCCGGGGATTTCACCTAATTCGCAGATGACACCACAATACTCTGATATGATAAAAATTACTCAGAACTTCATGGAATGATTGAGAATGATGTTAGTAAAGTGAAAGATTGGTGTGATGCTAAAACGCTATCTTGGAATATTTCAAAAACTCACATCCTTACTTTCAAATGTAATCTTGAAGAAATCCATCAAGGAAGTCAAGTGCGCAGTTATTAGTCAGAAACGACATTTCTGGGTTCACATATTGATGGTAAATTGATATTCGAATATCTCATTGAAAAGTTGGGAAGAAAATTGGCATGAGGATGTTTTGCAGCTAGAACCACTTTATGGGAACCTGGTGAAGATATTGCAAAAACTGTATATTATGCATTATAGTTGACTCACATCTAAGATATGGAATTTGTTTTCGGGGATCACGTAGTCAATATTTATTTAATAGTATCTTTTGGTTTTGCGAAAAAGAGCATTTAGGTACATGTGCAGTACTAAATTCCTGGATTTCTGCAAGTCACTCTTAATTAGGCATAAAATTCAACCTCTACCCTGCATTTTTATTTCAGAAGCTGTAGGTATGTCTTTTTCACAGAAAATTTAAACATGAACTTTATATGATAATTCATTATAACACTAAGCAAACACTCAATATGACATTACCAATTCCAACATCTACACAGGTCAAAAATTATTTATTTTCTGAAGGTTAACAACTGTATAAGCACCTACCCAACGAGATTTAAATCATGGATAATAAAAGAAAATTAAAAAATTCTGTAAAAACTCTTCTTCTGGTGAATGCTTTCTACTCATTAGATGAATTATTTTGTGAGAACTTTTATTGTTGTTAAATTCAAATTCGTCGTCCCATCTTAGTAAATTCAAATATTTTTTGGATGAAGAAGTAGAAGTAGAAGTATTTATTTCGCTACAATATACAATAGTAATAGTAGAATGTCAAACAAAAATAATAACATGAAAAAAAATACAATACAAAGATATATAAAGTCACAGTGTAAATAAACATAACAATATGAATATATTTAATCTGAATTGTGGCGAGTGTCCATCACATACATTCAAATTCAGACTTGTTTAAATCAAGATACTCATTTATATCATAAAAACATTTTTTTAATAGGAACGTTTTAATTTTTGTCTTGAACTGAAAGAAACCTAGTTTCTTTATCCTTGAGGGGAGTATGTTATATAAATGTAGGTTCACCGAATTCTTTTGCGATATCTGAAGTCTGAACCTAGGAGTTGAAATGAAGTCACCATGGCGAGTAGTGTAATTGTGGATTTCTGATTGAATAGAGTATTCATGCTTAGTTTCATGAATTTCAAGTAAACATGAGTAAATGAATAAGGTAGGAAGCGGCATTATTTGAAAACTGACGAAGAGAGGGCGACAGTGTTCACGATGATGCACTCCCGCCATAACTCTGATCACTCTCTTTTGAAGAATAAAAACTCTATGAGAATGGCAAGAATCACCCCAAAGAAGAATTCCGTAATACAAGTGACTATGGAATAAACCGAAATAACAAGATTTGAGTACGTGATAACTCACAATATTTTTCAAACGTCGAATCAAGAAGGTAATACTGGACAGTTTCTTAGCTAATGCTGCGATATGTGAGCCCCAGTTTAGTCTGTCATCTAGATGCATGCCAAGTAGTTTAACACTGTTGCCACTAGTGAAATTTGAATTGGAGGATACAAGGATGGACTGATTTTTTTCCAAATTCAGTTTGAGTTTATTGCAAGTAAACCAGGTTTTGGCTGAATCCATAATGTTATTTGATAAAGTGGACAGATTATCAATCTTATTACTCTGACAGATAAATGTTGTGTCATCTGCAAATAAGACGCTTTTTGTCGGTAAAATGTGAAAATATAAATCATTTATATAGACTAAGAAAAGAAGGGGACCCAGAACCGAGCCTTGAGGAACACCGTGATTAATGACCCTACGTTTTGATAGCTCACCATTCAATCTGACATATTGAGATCTTTGGGAGAGGTAAGATTTAAAGAAATTCAGAGCTACGCCCCTGATACCATATCTCTGTAATTTTTCCACTAGGATGTGATGTGAGACACAGTCGAAGGCTTTCGAAAGGTCACACAACTCAAGTTGTGAGTGGATTCCTTCCTCTAGGCCCTCGACTATGTTCGACACGACTTTGAGTAGAGCTTTCGTCGTGGACATCTTTTTTCGGAAACCAAATTGTCCTGGACAAAGCAGAGAGTTTACTTCCATGAAGTTATAAAGTTGTTTTTTAACGATAATTTCAATTATCTTAGCAATTATTGGTATAATGGATATTGGACGAAAGTTATTCACGTCATCATTAATTCCTTTTTTCAACACCGGTAAAACAACAGAATATTTCAGGGCGTTAGGGAAAGTTCCTGCACAAAAACAGTCATTTATCAGGGAAGCTAGAGGTTCAGCAAGTATATCTGCCAGTGATTTAATAACTTTGCTATTTAGTTCATAGGTATCAGTAACATTAGAATTATTTAGACCAAGAATGACGTCATAGATATCATCTGGAGTAACAGGATTTAGCACAAACGAGTGTGCCGGAGATTTTAATGTTTTCAAATAGAAACTAGGCTCATGGGGTATGTTTGGTAGTGAGCTAATAATCTTCTCTGCAATTGTAGCGAAATGGTCATTGAATTGATCTACCGATATATTAGTATCTAGCGGCTTTTTCTGAGATCTATTTCCTTCATGATTTATCAGGTTCCAACTGTCTCTCATAACATTATTAGAATTCAACAGATAGTTGCTATAAGCTTCCGTCTTACAAATTCTTATTTGAGTTTTATAATCAATGCTCAGTCTCCTATAAGCATTCAAGGAATAAACATCTTTATCAATATCATAAACAGTTTTTATAGCGTTGAGTGTATTACGCATTTTTCTCAGTTCATCGTTCATCCAATTAACTGGTTGTCTTTTGGTAATATTTTTGTTTTTCCTTAAGGGGAAGGTACTAACTACTAGACCATTCAGAACATCTTGAAATTGTTGCATTCTAACCTCGAGGGTTATATTGTCGTTTCCTAAGAAACTCCAGTCAAATTCTATCAGCTGAGATCTCAAATTCAATAAACCTTGTGTGTGTATTGGACGGGTCCAACGGGTATCGGCATTGTTTTTTGACTCCATGCTATTTACGGTGATATATTGCCCACGATGATCGGATAGGCACGGCTCTGAGACCCCTGAACTATAAAGCTTCCGGTCGATATTAGTCACCACATTATCAACTCGAGTTGCGGAATTAGGAGTCACACGTGTGAATTCAAGAATTGTGGTATGTAAATTAAATGATACTAGTAAGTTTTCAAGAGTGGATAAGTTGGGAGATTCAGCTACAGCAAAGTTTAGATTGAAATCACCAGCTAGTATCACCTTGGATTTCTCAACATCAAGATAGTGTAGGGCATTCTCGAATAAATCTATAAATGTGTGAAAATTACCATTGCCAGATCTATATAAGCAAACAATTTTTAAGTTTGAAAGTTCGATGCCGCATAGTTCTATATTAATTTCTGAGCAGAACTGTTTCAAAGTAATAGGCACACAAGTAATACAGTCTTTAACAAAAATAGCCACACCGCCGTGACATCTTTCAGATCTGCTGAAATTAGCAGCTAGGTAGTAACCGGTAATGTTTACTGTTGAAAGATATTCTGCCGATAGCCAATGTTCAGATATACAAAGAATGTCATATTGATATTTGTCTAGAAAAATTGATATTTCATCTAGCTTATTTGCTAAACAGCGGACATTTATGTGATAGACACTCACCCTAGTTAATTGAACAAATTTGCAGTCCACATTCGACGTGTATACAGTATTTTCCGATGAGGCACTTATGTTTCTTTCTTCTTTCTTTGATTCTGGTAAAAAAACCTACTTATATAAGCTCCCTGAGGCCATATTTCAGGATTCATCGCGGTATTGAAGTTGTCCTCCAGTATTTTCACTTTGAATGAAACATATCTATTCGGGAATCTGGTGACAAGATTTTCGCACGACACTTCTGGAAAATGTGGTTCTAACATCTTTTTCATGTCTTCAGCTGTTGTTACTTTGTCGACCCTACATACATGTAAAGTGGCTACTTTAGGAACTCCTCTGATGGAAAGATCGGCATTTTTACCAACGATTTGGTGTCTGTTATATCGTTTTTTTGAATGACTAACTGTTTTCCACTCATTGTTTGTCACGGTAGCACCCGTTACTATTTTATCGTCATTTATCAAGCCAAGATTTGCAATTTCTCGACATTTATTCTCAGTTTCAATTTGTAGAATTTTTGTAGAGACATCTTTTACAGTAAGCAACTTACTGTTTTTTCGTTGGGAATCTCCAAGGGAATTCCCATGTGATTGTATGTTAGAACTAGAACTCGCTTTTTCTGTCTCCGTACTTTTTTTATCGTACACCGCGTTTTTGTCACTATTTATCACCTGATTCATGGGTAAGGTTTTTGCTGTACTTACCGATGGCGAAATACAATTTATCTGATTTAGCAATTCAATTTGCCTATTTAAAATGCGAATTTTGTCCTGGAGCTCATTGATGATGAAATCTTTTTGCTTTATTATGTAAGTGAACACTTTAGGTTCTAGCTTATCCGTTGTCTCCACTGCATCGAAAAATGCTACGTCAGAACTGTCACATTGTTCACACTTGAAATTTGGATTGATCGTGTTTTCTTCGGTAGATGCACATGAGAAATGGAGTTTAATAAAACACACACAACATTTGATGCCTTTTACGCATTTACGGTTGCATTTAGGGCATTTCTGATTAGAATTGGAAGAGAGCTCCGCCAACACCTGTTCACTTGTCGCCATCTTTTCGACATGTGCCATTGGTGGAGAAGTGACGTCATCGGCATTTTTTTCAAATGAAATTATATGTCATGTTTAGTATCGCAAGGAAGCTTGTTTTTTTCTCATTTCAGCAGTAATAATATTATATTAACTATCTCGATAGGTACAGTGTATTTCGTATTTGTTTGTCTACCTCTGTAATTCAGTTACCTATTGCTAAATTTGTTAAAAAAAATCTCAATCGGGGAATATGGATATGGATATTTCAAGCGATATGGCAACTTGATCCAGACAGTAGCGTTCGTACGATTTTAAAAAAAATAATTTTTAATGTGACACATTGACAGTTGTTCCATTAAAAAATTATATCATTTCATCAATGGATTAATTTCAGTTTTCAATATTCAAAATTATCCCAATCATCGTAAGTGATATGTTTTAATGAAACAACTGTCGATGTAGCACATAAAAAATATTTTTATATAAAAATAAGTACGCCACTGTCTGACTCGAATTGCCATATCGCTGAAATATCCAACTAGCTACGTTCCCTGTTTGAGAAAAATTTTGAACAAATAAAGCAATTGGTTGGTGAATTACAGAGGTGGACTCAAAAATACGAAACTCACTGTACCTATCAAGAGAGTTAAAATAATATTAGTACTGCTGGAATGGGAAAAAATAAGTTTTCTTGCTATACTGAACATGACATATGATTCCATTAAAAAAATGCCGATAACGTACCTTCTCCACCAATGGCAAATCTGAAAAATATTTGAATTTATAGAAAGGTGCAAAGAGGATAACCGTTCAACTTTGATGAAATTTTTTTTCGATAACCCTCATATTAACTGAGAAAAATGGGCGGGCTCACATTTGACTAACTCTGTATGTTTGTGTGTGAGTCTAGTGTGTCCGATTCTCAGTCTTGTAAGGATCACCTGAGTTGAGATTTTGTTGAGAAGCGTCGCCGGTTTTTACCGAGTTCGGGCGGAAAAAAACGAAAGCAAGGAAGTTATGCAGCAGATCATTACTGTTCAATAGTTTATATCCTGCAATCCTCGTCGATTATGGAGACAAAATGAGCTGCTGTGGCTCATAATATATTTCAGATATATCAGTTCGATGATGAGTTATTGTTCCTCTCCCAATCAGTTTTCTGTGGCTCAGTATTATGGATTTATTAATACACCAAGCAATAGAACATAAAATGAGTGAGTTTTTAACAAAAATACTAGTAGGAAACCGACTATGCCATCACATGAAAGACAGTCCGTAGTTATATTGTGTTTTCGACTCGCAATTGTAATTTATTAATTTGTTATAAACATTTCAATAACAAAAAGAGGGTTTTTTTAAAAATTGTTTTAAATAAAAACTGATAATGCAATCTAGTTGCTCCAATAAGAAAAATTGTAGATACTTGAAATACGAATAGAATGGGATGTTTCACAACCCTGTTGGGTCATTAGTAACGGAGAAAAACTGGAAAAACCGGAATATTTTGCGATTTTTTGGAAAACTCAAAACAGGCGCTGTCGGATCGTTGTTTTTGGCACAATTGCAATTTATTTTTTTTGCAATATCTTGCTGGGTTCCTGCGGATACTCTAGTGATACAAGCATTTTTCACCCATTTCGCAGCATTTTAGAGCAAATGAGCATATACATTTTGTGGTACTTGTACATCCTCTTTTAAAATATGTGTTTGCATGTATGTATTTTTACTTATGTTTATTCTTAGTCATATACTTATGTTTATATTATAGACATAGCTTTGTCAATAAGGTTTTCCTTCAGACAATAAAGCATATTATTTATCTATCTAGCATCCAGGAACGCTGCAAGATAGTGCAGAAAAAAAATCAAATTGCAATTGTACCAAAACTAATGATCCGTCAGAACCTGATTTATGCACATATAAATTAATGAGAAGGACCAACCTTATTTCTTAAAAAATGTCGAAGTTATGAATTTTTAAAAAAATCTTCAAATTTTCCGGTTTCTCCTCCGTTACTAATGATCCGACAGGATCGTAAAAAATCCAATTTTCAATTATCTACAGTTCTTTTCATTGGAGCAACCAAATTGCTCTATTAGTTTTCATTTTATAAGAAAAAACAATTTAAAAAAAATACTTCCTTGTTATTCAAATTTTTATATCAAATTGATGAATGACAGTTGCTAGTCGAAAACATTCTACTAGCATTTTTGTTAGGAAAATATGCTTTATTGATTGGCCTATAAAGGAAATTTTATTCGCAAGCAGATTGTTATTGCTGGGACAAAACTCTTACTACAGAAACATGTTTTTTGGTGGTGGCAGCGGAAAGTGGCAGAAATATTTTCCGCAATGAAAATTTCACCTACATGGACTGAAGAAAAGTCAGTAACAAATTTCACTTGGACGATTTTTCTCGGTGAGTCATAACGAATTAAATGATACTCATTGGAACTTAGACAAAAGTTGTGATCTAATCTTTTGACTTTCTTCACTTACAACTACTTACATATGTGTTTCTCCCATACTAACCATACTAACACCTTTCTGATCTTATAAGATTTTCCTTCCTGTGTGAATATTATCAGCAAACAAACAACAAGCTATCAAGTTTGCCTCATGTGGCCTTCCAACTTTTCCATAAATAAACGAGCAGTGCTAATAAGACCCCTCGGCAAATCATTTATGTCGACTCTTACGGCGTTCTGGGTTAAGTTTAGGTGAAATCCTTCTCACACAGAGAATACATTAGGAGAATAGAAAGGGATAAGTCCGTGATGATGGCCCACTTCCTAGTCCTCCACCCTTCTTAAGACGTAGATGGATATCCCGCATTAACAACTTGGAGACGTCTGGGTTTCTTGGGATATACGTCGTATATACACTTCATTCCACGGGGTGCATGCAGAATAAACTTGGCTATTAAAACAATAATACCCTTTCATTAGGGTATAAATTATTTGTCAGGGGTTGAATACTATTGTTACGAACCTGGAAATCGACGGGAGCATTTCTTCTAGGAATGGTTAGAGACTTTCGATGAATCTGATGGAAATATCTACAAAACTAATTTTTCTTCTAGATCATGGAGTCGAATATTCTAATTGTATACTATTTTTTGATATATGAAGCAATGCATTTGAATATTTGAGATCAGTTAAGTAGTAATTTAGTTGTACAGTAGCTCATCATTTATTATGATTCTGTTGTCGTAGATATGTATTATACAGTGAGTGTCAAAAAGTTGGTAACATATGGAAACATTCTCATTACTCATTTTTAAGAAAATGTTAGTACACAAAAAAGTTTGTGCATTGCAGAAAACTTTCATTGGAGACATAAGATTTCTAAATTCGGAATCGGTATTCAGGGAACAAAGAAAGAAGTAAATTAACATTATTTACGATAATATCGAAAAAAAAGTTTATTGAAAAAAGTATCTTACAATCAGAATAAATATCCAGATTTGTAATCACAGCCTTCCGTAACAACATTCTTAGTACTAAGGGCCAGTATTTCAATTTCCAGTTAACTTCCAGATTATTTACATGATGGTTAGATTGTGATCCTTCAAACATTATTTAAATAATGTCATTCACCATCTAAACTATTAGTTAGCTATCTGGAGTTTAACTCGAACATGAAAAACTGGCCCAAAGATAGATAAGTTTATTGTTTTTGTGTCCTTGAAAAACAAGCTCATTACAAAGAGTTCACATAAATGAATAAGTTCGTGATAATGTTATAATAATCCTGATAGGATATATTGTTAGCATTCTGAAGTCACCAAATTATGTTTGTGACGTGACACTACAGATTGCCATACTTACAAAGTCACAAGTCAAATAACTATATATCATTGATTAAAATAACAAAAGGAATTATATTCCAATGATATTGAGGAATTTTTAGTCGAGTACTTGGTTATTGAATTGTATTATAAATTAATCAATATTCGTTTATTTTTAGTAAATTCAGAAAGAGGCAGAGAGAGAAGCTAAGACTGATAGTACATATCGTAGACAAATAAAAAATTAAGAGACTGTTTGAATGAATACCGATCTTGACCACTACGTTTTTGGTTGGGCCAGTTGCGAATGGAGGCGCTGACCGTAATCGACAGGCGACTGATGATTGACATGATACTTTTCCATTTCGACATTTGTCAGAAATCAGAAGTTTATTGTTTTGTTGATAAACACTATTTTTTATTACCTATAACAAACCACGCAATAATTTCAGAATATATTTGTGGTCCTCGAAAAATATAAAATATCAATTATATTATGGATATGAATTATGAACCCAACGTCGAAAATAGAATGTTTCGCTATTCGAGTTGATGCTCAAATTCCTGGAAATAATCTTTTACAAGGTAAAGTATAGAGCTGCTTACCACAAACTGATGCTCGTTTCCATCCGTCTGTTGCAGAAATTTAGTCACAAACTGATACTACTAGTGATTCTTCCATCAATCAGTTTCCATTTCCTATCACCATCTGAATATTATTTCTGTTGTTTGTTTTGCAGAGTTTGATCTATTTTTATAATTTATTGTTTGTTTTGTTAGGATTTATTCTATGTATGTCTTGATTTGATGATGAGAAAACAGTATTTTTATTTTAGTTGTTTTCACAGTTTTATTATTGTGTAGTTGTACTAGTCCTTGATAAAATGTGTTTTTATAGCGTTTAACTTATCATTATTGTTTTATATCCGCTGATTTTGTTCTTGATATCATGAAATAAATATTTATTTTGAAACTCTTATCTTAATTACGAACGAACTAACAGGTTCTACGAACCAATTTATATATTTTATAAGTGATCGATTTGCCATTTCTTCATTTCATATGATACAACTATTCATATGAAATCCAGAAATGGCAAATCGATCAATAATTATAAAATATATACCTTATCAACCATAAGTAGAAACACGATTAAAAAACCCGCCTTGTCTCAATCGGTAACTGAAATCTATTTTACCAACCGTACTAACTTATAGTTCGGCCAATTGCGAGGTAGGTCGCCACTGTTGATCGTGTTGCCAATTTTTACTGCAGGTTTGACAACTCTCTTTATTTTTAGTATCTCTATGGTACATATCGAGTTGGTGGTTTGATGATGGTGACGAGAAGCCGACATGTGCGAAGTGCAAGAAGAGAAGGAAGTGCATAAAATCTTTATCAATTCAAAAATTCCCGAAAATTTTAGTATTCCGTTTAAAACGTTTTTCTCTAACAGACAGATTTCGAGGAAAACTGAATGCCAACATTGACTTTCCTTTAGAGGGATTGGACATTAGTAATTATGCAGCAGACAACGTAGCTCCTTGTCGTTATAGTCTGTATGCTTTGTTTAATCATAGTGGGACTACTTGTAGCGGGCACTACACAGCCTACTGTAAGCATCCGTATGCAAGCACGTGGCATGTATATAATGATTCAAATGTATCCCCAATTTCTTCTAAATCCCTCGTAAGCAGTGATGCCTATGTTATCTTCTATGAGCCGGAAGGAACTTGATCACAACTTTGTGTTTATATTTACTTAGTTTTTTTTATATTTATTTTATGTTTCACATTTTTAGTAATCTGTTGATTGAACTGTATTTATATCTTTCAATAAAAAATACTGAATTCATCATTCTCAGATATGTTTTTCAGTTGATCATACGGATTTGTAATAAAAAATTTCATTTATATTTTCAGTTTATTATAGTTTCTCATATTTTTTATATGGAGAGGTAACTGATTGTACAATTTTGGACCAAACTAAGTGTCAAATTTCTGATTGTGGCTCAAGTTACAACTATAGAAATATATATAATATACTTACTCTAGAATGCTAATCCCGCCAATTTTCACGGCGAAAAGCATGCCGCGTATGCGATCCGTTTACAATGTGCGCATACGCGTCATCAGTGTAGTTCATGTAGATCGTTGCCAAATATGAAAATAATTTGGTGTTCCAATTCAGAGTTTTTTGTTATGAGGCAATAAAACAAATGTCATTTGAAAGAAAGAAATTTGACAGTGCATTTAGGACTTTTTAAAACCGAAAAGAACCTTTTAGAGATAGATTACTCCGAATTTTAGGCGCGAAAGAAACTCATTTAAAACAATAATGTACCCTATGCTACTATAATTATGATGACCGTGCAACAGTGCTTTTTCATCAACAGGAAGACTTGTCACTAAGATCTGTCACTCTTGTCAGAGATCACAGACGGTTTTTAGAATTTCAGATTTTCTCTTGTCGTTTTGTGTGGTGTTTGTTGTCGTTGGTTATTCTTGCATCATTCGTGAATTTGCATTAATCTTGTTCCTTTAAAGGAAAAATACCTGAAATAAATCATTTTTGGTAGATAATGAAATTTTTTATGTACCTATATGCTTTGCTCAAAATATCTTGAATATTAATTTAGCTTGACAAAAAAGGCATGATTTTTGGTTATTGTTCTTAAGAAGAGACCCCAGCAGAACATTTGAGTGAGAAAATCGTAATTTGTGGCATACATTTTCCTCATGAAGATTCGTGTGAAAAAGACAATAAAATAATTTGAAACCTAGTGCAGATCCAAAATACTGTGTTTGCGTAAGCATGCATGCATGGCGAGTGATACAACTTTCTGCCACACCGCTTATTATATTATGAGTTCTAGTACATAAAGTACCTAAACATTCATAGAATTGGCTCAGAAAATCAATATCAATACGGAAGTACTTTTCTTTGATGGTAAGGAAAATGCTTCTGTCCTCACTTTTTCATGCACTCCCATTGGGGAAATTGCACTAAGGTAATACAACCAGAAATACTCCTAGAAAAAGCATGTTAATCTCTTCAAATGATTTAAATTAAATGCAGTAGCATATTTTGACACGAATCGTGAAAAAAACCCTCGAGCTTCCAAGCATCCAATTTTATAAATCCAATTTGAGTTGAAATTATTCATGATATTAGCTGAAATTAATTTTCATAGTTTTTTGTATTTTCAATTTATTTTACAATCCACCGACGATTTGGGGTGGATCCGTAGGTTTTTGTTGGTTAACTACAGCTGAAAAGTGAATGTGATACCAAAAATCAGTCGCTTCAGAGCGATAAATAATAATAATAACCGTATACTCTACTTTCTGATGGCCTTTGCTGACTATTTGGGATCATAAAAATGTGAAAATATGTATTCAAATCGGCTATATACAAATAACTGGTATAAGTACAATGAGGTTTCCAACCTTATTCTCCGAGATTCAGAATTAACGTTTAATCTTCACAAGTACCATAATATAAAACTAAAACCGGGCCTGTTACAAAAATCACTGATGACGCGCATGCGCATTATGGACCAGCCTGAACTTTTTACAATACTTTTGACATGGGGATTAGCATTCTAGAGTAAGTATATAATATATATTTCTATGGTTACGACGTGGTACATACGTAACCTGGTTTGAAGTCATGCGTGTTTTATGTGGATATGAGGTTATGTAGGTTTACTTAATACTCATAATAAACACTGATAAACAGAATTCATATCATGAGAGAAAGCGGTAAAATTACCAGCTTCATGTGGGTGCCTAGCCATTGTGGCATAGAGAGCAACGAGAAAGTAGATAATGCAGCAAAAATAGCTGCTAACTCCAACTACCACGAAGATTTACCTCTCCACCCAGAAGATCTAAAGAAACAGAACAAAACGAAAGAAGAAAACGACTGGCAGCATCTTTGGAGTGAAACTGAAGCGAAACTGAAAATATTCAAACCAACTGTGCAAAAGCGAATCTTCCCCTTGAAATTGACCAGCACGTCTGCGAATTGGCCATACAAAAATGACACACCTCTATCTGCTCTTGGGAGAGCAGCAACCTGTTTGTGTTACATGCCAAACCCCACTAACAGTACAACATTCCGGATCATGAAGTAACCAGGAGACACCATAACATAAATGGGGAAATTAATGAAATCTTGTGCGACGATAGAACAACTTTAAGTAATCTAGTAGCATTTCTGCATGCCGCAGATATTATCAATAAACTTTGATAAAGTTAATACTTTGGAGAACGCGGCTAATAACCTAGTAGTTGATGCCGCCAAAAAAAAAAAAAAAAAAAAAAAAAAAAAACGCTGATGTGCACATATTTTTTTAACATCAAATAGACCCGTTTACTGATATAATAACTCAGTAGAATATCTTTGACTTTTTTCAGCTTTATTTCATTAAATTATTTTGAATTATGAAGTTGTGTAGCGATGTTTTAAATAATCCACCCCAGTATCGTATAATAGACTTAACCAAGCATCATTACTGCTCTTCTTAAGATATGTCGGAGTTGATAATGATCATGCCAGCTTAGAGTTTGGTCTGTCCAAATGCCTAGATACTCAGCTGATTCCGTTTTAATTATTTGAGAACAGCAGTAATTTGAATTTTCTGAACTTGTAAATTTGTGGATAGTCAGAAATATTTTTTTAGTTGATTTTTTTTATAACCCTAAGGTAAAACACAATTAAATTTCCCAGAAATTTATTATATTCGCGACACGTTTCGCTACACTGTAGCTTAAAGAAGCGATTTGGCGATTTCCATCAAGTGAAGTCCGATTCAATCCAAAAAAATATATTTTTTTGTCGACGAGAATGCTATAAAATTAAATTTTTCTGTATTGAGGCTAGGTACATTAGTACTTGGCCAGTTGTGAATTTGTTTTGAACCAATTTCCGCTTTTTCATATACTGCGTTCCATGATTCGCTCATAAATACTACAGCAGTATCAGCTGCATAGGATATCAGTTTTCCTTCAAAATTTTTCCTATTATAAATATTATTGACACACATTATGAACAGTATGGGGCCAATAACAGTAACTTGTGGCACATCCATATTAACTAGTGGTGGATCACTAAGTGGATCATTCATTTTTCCCCTCAGTATTTTGTTCGACAGATAATCTTTGAATATATTTGATGGAACGCCTCTAATTCCGATCCCCCAACTTCTGTAGAAGTATGTCATGATTGACAGTATCAAACACCTTGGATAGATCCAAGAATACGGTTAATAGTATATTACGTAACAAGTGTTGTAAAAAGCATATTACGGACGAAGCTGCGAAGCGGCGAGTGCGGAATTCCATGCATGAGTGCGTAATTGCTTTACAACACGCATTACGTACTATATTTTACCTACGGCCAAAAAAGTCTGGACATATGACAGAGTATTTAATTTTTTCAAATGGGATACTCTGTATTTTATTGAATCTTTAGATTTTTTTCACAATTTTATTTCGAAAAATTTCACAAAATTATCAAAAGAACGTTGAATTTTGGTTTTTGTATTTGGAATTTTAATAATGAAGGATTTTTCTGTGTCCTCAACATCTTCAACTTTCTATTTCTCAGTTCCTGTTTTCGGCATGCACCACTTACGCCAATTATAAGAACAGTCTAAAAATAAATATTACTGAAGTGTAGAAATAGTTATTTAAGTAACAAGAAATGTAAAGACGTGTTAACATTCGAGGTGAGCGAGTACGAGCCGAGGCAAAGCCGAGGCTTGTCGCTTACCGAAGATGTTAACAGTCGATACATTCCGTGTTACTTATTACGTTTTTCCCGCTGCTTATTGGCATTTTCCAAAATTTGCATGGATTGAAGTTTTTTTTTCACCCTTCCTTCATGATTACTCGTTCCGCTATTTCATTTTGAGTTGCTTGTGCGTGTGACTATGTTATCGTTCGTAACTAGGTTACCGAATAAACAGACTACAAATAAAACCATAGGTGACATTCAAAGTCATAGCGTCATTTGAGAACGAAAAGATTGAAGTATTAGAACATGCAGGCTTTGTTATTCAAAATTCAACATTTTCACAGTGTAGTTTAGTTTTCAATTTCGACAAAAAAATTTAATCAATATTGAGCTGTTTGTTCCAGTTATACGTTAATAAAATGTCAAATTTCCGATTTACAGTCATTATTTTCTTACAATTAATATTCAAAGAGTCTCATAACCTGAAAATCGATAAAAATGAAGCTGAAGTTATGACTTGTCAAAGTCAAAGTCATTATTACCCTAGGCATGTAAATGACACTATTAAGTTCCGTTGTCAAGATGAATTAGTAAACGAATGATATAGGCCATTTACCTGTTTTGTTGCTAAGCATGTATGGACTATTTACAGTGTCGGCAGCGGGAATAGTTATTTAAGTAACAAGGAATGTAAAGACGTGTTAACATTCGAGGTGAGCGAGTACGAGCCGAGGCAAAGCCGAGGATTGTCGCTTGCCGAGGATGATAACAGTCGATACATTCCGTGTTACTTATTACGTTTTTCCCGCTGCTTGTTGACATTTCTCAAAATTTGCCTGAATTGAAGTTTGTTTTCTTACCCTTCCTTCATGATTATTCGTTCGCTATTTCATTCTAAGTTGCTTGTGCGTGTAACTAACTTACCGAATAAGCAGACAACAATAATATTCAAAAGGTCTCATAACCTAAAAATTGATATGAATGAAGCTGAAGGTATTACTTGTCAAAGTCAAAGTCATTATTACCCTAGGCATGTAAATGACACTATTAAGTTCCGTTGTCAAGATGAATTAGTAAACGAATGATATAGGCCATTTACCTGTTTTGTTGCTAAGCATGTATGGACTATTTACAGTGTCGGCAGCGGGAAAAATAGTATTAGTGGACATATTTTACCTTCATAAACAAGTACAGATTGTCAGGAGCCGTTTCGGGTAAATCTTGAATATTTTTAGCAGTCAAAATTTTAGATTTTTTGCTTCTAAAGCCATCCGATTTCCTTTTTAATAGCGCTATTAACTTGGAATATGCTTCTATATTTATACTATAACAATTTTCATAGCGTTCGAGCGATTTACTTGGCAGTAAATCATTAGTTGCCATATTTGACATTGCCATGACGTTGGGAGGAGTTAAATTTTCATTTTCACTATCACTTGACATATTCTTTTTTGGATAATATGTATCTTATAATTATTAAAACCAAAAAACTTTGTTGTCTTTCATAAAGTTTGTTTGTATCATTTTCATTTTGACAGTTGTTATGAGTACGGTGTTGATGAGTGATTGTGCCATCATGACCTACTTCCAGAATATTTCAAACTGTGCGTTTTGATTACGGAAACTGTGCGATTTGTTTACCGTGCGTAAGGAGCTATTTACTGAGGCAGCGCGTCGAGTGTTTTTGCCTTTTTTCTGTAGTGGCCGTAGGTAAACACTTTTTTGTCCTGAAAATAGTTGAATACCTTATTTGTTGATTTTGAAACCGCTTGTTCAGTTGATAGATTTTCTCTGAAACCGTACTGAGAATCGGAAAGAATGTTATTATTTTTGTGAAAAGTTACCTACTATTCTATTTTACAAACATTTTTCAAAAATGTTTGCAAAATTATTGATTATTGTTATTGGTCAATAATTATTCGTTAATTTGTTTATCCCCAGTTTCATGGATTGGTGTTGTGATGGATTCTTCAAAAGTAGAAGGAATTTTTCAATAACAAAATAGAGCACAGTGGTTCTAAGAGGGACTTATTCCATTTTTTTATAAAAGATACTTGAATTTCATCTAGACCAATAGAAGTGTTAGGACTTATTTATGCAACATATTATTATCATAGCCACAATTGCGAAAAGGGCCCACTGGGGCATAGTCGCTGACGCTTGCGTCCCTCACCCATTACCATTACCACCATAGTCACAATCACTATCATAGTCCTAGTATAAGTCGTTGTCTTAACAAATTGTTATATTTATGCATCATAGTCATTAGCTTGAAAATACAAAATTGACAGGTGATAACACTGCCATTATGCCAAAGGAAGACGTTTTTTAATCATTTCAATAAGAGTACCCTCTTACTGGCTATTTTTTGTTCCGTAAACAATAAACAATAACAAATAACAAATAGGCATCCTAATCATAAGCACAATAATTGAAAATTGTCAAATGTGAGGGTCAAATTCTTATGATTATGATTGAGACTAAAACTAAAGAAATTGCATAAATGCTTCTACTGAAATACACAGTTTTATTTGATTTTATGATTGAGACAGTGACTGTGATTAGGACTATGATAATGACAATGTTGAATAATTTGGCACTTATTTTTCAATTCAGATATTATTTTTATAATTTGATTTGAAATGTTTACATGCAAACTTCGCCCTAAAGGCTACTGTAATGCATTTTGTTGGGATACCCAAAAATATCAAATTTAGGATTACTTATTTTTTTAAAAATTGTTAGAAAATGTAAAAATCTATTATCAATAAAATTCTTTGTTTTTGGCTTTGATCTTAGTTATTGAAAATAATCTAGCAGCATAGCAATCGACCATTTGGATGGATTAAACTCTCCAAATATTTTGGCAAGATGTTACATTTTGGGAAATTAAAATCAAATAGTTTCATGCACAATTGATTTAAATAAAAAAAATTGTACATTCAACCATTTTCTAAGCAAAATCATTTGAGAGTTTGATCGATTAAATTCATAGCTCTTGTAATATAATATATGCATATTTACAATTATTACAGATTTTCTTCGATTCCTCAAAATTAAGATGGAATGGCGCTCTCTTTCACTGGACAATTCAAAGCCAAACTTGCTCCCAGACGAATATCTGTCGCTGTCTATGAAACAAACTTCAGGGTGGAAATAATAAATAAACACCTGAAAGTTTGTAGCTAAATTTTCTGTAAACTTTCATTCATGTTTGGAACATATTTTTATTGAATTGCTTGAAGAACATGTTATGGAAGGTAAGTAACACAAATATTATGATTCTTCAAATAATGATCTATCAATTGAAATATCTCACCACCCCGCCAGTGAGTTTTCAAGTTATTGAATTCGATACCCACACACGAAGCCCTATATATTAAAACGACAAATTAACCCCAACCTCCTCATATAATCACCAGAGATCGATAAGTCGAATGGCAACAAACAAGACCTGATTGTAACGAAGAACGTGTAACAAACGAGCCGATCTGACGGAAGCGAAAAGTGGACCTTTCCACCAAAGATATACCTAACGACTGATAGCAAAAAGGACAAAAGGATTCAAATCACATTAATATTTATAGTAAGGTTGGGTTCAAAGCAACGGATCATGAAGCTGATTACAATAATTGGGTTGTTCAAATGTGTGTTGGATCCGCAGCAAGTATAAATAATGGTCGTGTCCATACCTTGTATATGTACAAATTCATATAAAATTTTTGTAATTAATTTTGTCTCGCTTTTTATAGGATTATGACTCGTTCTATATCGTACATGTATGATTTTAAAGAAATAATAAATATCTATCTACTTATCTATTAGATATCTAAATCGATTATTAGACTGGTTGCCTATGATTTTTGTGAAAAAAAAAGTAACAGGAAAGAACCAGGCATGAAATAATGTTGAGGTTTCAACTTCGAGGAAAAAAACAAGTTAAACACGAAACCACACAAAATGGTGAAATGGGGATGCAGTTTAGGGGTTGAAAACGATTTTTTGCAATTTACAGCGAAAGGTGACCATTTAGTGGAAAATATTCGATGGCAAAGTTGTAGATAATGAAAAAATCAAAAACTTTTGTACCCAACATTTTTGACATAACATGAAATTAACAGTCAAACCCCGATTTTTCAGTATTTAATTTTTTTCTCTAGTATAAATCACTCAATTAACTTGAAAATTCGTGAGCTCATCTCTTTTTTGGTGTCGAGTGAGCATGATTTTTTCACAATTCAGAGGACGACTAGTTTTCGAGTTAGGTACATTTTTCGAAAAAAATACCCTTATCTTCCACGAACAATTGTTCTGTTGTTTCTTTTTGTATTTTGAAGGTCTATAAGTGACTAAGTAAGTCTATAAGCATAAAATTGGGAAAAACCGACAAGTTTCTTTGAATCATGATTTTCTCAATATTTTCAATGATTTTCAATAGTTGTAGAAAAGAATGAAAATGGTATTATTGAATCAATTTTGTGGAGTTATTATGTATTCCAATATTTTATTATGAATAATCTAATATGAAGTGGGTCGAAAATAATAAAAAATATTCAGAAAAAATCATGATTCAGATAGACATTTTTTTTCTCAATCTTAGTCGGTTTTACGATCAATAAACTACCAAAAAGTTGACATTTCAACAACTAAAATGGTCATTCATAGACCTTCAAAATACAAAAAAAATCAAGATAATTGTTCGTGGAAGATAAGGGTATTTTTTTCGAAAAATGTTAATAACTCGGAAACTAAAGTCTTCTCATTAGCGAAAAAATCATGCTTATCGACTAAAAAAAAAAAGTATCTACCAATTTTCATCGAGAAAAAAAATTAATACTGAAAAATCGGTTATTTTGCCATTTTGACGATTAAATTGGGGTTATGTCAAAAATTTTTGATTCTTTAATAATCCAAAACTTTTTCATTGAACATATTTCGCTGAGAGGTTATTTTTAGCCGAAAATCGCAAAAAAACCTTTTCAACCCCTAAAGTGAATCCACCATTTTAAGTGTTTTCGTGTTTAAATATTGTTTTTTTCCCAACGTTGGAACAACAACAACATTCTCCACCTGGTCCTTTCCTGTTACTTGTTTTCTACAACTATTGAAAATCATTGAAATTATTGAGAAAATCATGATTCAGAGAGTCTTGCAGTTGGTTTTTCTCTGCGTTAAGGGGTTTAACTTTCAATAAACCACCAATTTACATAGACCATTCGAAAGAAGACATTTCAACAATTAATATGATCGCTTACAGACCTTGAAATACAAAAAAAACACCAGAACAATTGTTTCTTATTATGAATTGCGAAAAAATCATGCTCATTCTACACCAAAAAAGTCATATTCCTTTGAATTTTCATATCAATTAAACCATTTATTAGAGAGAAAAAAATTAAATACTGAAAAATCAGTTTTTCACCTTATTGACGGATAATATCTGTACATCGGAACTATAAGACACTATGTCCACTTTTTTGAGAAAATGAGTTTTATGTGTATCCATATCTACATTTCAATACCCTTAATAGGGATATACGGGGTGTAATCTAACCTCTTGCACTCCCGTGAAGGAGGGGTGTATGAAGGCATGTTAGAACGAATGGCAGGTGTGAAAAATGCGAAAAAAATGATATGAGAGTTTGAAAATGTTGTGAAATGTGGGTCGAATTTTGGAAAACACTGTCCGCTATCCTTCCAGACCAGAAAAGGCAATTGCCGGTGAAGAAAAGGCACTGAATGTCGAACCGAATTTACATTACGTTACAGAGGTCTAGAGAGAGACCCACATTTCATAAACTTTTTAAATTTTCAAAAAAAAAAATCGAATTTTTCACACCTGCAATTCGTTCTAACATGACTTTATACACCCCTCCTTCACGGGAGTGCAAGAGGTTAGATTACACTCTGGCTTCACTAAAACGCATAGGTACCAACGAAATGAAACAAAGCACTAGCTGCCACTTCTGCTTGGAGTTATAATACACTATCGGTTTTTGGCCTTTATGTTGTTATGTGACATAGTGTCTTATAGTTCCGATGTACACATTTGAGGTTGTGCACAAAAGTTTTCGACTTTTTCATTAGCTACAACTTTGCTATCGAACATTTTTGGCTAACAGGTCACGTTTCACCGAATATTGCAAAAAGCCATTTTCAACCCCTAAACTGCATCCCCATTCCACCATTTTGAGTGTTTTCGTGTTTAATTTTTTTTCTTAAAGTTGGAACCCCAACAACTTTCTCCACCTGGTCCGTGCCTGTTACTTTTTTTCTTATTTAAGCGTTTAGAATTCGTTCTGGCACTAGCCTATGTGTTTCCATTCCTAAGCAAGAAAAAAACCTGGGTGATATGTTAAACGATAGGATTAGGTTCAAACAATACGTTTCCATGTGTATGAAGAAATCATTTTGTCTAGGAATTCATACCCTCAGATGTAAAATACCTGGAAAAGAATCCCCGAATATAAATCTTTAGTAAAGTAAATCCTCACTAGAAAATTCATCAGAAAATAAATATTCGAAAGTATAACTTAAACTGTACATCTCAAATTGATTCATAGTTATAGAAACATCTTGAGTGGAAAGCTAGGCATTTTATTATGTATTACTCTCACTTCAACTACTGTGATGTTTTCTACGAATCTTGTTCGGACCCATGAAAGCATAATATCGTATAAATATAGATGGCAGCAGACCATACCTACAACATGGATTGTTTTGAAGTCGCTCATTTTGTAGGCGTGCGGCTGCGGTGAAGAGAGGAGGTAGCGATAGACTATGATCTTTTCACAACCGACAGGAGCGCATGCATTTGACGAAAATAGGGTTCAATAAAAAGAAAAAATGCTGAATTTGAAATAATGATGAAAATATCAATGAAAGTGAAATTAGGTCCGCAAAATTTGCTAAATGAATAAAAATTAGACTTTCAAGACTTTCGTTTTCAATGAATGGAAAGCTGAAGACAGTCGACTAAAAGAAAAAGAATGAAAAAGTATTGACTTAAAAATGGTAATTTATATATTCAATAAATACATGAGCTGAACTTTAGTTCACTGGAAATCTGATATAGAAAAAAACAATTCAACGTAGCGATTGTGGACCCTCGCCAATTGTAATGGTTGTCAACAAATGCGTGCACTCGGATAGTAGGAAACAGGATGTTCCACCTCTTCCGGCTAGCTCAGACCATCTATCCGAAGTACAGCATCGTTGCAAAATCTCAGCAACTCCGGAGCTCTTCATCTATTTGGAATAACCAGCAGGAACGTGTCTGACATACGAATTCTTTCTGGATTTGATGGTGTTGCCAACCAACGAGGTTCCATTAATTCGCATGCCAGGCCGAAGATACCTAAAAAAACCAGAAATACTATTTACACTTTACACTCAACACTACTGAGCCATTCAGAAGTGAGGGCTTCTCTCCTGGGAATTGTCCGAGCCCTCGGGCGGCTCCTGAATGACTGAAGAAAATAGCCAAATGAGCCTTTATTTATACACTGGCCGAACATTTTAGTCGGCCAATAGTATAACAAATCGCTGGTAGGCGGAGCCTATTAGAGCTCTCGCCTCCAGATATACCCCACTGGGTATTTTTCCAAAGTTCAAAATAGTAGTATTTCTGGCATTTTATGACACGGCCCTCCTTTAAGGGATCGCTTGGCATGCGGATGGAACGTGGTTGGATTTGTCCTCAAAAGGACCAGTTCTGTCGAATGTGTACCTAAAATCTTGCAGATGTTGTTGCAGCTTCTGTCTTATCGTAGGAATTCCAGGTTACTCCTTTACGAAACTTTTATGGGATGTGCCATATATCCACATTCGCTCATTATCCAGCTTCCAAAGAGGCACCATATTTACTTCGCCCTTGCCCACTGGCTAAGGACAACCAGCTGTTGGCGAGGTAGCTTTCACTATGTCGTTTTGCCCTGGCTATCCGACTCAGGAACAACAGGCTGGCTGCGGAATGGAACACTACCATCGAACCCACGAAGGATATGGACATCCTCGATTCCACTGGCATAACACGCTTCAGAATCATTCCGAAAGTGCATCCAAGAAAACTTTCCGATAAGTATCTTCGAGTCCCGTTTACTGGAAAAGTTGTTATTCGGGGGCCCTGCTCCATCCGGATACAGTCGTAAACTCCTGTTTACTTGTCCTACGTTGGGCGCCATGTCAACAAATGCGTGAACTCGGATAGTAGGAAACAGGATATTCCACCTCTTCCGGCTAGCTCAGACCACCTATCCAAAGTACAGCATCGTCGCAAAATCTCAGCAACTCCGGAGCTCTTCATCTATTTGGAATAACCAGCAGGAACATGTCTGACATACGAATTCTTTCTGGATTTGTTGGTGTTGCCAACCAACGAGGTTCCATTAATTCGCATGCCAGGCCGAAGGTACCTAAAAAACCAGAAATACTATTTACACTTAACACTACTGAGCCATCCAGAAGTGAGGGCTTCTCTCCTGGGGATTGTCCGAGCCCTCGAGCAGCTCCTGGATGACTAAAGAAAACAGCCAAATGAGCCTTTATTCATACACTGGCCGAACATTTCAGTCGGCCAATAGTATAACAAATCGCTGGTAGGCGGAGCCTATTAGAGCTCTCGCCTCCAGATATACCCCACCCGGTATTTTTCCAAAGTTCAAAATAGTAGTTTTTCTGGCAGTTTATGACATGGTACCATTTTTGTTTTGCAAAAATGCCCTGTTGCCAAGTTGACCTCTTTGTATTACTGGAAATCTGATATGGAAAAAACAATCAAACGTCTCGATTATGGACCCTCAACCTATTCTAACGATACTACTTTTGTTTAGGGGAAATGCGCCGTTGCCAAGTTTCCGTCTCTTTAGATAACTGGAAATCGGATGATGCATGGTCCAAAAAATTATTTTAATTTCATTTAGGTTTTCTCACTTTGAGTTCAAAATGATATAAGTTAGAAATTCATGAAATAACTTCATGATGCGAAACAACATTGAAATACTCAAGTTCTAGATTCTCAGTCACAAATTATCATACTACTCACAGCTCACAGGCTATAAATGGTCAGTAGTTTGACATCAACTTCATTTCAAAGGCAAAAAATTTACAGCGTGTCTCTTTCTGCTGGTAGTTTATTAAATGCGAGCGCAGCGATCATCTGCTTTGATTTCACATTTTCATACTAATCAGTGATCGAATTACCAGCAACTTGGATAGCTAGATTAGTTCGATTAGGTTAGGTGGTGTTCCTTTTTTAGAAATTCGGTTCATGGCCGACAACGTGGACAGATCCTTCAAATATCATAACATTATCTTGAAAAACCAAAAAGTTATAGGCGCGAGTCACCTTCCTCGGACACCTGGTATAGGCTGGTGTCAAAACGAATTTCAAACTCTTTGAAAAAGAGTCAGACAAGGACCAGGTAGATGATGTTGCTGAGGTTGCAACTTTGAGGAACAAAAATATTAAAACACAAGAACACTAAAAATGGTGAAATTTGGATGCAGTTTAGGTGTTGAAAACGGTTTTTTGCGATTTTTGGCAAAAAATGTTCAATGAAGAAGTTATAGAAGTTATGGAACTTTTTTATTTGAAAGTTTTCGACATAACCGCAAAGCCCTATTTTCAGTATTTAATTTTTTCGTCGGGTTTAAATGATTTAATTTACATGAGAATTTTCAAACGTATATCTATTTTGGTGTCGAATGAGCATGATTTTTTTGTAGTTCAGAAAACGACTAGTTTTCGAGTTATGTATATTTAAAAAAAAATACCCTTATCTTCCACGAACAAAAAGCATAGATAGTATGCCAATTCAATGGATGACGTCAATGCTCCAAAATTGACAGGCGAAGCTGGAAATTACCAGAGGAACCCCACAGGGAGGGATACTATCCCCCTACTGTGGGACATTGTAGTAGACGAACTCCTGGAATCTTTAAACAATCAGGGATACTACTCCCAAGGTTATCCGGATGACATAGCAGTCCTCGTACAGGGAAAGTATGCCCAAATAACCTTGAGCTAATGCAAAATGCTCTGAGGACCGTAGAGGACTGGTGCAAAAGAGAAGGACTGAGGGCAAAACCTAGTAAAACCACACTCATTCCCTTCAGGGGGACTTGAACTCACTTGAAGTCACCCAAATTCTTTGGCGCAACACTACAAGTTGCTGATCATGTCAAATATTTGGGGCTGTTCTTGGATAAGAAACTAACCTGGAACATGCATCTACATCATGTAGTCAACAGAAGCAAAGCATCGTTCATGATGTGCAGAAGAGCTTTTGGAAAATCATGAAGACTGAAGTCGAAAGTCATGCACTGGCTTTACACCGTGATCATTAGACCCAGAATCACATATGGTTCACTTTTGTGGTGGCCCAAGACGAAACAGAGACAGTCAAAAACCAACCTTGGTAAAATACAGAGGCACGCCTGTCTGTGTATCACGAGTGGTATGATTAGCACTTAAATCGCTGCTATGGAAATTATCCTAAACCTCCCACCTTTAGACATCACGGTCATGGGGGAGGCGAGGATGAGTGCATACAGACTTAAACAAACAGGTAATTGGATAACCCAACCACAAACTGGGCACACCAAAATCATCCATGAAGTCAACATTACCAAAATGGAAATGATATCAGACTACATGCTACCACAATACTCGTGCGAAAAACAAAGTGCAGCTCAAGTGGAACGAATGGGACTCGGGAGTAGAATCGCTTTCATCTGGAAATTATTATCTGGTACACAGATGGTTCAAAACAGATGAAGGAACAGGAGCAGGAATAAATGGGGTGAGGCCAAAAAGGAACGTAATAGTCCCACTTGGCAACAGTACCACAGTATTCTAAGCAGAGTCACATGCCATAATGTCATGCATACACATGAATCTAGACCGTGGGTATGAAAGAAAACACATCTATATTCTATCTGACATCCAGAGCGCTATAAAAGCCCTGAACTCAATACAGATAAAGTCAAAGCAAGTCAGGGAATGTCTTCATAGCCTCAATAAACTGTCAAAACGCAACAAGGTTACACTTGTGTGGGTGCCCGGGCATAGGGAAATTGAAGACAATGAAAAAGTAGACCAACTTGCAAAGAAAGCATCTGAATCACCATTCACAGGTCCAGAACCAGCGTTTGGAATAAGTAAAACCCGATGCGGACACCTAATCAATGAGTGGAAGAAATCAAAACACCAAACGTATTGGGACCAAATCGAAGGGCATCGACACAGCACAGCAATGGTGAGGCACCTGACCCAAACACTGGCGGCTGACACACTCAACCTTAACAGATCTAAGATACTCATGATCACCGGCTTACTAACCGGACATTGCGGCCTTAGGAAACACCTACACACCATGGGAATGAATAGAGAAACCTTCGACTGTAGACTCTGTAGTATCGAGGAGGAAACAGCCTCTCTTCGAATGCGACGCGCTGCTCAACAAGCACAACAGAATATTCGGACAGATCAACCTAGAAACAGGCATGAATCCGAAAAACCTAGTAAATAGACTACTAATCCTGGTGAAAAACACAGGCCTGTTTAACTAGGAACT
The DNA here is from genome assembly GCA_944452925.2 of Chrysolina oricalcia. NCBI lineage: Eukaryota > Metazoa > Arthropoda > Insecta > Coleoptera > Chrysomelidae > Chrysolina > Chrysolina oricalcia. The sequence goes on from OX101811.2 coordinate 54,964,617, forward strand.
ACTTAAGACAGAATAATACAATAGACCGCAGCTGGTCTCAGTGTTATGGGAAACCCCAAAGGTAAACCTGGTATCTCGCTCGTCAGCCTTTAACCAACCAGCCATGCTAATTCAAATCAATTCAATTATTTTATGAGTTTGAGTGAGTGATAGGAGCGAGTTTTTAATTTATTTTATTTAAAGCAATGGTCAACGCCCAAGTAAAGGACCCCGCAAACTCCTTAAGGAATTTTGGTCCTTGTGGATTTTTTGAATTTTTGGTATGATGTAGTTCATATAGTTCTCAACCAATGTCACCATTGTGCCAACCCAAAAAAATTAACAGTTTTGCTGCTAGGGGGCGTTGAAATCACCCATTGCGCAGATTAGACTATATATTTTTTAATCCGGTAACAAAATTTTCACTTGTTTCATTGTTGCTAATGTTGCACATTATTGTGCTGTTTTATGAAAAAAAATCTTAAATGTATCGTCGAATGTTTAAATATGCCTGAATAAGGGAAATAGCAGTTTTTTATGATTATCCCCCCTCCCCCCAAAGGGCACAAAACTACAATATTTCGGTGGATTTTTCTGAATTTCAGATATGATGCAGTTCAAGTTATTTTGAATAGAAATTAATTGGGTGACAAACTCCAAAAATGAATGGTTTAGATGCTAGGGGGCGTTGAAATCATACTTTGATCAGAATATACATTCATTATTATAGGCGGAAACAATATCTCTACGAGTTTTAGTTTAGATTATACTAAACAATTTTATAAAAAAATCTAAAACCACCCCCTTTCCCCCAACTCCTATTTTGAAATACAGAAAAAGTTATTCACCACCTCAAATTCAAATTGTTGATGCCTAATTTTTATTAATTTCCAAGATGTTCGCCAATTAATTGATATTCAAATAACATGAACTACGCCCTACTGAGAAGTCAGCAAAAGCCACAAATAATTTTTTGAAGGGATTGAATCGTAAAATTGAACAACTACTATACGATTTCCTTAATTTGAGCTGCACACAAGCATTCACAAGTAGTCGAGAATCAATTTTTCGTGTTTTAAAATAGGGGTTGGGGGAAAGGGGGAGGTTTTAGATTTTATTTTATGAGAAATTACACAATTGTTCAGCATATTCTGAACTAGAATACGTAGAGATATTGTTTCCGCCTATAATAATGAATAGTATATTCTGAGTAAGCTATGATTTCAACGCCCCCTAGCATCAAAACTATTCATTTTTGGGGTTTGTCACCCAATTAATTTCGATTCAAAATGACTTGAACTGCATTATATTGAAAATTCAGAAAAATCCAACGAAATATTTTCATTTTGTGCATTTTGAGTAATCATAAAAAACTGCTATTTCCCTTCATTCAGGCATATTCGACGATACATTTGAAGGCGCTCAAAGAAAATTTTTTTTGCGTTTTGTAAAAGGAGTGGGGAAAGAAGGGGGGTAAGATTTTTTTTCATAAAACTGCACAATATTGTGCAACATTAGCAACAATGAGTGAAAACATTGTAACCGGATTCAAAAATAAATTGTCCAATCCGCGCAAGGGGTGATTTCAACGCCCTCTAGCAGCAAAACTGTTAATTTTTTTGGGTTGGCGCAATGGTAACATAGACTACATCATACCAAATATTAAAAAAAATCCACCGGGACCCAAATTCCATGAGAAGTTTGCGGGGTCCTTTCAAAATAAATCATTTGTACATTTTTTTCCACATGATGTTGAATTTTTAAAAGACACTGTATATTCGTTTAATTCACAGTTATTTTTATGAACGAACTGCTACTCCCAGAAAGTGCAGTTTCAGTAATTTAATTATTCTACAGGAACATAAATAAATTCGGAGGCTGAAAGAAGTTGAGAGGCCCATTACACCCGAGGACGTGAAATAAACGATAAGTCGACCTAAAGCCGGTGGAGAAATTGCAACCAAAAACGTGGCGCATACGACTACAGCTGTCCTGCTGAATAACTAACGTTCTCTTCCGTTTATTACCTCAGTTAGGTGAAGGGTTGACCTTAAGATGCCTCATTGGTTAGAGAGGGGATACCTCAAACCTCATTGGTGGCCCGCAGGAGTGCTACGCTAACCTTTACTATCAGATCTATACCGAAAGCGAGTTCTCCTGCACTGGCTCTGACGGTGTTAGAGACCTGGTGAACTTTTGAAGTGTGGTTGAATGGAGAGATGTACTTGAACGGAGGATTGTCACTTACGTCAGAATGGGCACGTATTTTCATATAAATTATATTATTATGAGACAGACAGTTTTAATGATTATTCCACTCATTCTGAAATACGCGTTTTTGATTGGTTGAAACTTTTTTGTTGATAATCGAAAACATCATCTTTTCGATTTTGTATTTGGGCCTATATGATGTGTTTTCGATTGTGTAGCTCGCTTCCATATCGGTTGTTCTACAATACAATGACCTACCACCAAAATAATATTTTCCTGTTTCTGAAATGACACAACACCAAACTTTGACCAAAACCGTGATGATCACTTCACAATTTTCGAAAAATTAGGGATAATGTTGACTCATCTAAAATAACGGTAAGTATTCGGTATACTATTCTGATAAAGTACAAATACGAATCTATTATTATTACTGAACGAAGAAAAATGACTCAAATATTATAATGAAAAACCCACCCTCCCCTCTTATTTATAATAAAACGATTGCAGTTATTTATTATTATTTTACCATAGGAATAATCAAAACACTTACACGGCAATATATTTCATATATATTTATCATTCTCATTTCATTTCAAAATTATAAATACTAAAGAAATGTATTGAGTAATCTCATGAAAAACGCAAAACAAGATTATTATCAAAATAAAATATGAGAAGCTGACGGTGACATTGGTAAGATTTAAAAAATGGTGAATGAATTAATTGAATGAATGACTTATTGAGGATGATTCAGAGAAAATAGCAAATATTTTGAATGGTCATTTTTGTTATATAGGATCTGAGTTAGGTAAAAAAATTGTAGAAATTAATGAATATCTTTGTTTAAAGGTTGTAGTCGATGGTGTAACTTGAGTAGATTCATTTCGGACTTCCATCGTCTTCAACTGCTTCTATCTGCAGTCGTCTTCTTTCAAAGGCTAACGCGATTATTTACCCGGTAATCTAGGTCAATTGTTTTGTTTTCATGGCTGGTAATCTCAATTAATTATTATTGGGTTGGATTGATTTGCTCGTTTCTACCTGTTACCTGCCCATTGCAATCACCACGCCAAAACCATCAATTCAACTCAATTCAAAATTAAAAAATATTTTTTCGATTAAATAGAATTAAAAATGTATAAACAACTCACAACAAATAACGGATATATAAATAAATAAATAAATAAGTAAATAAAAATGTAAATATAATATATATATATATATATACGTGTTTCGAGCTTTAGCTCTCATCGGTAAAATCAAGTGCGAAGATGTACAACACTTGGATGTAAAAATGGAAACAAAGGAAGTCAACAACAGGAAGCCAACCACACATTTGTGGCTTCAGTTAGAAGACCTTTAGATTTTAAGGCAACAACTAAAGTCGCCATGGAGGCAGCTATAGCTACCAGCGTGACAATCCTCCCCAGGAAAATATCTATCGAGGGGCAATATATAAAAATATAAATAGAAAAGTTATTGGGTATAGCTCTCCAATTGTTATGCAACCGTAGACACGTGTTTCGAGCTTAAACTCTCATCAGTACGGTAAAATCAAGTGCAAAGATGTACAACACTTGGATGTAAAAATAGAAACAAAGAAAGTCAACAACAGAAAGCCAATCACACAGTAGTGGCTTTGGTTAGAAGACCTTGAGATTTCAAGGCAACAACTAACATCACGACGGAGGCAGCTATAGCTACCAGCGTGACAATCCTACCCAGGAAAATATAAATCAGGATGGATTTATCGAGGGGCAATATATAAAAGTATAAATAGAAAAGTTATTGGGTATAGCCCTCAAATTACAATGCAACCGTAGACACGTGTTTCGAGCTTAAGCTCTCGTTAGTACGGTAAAATCAAATGCGAAGATGTACAACACTTGGATGTAAAAATGGAAACAAAGGAAGTCAACAACAGGAAGCCAACCACACAGTTGTGGCTTCAGTTAGAAGACCTTGAGATTTCAAGGCAACAACTAAAGTCGCCAAGGAGGCAGCTATAGCTACCAGCGTGACAATCCTACCCAGGAAAATATAAATCAGGATGGATTTATCGAGGAGCAATATATAAAAATATAAATAGAAAAGTTATTGGGTATAGCTCTCAAATTATTATGCAATCGTAGACACGTGTTTCGAGCTCAAGCTCTCATCAGTACGGTAAAATCAAGTGCGAAGATGTACAACACTTGGATGTGAAAATAGAAACAAAGGAAGTCAACAACAGGAAGCCAACCACACATTTGTGGCTTCGGTTAGAAGACCTTGAGATTTCATAGCAACAACTAATATCACCACGGAGGAAGCTATAGCTACCAGCATCACAATCCTACCCAGGAAAATATAAATGAGGATGGATTTATCTAGGGGTAATATCTAAAAATAAAAATAGAAAAGTTATTGTGTATAGCCCTCAAATTGTTACGCAACCGTAGACACCTGTTTCGAGCTTGAGCCCACATCAGTATGGTAAACTCAAGTGCAAAGATGTACAACACTTGGATGTAAAAATAGAAACAAAATAAGTCAACAATAGGAAGTCAACCACGCATTTGTGGCTTCGGTTAGAAGACTTTGAGATTTCAAGGCAACAACTAACGTCGCCACGGAGGCAGCTATAGCTACCAGCGCGACAATCCTACCCAGGAAAATATAAATTGGGATGGATTTATCGAGGGGCAATATATAAAAATATAAATAGAAAAGTTATTGGGTATAGCCCTCAAATCGTTATGCAACCGTAGACACGTGTTTCGAGCTTAAGCTCTCATCAGTACGGTAAAATCAAGTGCGAAAATGTACAACACTTGGATGTTAAATTAGAAACAACGGAAGTCAACAACAGGAAGCCAACCACACATTTGTGGCTTCGGTTAGAAGACCTTGAGATTTTGAAGCAACAACTTACGTCGCCACGGAGGCAGCTATAGCTACCAGCGTGACAATCCTACCCAGGAAAATATAAATCAGGATGGATTTATCGAGGGGCATTATATAAAAATATAAATAGAAAAGTTATTGGGTATAGCCCTCAAATTGTTAAGCAACCGTAGACACGTGTTTTGATCTTAAGCTCTCATCAGTATGGTGAAATCAAGTGCGAAGATGTACAACACTTGGATGTAAAAATAGAAACAAAGTAAGTCAACAACAGGAAGTCAACCACACATTTGTGGCTTCGGTTAGAAAACCTTGAGATTTCAAGGAAACAACTAACATCGCCTCAGAGGCAGCTATAGCTACCAGCGTGTCAATCCTACCCAGGAAAATATAAATCAGGATGGATTTTTCGATGGGCAATATATAAAAATATAAATAGAAAAGTTATTGGGTATAGCCCTCAAATTGTTATGCAAACGTAGACACGTGTTTCGAGCTTAAGCTCTCATCAGTACGGTAAAATCAAGTGCGAAGATGTACAACACTTGGATGTAAAAATAGCAACAAAAGAAGTCAGCAATAGGAAGCCAACCTCACATTAGTGGCTTCGGTTAGAAGACCTTGAGAATTCAAGGCAACAACTAACGTCGCCAAGGAGGCAGCTATAGCTACCAGCGCGACAATCCTACCCAGGAAAATATAAATCAGGATGGATTTATCGAGGGGCAATATATAAAAATATAAATAGAAAAGTTATTGGGTATAGCCCTCAAATTGATATTCAACTGTAGACACGCGTTTCGAGCTCGAGCTCTCATCAGTACGGTAAAATTAAGTGAGTTTCTACGCTGTGTCGTCTGAATGCTCTGTTAGCTTGGATATAAACAGCTTCTTCGAGTTTTTTTTTTTGAACCAGTTTTCTTCACTTTGTAGTACTCCCGCATTCTTCCATTGAATTTGGTTTTTGTGAGAAAACTCCTTAACGTATTTCCGGATTTGATGGAGCTTTTAATATTATACTTGTTCTCGATCCTTCTAACCTTTTCGGAAATTCCTTTTAAGTACGGTAGGTGGACTACTAGCCCCGGTTGTACTTCTTCGGTTGGTTTGGAGTTAGTAGTTTGTCTTTTAACATCTTCCAAGATTCACATTGGATATCCGTTTTGGCGCAGATCACTCCTTATGTTGGTTAATTTAGCTGAGTGCTTCCTGATCACTGCATATTGTCTCCGCTCTCTTGACGAGTGTCCTTACGATGCCTTTTTTTGTTGAATTCGGGTGGTTAGAGTCAAAGCATTCCAAGCTGAATTAACCAACATAAGGAGTGACCTGCGTCAAAACGGATATCCGGGAAAAATCTTGGCAGATGTTAGAAGACAAACCACTCTTACTCCAAACCAACCGAGGAGGTACAACCAGGTCCACTTACCGTACATAAAAGGTTAGAAGAATTGGGAACAAGTATAGTATTAAAAGCTCCTTCAAATCCGGAAATACGTTAACGGGTTTCCTCACAGAAGCCAAATCGGAAAATCGCACCACCTCCACCAAGAATTGAATTTATATACGAGGTCTCATGCGAATGCGGTTCTTCGTACATCGGTGTGACCAAGAGACCACTGGCGGGGAGACTAGAGAAACACAAATGCTTTACGCAACGAGGTGACACCCCAAAATCCGGTATCGCAGAGCATGCATGGAAAGAACATCACCAAATTCATTGGAAGAATGCGGTAGTACTACATAAAGAAGAACACTGGTTCAGAAAGAAAGGACCCCGCACCAAATAGGTACATGGGAAAATGGCTTTCAGCCAATTTTGATACTTTTTTGGAATATTGTAGTATTAGTCACTAGAAGTTACACAAGCAAGTGTAAATTAGTTTCTATATCCAGTTTCGGAGATACGAATTTTTGAAAATCATAAAAATTGCTGTTTTACCAAAACATAGCAAGGTTCACTCATCCAAAAGTATTACTTTTTAGATGATTAGTAACAAAATAGTAGCATTGCTGGTTTGAAGAAAGTCGATTGTCATGTCAGTTAGTCGGTAGTTACGATAGAAGAAGCCACCTATTATACAGGGTGAGTCAAAACTAATTTAGGAATTTTGCCAATCTTTATCAACGGTCCCTATGGTGAGATCGATCATTTTTCATTAGGAAAATAACAATAGCCACACAAAATAGCCTTTTTGAGTCAATAAATCCGCTTTCAGAAAGGCTTATAGTGATTGTTCAATATGATCAGCTTCAAAAAGTTACGATAACTTTTATACGGGGGCTGTTTACAAATATTAGTTGAAATCGGTTTTGTGCGTAATATATATGTTTGTTAATTATTTTTGAATGGATATCCCAATTTTAATCATATTTTTCTGTTATACTTCCAAGTGAATTACCCTACACTTGGGTAAGTTTCATCTATTTTCTATGTCTGGTTTTTGAACTATAAATTAAAATTGATATTCTATAGAAGATATTATCCAATCTTATTTCTTGATGAAAATTATAGTTCAAAAACCAGACAGGAAATTAATGAAACTTACCTGAGTATAGGGTAATTTACTTGGAAGTATAACTGAAAAATATGATTCAAATTGGGAGATCCTTTCAGAAGTAATTATAAACATATATATTACGTACAAAACCGATTTCAACTAATATTTGTAAACAACCCCCGTATAAAATGGATCGTAACTTTCTGAAGCTGATCATATTGAGCAATTACTATAAGCCTTTCTCAAATACTTTTGGCTCCAAAGCGGATTTATTGACTCAAAAAGGCTATTTTTTGTGGCTATTGATAAAAACGTGTAGTATAAAAACAAACATTTGAAAAAAAATTACTGTGTTGTAAAAAAGTCTAAACTTTCAGAGAAAATCTTCTTGTCGTAAGAAAAGAATCCCAATAGGTATTTTCCTAATGAAAACTGCTCGGTCTCACCATAGAGAACGTTGATAAAGATTGGCAAAATATCCTAAATTGTCGCTATTTTTGACCCACCCTGTATAGTAGGCGGCATCTTCTATCGTAACGACCCACTATCTGACATGACATTCGACTTTCTTCAAACCCGCAATGCTACTATTTTGTTACTAATCATCTAAAAAGTAATACTTTTGGATGAGTGCACCTTGCTATGTTTTGGTAAAACAGCAAATTTTTAGATTTTGAAAAATTCGTATCTCCGAAACTGGACATAGAAACTAATTTAAACTTGCATGTGTAACTGCTAGTGACTTGTACTAAAATATCCCAAAAAATTATCGAAATGGGCTGAAAGCCATTTTCCCATGTATTTGGTGCGGGGTCCTTTAAAGAAGTTGTTTATATTTAACTAACAGAGCATTCTGTCAACCCAGCGTAGAAATCAAGAACGTTTGGAAACTGCTTATTGATGGTTTTGGAGTGAACCGAAGTGGTGAAGATTACCCTGATTGCAATAGGCAGGTAACAGGTAGAAACAAGTGGATTAATCCAACCCAGTAATAATTATTTGAGATTACCAGCCATGAAAACAAAACATTTGACCAAGATTACCGGGTACAAAAACGCGTAAGACTTTGAAACTTGTCAGTATTCACCAGAAGACGACTGCGGATAGAAGCATTGAAACGTTGTGATTTATACAAATCATAAAACAATGGAAGTCCGAAATGAATGTACTTAATGAATATCTATGCATATAAAATCAGCCCCTGGCCCAAATAGAATCAATTATTGAAGATCATAGTGGAATACACTTCAAATATCCTTAAACATATTTTCAATGTATGTTTAGTCATAATCCTAAAAAAAATCATTTGTTACTCCAATATATTAGACAAGATAAAAGATCTTGTGATAGTTATAAAAATATTTTTTTGATTGATTACATTGCCAAAATTTTGGAGAAATGCATTAAAATTAGAATGACACATTTTTTTGAGAAATTTTAGTATTTTCAAACCAATTTGGATTCAGAGAAAAAAGGGACAGAAAATGCAATATTCAACAATACAGAAACTATTTATAAATTAAATCAATTCAGAATCGGCGAAAGCCATGACAACACATATATTTTATCAGCAAATACAGTTTCACTGTCCGTTTCCTGAGATAAAGTATCCATTCATTACTATCAAAATCAGATATTGTTTATTCTAAATTAGTTGAGAGGTATGAACTCCCACTATACCAATTCTGTCTGCATCAATAATTCGTTGAAATTAAATAGGTGAAACATCAATACGATTTTCGTAACCTAAGGGCCGTCGTTTATAGGGTACACGTACATAATCTAATCCTTCAGATGCCTGGTTTAACAATGTTCATTCATCTAACGAGTACCTGAACTTGTTTTTTTGTTATTTCCGTCAACCGATTTCATTTCTACGCACAACCCTCAGAAGTATTAGAGAGACTTGGGTGAGCTAGGGAAGACGCAGCCCTTACCTTTCAACAAGTGATGCCATGCACGAGGCCGGTGGCCATGCAGAGATTTGAACCCTCGACTCTACGCTTGAGAGGCGAACGCTCTACCAGCACGGCCACTATGGCATGTGGCTTGCATAATTTATTATCTGCAGAAACATCAACTATTCGAAATGAGTTAATATCTCCTTTGTGAAAACATGTCCTACTGATGAGGGGTGGGTGCTTAGAAATTTGCTTCGTGCAGTCCAGTATCCTGGGCACTATATATCCTGAAATTATTTGTTCTTGGCAAATTTTGTTCTTCTCGTTTCCCATAAAATCAAAATACTTCCTCATGACTGGCGTATGAGAAAACGAAACGAGTTTTCTTCTTTATCGAAAGATTCTTTTCACTATCGAGCTTGAACAAATCTCCTCGTGAAAAAACTGTGCAACCCAGTTCACTATAAAAACTCCACAATTAATAATGTCGGTAGGGTATTAGCTTGATTTAGTGTAAAAGGGTTTGAGTAATCACAGGGCAAGTGAGACCGAGTTAACCCCTTTTAAGATAAATGTCATTCGCCCCCTCATTACTTCGGCAATCAACCCTCCGGAATCTATCCAAGACTTGGTGGAATTGCGAAAAATCCAAAGCATTGTTAACACCAAATTCGAGTCGGTTAACGAAGTTTTCTCGAAGGGATTTTCTAACGAAGTTTTTCACTTGTAAAGGGATGTTTTTTACGCCTTAGGCTTATCTTTAAAGGCTACTTTAATTGTGAGCGGATCTTCTGAATTTTCTTTTCTCCCTCGCCTCTAAATTGCCGTATTTATTTTATACTAAGCTCTTTTCTTTTGAATTAGTCTTTTGCTTCTGATTATATTCGCTAGCCAATATTTTTCAATCAGTGTGGAGTATTCATTCGAAATTGGATTTTCGGAAGTGTCGTTTGGGATCTTTCGGGGGATTTTTAATAAACCGGGTATTCTAGGGGTGAGATCGATATGATCTCGGATACAATAAATCTTTGAAGATATGAATTCGGAGAGAATTGATGAATTTCAATTGAATTCTGAATGTCAGTGAACTTGTGATTAACTTGAAGGGGTGCTGAAATGGAGAATTTTCTGTCTATGAGGATTTGTGGGAAAAGGTCAGTATAACTAAAACCACTATGGATCCGTTAGCAATGTTTCGATTTTTATCAAATCATCCTCAGGAAAATGAACAGTAGATTTGTTGTCGTGATTAAATGTTTTTTGAAAGGGACATTCACATGTACACTTTCAATACTTCTTGCATTCAATTTATTAAAAAATTGTCAATATATGTCAATAACTGACGGAGACTTTGATTAATTTGTTTTATTATTAATCCAGTCAATGACCATTTTCTCGTGTATTTATCCCATACAGCACCGATTTCCATAAAAATTCGAATACTTACCTTCTATTCCAAAGTCTACCATGTGCCGGGGGTTGCTTTCTCCCTGGGGGTGGATGCCATCCCTTTTTGGAGGTGAATCAGTTTTCATCAAAAATAAGTGAGGAAAGCGATAAATTGTTTAATTCTGAGCAACTTTTGTGGTATAAAGTTTTTTTCTAAAAGTCAATACTTTTCGACTTATTCGCTAGTGAAATTGTCGGTTTTCAGGCAAAAAACACGTTTTCAGATACATTTTCGCGAATAACGGGAAAAATATGCATTTATTCGAAAAACCTGTAGAGAGCTTATAAAAAACTGAAGAAAATCGTGTATTCATGATGTATGACCCAATACAAACGGAATTATTGCTTGTGGAAAGTTGATTGGTATTTTCAAATGCCAAAATGTACAATAACCAAAAACCAATGCATTTTTCTAGAAAAACCCATGAAACTTTTTTTAAAGATCTTCAAAAAAACCTTTATTTTTATTTTTTATAAAAGTCCCTAGCATCAAAACAAAGCAAGGTATGAAGAGAATAATGTCAATACCTAGTTTTTCGTTGGTAACAAATAGTGAAAATCTCACCTTCTCTTCCATCCCATTTGAAAGAAATCGTTGCCACTTTACAATTCACTTCATTTATGTTCTTATAATATGTTCTGAGTGTTTGAACAGTTTGCAATACTTACTTTAGAAAAAAATTGAGCTCGAAGAGAGAAAATCATTTTCGTAATTTAGCGAAAAATCGCCTTTTCTTCAAAATAACTCAAAGAATATTATTGATACACAAAACTTTGAAGAGTACAAAATTCAAGGTTTTTCTTTTCTGAAAATTTAATTTTACTTTTTTTGTAGAATGAAAATTGCGTAAGACATGGCTATTTAAAGCTTGCGTGTGTTCGCGTAAGGTACTTTTTTTGAGCCATTTTAGCATGAACCTCTTCAAAAATAAAATCTGAAAAAAATTTATTCAGATGACCTTATAGCGCTTGAAAAAACCTACAAAATGCTTTTTTGAAGGAATTGATTGCTTAAAAACTAATCGAGTTATGGGGAAAAAACCAACAGCACATTAGAATATGTATATTAGTATATTAACGAATACACATAGTGGCTATAAAAATGAGATTTGAATTTTTTATAAAGGCTACTACTCGAAAGAGTGCTGTTGAATTTTCCTCGCTCGTGCCAAGAATTGGAGCCTTATATGAGCGCATAAAGAGGGTTTATTTACAAACGCAATTGTAGCTGGGGAATAAAAGTATAAACCCAGTTGAAGGAGAATTGCAACCCATTAAACTCCGGATCAATCTGCACCTGAAGAGTTACTCAGAAATATTTTTTGTAGTTGCAAAAAAGGGTGCGGTGATTATTTATATTTACTTTTTATACTAATAAGTTGTTAAAATATTTTTTATTACATTTAAAGATGATTTCAATCGACCATACATCCAAATCTAGAATTGATTTTTTTTTTCAATAGGGGTAGTTTTCTCCCTTAAAAAGTCAGAAGCAACCCCGAGTACAGAGGTAACTTTGAATTAGAGAGTAAGTTGAGCACAAATCTAAATTTTCATACAATTGGGTTTCTCAGTTACGATAACCCTCATAAGGGTGGTTTTTAGGAGTCGAAACTGTTTAATAGATCAGAAATTGTCTATCGAGGTTAATTTAACGCATCAACAGATGATTGCACGCTTGAAACTAGTATTTAATGAATTTTTTCGAATGGGGGTAGTTTTCACTCTTAATTAATAAAAATCAACCCCCGGCACAAGCTCAACTTCAAAGTAGCAGGTGGATAGAACCTAAATCCAAATTTTTATGCCAATCGATACTGTTTAATCAGTTAAATAACTGCTTAATAACATGTTAATTATTATATTTTGATGATATCTGTCCTAAGGGGTGGTTGTTAAGGGCTGAAACTGATCAATGAATCATAAATTATATCAAAAATTGTCAATTGTTTTTCATTTAACTGATATCAATATTATTTCAGTTGATTACATGCTCCAAGCTAAATTAAAAAAAAACGAATAGCAAAAAAGCAACCCTCGGCAAATTGATGAAAAACATTTTTTATACAAATGTGCTGAAAAAGAAATGGTATTTTTTTTTCGATGTGTGACGCAACATAATCAAAATTTTACCGCTCAAGAATTACTATTTTGTACTCGTGGCAAGCTTTCGAATCTGTTACGCACCAAATAACCTTCACACATCTAAAAATAATATTTCTTTCTTTTCATCGCAATTGAAAAAAAGCTTTATTATCAATTTTATTCAATTATTTTAAGTCATGCTGAAAATCTGTACCTAAAACCCCCACAATCCAATTTTGAATCGTATCGGACCATAATTACAAATCTCATTTGCCATCTTGGAGCCACCATCTTGTTTTTCTGACCATGAAAACCACCACATCAATTTTGAATCGACTCGGATCATAAATGCAAATCTTGTCCGCCATTTTGTTTTATCACTTAGAAAACTTTTTAAATGCATTGTCACCGAATTTATGTCAAATAAGCTTGCAAATGAAGTATCGTAATTAGAAATACGCAACAGTTGTTTTTCCCGCAAGAGGTCGCCAAAATAAGAAGGTGGTTAGCGAACATTGACATGGCTGAATTCCTTATAAAATTACCTTTTTAATGATGAGTCACACATACTACTTTCCCTATTGGGGGGAGAGAAATGACAGATATGACACATGTGTTCTGAATATATCCGATCTGTATCGTTTTCGGTGCCCCACCCTGTATGTACATGTAACTGTCACTTTTAACTCATATTTCATCACGACAGGCAACCTACTCTTCGTTGCTGTGATGATGACTGGATATAAGTCGAACCGTCGTGTTTCAGTTATCTTGATCTTTTAACTAATTTAAGAAATAATTAGAATCTATTAACTTTTTTTTTTTGTTTGTAATTAGCTTTAAATATATAAATTTGGAAGAAGTCAGGGTTGACTAATTCGATGAATATTCTTCGTTTTTACATATCCACACATCATATTGATTAGCTATATTGTATGGATAATTTTCCTCTTATGTTTCATTTAATTCTTATACAGGATGTTTCCAAATAAGTTCAAAAGTTTTCAGATGGTGATTCCTTATCGAAAATTAAAGGGAGTCTTTTATGTAAACGAAAGCTATTAGGCCTGCCCTTGAAAAATTACCCGCTTCCAAAAATAAGTGAAAAACGTGTTATTTTTGCTTTTGTGAAATTGTTGAAGAGTTGAACAAATGGCATTTTGTGGACGTGTCCTACCAATAGAAAGGCTACCTATAATATTTTTGAAATTTTGTTGTGATCTTTCAACGGGGTGAAACATGTAATCCTCATTCCATTTTATACCAGAAGTTTTTGACAAAAAAAAATTGAAAAAAAAATTATTTATTGCTGAACTTTTCCATTTCCTGTGTTGTTTTCGTAAAAGCATTAGGTTTCCTAATGAAATATTAAAATACAATATCGTGCACAGACGAATCTTCTGTGAATGGAATCGAAAAAAATCTAGTTGGTGGCTGTCACGTTTTGTTTGCACAAATGACGACTTCATTCGTAGTATTTTGAAATTATTTCGCTAGTTTTAAATTTTAATTTAGGCATGTACCAGTCCCATGTTTTGTTTTGAAAAAATATCAAACTAAAAATATAAACAGAACAGAATTGAGTGTGTGTGTGTATTAGGACAAAGAATAAGACAACACAATCAAACGGAAAAAAAATTAAAACTGCTTGAAATGAGAACCTCCATCCAATAGACAGGAATCAAGTCGTCGTTTCATGTATTGGCGCAAACGTTGAAATATTCCGGGTGTTTTTTGGATTGTCTCGCAGCCTGCGCTATTCCTCAAATCATTTACACATTGAATGTGGGTCGTATCTACCAAGAATTTAAGGGACCTCAGAAGCAAAAGTCCAAGGGGTTCAAGTCTGAAGATCTGGGAGGCCAAGGTTGAGGTCCTGCTTGGCCTATCAAACGATTTGGATACACTTCTTCCAAGTACTGATGAGAAATAATTCCAACCCACGCGTTAATTGTAAGAACATATTGGTACCGACCTTCTTGAATTGCATGTGGGTTATCTTTGGCCCATAGATCGTTGTTATGAAAATTTTTAATCCTCTGAATTGGAAAGTAGGATTCATCAGCGAATGATACCTTTTGCAAGAATTGAGCATTTTTGGTAATCATAGGAAGACTCCATTGACGAAAGTGTACTCGATGAGGAAAATCTCGTGGCAAAACTGCCTGGACTAGTTGAATATGATAAGGATACAGTTGGTAATCCTTTAAAATTTTTCATTTTAGTTTATTCCAAACAATTAGTGTGTTAGCAATTTAACTTGTACTTAATTCCAAACGATCTTCAATCATATTAAGAACCTCTTCTTCCAGTGCCACTCGTAGACGACCACAATCAGTTTTTCGTTTATGAAAAGTTCCTCTTTCACAGAGACGTTGTCGAAGACGTGTAAAAATTGTGTGATGAGGTATCACGTGCTAAAGATACATCTCTGCATAGAGCCGTCTAGCTTCCTTAGAATTTCTATCGGCACGAACAAACATAAAATTCTCATGTTACTGTAATCATTCATATTCAAAATCAAAGCGATTTGAACTGTTAACTAACACATAAATATCAAAAGACCCCTTCATGCACGATATTGTATTTAATTTTTTTATTAAGAAACCATTGCTTTTACAGAAATAATACATGAGTTGCAATGAATCTTTCTTTTCAACAAATATTTTTGAATTAGGATTTTTTTTTCGTTAAAAAGTTCTCGTAAAAAATGGAATAAGAGTTGCATGTTTCACCCCTTTAAAAAATCAGAAAAAAATCATAAAATATTCATATAGGTAGACCACGCATACAAAATGCTATTTCTTCAACTTTCCAGTTATTTTAAGGAAAAACTGATATCAAGCCCTAAGAGCTCTTATTCACATGACTCCTTTTATTTTTGACAAAGAATCACCCTCACTGTTGCACTGTTGCACTCATTTGGAAACATAATGTATATATTTATAGAAAAGAAATATGTGAAAAAATGTTCAGTTCTTTTCTCAACAGTGGTTCCATCTGAAATAATATTTTGTTTCAGGTATAGCACACCATCTAGCCGGTCTACCAGGTCATCCACCAGAATGGGCAATGCTGGGTGGAAGACACCCATATCCACATGGTCCTTTTCTTCCTCATCATCATCCGCATTTTCCTCATCATATGTTTGCCGCTTTGGACCGTCCATTGAATACTTCACCAAGGATAGCAAACGGTACGATTTCATTAGTACACTACTGGGTATATCTTGACGAGTTAACGCGGTCCATATACTATAGAAAACTAAATGTGTGGCGATTCTGAAAATTGGTAGTATGGGTGAAGAACTAATGAAGAATTTAACTAAAATATTTTCGTTGATGTGACGTTTCCGGTTTCACCGGAAGTGACGTCATCTTTGTTATTTTCAATGCCACATCCTGTATTTCACATAATTTTTTAATTTTCCTCATGATTTCGATTCTAACTCATGTAACAAATCCTATACCAAAACTGAACCGTTTATGAGTTTTTCGAGTTTTTTTTTTGAAAATGTGACAGAAGCAGCCTCTCTAACATACATAATTTTTATGTATATTAACATTAACATTTAAAAAAATATGCAGTGTGTGAATCGTTGAATCATGCTCAAGTTGTGTCAAGGCTGAGGTATGTCATATGTATGTGAGGCAACTCTACACTTGTTTCAAATATGTTTGTTGTACAGAAAAGAAATACTCGTAGAGTAACAGGAGTTCCGCACATTTCTTGCAGAGTATTATTCCGACAATTTCCCTTATATTATAACCAAATGCCAATATTTTTTGAATTCAAACTAACGAGAAAAAGACTTTTCGAAAACACTGTCTACAGCCCGTGGTATTTTCAAATCAGTGTTTCGCTTCTTCCTTATTTATACGTTTCCATGGTTACAACAATTTCTGTGAATAGAGAAACGTCAGTTTGACTGTTCAACTCTTCAACTGACATTAATGACACATGATGAACCGTTCCTGCCAAACGCGTTCAGTCCATAATAATTTAATGTATTCGTGAAATTGTCTGATCGAATATCCCTTCAAAATGCAGAATTTTCAAAATACTTTCACCTTGCCAGTCGCTCAAACTGTGTTGCTGTACAAAACACCACTCGAGCAAGCTCTCGTGGTGTTTCTAAGCAACACAGTTTTCGTGACAGCAAGGTGAAAGTATTTTTTGAAAATTCATCATTTTGTCGGGATATTACTACTGAAAATGCAGGATTCTAACCCTAACCTGTATATACATATTGAAATTGTCCGTTCATATTTTTAAAAACAAGAATAATTCTTTTTCAAATGAAAATTCTCACAATGACTAGAAAAAAACGTGATTTTCATTTTCCGTTTCATAAATAAAAAACATCATCAAACTCTCCGGCAGTGCTAGGTCTTACTATTTTTAATAAGCTGTTCGAATCACTTCCAAAGACTTTTTAGATTCAAACCATTTGTATTTTCTCTTCCAGAACCATCTTCAACCTCACTGGGTCCAATATCGATAAACTGCAGCAGTGCACATAGTACCACTTCTCCGAAAGCTTCTCCCAACACCCAAGTGGGACTTCTCACCACCGCAGATGCTCCTGCCTCGCCCGAAGAAGACGACATATCTGTTACTGCCTCCCCAACCCCATCACCACAACCACCTCCTGCTTTCCCAGGAATACCACCGCCACCTTTACAAAACAATCACCTGTTCAACAACGCCCTTGCTGCTAGTTTGTTCTTGAATGCACCACTTCTACCACCGCCGGGACAATGGTTTTACTCACAACTTTACCCGCACGAGTGGAGTTGGATCAACTTCAGGAACAACTCCATTCTGTCAAGAAACTCCCCCGAAGAAGACACTTCTCAGAATCCGGACAGTTCTAGTGAAAAAGTAGACGTTACCGAAATTGATGACGATAAAGACAGTGAGGATGTTAAAGAATCTATCAAAGATATCATCGATAGAGTTGCCGAAAAAGACAACAAAAGCTTCGAAGGTGTGAACTTGAGTCTCAGATTGAGAAAAAGTTCTAGTGCTTTGGTGAAACAAAAGGACGTAGTGAGTTCTAGCGATAAAGACGATACGAAGTGTTCTAGAGATGGAAATCGGCATGTATGGAGACCATATTAATATTTGAATTCCAATGTGTACCTAGTTTGTTTTGGATAGTCGGTCTCTGAAACTCATAATGTAAAATCAAGTCCAACCGGTTGATGAAAATGATAACCATTGTATTCAATTGGTGTTCGCAGAAATGGTTTATCAACACTTGGTGATACGTGTAATTGATAATTGTCAGCAGATAAAGTTTGTTTGCGTTCACTCAATGAATATGCATAAGAAAAATAGTCATCATGTATCTATGTTGTGGAAGGCTCACAAGCATTCGCATACAGCTGATATTTTTTCAGTCATTGTCAGTTACAGTTATCGAAAAATGGCTTCAGTCCAGAAAAAAACATGTTGTGTTCATTTTGTAAACAATGAATAACAAAACTATGGTATATTAATTATTAATGTTCATCTAACCCAGCTAGGAAATGCCAAATTTTGAATGCATTTTTGGCGTTCTGATACGTCCCATTATTCAGAAAATCATTAGCGAGGTAATGAATGTTTACGTACTGAGAATATGTTTCATGATAATTTGAACTAATAAAATGCATAAATATTCATAGTTAAAGGTCTATCCGATAAAAGAAGAAAAAAAATATGACAATAATCGATGATGGAATATAGGATTCTTTATTTGGGAAAAAATCTTAATTCGTAAGAAGAAAGGAACTATTACTTTAATCATTTGTTACAGGGTCTTAACAAATTTCAGGATCAAGATTTTCAGGAGCATATTGTTCAGGTCAAAATAAGACTTTTCTCTGTAAACCTGTGTCCGCAAACGCTTCGTTACCGATCTACGGAGTGTTGAAAATTCAAGATTTTTCAATTTTTTCTAATAGCTCTTTCAGTTTTCGAAATATTAGAATAAAATTCGGAACATAGGTTACGTTTGAGGGCTTACATCATCCAGCATGCCGATTGGTTGTAAAAATCTACAGGGAGATATTTTTTCAGGGTCAAGCCCATTTTTTGCTCATAAACTTTTTTGTTGTGCGTCGCTGATGGATTCTGAAATCTAAATTGAATTCTTTGTTTTGTTTATAAATTTCTTTGTCTCCTTCAATTTTTAAGCATCTGCAATCATTATAGAGAAAAAGTTACGTTTTTTTGTAATTCCTGTATACATTACCAACAAAATTACACAGTTATTTTGAAAATTATCATTTAAAAAATATGCCTTGACTGAATCATGAATATCGATGGAGGTTGAATGGATCACTCACCATTTTCACATCCACTGAATAATCCACAGGGTGCGGAAAAATTAGGTGAATGAGAAAAAATCTTAATTTTTTAAATGGAAAATCTCTTTATTTTTTTCAGTTCTAGTATTGAAATAAGCACTAGTTATAATACACTTCCGTATACCCAAATGGAGATATTCCATTAAATAACTTAATTCTGCATACCTTACTATAATGTTGATATTTCTAGTAGGCGGATGCTGAGCATCCTTCAACACAATGTTGGGTGGCAAATGAAATGAAGTTGTTCAATGTCAGATTCGTGTTGGGTGTAATAATCACGATTTCGTTAATTTACTGGTGATTAATGGCATAATAATGTTTCAACAAGAATGCTGGGTTAGATGAAATTTTGAAACGAACACGTCATGAAAAGACTAATTTTATTTGACTCATGTAATTTGCACAACGAGCAATGAAGTTACAATCGTTCAAAAATTAATAGTAGTCTTTTTATAAAAGGTTATGTGACAATTACTATTACTAAGATATTTTAACGGCCGGCAGCCGTTTGAAATCACTTGTTCAAATATTTTTTTCAATACTTTATTCTGCTTACAATAACAACTATTTATAAATTTGAAAAGTAATTTGACAATTGCTATTATTTGAAATTTCTATTCCATCGATGGGAGATTTACCATCTATAGCATCAGTATTTGAACTTGTTGTCGGTGTGGCCTCATTACTATGAAATGGTGGTCTCGTTATATTCATTCTCTTTGAAACTGAATCTTCAATACATGACTCCGCCACCGCAGAGGAGTTCCAACCTCCAAGTTCTGTTACCGATAGTAGATCGCCACCATTTTCTACAAGCATAGTAGCCGAGGATCTGCGGAACAAGTGCCCTGTGTAGAGCTAGTCCTTATTTGGGAATGACAAATACCCTGTTCATTTTGTTTTTAGTATACCTCGATGTAACGAAAACTCTGGTACTGATGCTTTCAAAATCATCCACAGTCAGCTTAACAAGTTCGTCACGTTTACAGGCGCCAAAGATAACACACAATAACACAACCTTTTCAAGCAACCATGTATCATCATCTGCCTTCAACAAAAACTTAGTTACTTCTTCTTCAGACAAAATTTTTGCTTTCTTTGATGTGTATCCATCAGACTTTCGTCTCAAGAACAAAAATAATTTTCCAAATCTGAAAATACCATTTCTGTAGGTAATACTCTAATATGGTGTACGATTTAAAATAACTAACCTTGAAATGTCAATGTTGTCATAGACTTTCGGAGCAAGTTTCAACATTGAAATCTTGGTCCACAACAAGTTAAGAGAATAAACCTCTGATTTTCTTTTCGTATAGGCTAATATAGGTAATACATCTTCGTTGACCACCTTTACATTCCTGCTTTCACGCCACTCTTCAAATTTTGTATATTCTTTTTGATGTTGCTCTTGAGTTATTTTGGGCAGTACATCGACACTCACTGCACATGATTTTCTCAATATATCTGAAGAAATTTGATTTTGTTCCTCAATGTCTTCAATTTCATCCATGGTCGTTGTTAAAGCGAACTCCCGAACACAAAAAAACTGACGTTGTTTATAATATTGTTGTGATATTGTTGATATGTTCCATGACAACACGATGTTGGGATTTTTCTGTAGAATTTCGAGGTACGTGGTTTGTTCTTTCCTCGGAATCAAACTGTAATCTTTCAGCGGGATTACGAACAGTCTTGAACGACACACGGCCGATACTCAAAGAACGGATTCGGATGTCATAATCCTCGACTGCGCCTCGATTTACAATATTCAACAATATTTGTACACATCGGCCTTGTAACGTTAATAACTATAACGTTTTTGCAGATTCTATGCATCTGAATATAGATTTCGATTTCATCATTGAAAAAACTATTTTGTATTTTACTGTGGGTTCGCGATTAATTCAGAATATTTTCGTGGTATTTTATTTTTTCTATTGAATGAAAACCTCATCTCATCAGAAGATACAACAGTACAGTATGTCCATATTTATTTATTTTTGATAAAACTTCGGTCATGTGCGAAAGCTTGCAGCCATATTGATGAAAAAATTTGAGAAAACAGTTCTTTTGTAAATATTGAAATTAAATGTTGATGAATGCGTGACTTGAAGAATATGAATTTGGGGCAGAACCCTATTTCACTATTGATATTATGTATATTTTTCTCTGTCGAGATAACTCTGATTGAAGTAGTTTGCCCTTGTTTTTTTCAATCAATATATATTGTAAATATGTGTAAATTGTTACCAGTATCATTTATCTACTATAGGAAGTTATGTTTGTAAATAAAAATATAATTGTTCTAACTGTGAGTTATTTATATCTTTATACCCCCATCATTTTACAGGTAAATGACTCCAAAATCACTATCAGAATCGGTTTATGAATCGACAGATATCAAGGTTTGCAACAATTTGAGAATATGCGTGATATTCACAATATACCAGGTGAGTCTGAGAGATGGCGCGCCCCTATTATTGAGAGAAATGATCCGATTTGAATCACGATAACGTTGAGAAACGAAAATGTGATTTTATGAGATGAAAACGAATTCTGTAGCACTTCCGGTTTTAATTTTTTAGATGGAACTCTATGCCAGATAGTTTTGAAAGAGACGAAATGAATGATACCAACATTTTTAATATGATATGTCAATGGAATATACACTCACCGGCAAAAAAACCTGCCACTAAAAACTGGCCCCAAATTCAAAGTTGGCTTCCTCTCGAACCGCTCCTTTGATTTTTATGTTTCTTTTTTTAAATTGTAGAATAATTCCGTAGTAACGATGCCATGTCAAAAAATTTTATTCAGATTTGAATTTGATATAAACACCCTGTGGAGTGCAACAACTATAGCAGCTATTGTGAACTGAAATCTCATTGAATCCGGATCTTTTCTGAATATTTTGTTTTTTAATCACGACATTATCTCTGTTTTTACTGGAGATAAACTGTTTTAAAGCGAACACTTCGGACGAACCAGTGAAAACACAACAAATAAACATCGAAACCTAAGTTTAATTAGAAAACTAACAATAACATAAAAATTTAAAAAACAGTAAACACATTTCAAGGGGATAATATCTAGTGTGGCCTCCCTGCGCCAAAATGACTTCATTCAGTCGATGACGCATCTAATCAATAAGGTTTGTAAGAAATTCTTGTAGAAGTGCAATTCGCAGATTATGAAGGGTGTCTGGTAAAACAGGTCGGCGACGAATGCTCCTTTGAAGTTGGCCCCAGAGATGCTCATTTGGATTGAGATCAGGACTGCAAGACGGCCAAACTATTATAGTTCAATACCCACTTAGTCCAAATATTAGTTTACTAGTGAACGTGCGGTCGCGCATTATCTTGCATCAATACGAAGCCGTCTCCGACAAAATAAGAGTAGGGCACAACAGCGTTTAGGAGAATATCTTTGATACCATATACCGATTACAGGCATCCTGGACTGTTGTTCGAAGTATACCAAGGGTATCGGACACATAACGTTGACTTCGGCCATCCTCAATTGAGTCCACAATATGAGCAACATCCATCACAGATAATAGTTATTTATTGTATAAGTGTTTTATATATCATTTTATTTGCGCAAGAATGTTTAAACGCGAGAGCGAAGCTCGAGCGTTTAAATTTCTTAAGCAAATAAAATGTATCTAAAACACGCATGCAATACAACGTTTTATTCACAATCACATTCATTTAGAATCAGAATCGCGGAAATTTTTCATCACAAAATGATCTGACGTTTTGCTCTGACAGCGGCTGTCACCTCCTCAAAAATCATTGAAATAACATACAAAAATATCGGGAGGCGTTGAATAGTTGCTATGTATTTTAGATTGTTTATCGACTCTATTTGTAAAAATTTGTGAAGTTGGTGAAAATAAGTAAAATGTGATTGATATTCAAGATTGTATTTTTCATTATTCCACTAGTGGATAAAGTGGTACTTTATACGGTTCATAAGTGTGGATAAAACTTCAATTATAAGGTGATTGTTGATAAAATGATATTTATATAGCCGAGGTTTGAATTTCAAAAAAATATTACGGTTGAAATTATTTGAGTTTACAAATTTGGAAAGATTATAATTGTTTACAAATGACTGGTTTGTTTATTTTTTATGATCAGTATTTGCGATGGTGTAGGAAGACTTACTACAGAGCTCTACTTCAACGTTCAATGTAGGAGCCCTGTAGGGTGTCTCGAGACAGCGGCTGCTCTACTAGCTGGATAAAGTTTGTGGTAGCTCATCTGGTATATTAGTCTTTCCTAAAGCTCAGGTGTTTGAATGCTGAGGTAACACTGTGGAAAATAAAAATAAACCAGTATGTTGTCTCAAATTGACAAGTGCGATAAGAATAATCAAGAACAAATCAACTTACAGATTAACTTCAAAGTTTGTTACAGAAATGGTGAAATTTTATATTTTTACAAAAATAACATTTGTCTAAAAAATAACATATTTAAGATTCGCTGAGTTACACAATGTGTTGAAGATTAAAGTTGTGTGAAGCACAAGAATTGACTGACGATAAAGTTCAAATTTAGAATCTTCTCATACAAAATTAGAGAAGGCCAATCTCAAGCGAAAATGAGAAAAATAATTATCATGAAAATATTATTTTCAATAACTTAAAGAATAAAATGGTCAAATTTGAACAGTCATTCAGACTGGCAAAAAGATACCAAATCATTGATCTTTCTTATCGATAAAGATAAATAATTATAGAATGTCTCCAGACTGAGGAGAAAGAGAAAGTGTAACGATAAAGTATACAGATGAATTATAACGAGAAATTTCCTCGACAAATATAAATCAACGATATATCTCCAGACTGAGGAGAAAGAGAATGTACTGAGAAAGTTCCTCGTTGACAAATTTGTAACGCAAGCAGATGGTCGTTTTGAGTTTATCTCCTGAATGCGGAGAAAGAGAGAGAGTACTGAAAGAGTACCTTAATATCAAATTTCACAAAGCAAATGAAAGGTTGTTAAGGCAATAGATTTTCTCTTTGGCTAGGTCTTTTCATCTAAACGTGGCTAGTGAGTGATCCAGAATGGATCGAACCTAGTGTTCCGAGAATCATGAGTGAGTCTAGCTTCTACATATTGTAATTGAATGAAATGAAAGCAATGACTCACCCACGAATTCCGTACTCCTAGCTACCTACCAGTCCCTGGTACAGATCACCAACCAGGTTCAGGAAGAGTGCCTTTAGCTTCTATTCACTGTTCACACTTCTAGCAGGTTGATATTTTCTGAGCGTTCCAGGAATACTTGTATCACTGAAAATCATAAAGCAGGAACAGAAACAGGTCTAATTGATATTTAAAGTCCAAAATAATAGAATCAATCAAAATTATCAAAACATGTGAGTCATCACTTTTAGAGGTTATGTTATAGACTAGTTAAATTTTTACATTTTCGTACCAACTAGTCAGAAGACGATACGAAGAGAATGTCGATATGTAGGTAGATCGATTCGATAAAAGGATCGAATTCAAATTAATCGTTATAAAATATATGTCCTTTTATTTCTTCGTTGTGCAAATTCGATACATTTCCTAAAGGGAAACTCAAAACAACCTAGCTCCTTGAATACTCGCTTCAGAAAGGGACGATAAAGGGCCTCCGAGAAAGGATAAAACCTTTCCTCTCGCTCTTTCTATTTGCAGTGTTACCAATGCAGTAATTTTGCATTCCATATCACAGAACAATAAGGTAAATAGGAACAAACTATAATCGGAACAAACTATCTCAATCAGATGTGAAATCTATTCGATTATGATATAATTTCAGATGGAAATCATGAACGCAATGTTTTATTACATTTCGTTACAAGTTATAGCGACAAGGGGCTTCATTTTCTGCTGTGTAGTTGCTCATATCTAATCCTTTTAGAGAAAAATCAATGGTGACATTTAATTTTCCTCGAAATTTGTCTGTTTGAGAGAACCTTTTCAGGTGGATTACCAAAATTTTTGGGAAATATTTTCGGAGTTCTAATTGTTTTAAAGAATGTACCAAAAAGTAATGCTGCCGCTGGACTTACCAGAATCCCAAATGATAACAAATTCAAAAATTCACTTATTGAGACCAATAAAAATCATTGGCCAATTTGTCTCTCTAACAAACTCACACTCTAGAAGAATGTAATGACAATTCTGTTCTGCCAGAAGTAGATATTTCAATAGTATTCCTATTGTGCACACACTATGGTTGATAACCTGATACGTTGTTTTTCAAAAATTGTAATAAATTTTGATATTTCTCAATATTGCATATTTAAATTTAACAGAATAAATGCAACAAATGATTGAATTTTTAATGTTAGAGGTCTTGGTTCAGCGTTCGTACTACCAAAGACTCCTGCTCCAGTTCCGTCGGGAGATTTGGACCCCTTCGTGTACCATGTTATGGTATTCTTTTCCAGTGCTTGAATGGAATCTGTGCTCCATTC
This sequence comes from Chrysolina oricalcia, assembly GCA_944452925.2. Lineage (NCBI taxonomy): Eukaryota > Metazoa > Arthropoda > Insecta > Coleoptera > Chrysomelidae > Chrysolina > Chrysolina oricalcia. The sequence goes on from OX101811.2 coordinate 54,990,466, forward strand.
TCTCTTGGTATATAATTCCGATCAAAAAAACTTTTCGAAACTAAATTTCCTGGTAATTTCGTCAGTTTGGAGATCGGTAAGGTGTGCACTTTCGGTGGGGGTTGAGCCTCTTACACTGTGTGTCTGACTTCAGCCAGCCTGAGGTTTGCTCCCCAAGCAGTTCTCCTCACTACGATATGGAGAGAAGTGAGGTCCAGAATGACCTCTAAGCTGCTGTTGGAGTCGACCTCATTGCTCTTGTTATACAAAGACATGCCAGTCTTTGCACTTTCTCCAGGATTTTCTTTGTTGTGGCGAGTTCGGTTCTGCCGTGCCACAGGTGCCGTAGGTGATCAAAGGTCTCACTATCATGGTGTGCGTCCATCGCAGTATTGATGGGTTTTTCGTTTCGTTTCGTTTCGTTTCGTTTCGTTTCGTTTCGTTTCGTTTCGTTTCGTTTCGTTTCGTTTCGTTTCGTTTCGTTTCGTTTCGTTTCGTTTCGTTTCGTTTCGTTTCGTTTCGTTTCGTTTCGTTTCGTTTCGTTTCGTTTCGTTTCGTTTCGTTTCGTTTCGTTTCGTTTCGTTTCGTTTCGTTTCGTTTCGTTTCGTTTCGTTTCGTTTCGTTTCGTTTCGTTTCGTTTCGTTTCGTTTCGTTTCGTTTCGTTTCGTTTCGTTTCGTTTCGTTTCGTTTCGTTTCGTTTCGTTTCGTTTCGTTTCGTTTCGTTTCGTTTCGTTTCGTTTCGTTTCGTTTCGTTTCGTTTCGTTTCGTTTCGTTTCGTTTCGTTTCGTTTCGTTTCGTTTCGTTTCGTTTCGTTTCGTTTCGTTTCGTTTCGTTTCGTTTCGTTTCGTTTCGTTTCGTTTCGTTTCGTTTCGTTTCGTTTCGTTTCGTTTCGTTTCGTTTCGTTTCGTTTCGTTTCGTTTCGTTTCGTTTCGTTTCGTTTCGTTTCGTTTCGTTTCGTTTCGTTTCGTTTCGTTTCGTTTCGTTTCGTTTCGTTTCGTTTCGTTTCGTTTCGTTTCGTTTCGTTTCGTTTCGTTTCGTTTCGTTTCGTTTCGTTTCGTTTCGTTTCGTTTCGTTTCGTTTCGTTTCGTTTCGTTTCGTTTCGTTTCGTTTCGTTTCGTTTCGTTTCGTTTCGTTTCGTTTCGTTTCGTTTCGTTTCGTTTCGTTTCGTTTCGTTTCGTTTCGTTTCGTTTCGTTTCGTTTCGTTTCGTTTCGTTTCGTTTCGTTTCGTTTCGTTTCGTTTCGTTTCGTTTCGTTTCGTTTCGTTTCGTTTCGTTTCGTTTCGTTTCGTTTCGTTTCGTTTCGTTTCGTTTCGTTTCGTTTCGTTTCGTTTCGTTTCGTTTCGTTTCGTTTCGTTTCGTTTCGTTTCGTTTCGTTTCGTTTCGTTTCGTTTCGTTTCGTTTCGTTTCGTTTCGTTTCGTTTCGTTTCGTTTCGTTTCGTTTCGTTTCGTTTCGTTTCGTTTCGTTTCGTTTCGTTTCGTTTCGTTTCGTTTCGTTTCGTTTCGTTTCGTTTCGTTTCGTTTCGTTTCGTTTCGTTTCGTTTCGTTTCGTTTCGTTTCGTTTCGTTTCGTTTCGTTTCGTTTCGTTTCGTTTCGTTTCGTTTCGTTTCGTTTCGTTTCGTTTCGTTTCGTTTCGTTTCGTTTCGTTTCGTTTCGTTTCGTTTCGTTTCGTTTCGTTTCGTTTCGTTTCGTTTCGTTTCGTTTCGTTTCGTTTCGTTTCGTTTCGTTTCGTTTCGTTTCGTTTCGTTTCGTTTCGTTTCGTTTCGTTTCGTTTCGTTTCGTTTCGTTTCGTTTCGTTTCGTTTCGTTTCGTTTCGTTTCGTTTCGTTTCGTTTCGTTTCGTTTCGTTTCGTTTCGTTTCGTTTCGTTTCGTTTCGTTTCGTTTCGTTTCGTTTCGTTTCGTTTCGTTTCGTTTCGTTTCGTTTCGTTTCGTTTCGTTTCGTTTCGTTTCGTTTCGTTTCGTTTCGTTTCGTTTCGTTTCGTTTCGTTTCGTTTCGTTTCGTTTCGTTTCGTTTCGTTTCGTTTCGTTTCGTTTCGTTTCGTTTCGTTTCGTTTCGTTTCGTTTCGTTTCGTTTCGTTTCGTTTCGTTTCGTTTCGTTTCGTTTCGTTTCGTTTCGTTTCGTTTCGTTTCGTTTCGTTTCGTTTCGTTTCGTTTCGTTTCGTTTCGTTTCGTTTCGTTTCGTTTCGTTTCGTTTCGTTTCGTTTCGTTTCGTTTCGTTTCGTTTCGTTTCGTTTCGTTTCGTTTCGTTTCGTTTCGTTTCGTTTCGTTTCGTTTCGTTTCGTTTCGTTTCGTTTCGTTTCGTTTCGTTTCGTTTCGTTTCGTTTCGTTTCGTTTCGTTTCGTTTCGTTTCGTTTCGTTTCGTTTCGTTTCGTTTCGTTTCGTTTCGTTTCGTTTCGTTTCGTTTCGTTTCGTTTCGTTTCGTTTCGTTTCGTTTCGTTTCGTTTCGTTTCGTTTCGTTTCGTTTCGTTTCGTTTCGTTTCGTTTCGTTTCGTTTCGTTTCGTTTCGTTTCGTTTCGTTTCGTTTCGTTTCGTTTCGTTTCGTTTCGTTTCGTTTCGTTTCGTTTCGTTTCGTTTCGTTTCGTTTCGTTTCGTTTCGTTTCGTTTCGTTTCGTTTCGTTTCGTTTCGTTTCGTTTCGTTTCGTTTCGTTTCGTTTCGTTTCGTTTCGTTTCGTTTCGTTTCGTTTCGTTTCGTTTCGTTTCGTTTCGTTTCGTTTCGTTTCGTTTCGTTTCGTTTCGTTTCGTTTCGTTTCGTTTCGTTTCGTTTCGTTTCGTTTCGTTTCGTTTCGTTTCGTTTCGTTTCGTTTCGTTTCGTTTCGTTTCGTTTCGTTTCGTTTCGTTTCGTTTCGTTTCGTTTCGTTTCGTTTCGTTTCGTTTCGTTTCGTTTCGTTTCGTTTCGTTTCGTTTCGTTTCGTTTCGTTTCGTTTCGTTTCGTTTCGTTTCGTTTCGTTTCGTTTCGTTTCGTTTCGTTTCGTTTCGTTTCGTTTCGTTTCGTTAAATTCATATTTTTTGTCACACCGTGTGTACGACTAAAAGAAATTGATATCAGATGATTGCATTTCAGATTTCAGATTATGCAGAACTTTCTATGAATCATAACTTTTTTTCCTAAAATGAATAATAAAAAAGTTTTCTACATGGTTTTAACTTAGATTTAAAATTTTATAATGGGAGTAATTCATTATAAAATATATTTTCCTTTTTTTAGTGCATTTAAATAAGAGCTTCTCTCTACAATATTTTTTTAAAGGTCATTTATTATTTTTTTTTAGTTTTCTTTGGATATGTTTCTTAGTCTGTTCATTTCGAATAATGCATCATTGTTGCATGGTCGCTTGCCTGTCAATTCACTACAACCTATAGTTCATCAATGAGGAGACCTTCCAGTGACTTGACCCTACTTAAAGCCACATATGCTTGGTTAGCAGGGAAGAGCTTTGGGCCTAGATAAACAACGGCATGGTCAACAGTACTACCCTGTATTTTGGGTACTGTGCAAGCTGTGTATTTTTCCGATTTTGTTTTCGCAAGTTTCCGCAACTTTTCTGAGAAGAGGGGAGAGAGCGAGCCCACTGGCAGACATATTTTTTGTAGTAATTTTCCATGTATGAAACCGACAAACTTCGAAACGTTTCAATGACAAAATATCTGGAATGAGAATTGTAACGGGTTTATTTTGCACTAGAAAACCCTTTCTGTTTTAATACAATAACATCAGAAATTCTCTGTCATTGATATACACTTTCCACTCTGTACGCCACTGTATTCTTCTTCTTCAGATTCCTCAAAATGTCAACTTGATCGTTGCCATGTATAGCTTGTTCTGAATGTTAGTACTTACCTTTACTGTACTAGTTCAAGCGGACATGAACCGGCCTTAAGCTAATGACAGTTATCAGTTGTTCTATTTTGCGGTATGACAGCGTTATTTTGTAAACATACTTTTGGTTAGTCTATTGTTTTGTACTTAAGGTGTTCTTTTCATAGCTCCTATTAGCTCGTGTTAGTTCCTGGACTGTTCCCACCGAACACTAACGAACAAGAAAGCGCCTTGTCAGATATTGACAGTTTTGACTTTGACGTCTGAGAGATACTCTCTTCTTCCTTATTTGATCTTGATGAGTGACTGACCTACTTTGAAGATTTCCAATTAAAGTATGATCATCGTTGATGGATCTTTGGAAATATCATATCAGGAGAGTTTCTCATATTGTTTGCAATTTTTGACGCTCTATATTTTTGAGAAGTCTCCGTTCGCTTTGCGGATTTTTGAGGTTAGAAGTCACTTCATAATTGTGTGAAACCACTGGAACGAGAAACTCGCTATCAGACAGCAAACAGACCATCAAAGCTGTTATCAGAACCCTCCCACTTAATAGAGGTTAGTATTTGCATTTGGGCTCTACTTATGGCCCCATATAAGTGTAATCAGAAGTCAGACTGGTATTGTATATTCTAGGGTTCTCTGCTGCGGCTACCACTCTGCTACTACTTTTCTCCGCTGCGGATAGTGCTTGTTACCACTCTGCTACTGCTCCTCTGCGACTACCACTCTGCTACTACTTTGCTCTGCTGCGGCTAGTCCTGCTACTACTCTGCTACCGTTTATTGGAGTTCCACTAATGTGATTGTTCTACTGTTTCGTTGCTATACGATTGTCTTTCCACTATTCCACTAATGTGATTGTTCCTGCTCGACTGTGGTTGTCCCGCTGTATATCTGTTGTTCAGCATTCCTTCGCTATTCGTCCAGCTGTACCTGTACTTTGATTGATTGTGTCATACCCACTGTGCACCTGTATTCACCAAGGCACCGATGAACTACAACCACAATAATTGGTGAACTGGAATGCTTGAGAATATCTACGTAGATCAGATACGTTTAAAATAAGACTGCCCCTAAGGCGTAAGTATCCATAACTGTAAGCTATCATCGTGACGTCACAGGCATAGCCCTCACTGGAGGTTTCATATTGATATATTCAAACAATACCATACTCTCAATCACAGCATTCACTTGAATTCATCTTGGTGGTTGATATTTACATTAATTTCATTTTCTTTTGTATGGTGAGCTGAACTGTGCACCTACAGGGTGTGTAACGATCAATATATTTTATTAGTAAGGGACATGACTATTTCTTTTATTCTGGTCCAAGTTATCTGAGCGGAAGGAAAGACAAAACCTCTACATAGTTATATAGTCTTATTATACCATTTACAGGTATCTATTTTTTAATATTTTAGTAATATTAGTGCAGTGGGTTGTCCCATTCCATCAGGGTGGTTTCGGATTTTTCAGTAGCGATAAATCCGTGGCGCTCCGGAAATTTAACCCCATATTTCAATCTTATCGAAATCAATTTTTATTGTCGAATCCACGCCTACTGAGCTGCTGGGTTTGTTAGAGGCGTGACACATCATTGCATATCCACTGCTCTCCTTTCCTAAATTTCGCCCCTAACAGAATTCATGAATGAAACAATATTATTTTCCGTTAAAATGGAATTATTGATTATTCGAGTAATCGATGAAATACTATACTTCAAACCCCTGTATAATTCAAGTGGCATACACGAGGTAGGCACTGTGGAACTTTTTGATCAAGAATGACTCATCTACATTATGTCAGAAAATAAAAAAATTCACTGATGATTTTTGAAATGATTTCAAAATTATTCCGAAACATCCCTTCTCTATATTTTTTTGGACCATCGCCGCAACTGTATCTGGATTCAGATTGTTGACACATTTGTATATATATATATACATATATATATATATATATATATATATATATATATATATATATATATATATATATATATATATATATATATATATATATATATATATATATATATATTAGCTACATAGTTTCAAAAAATCAGCTAAATATATTGGAAGCTGACTATACAAAGGAATTCATTTTTCCGAAATTGAAAATATATTTATGATCGCCCCGTATCTTTCAAATCCTTAAAGTTGGATGGTTGGTTCGAATGCAAAATATGATCGCCTCCTCATGTACTGTAAGTAACATCAATTGTATATAGATCTGTAGGAAAACGAATATTTTCTCAAAAAATTTTCGATAAAAATTACCAAAAATAAACTTCAACCCTCTGTATACCAGCCAGCTTCGATTCTAGAAACTTTTGTTAATTGAATATTTTGATGCACATATTGTGGACTATTCCATTATAAAAATTCAGATCGATACAATGAACATAAAATTCCAGTTCCAGTTTCACCCCCTGTAGAATCCAAACATCAGCATTCAGGATGGCATGGGCTATCGAAATTTCAAGATTTTCACCGAAATCGGTTTTCCATAAGATTAGAGCGGAGTCCTATGGAAGATCTGTATAACACAATAAACTGCATCTTTCGATAAGTAACTCAACTTCATTCAACTTCCGGTTTCACCACTTTAGATTTTCAAATGAGACACCCGGTATATTTTCACTTTTTTTGTCTCCATTTGACATACTTGTCACTATTTGTAACCGAGTTTTATTTTTATTTCGAAATTTATTTTTTACTCTAGAGGGCAATGGATATCTTCAAATTACTAATTACAGTCCTAAAATTTTGACAATAATACAACTTTACTCTTTTTGATCAAAATGTAACAGTAAAAAGTGATGAATGATATATGGTAGTATTCAATATGTCAAAAATTTCAAATTGTGGAGGCTGTATTGGAGGCAGACATTATGTTGTCGTTCATCAACCAAAAAGATAAATGAACCTCGTTGGTATATCCCTCAGAAGATGTGATTACAATATGCACAACTGTAGAAAAGGTATTGCAGAATAATTTTAATGAAAATAGTCCCGCATGCTTTGTGAACTTCCATGTCATAAAAGTATTGAATATGTTATTAAGTCATAATTTATTTAAATCTCTTGAGGCACACTTCAGGAAACCATTCCAGGAACTTGATAAAACTCATATGCTTAATATACACAAACCCTAGGGTGCACCATTGCATCAAGTTTTTTTTATTTTGGCATCAACTGCGATGGTCATTAGCCATGTGTTTTGGGAAGGCCTTGTTAATAACTTCATACGCCACCTCAGGAGCAGCACAGTTGATTATTAACGCCACAGTGAATCATAGAGGAATATTTCCAGCTGGCACGAGCTTCAGTTATTCAGACTTTCACATCTGAAAATGAAAAAAGTCCGCACCGGCTGGGAACCGAGCCTAGGACCTCTCGGTCACGAGGCAGGTGCTCAACCACTGCGCTAATTCAAGCCAAAAATTTATTTTATGACTATAAAAGTGTTATTGAGGTTTTACTAAAATTATACTATTTAAAGGCTAATAGCACAACCCATTCACTGCTCAGGACGTGTTTACACGTCTTCACGCATGTCATTCCCAGTGCGCCGGACGTGTATACACGGCTGCTGCATTATTCCACAAAGACCACGAGACGTTTGACCACGATTCTGCGCACCAAGCCAAAAAATGGGTGCTCAAGACGTGTATACACGTTCCTAGATTTCTAATAAAAATATTATGAGAAACAAAAAAAATTATACTCCATCAGCAATCTACACATATCCTTAGGTGATTGAAAATAATTATTCGTTTAGGGTATGGGCGAAGTGCTTACTTTATGCTGAGCAGTGGAAGGGTTAAGTTTAATTTTATTATCATGCTCGAATAAATGAATATTTGGAATCATTGGTGAGAATACAATTCGGAGAAAGTTTTTGGTAAAGGTGGTTACATGAACTCATATTCCTATGAAAATGATCGCCCACTCATCCCAAATGAAAATAGAACTTTGTGAAATAAACACCGACATTTTCCTCGAATACGAATCTGTGCCGCTTCCCACTCCTCAGAAATAACTCGAAATATTCGACAGGCTTCGCGCACGCTAATTTGTATAGCCGTGCTCTATCACCTGTTTCTTTATACTTGAGGTATACAGCATATTTTAGAGATTTATTTAGATATGGTTGTGTCATATCGCTATTTTTATCCTATTTTTATTTTAAGTTATACCTTACATCCACATGCTTTGTCTTTAAGTACTGGATTCTTCCGACAATAACGTATATCTTGATTGATTGATTGATTTAAAGTATTTTGAGTTTGACAAAGCCTTTTAGGAATAATTTTATGTCCTATTTGTATCCAAAAAACTTCCGGATATTCTTGCACCAAGCACATTCGACACCTGAAACTATGATAGGAAACACTCTCTGATCAAGACTGGAAATCAAATTGTCATTCATGAATCCAAATAGGGCGAATTCTATACGCATTATTCTGAACTTTTTGATTTAATGTGCTATAACCTACGAAATAATGTTTCCACCGTCACAGCATGCGTTGGGCTTCCCCTAAGTCGAGACAAATTGTGAAAATAATTCACATTCAGTGAGGGTGCAAACAACAAAAACAATAGGGAAGGCGATCTAATCAAGGAATTGAAGTTTCAATAAAAGCCATCATTAATTCTGAATTTGGGGAATTGTACATGGACTAACTAAGGTTCTTTGAGACCTTTTTCCGGTCTCTTTCTGGTCTCATTCCGGGGGAAATCGAACACTACGAGGAGACTTCAAATTGTTTTTGAAACTGGAAATTAAAATGGTAATTGTATTTTTATGTCCTAGCCATGGACATCAGTGTTTAATCCACTCAAAATTTAGAAATTTTTAATCGAATTACACTGTTATTTTAGTGCAGTAACCACAGACAAATTTGTGTCGAAAGTGAAGGATGAATTGTAGCAGCATGAAACTCTGCACGTGCCCGGTGAACATTCAACTTTACAATTATTATAAGTCATGTAATGGTTTTCATCAGATGCCTCATGCGTTATGTTGAATGAACTCAACCGATACGTACTTCAAAAATCGGCCATACGCATGACTATATGATATATCAAAATTAAACCATTTTACGTCAAACGTTCGCCTCAACACATCTCAATTACGTTGCATTTTTTGATCAAATAAAACGATCCATACTGCATAATCATGAATGTATCATTTGAATGATGATAACTTTGAATATCGCATATAGACATATTTTCTATATACTTTTTCAAATACTGTCTCTTCAATAATTTGCAGACATCATGATAAATGTGAAAAATTTTCATTTTTTAAAATATAATCGTAAATGCATCTTCGTCAATATAATCAATATTATTACCAAATAATTACGTATTATTGCATACTTTGCCAGATGTAAGTTATACGCCACAAAAAATATATACAGTGTTTCCCACTTTGAGCAGCCACACCCTCATATTTCGTTGAGCATGAAATAATTCGAAATTTTCTTTGACTCAAGTTGTAGTACTCCGAAATACCTACCTTTAGGTTTACGTAACCTTTGTATATCCATTTTCCACGGCTAACTACGACCAAATGAAAAGTGAAAAATTGGGAGGCATTTTTTTATCGCAAAAATAACTCCAGATTCTGTTTCAGAACATCTTGAAACCCCCAAATCTCAATGCTTGAATCATTTGAATATACAGGGTATCATTCATTCTGATCAGAGTTAGCCTTGGAAAAGTGATATTTGGCTATTTTTCAAAGTATTAATTAAATATTTTTGGGAATTGTGTGACAAGAGAAGACATTATTTATGGATTAGAGTTGATAATGCTACCAGCTACAGATGATACCCTGTATATTCAAATGATTCAAGCATTGGGATTTGGGGGTTTTAGAATCTGGTGTTATTTTTGCGATAAAAAAATGCCTAGTATGTTTTCCCCAAATTTTCACTTTTCATTTGGTCGTAGATAACTGTGGAAAATGGATATACAAAGGTTCCGTAAACATTAAGGTGGGTATTTCCGAGTACTACAACTTGAGTCAAAGAATATTTCGAATTATTTCATGCTCAACGAAATATGAGGGTGTGGCTTCTCAAAGTGGGACACACTGTTTAATTATTGATCAAAATAATAAAAAAAAAATATTATATCATTAATATATATCTTGAGTGATGGTAATTTTGAAAACCGAAAATAGACGTATTATTGATTTGATTTGATTCGATTCGATTCGATTCGATTCGATTCGATTCGATTCGATTCGATTCGATTCGATTCGATTCGATTCGATTCGATTCGATTCGATTCGATTCGATTCGATTCGATTCGATTCGATTCGATTCGATTCGATTCGATTCGATTCGATTCGATTCGATTCGATTCGATTCGATTCGATTCGATTCGATTCGATTCGATTCGATTCGATTCGATTCGATTCGATTCGATTCGATTCGATTCGATTCGATTCGATTCGATTCGATTCGATTCGATTCGATTCGATTCGATTCGATTCGATTCGATTCGATTCGATTCGATTCGATTCGATTCGATTCGATTCGATTCGATTCGATTCGATTCGATTCGATTCGATTCGATTCGATTCGATTCGATTCGATTCGATTCGATTCGATTCGATTCGATTCGATTCGATTCGATTCGATTCGATTCGATTCGATTCGATTCGATTCGATTCGATTTGATTTGATTTGATTAATGTGTGTTTCCAGAAATCGTCTCTCCAAAGTTTTCCTGGCATCAGGCAAAATGTGAATATTTTTCATATTTCCTAATATAGTAATGAAAATATTACATTGAATTCGATCCATAACTATGCATTTTTGCATACTTTGCCTGACGTAAGTTGAATACTGAAGAAGTGTATTTATTCATTTATTGATCATCAAAGTAATCGATATAAACTATGCCATCGTGGATATATCTCCTGGATGATGATAATTTTTGAAATCGAAGGTAAATGTTTCATTTATATATGTTTCCAAACTTTGTCTCTAGAAAGTTTTCATGGTATCAGATAAAATATATGTACTTCTCGTTTTCCATGATATAGTAATAAAAACGTTCAATTAAATTTTCTGACCAAATAACCATGTATTTTTGTATGTTTTTTCCAAAGTAAGTTGAAAACCTGAAATAATATATTCACTTATTCATGTAACTAATCAATAAAATTTATCATATCATTAATATATTAAATTCGGTACATTCCACGACCAAATAACTATGTATTTTTCATACTTTGCCTGACGTATGTTGAACATCTACAAAAATTTATTCATTTATTGATAAAAAAAATCGGTATGAACTATTCCATCGTGGATATTCCTGGGTGATGATAATTTTGAAAATCGAATGTAAATGTATTATTTATATGTTTCCAATCTTTGTCTCTTCAAAGTTTTCTTAGTATCAGACGAAATATGTTTATTTTTCGTTTTCCATAATATAGTAATAAAAACGTTTTACTCAGATTAATACATTTTCTGATCAAATATAACCATGTATTTTTGCATATTTTTTCCAACGTAAGTTGATTACCTGAAAAAAATGTGTTCACTTATTGATGTAAATAATCAATAAAAGTTATTATATCATCAATATATCTCTCGAGTGATGGTTATTTTGATAATCGAATATAAACATATTATTATTTATACATGTTCCCAAATATTGTCTAACATTGTCTCTCCAAAGATTTCCTGGAATCAGGCATAATATGAATATTTATTGTATTTCGTAATATAGTAATGAAAATATTATATTTGAATCGATACATTTTATGACCAAAAAACTATTTACTATTTACTACTTTGCATACTATGCCCTGACGTGAGTTAAATATCTAAAGAAATGTGTTCATTTATTGATCAAAATAGTCAATATAAACTATTAGATCGTTGATGGGTGATGATTTTGAAAATCGAATGTGAATGTATAATTTATCTATGTTTACAAAAATTGTCCCTCAAAAATTTTTCTGGTAGGTATCAGACAAAATTTGGATATGATTCATTCCTTATAATATGGTAATGAAAATGTTTTATTCAAATTGATACATTTTACGACCAAATAATTCTGCATACTTTGCCTGACGTAAGTTAAATACCTGAAAAAATATGATCAGATATTGATCAATATACTCAATATGAAGTATTCTACCCAACGATAGGTGTCGCTGCTATTGAAGTTACGAAGCATCATCTCAAACTCAGTAACAATATATAAATACTATCAATAGCTTTTGTGACTTTTCCATTAGTTATTGGACCCCGTTACAATGATAACATGCACAAAAGATTTAATAATAATAAAGTGTCTATATTCAAGGCAGAGTTCAGTCAGTGACTGCTCTTACAGTCACTGCTTAGCCTGTACCTACCTATACCATGATAACCATTTTTAGTCTTTGAACATTCTGCATAATACGTCATTTTGAAAATGAAAATATGATCAGTAAAGTATGACGTTGATACAATGTTTAAAGTTGGGACATATCGCCTCAGAAAGGACCATAGTATTGGGAACATGACTTTTGAATAAGTTAATTTACATATTATATCTCATGATATGCTATTTGGACATTGAGCAAGATACGTCATTTTGATAATAAAAATATGGGTATCGAAGTATGACGTTGATACAACGCTGAAAATTGGGACTTAGTTATCGCCTCAGAAAATACGTATTGATGACGTTTTGATGATGTTGACCATCATTCATAAGACGTTAAATTTATGTTCCACATATTATGTAACAATTTAAGAAATGTTCACCGGGTGACTTCTTGTCATTATGTCAAATGAAAAAAAATTGTTTCCAAAAAGATATAGTGTGGAACAAAAAAATATAACTTTAAGTTAAAAAAAAATAGTTTTTTTGGTTTTATCAGAAAGTTAGAGGGCTATCAGAAAACAGCTTTGCAAGCTTTGCAAGAAAATTCTCTACAGAATACTTCAAGAATACTTCGAAGAGGCTAGGTTAGGTTGAGTATATTTCAAGTAAATCCGTCATTTTGATCTCTAAGGTATACATTTCTTATACATGCTTATTATGAAGATTATGAGGATGGTCAATACTAATATAGTATAATATGTGATATAATTTCGCTAAAACTGTGCCAATATATTTTTCATTCCAGTGGTTAGTTGATGGGATTGGAATCAATATGATGTTTGACAAAAACAGTAATACTCTTGCATGAGTTTCGAATTCAATTTTCACTCAAAAAGTAAGTAGTTCTTTCCGAGGTAAAATTTTAAATTCGTTTCACATATGTTACATGAAAGTAACACTTTTTGAGTCCTGAGGATGAAATCAATTGAGTTCAAAACTTAGGCAAGAATGAAATTGGTGTTTCTTACAAATGATATCGATCCAAATTCCAACTGATCATCCCATCTGATGTGCCAATAATGTTGGGTAAGCATTCGTTTCTAGATAACATCTCAATGCAAATCTGGAAAGTTATGTAATATTATGCATCAAAATATATTGAAAACATATTTCTTTACACAGTATAATTTAAATTCGACCACCACCATTGATATCTCCTAAACTACAGGAGATACGACGGAGCAATAAATAAGGGCAAAGTTCCATATTTTGGTGATTGACAAAATACTGTTTCGAAACTTGGAATATTCCGAGTATTTCCGGATATATCTGGAAAAACCGAAAAAATTGGGCTTCTCATTCTGAAATCATTTATGTATAATTTGTTATGATTTGCTCTTCTGAAACCACAGAAGATATTAAAAATAAACAAAATATCTGAGATGGTCAGAATCCCATCCAATAATTTTGTGTAATAAACACTATTTGAATTATAAACGAAAATCACAAGTTTGATGAAATGTAATTCGAAATGATGACCTTGTTAAAAATGCACACAAAAAAATGAAACAAGTGTTCGAAATGATGGCCTTCCTCCTGACTACATAAGCGAGCTAGTCGACTCAAATTAAAAACGTTCCTAACAATATCCCTTCTTCTAAACGTCGTTGACAATATCCCTTCTTCTAATAGATCTAAAATACGTGCTGATATTTTTTCTAAGTTCATCCACTGTGTCATATCCTTGCTATCCATGGATTCTGTATTTTAAAGTGCTCCACATGGAAGTATCCAAAACTGTAATGTCAGGTGACCTTGCCGGCCACCTCACTGGTCCAGAATTTCCTAACCACCTATTTGGAAATCTTCGGTATAAATACTCCCAAACTGTTCTCTGAAGAAATGCGGTCCAAGTATTCTGTTGTTATAAATTCCAGTCCACTCACTCAAACGAAATAAAACTTGTGGTCTGACTTTTCTAAAGTGCCGTGGATTATTTTCACTCCAAATGCATTATTTCCATTGAAAACGATAAAAAATTCAACTGGATGTAATTTTTTGAAATATGTAATCTTATAACATCTAAAACCATTTTTTTCGAATTCACTTCAAACGCTGGTCTGTGGCTCATTCATTTCTGATGAGATTCGACGCGTTGATATGGAAGGATCTGCATGTATCTAAAAAAGTACCAAAAATAATTATACTCTGTCGAATATGGAAAGAACAATCATTTTACCTCGGTTAATAAGTTATGTCTAGTATTTTGTTCCATTCTGCTTCCATACTTCATTCTTGGATTTTGAAACGCACCGTACTCTGCCAAGTATTTGTCCAAAATTCCAAATGATGTTTTAACCAGCTGTTGTCTTTCCGGATATAATTCAAAATAAATTTCTGCTGATTTCGTACTATTCCTATCAAATTTATAATGAAGTTTCAATAAAGTCCATTTCAACTGAATTATTCGTGCGAACTCATGATGTTTGATGAGTTCTGACAACTAGTGTTTATTAAACAAAATTATTTGATGGAATCATGACCATCTCAGATGAATTAGTTTTTTTTTTAATGTATGTGGTTTCTGAAGATCAAATCATAACAAATAATACATCAATGATATCGGAATGGTAAACACTATTTTTCTATTTAAAAAAATAATATGGCGCCCTTGATAGATAAAAAAGTTTATGATGATTGCCAGAAGACGAAACGTCAGTGAGTAAATTTGAGCATGCCAACGTGTAGCTGAAGAAAAGTAACAACTGAAATGTGTGTTTGGTTTTGGGCTATGTTGTTTTTATGTATCCACAGAACCGATTCCATTATACAGGGTGTCCCAACGAAAACTTTCCAGCCGGATTTACTGGGAAATGACAAATTATTTTCGGAAACGCGAAAACAGGTCGATTTTAATTTCTAGGGGGACACATGTTAGTAATGGATTTAGTCTAGCAACTTCATCCTCCTGACGGGGGCGGCTACCCCTTTGCGAGTCATCATAGGGAACGTGGGTCGAGTGATACATCATCTTAAAGCTCTCTTTATTCTCTATCCAAACGTCTATAATTTTTTCAAAATCGAATGAATGGTAATTGAAATTAGTGTTGTTGACAGGTTCAATGTAAATAGTCAATATCTTACCTGAGTGGACAGATAGACAATGGCAACATCCCATCCGGTCAGGTAACCCAGTCACCCCACGAAAAACGAAAACAAATTAGTCAAAACAAAGTAAGTAGCCAGGCTGGGACTATTAATTGCGAAGATCTTTCACCCAAGTATCAGTTTTATGTTGCTATTCGCGAATACAACATTACAAGCGGAAGATGCCCACCCCAATTGTGAGCGAAACGTCCAAAGGAACATCCTCCACAGAGGTGAACCGACCACGGCACTGAAGCCCGGAAACCATATTTCTTAGTTTTTGTTCTGTTGACTTTTTCATCGACAAAAAATACCTGTTTTTTATGGTTCTCCTGCGTGTATTTTCTCAGCATGAATTCACAGTTCGCATGATTCTTATGGAAATATCATTTGATTCGTATTCTGTGAGTTAAGTTTCTGCCTGACAATGGTTTACGCATTAGAAGAACGAATTGAGTTAGTGAAACTTTACTACAAAAATGATGATTGTCTAAGAGCTGCAGCTAGAATTTTCAATACAAGGCATCCAGGGAAAAATGTATCTCATACCTATGTTCAAACGTTAATTGAGAAATTCAAAAGAACTGGGTCTGTGGGAAACCAGAAACATCATCCTGAACGTCTGATAAGGAACGAGGCTGTTGAGGTAGCGGTTTTGGGACACTTGGCTATGGATCCTACTCAAAGTATTCGAAGCTTGGCTGACGCGTCAGGTGTAGCGCGATCGAGTATTCAGAGAATTCTCAAGTCACATCGATTCCATCCATACAAACTAAAACTTGTACATGAACTGAACGAAGACGATTTTGACAGACGTCAACAGTTTTTTGAGGAAATGTCTGAGCGTCTGAGAACAAATCCCAATTTGCTCTTCAATATTTGTTTTTCAGACGAGAGTATATATTTTGTTAATGGAAACGTAAATCGTCACAATTGCCGCTACTGGAGCGATACCAATCCCAGGTTAATACGTGAGGTCCACACACAAACTCCGCAGAAGTTGAATGTTTGGTGTGGTATTTTTGGCAAAAATATTATTGGACCACTTTTTATAGATGATAATTTGAATGGACAAATGTATTTACATCTTCTTGAGAATGCCATCGATCCCATGATAACGGATATTATCGAAAACGATGGAGATTATTCGGAAGACAACCTCCATTTTCAACAAGATGGAGCACCACCTCACTATGCAGTGACGGTTAGAAACTTTCTGGATGAACGATATACCAATCATTGGATAGGGCGACGAGGACCAATTGAGTGGCCAGCTAGATCACCGGACTTCAACCCGTTGGATTATTTTTTATGGGGGCATCTCAAAAGCAAAGTTTTTGCCACTCCGCCAGAGTCACTAGAGGATCTACGTGGTCGAATTGTAAACGGGTGCGGCAGAATAACTCCAGAAGTATTGGAAAACGTTCGTAATAGTTTCGAAAGTAGACTTTATCATTGTATGGAGGTAGGATGGACTCATTTCGAGCAATTAATAAATTGAATTTCGATAAGAACAGGTTCGATATTGATTATTTAAATTAAACCTATTATCACACTAATCTCAATTACCAGTCATTCGATTTTGAAAAATATGAACGTTTGGATAGAGAATGACGAGAGCTTTAAGATGATGTATCACTCGACCCATGTTCCCTATGATGATTCGCAATGGGGTAGCCGCCCCTGTCAGGGGGATGAAGTTGCGTGACTAAATTCATCACTGACATGTGTCCCCCTAGAAATCAAAATCGACGTGTTTCAGCGTTTCCGAAAATAATTTGTCATTTCCCAGTAAATCCGTGTGGAAAGTTTTCGTTGGGACACCCTGTATATTAGACCAATCCATAGACGTTTTCCCCCACAAAATATAATACGCAAATGTCCGATACTTATTTTTAAAATATTGTTCGTTAATGAAAACCCCAGTTTTCGCCCCAGCAAAATCGCATTGAGGAATTTTTTAAACAAGAAATAGTGACAAAAATCACAACTTTTTTGGTTTTGTGGAAATATCTCAAAGATCATTCAAGGAATCGTTTTACAATCTATGGAACTTTTGTAGAGATTTATAAAACCTACAAAATGGATTTTCAAACGACCTGGTCGGTGTATTTTCCATCTCGGGAAAAAGAGACCATTTTAAAATTTTTTTTATTTTCACAAATCTGAAGCTGGACAAACAATATTGCGGAAACTGATAATGTGGTCCAACAATAATGGAGTATAAGGAAATCATGATTGAATAGCTTAATTGTTTTCGAAGATAAGCATAATAATGGTTCCTACTTGTGTCAAATGAAAATATAGCCCTAGTGTCTTCGATTTCGCAACATCCCCTGTAATTCTCCTTTGAGTAGGGTTCACCGCCTCGGAATCATCGTCGCTGCGTAATTCAAACAAATGAACGTTGTCGAAATAACCAAATTAGATTCGCACATGGATGTCCGCCATAGCCTTCTCGATATAGGCGATGTGGCCATGAGAGGTGAAGTTTCTAATGAGGCAAGAAACACGTTGCGCCTCATTTGTTTTGTTAATTTGACAGCCAGTCCCGCCGTCGAGCGCCCTTTTGTCGATTAATGTGGATATCCAATTGGGTGTGCTGTCTGGAAATGATCCCAGGAAATGAAAATATAAAATCCAACAAACTAGAAAAAATTCTGTGAACTTTGCAGTTTATCAAAACTTCTTGAATATTTTTAATTCGACCATAATTATAGTAAAAAATTTAAATGTAAAGTGTAAAGGGTCTTCCAATAAGAAATATTTTAAATAAAATGGCAACCAACTGTAAAATATTATTAGTTTCACTAGTTTTCCATTCGTTGTAAACTTCTTGAATTGCCTCTTTATATCATTTCAGTTCAAGAAGTTTGCCCTACAATTAAAGACCAACAGCAGTTCAAAGCAATGACATTTAATGGAGAATCGAGTTACGAATAACACTTTGAATAATACATACAGCGTGGGGCACCGAAAACGAAACAGATCGAATATCTTCAAAACCAATTTATTGTGAAAAAAATGCAAAAACACGTCAATTTTTAATCTAAGGAGGACATCTTCCTATCATAACCTCAACTGTCATACCTCTTCCCCCACCCCTTGGTCACTATCACCCAAATAATTTGAATAGGGAAAGTAGTTAGTGTGACACACCATTGAAAGGGTAATTCGTCAAACCATATGTCGATTTTAAATCGAAGAGGGACATCTTCCGATCATAACCTCAACTGTTATACCTCTCCCCACCCCTTGGCCACTCATATAATTTGAATAGGGAAAGTACTAAGTGTGACACAGCAGTGAAGAGTTAATTCCGCGATGAATTCAGACATTTGAGTGTTCGCTACCTAACTTTCTATTTTGGAGGAGAAAACAAGTGTTTCGTATTCCAACTTAGGTTTGGTATTTGATTTAAGAGCTAATCTGAACAATTCACGTAAACATAACAAAAATTGAAAAAACTAACATTGTATGAATTTACAATTGGAAATAAATTGCTCAAAAACGTCAGACAGCTTTTCGAAACTAACTTATACTCTTTTATGGTAGTTCATGGCGAACACTTCGAGCATCTACTGTGAATTATTGCAGTTTGGAATGATTTGAATTTATGCACGGTTTTTCAATTTTTAAGTTAATGCAACGTCCAATTTTTTTATTTTTCAAAACTTTTGTTCAACTTGCCCTGTTAGTAATATGTATGGATGTGTGGGACAAACCTTGCAGCTGACTTTTGGTCCAATTCTAGTTGTCTTATAAGAAAAAAAGTTTCACTTTCACCTAAAAAACCGATCCTGAACGTTTGGCGGTTTAACCCTGGGTCACCCTGTATATGGCAATCAATAAGGCGGTGTTTGTGAATGTTCAATCCAATCATGTTCATAATGGTGATGACAATGCATTACAGAATTTTTGTTGAAAAAAAAACAACAAAATGGCAGTTACAGGATGGCGGATAAGATTTGTTAATATGGTCCGATTCGATTCAATATGGAAATGTGGGTGTTTTAGGTACAGATTTTCAGTATGACTAAAAAGAATTGAATGAAATTGATAAAAAAGCTTTGAAACAAATGCGATGACGAGAAAAAATTTTTTTTCTTCACGTAACAGATTCAAAAGATTGCCTCGAGTACAATAAAGGTATTCTTGTGCGGTAGAATTTTGATTCTGCTACGCACAGAATAACCTTTGTCACATATCTGAAAAAAAAATTATTTTCTTTCCAGCGCATTTGTATAAAAGCTTTTTTATCAATTCAATTAATTCATTTCAGTCATACAGGAAACTTGCAAAACCCCCATTTGCCAATTCTGAATCGTTTCGAGCCAAAATCACAAATTTCGTCCGTCAACTTGGTTCTGTGCAGTAACAAAAAACTCATAATTATCGACCCTGAAAATCCCCACATACTAATTTTGATTCGTATCGGACCATAATTACAAATTTCGTCCGCAATCTGCGAGCCACCATCTGGTTTTTTCTGCGTTGACAAACAAATCATAATTTCCGACCCAGAAAACCACCACATATCAATTTTTAATCAAATCGGACCATAATTGCAGATCTTGTCCGCCATTTTGGAGCCACCATTTTGTTTCTTCCCATAGAAAAATTCCATAGTGTATTGTCCGAATTTATGTCGAATTATCTTGCAAATGAAGTATCATAATTTGGAATAAGTAGCAACAATTGTTTTTCCCGCAAGAGGGCGTGAAAATAAAAAGTTAGGTGGCAAAAGTTGACATGGCTGAATTCCTCATGAAATTACCTTATTAATGATGTATCACACTTACTATTTTCCCTATTCAAATTGTTTGGGTGATGGTTACCTATAGGGGTGGGGGAAAAGGTATGACAGTTGAGGTTATTATAGGATAGGATTGAAAATCGGCGTATTTTTGCATTTTTTTCACAACACATGCGTTTTGAAGATATTTGATCTG
Source organism: Chrysolina oricalcia (assembly GCA_944452925.2). Lineage (NCBI taxonomy): Eukaryota > Metazoa > Arthropoda > Insecta > Coleoptera > Chrysomelidae > Chrysolina > Chrysolina oricalcia. The sequence goes on from OX101811.2 coordinate 55,010,710, forward strand.
TTTCGTTTTCGGTGCCCTACCCTGTATATCAAGACCAATGACCATGAAGTTGAGGAACTAGAAAGAAGTAGAGTCTATACAAATTAACGTGTGGTACTTGTCCAATGTTTTACGTCGGGCAAACTGGCAGAACTTTCATTTGCTCACAGAAAATCACGCTTTTAAACATGATTTGGAAATACTTCCTGTTGATTACAAAGGATAGAAATCAAATCTGTTGGATTGTATGGAAACTAATATAGGGAAACATTATCAGAACTAGCCTCAAATATCGGTTACATCGATACAGTATGTCACGTTGAAGATTTCAATTATTCCATGAATAGCGAGCGAATAAGAAGGGCAATATTGTGATGGACTATACTTTTCGCATAGTGCCCGGTGTGTATTCACGATAGAACCACACAAAATATTTGGAAAAGAACCAAACGTTCTTGCAGAGTTTTTTCAGTCATATTGAATTGTCACAGATGAATACAAATGACAATGTGATGTTGAATGCCGGCTTGTTATAGGCTTGTTCATTGAACATTGCTCTAGTTGATCGAGATCACTTTCACCTCGAATTTCACATTGTTCATCTCTTTCTGACACTTGTATTCCATTTGTCTTTCTCTTTTGAAAGATCAACTACAAGCAAGTACAGTAATCAGAGTACGTCTTAACGAACGACACTTATGACACATATTACGGCTAGACTCCGTTGTTTACATTTCGAACTCTCACATTCTAAGCACAATTTTTATTGCCGTTTGTTTTTCAAAAAATAGTTGCCAGTCAACCCAAAACTCGGCAAAGATGAGTTTCTGCTGAATCTGCTCATATACAATGTATAGAAGCAGATAATTGCCGCGAAATAAGCGGCAGTAAAAATTGTTTTCAGAATGTGACTCTGTGTGGACCACAGCTTGAGATGTAAATAACGGAGTCTAACTGTAATCTGTCATTGGTTATGACCTTTCATATACAGTGAGCACGTAATGGTTGGAAAAAATTCGTTAAACGCTTGATAGGTATGGCCATTAGGAAAAATAAGCTCAGACATATCAATTTTATTTTTTGGTTGCACAATTTTTGGTCTACTCAGATTTTTGATGACGTCATCGCTGTTCGAGTTATGACGTCATTATAATTTTTTCAAAATGGGGTTACCTATTTTGATAATACTTTAAAAAAACGCATTTTTCTGTGCATGGATGTCATATTTTTTCTTATGTCAGATAACCGTTCGAGAAATAATTGATATTTCATTCATAATAATATAACGTCTGTTAACGTGAAGTTTTGATTTGCGGTATCTCCACAAAATAAAATGAAGTGGGGTTAGATCTAAAAATTCTAGTCTGCGTGTAGAGGACGGCTATTATCATCATTTGCCGTGGCGCTCCAGAGCGACTTTCTGCTTTTTGGTGGCGTATTTACTTTTCAGCTGCAGGAGAACCCGAAAAAAACCTACAGCCTAACCCCGGGTGTTCGTTTGCAAACACCAGACTTCGGGATTGGCATCTAGGCATCTAGGCACTCGCTTCACAACAAGGTATGAGGTCACCTATCGATATCGATGTACTTGAGTCCCCCATAGTACGAATTTCAGTTGCAGACGAGGATTGTTAGAGTGGCCATCTAGATCTCCTGATCTTATCCTATTAGATTTTCTATTTGTGCAAGTCAAAAGTTTACGTTAGCAGACCTAATTATGAATGAAATATCTTTTATTTCTCGAAAATTCGGTTGTGTAACATAAGAAAAAATATGACATCCATACACAGAAAAATCTGTTCTTTTTGAAGACATTCTCAAAATAGGGTGATGCTGGTTGAAAAAAATTATAATGACGTCATAACTCGAACAGCAATGATGTCATAAAAAATCTGAGTAGAAAAAAAAATGCGCAGCTGAAAAACAAAATCGACCTCTCTGAGCTTTTTTTCTTCAGTGACCATATCAAGCTTTTAAATTCATATGACATGTGTCAAGTAAATATGTTCCAAAATGATTATGAAAAGGATTTTCGTCTCATGTTAACCAGTGACTGGAACAGTAAAGATGAAGATAGATCCATTACAAAATATAATCCTCCCAAATTTCCCCGAAGTATGATTTCCAGCAACATTTTGGAAAATTTTCTAGTTTCGTTTAAATTTTTGTGATGGAAGATGTGAAATGTCTTTTCATATATCTTGTGTTGTCAAATACTCAGTTAAAAAAATGGACTCTTTAAAGGATATTGTTTCCTGGAATTGTGAAGCATGCAAATCCAAAAGATATTCAAATGAAATATTCTCCAATAAGAGTTCCTACGATCACTTAATGAAAAACATGGCACTGATTCTGAAAATTATTTACCATCTAGAAAGATATTTCAAAAATTTAAATGAAAGTATCAAATTGTCACAGAAAACCAATCAAAATTCCACCTATGCAATGGCCGTCAGCAACAATTATACAAAAATACCAATGTAGTCCTCTCAAATCGATGCTCAAACAATTATAATTAAATCTAAAGATACCAAACACAATACTGAAGCGACAGCTGAAATAGACCCCCGAGAAGCAAAAGCACCCATAAGACATTTCCAAACAATACAAAATGGTTACGTTATCCTGAAGACTGAAAATAAAGAAAAAAAAACAGAAAAATTATTGAATTTAGCACAAGAAAAACTGGGCAGTAACTTCGAAGTAAAATTGACCAAACAGAGGAAACCTCGCATCTCCATACCAGGAATTCAAAGAAATTTCACCAATAATGAAGAATTGATGTCAGAATTGAGAGATTTAAATCAATGCGTTGACGAAGATGTTGAGATTGATATCAAATTTTCAAGAAAATCGAAATATTCGAAGAAATGGATTCTATATGGAGAAACAAGTGGGAAGACTTTCAAGAAATTGGTAAATAGGGAAATCAATAATGGTTGGGGACAATGTAAAATTTTAGAGGATTTCAATGTTCTGAAATGATACCGTTGTTGTTCCTTCGGACACAGAACTTCCTATTGCCAAAATCCCAAAGAAATTTGTAGCAAACGTATGAAAAATAGTTCTCCTAAATGCATCAATTGTTTCTTTTCGAATGAAAAATATGGTAATCAAAAGAACATAAAAAATTCTAGTGATGATCTTTCATGCCCTATTTATTCCAAAAGAATTGAAATTGTGAGAGAGAATACTGACTATTCTATATAATGGATTCTAGTACCAATCAATATTTTCATCAAAATTCTCAACACTTCGATGAACTTACTGGGTTGGACATTTTACAAATAAAAATTCGCAGTATTAGTAAAAATTTTGATCAGTTTTTGGTGTTTTGGAAATCACAACAAATGAACAATTTCAATTACGATATAATCCGAAACTAGGAAAATTCACGATATTAACTACTATAACATACAAAATTATACAAATTTCCTCATAACTTTGTCAAAATGATGGTTGTATCATATACGTTAAAATTAATTTTCTATCGAATATTTCAGTTATTGAGAGAGGAGGTTTTAAATTTATAAGAGCCATTTGTAGTATGGGAAATGTAAATTTTGGAATAACATCAATTTATAGACCTCCTTCAACTGATTTGAATACTTTTTTGAATAGCTTAGAATATGTAATAAGTTTGAACAAAGAAAAAATCGAAATTTTCGCTGGCGATATCAATATAAATATCTTAAACGATGATGATTTCTACTCAAATGGATATCTCAAGATACTAAATTCTTACTCTTTCAATTACCATTTGAATGAACCCACTAGGATATTTAACAATTCTAAAAGTTGCCTGGATAATTTTTTTGTTAAAAGTTGTCTTTCAAAATATTGATAAATTGTTTATCGAATGAAAATTGGTCTGAAGTATATGAAAAAATAGTGACAGAAAATGCTTTCAATATATTTGCTAAAAAACTTTTGAATTATATAAACATGTCATCACACATTCCAAAAATTCACAAACGATTTGTTAAAATGAAACCGTGGATCACAAATGGAATACTAACATCAATTAGGAAGAGAGATTAACTGAGTAAACTAGTGGCAAAAAATAATAATGATATTTATCTATCGGATATGTACAAAAAATATAGAAATTCTCAATAGACTCATAAAAACTACAAAAGAAAATTATTATAAAAACAAACTGAATGAAACAGGCGGTGATATAAAAAAAAATTGGAAATTAGTTAATGAAGCGACTGGGCATAAAACAAAGAATAAGAAAACTATAAATGAAATATACGATGAGAATAACCTCATTATAAAAACTGAACAAGAAATTTCAGATATCTTCATTGATCACTTCACAAATATTGGTCCCAAATTAGCAAAAGAAATAAATGTTCCGGAAAATTATACAGGGTGTTTCATAATAAATGCGCAGGACTTCAGAATGTGATAGCTCGTCCAAAAATATGAAAAAAGTTTCTATTAACTTACACTCTAAAATGCACCATTTTCGAGATACAGGGTGTTGAAATTAAAAAAAAAATAATCGTTTTTTGCAAATATCTCTGGAACCATTAACCGCACAGAAAACAGATTTTGTAGGCATTTTCTACTCATAATAAGCTATGTTTTGTGCGGATTTTTTTTTCAAATTCATAATTGGTAAAATTTTGAAGGGGTAGTGGGTGTTTTTTTCTCCAACTTCTCCGCCACTGGAAAAAGAATGATTTTGAATCGTCTACTTGAACCGACAATGTTTTCTACACAAAAAATGTACTCTTGGTCATAAGCTCTAAAGTTGACTGTTTTCAAAAAAAATCAACTTTCATGTTGAAAAACATGGTAAATTTTTTTAAATAATTTTTTTCCTAATTATACAAAATTTATTTAAATGTTCAAACAAGTAACAAAACCAAACGTTAACTTCTCAATTGCAAAATAACAAAAAAAAACAATAACAATCATACTCAGTTAAATTGTTTGAAATGTCCGCCGTTAGCTTCAATGCACGCAGCAATTTTTCGAGGAAAAAATAATTTAAACAACATGAAAGTTGATTTTTCTTGAAAACGGTCACTTTTAGAGCTTATGACCAAGAATATCTTTTTTGTGTAGAAAACATTGGCGGTTCATATAGGATTCTCAAAACTGTACTTTTTCCAGTGGCGTAGAAGTTGGAGAAAAAAACACCCACTACCCCTTCAAAATCTTCACCAATTATGAATTTTAAAAAATAAAAAATCCGCACAAAACATAGCTTATTATGAGTAGAAAATGCCTACGAAATCTGTTGTCTGTGCAATAAACGGTTCCAGAGATATTCGCAAAAAACGATTATTTTTTTAAAAATTCAACACCCTGTATCTCGAAAATGGTGCATTTTAGAGGGTAAGTAATACACACTTTTTTTCATATTTTTAGACGAGCTATCATATCCTGAAGTCCTGCGCATTTATTATGAAACACCCTGTTTATCATTAGTACCTTTACAGAAAGCAGAAAACATTTTTTTGAAACCTATCACAGAAACTGAAATCATAAATTTCACAAATGAATTGAAAGTTCACTCATCTCCTGGACTAGATCAGACAAATAACAGTATACTAAAATCTATCATCAATCAAATTTCTCATATTCTAACATTTTTATTCAATTTAAGTATCACAAGTGGTATTCTTCCTAAAATTTTGAAAAAATCTGTAATTATTCCAATTTACAAAAGTGATGATAAGAGGAGTTGTAATAACTATAGGCCAATATCTTTATTCAACTCAATTGGCAAGTTACTTAAAAAATGCATCAAAACAAATAATACTGAATTTTTGGAAAGGGACAAAAACATTTTTTCTTCTCAATATGGATTTCGAGAAAGTCTGGGTACCGATAATGCCATTTTTCAGGTGACTCATCATATTAGTAAAAATTTAAATGACAATAAAAAATACTATTGGTATATTTTTAGATCTTAAAAAAGCCTTTGACACTGTTTCACATACCAAACTTTTAGGAAAACTATTCAATTATGGTATCAGAGGAGTGTGCCTTGAACTCTTTAGAAGTTATTTAACTGATAGACAACAAGTTGTTAAAATTGCTAATTCCACTAGTCATAGTCTACAGATGACTTGTGGAATTCCGCAAAGAACAGTATTGGTACCATTACTTTTTCTGGTATATGTTAATGACACTAAATTTGAAGAAATCAAATTTTATTACATTTTCCTGCGATGAGACCAATCAACCTAAAAGTATTAAAACAATTATAATTCATAAATCAAAATGTATACTTAATAAAATCAAACATTATGGAAAATTCAATTGTAAATGTGAAGAGGGATAGAAAAAAATTAATCTATAAGATATCTTGGAATATGAAAATTCAATTGTAAATGTGAAGAGGGATAGAAAAAAATTAATCTATAAGATATCTTGGAATATATATATATAAATTTTAAATGGAACACTCACATATCAAAACTTGCAAAACAATTGAGAATGACGCTCTGCAAATTTCGATTACTTAAGAACATAATTGGTCGAAAACTTTAACTTATGTTTTATTATTCTTTACTTGAATCTATTATGTCTTATGGAATGACTACTTAAGGTGGAACTTATTTTAATACTTTAAAATCAATAATTACTTCAGAAATATGTACTTAAAATTATGTTTAACAAACCATTTAAATTCCCATCAAAATTGTTATTTCACAAATATAAGATTTTGACAGTTAGAGCCTTGCTTTATAAAAAATCTTGTACTTATCTCAAAAATTATAATTCGTCTTTACAACCAATTAACCATCACCATAATACAAGATCAAAATATAACAAAAATCTAGTAACAAAAATTTTCTCACACTTTATTGCAGCATCATGCTAATAATATAGGGAGTAGAGTATTTAATTTGATCCCGATGAAATTGAAAAAAATATATAAAAAATCCTTTGCAAAATGTATAAAAATATGGACAATTGAGAACATTGAAAATATTGAAAAGTCATTCAGCATTTGAGTGAAATTTAAGACTGATGATTCGGTTATGTTCATGTAATTACCTATTTGTATTTTTGTATTTAAATTTTTAAATCATATTCTGTTAGTATTTAGATTATATGTGTATTGAAAAAACGTATGATTACTCACAGGTCTTATAACCTATCTTATATCACCTTATGAATTCAATATTTACCTTTATTATTCATTATACAATGTATTACAAATTCAATAATAATAAATAATAATAATAAATAAATAAAAATAACCTTTACATGATCACTGTATATCTTTGTTATGAAATAAACTTGATTTTCATTGATGAAAGTGGTAATGACTTTGGGATTGTCAGGCGCTTGTCGAAGGGACGACCTTTTTAAAGTAACAATAAATGATATTTAGAACAAGAATTCTGATATAACTGTTGAAATTCCTTATTCAGAAACGTGAATACAAAGAACATTATGTGTAGTTTCAAATAACAATGAACACAAATTTAATCAAGCTGCAATTAGTCGTAGTACATGTCACTGCGTCTTAAGATAGCAGAAAACCCTGAATTTCCTCTTCATTATAGGAATGGAAAATGCTGAAACGTGATAATCGGTGCAACACCCAATATTACCTCGGGCGCCAGTTAGATTATAGTGGTTAGGTTTGAAGGTGAGTGGGCCCGTATCAGGCCTTCCACTGCGGTCAATGGCCTATTGTGACTCACCCTATGGTTATATTTCTCCCAGTATATCCATTCTCTTAACGAAATTGAGGAATGTATGGGTAGAACAAATCACCAGGTTTTCTGGCCTAACTGTCGTATCGCCAAATATTGAAAATCTGGTTCTGGCCGCTGCACAGAATGTGTTTAGCCGTTTCATCATCCTCCATGCATTGCCGGCACTATGCATCTTGTGCTAGCCCGATTTTAAACATGTGATGTTTGAGTTTGCAGTGGCCAGTGAGCAAGCCTACTATAACTCTGAGATGCGCTCTACTAAGTTCAAGCAGTTTGTCAGAGTACTGTTTTTTCCTTGTACAAGCAATAAATCCTTTGGAATGGGCTAGGCCCGGTAGACTACGCCAGTACTCGAGTATTTTATTGTATGCCCAAGCTGTTATGATATTTGTGGCAGTGTTATTTGCTGAACCGATTACTAGTTCTGGTCCAGTGAACGTTGTTCCGCCCTCTCCTTTTGCTAGGTCGTCCGCTATTTCGTTTCCTTCTAGGACTGTGTGACCTGGTATCCAGACTAGGGTAACGTTGTTGCGTTGCGCTAGTCGGTTTAATGTGTCTCTGCAGTTCCATACTGCTCTAATTTAGAGCTTTATAGTGGTACGCATCACTTCCTCCCAGGCCAGCTACCGTGAAGAAACGGTACTCCAGGGGTCAGTCTCAATGACATAAGGTGAACTGATAATGAATGACAGGCTTTGTTCGCCTTTATAGCCTTTAGAATACCAGCTGTGCTCTAATTTTCCTTATTTATTGAATGAAATCTTCATGGGAATATGAACCAATTTATTCCCAATTCGGTGGAAATGTAATACAAGAATTGTTATCAACTGGAAAGCAATCTTTCAACGCCAGAAAAGGAGACAGGATATGAAGTCGTACCCGAATAACTAAATATCTTGATCGACACATCTCGCGGAGAATACTAGTGAGCTGATTTCCCAAATTACCGTTCAAGTTCACAGTTCAATTGAATATGACGTCTGCCAAATTATAACGGATAGTCCCGAATCACTGTTCGCCATAACTTTCAGGGTACTAAGACTCATGATATGGGTTCCACCAACTCCTGATTGCCAGCTAATATTACGGTTCGAAAGGGGATATCAAACTGATTCCAAAGACAAGTTAAGACCATTTCCTTCGGAATCAGTTCTTCACAGTTCGCGATTTCCGTACTAGTTTCAAGCAAAATCTCACCCTTCTGATTGTATAATCCGCACCTTCAGGATTAAATAGCGCTGTGCGGTTCTGGTAGGTAGTACTACCGCAGTGTTGGTACGCGTTCCCAGCTGTCTGATGGACAGTGATTGAACAAACTCTCTTGATCAGCGATTTTCTTGAGCTCAGCTAGTTCCGCACAGTAGTTAAAACCGTAACTTTCAGAATGTAGGAACGTCCATTACCGGTTTTTTGGGCCTTTATCAAAGCACAGACTCCACCACTGTGTCTGCACATTCATGGAAAGAGGAGGCGCTTCCCAGTGATAATAACGATGCGAGTTCTTCATTGTGCTTGTAACTATAATAATAACAGGCTAGGAAGCTGACAGTACTCGAAGTTCAATTTTTCAACTTGTTAAATTGGCGGTCTCTATTATGCAAACTAGTTACAGAGTTTGTTCCTTCGGGAACAAGTAATTTGAGACACCCGGTAGTTGTACCCAGTCTTCAAGATTGATTGCTCTGCCAGTTGTGAAGGCCTAACCGTTGGATCGATCAATGTGGTACTATGATATTCTCGGAGGTGATAGTCAAATTTCGGTCTTTTACTAATTGAATATAATAAACACGATTTGAGAAATATAATTCACTTGAACAGAAATATGTCTGATCACTTCAAAATAGATAACTTACAATTAAGCTTACCCTCGGAATATAAATTTCGATTTCCGAACTACTGCTCTACTGCTCCTAATATGTTTAAACTGTCGAGCACAAAATTGAAAGATTCTCATGTGTTTTCACTATTTATACCCTCGGTTGGCATTCGTAGCCAAACACATGAAAAACTGTGGCCGTCGTAGCAGAAGGCAAAAAACTACTATTTTCCAGCAAAAACTAAACATAAAAGGTAAACAGATACCAGAACTTCATGTATAACTAGATATTATCGGCACAGGAAACGAAGGGTAGTAAAAAGTGGTCAGTATCAAAAATAATGATATATGGATGGAGTCATCTACTGTTTCAGACTTGGAAAAATTGTGAAATGAAAGGAATACGAAGCACCTCTATGATACTGAATACGACTTTAAAAATGAGCCTCAAAAATGATTCGTTAGAATGTATAGAAGTCGAAAAGAATACTTTTGCAAAAATGTATAGTCTAATAGCATTAAATCATGTATAACCTGTAAATGATGGTAATATTTACTGAGTATTATTGAAATAACTTTACTATTTTACTGGATTTGTAAATACATATTTGACAGGTTCCTGAATAGTTTTTGACAGTATCACACATAAAGTTCGCGACATATGGAAGTTTTTTTTATTAATAGATATAAAGAAAATTTGACTTCGCAGTTAGTTTGTGCTTGAAAAATGAGTAAAAAACAGCATCTTTCCTTTTTTCATGTGCCACTATAAACCTGTCAAATTTGACATTTTTTTAGAAAATCCTCGAAAAATCAGTTTATTTTTGGAAATTTTGAAAAATGCCAAAGAAAAAAGTAGCACAGTTTCCCATTTTATATATTTGCTCCAAATTTATACTCTCTACTGTCACTTCGACTTTTTTCAATTTTTTTTTAATTTTTCGATTCTTTCGCTCTATCGATTATTATTATTATGTCTTTATTTAGCAAAATACTAATTTACAAAATTACAGAATATACACGTACATTCAATATGAAATTGCACAAAATGTTCGAACGAAACATGATTCAAACTTCATAATTTTGATGTATATGAGAATTCAATATCATATCTTGCCCAGAAAATACCCACATTGGCCTGTTACCAGAATATCAAAAAAATGCACCTCCAGAAATTCGTCTTTGTTGTTGCAAAGTTCATCTAGTTTTTTCATTTCATAGTTAAACTGATTCGGATTTTCAATGTATGGACGTTAATATGTCAGTAATCGAATATACGAATTTCTCTTCATTCTTATTACACTCGTATTTCTTTTTTTAATAGATTTTTATCCAGTTTGATTAATTTTCTGACCAATAATAATTCAGTTACAAACAAACCCGAAATATCATACTTTTCTGTAAACTAAACAATGACCTACAGTTTCATAACTATTCAAAAGACTTTCGTTCTAGCGATTTGTACTAAACATGAATAATTTTTCGTTTTTTGAATTAATTTCAAAAATCTTATATTCTTTATTTCCACCATTAGTTGTGTAAAAAACATCAAACCAAAATAACTATAACCAAATTTACAACAAAACATCGTAACATTTATTGATGTATCTCAATAATCTTATAAAGAACCCGAATTTATCATTCAGTATGTCGTCCTTCCCGTTCTATACAAATTATAGTCCTTTCATTCACAGACTTTGTGGCATTTTTAATAAATAGGGGATTTATGTTAGCACAACATTCCCGAATGGTATTCTCTAAATGTTCTTTGTTTGCAAATGGTCTGTGTTTATACAATTTTGTTTTATTGTTTTATAGAAAAAAGTCCATTTGAGATAAATCCGGTGATCTTGGTGGCCAATAATCTTCCCAATCTCGTCCTATCACTTTGCCCCTAAACATCTGACTGAGACACTATTTCACTGCTACCGTTTGGTAGATCGGTGCCCCGTCAAGCTGACACCACAAAATTCGTCTAACACTTAGAGGCAGATTATCCAAAACTTCAGACAACTGATTCATAATGAAATTTTTGTAGAGGTCTGCGTTCGAGGTTTTTCTAAAAAAATATGGTCCAATTACTTGGTTATGTAATAAACCACACCACACATTTGTCTTGAATGAACATTGGTCACGGCATTCTATTACAAAATTTGGATTATTGTTGGTCCACCAGCGACAATTTTGGGAACTAACTGTTCCGTTCGACGTGAAAGTAGCCTCGTCAGTACATTTAATCCTGTAGGGAAATGCGATATCATTTTCTCTCTCACCTTGGAACCAAAATGAAAATCTTACTCGAATATCGAAATCTCTTTCTTTTTTCTGAACTTTGGCTTATAGGGATAGAAATTATTTTTGTGCAAAATTCTTCTCACAGTTTCTCTGCCAACCACTGTATTTTCACTAATACTGCTAATATTAGTTTTTCCGTTTTCAACAACACTCAAACAAACATTGAGTTATTCTTCTTCATTATACTTTATTGGATTATGTGGTTTCTTGAAACGGTTGTTCACAGATCCAGTTTTTTTGAATATTTTCAATATTCTTCCCACAGTACTAAAGTGAATATTTCTTTCTGGATGCCGGTGATTGAAAATACAAGCAACATCTCGATATGGTACATTCTCACCACATAAAAGAACGATTTCCACTTTGTCTTGTGTGGATAACATTGTACATAAAACTTTTTGTGAATTATAAATGTAAGAAAATCTGAACACAAAACAACTCGATTTATTAAACGCAATAATTTGACATTAACCAAAACTAAAAATTTGTTTCAAAAGCCTACTAAGTGAAAATTTTATTTCGATTTGATCAGTACCTACTATTTTCTTCCCGAGATGTTCCATAAGTCTTGTATTGTTTAAAATCTCGAAATTTTATATCATGTCTAGTACAAATCGCTAGAACGAAAGTCTTTTCAATAGTTATGAAACTGTGGGTCATTGTTCAGTTTACAGAAAAGTATGATATTTCGGGTTTGTTTTTAACTGAATTATTGGTCAGAAAAATAATCAAACCGAATAAATATCTATTAAAAAAAGAAATACGAGTGTAATAAGAATGAAAAGAAATTCGTTTATTCGATTACTGACATATTAACGTCCATACATTGAGAATCCGAATCAGTTTAACAATGAAATGAAAAAACTAGATGAACTTTGCAACAACAAAGACGAATTTCTGGAGGAGCATTTTTCAAATTTTCTGGTAACAGGCCAATGTGGGTATTTTCTGGGTAAGATATGATATTGAAGTCTCATATTCATCAAAATTATTAAATTTGAATCATGTTTCGTTGGAATCGATAGAGCGAAAGATTAAAAAAATTTAAAAAAATTGGAGAAAAGTCGAAGTGACAGTAGACAGTCCAAATTTGGAGCAAATGTATAAAATTGGAAATCGAGCAACTTTTTTCTTTGGCATTTTTCAAAATTTCCAAAAAAGGAGGATTTTTGAAAAAAGTGTCAAATTTGACAAATTTATAAAAGGAAAGATGCTGTTTTTCACTCATTTTTCAAGCACAAACTAACTGCGAAGTCAAATTTTCTTTATATCTATTAATAAAAAAACCATATGTCGCGAACTTTATGTGTGACACTGTATATAGTCGTCAAGTGAAACATTAAAACAACATATTAAAAACAGAGTGTTTTCATAAATAAAATATATTTCAGTCCCATTCCTAACATTCTCCCACCGTTACAATTTGTAATCGTCAGAGAATTGTAAAATTAACAAAATGTAACTAATAAAAATTGAATCGTTGCGGTTTCTTCACTTGTCTACCGGCTCTGGTTACTGTGACTACTCCATCATCTGTAACAGATCTCTCTTCTTTCTTCTCTTGTGTCGTCTCTGTGATTTTGTTCTCTTGCTGTTGACTTTTTTCAATCTCTGTTTCTTCAAAGGATACAGTCTTTGGATAGTTCTATAATTTTTGCTAGAGGCCAGTCTGTTCTCTTCATATTTTCAGCACCCACATAACCTATGTCCCCTACTTTCAAACTACCTTGTCTCCTCCAACCAGTATTGGCAAGTTCTGATAAATACTCTTTCCTAAATCGGCGTCGGAAATCGTCTCTGAGCTTCTGAATATATCTATAACGTTTTATTAAACTCGTTCTGTCTAAGTCATCAAATTATGGCAATTCACTAGATCGAATGTCTGTAACAAACATGGAAGGGCTCAAAGGCATCAAAAAGTTCTCTTCAGATAAATATGTCAAATGGATGCGTGTTATTGATGGCTTCACATTCGTACAATAATGTGTTGAGTTCTTCATAATTCAAAAATGACTTTCCAAGATTTCTTCTCAATAATTCTTTTATCATTCTCAGTATTCTTTCCCAAAATCTTCCCCACCACGCAGCAGTAGGTGGATTGAAATGCCACTTTATCTTCTTCACTGATGAGTACTCCAAAATTTTCTGCCAAACAATTTTATTCATAAGATTGTTTGTACCAATAAAATTTGTTCCATTGTCTGAGTATATGACAGAAAGTTTTCCTCTGCGTGGTGTAAATCGTCTCAAACATAAAATGAAGGTTTCAGTGGAAAGTGATTCTGCCAGCTCTAGATGAACTGCCCCGTACACAACGCAATTAAAAAAACTATCCAACATTTTTTACCTTCTTTTAAATTTAATGGTCCTGCCAAATCCACTCCCACTATTTCGAATGCTTATCAACAATGTATCCTGTCTCTTGGTAATGGTGACTGAATGATATCATGCTTGTATGGTAGAAGTATTGGATATTTGAAGTTATACGTATCTTCTCCATCAGTTAGTTTTGTGATGATTCTCCATAATCCATTTTTATCTTCTGTGATCCGTACATTTTTAATGTGATTTGGGTAACTTCCAAAGGTTTCTAGCTGAATGGACTACCCTTATCTTCACAGAAGTCTTTCTTGAATTGCTTGAAAAACGGAAAATCCATCCAATCATACGGACAATTTTTGAATATTTGGAGAAATGATTTAAATCTTCTGTAGAAATGTTCACTGGACAAAGTATGGTTTGAATTGTCTTTTTCCTCTATTCATCAATTTCTTGTTGTGAACAAATCACGTCATTCCATGGCCAATATTCTGGATTAGTGTACAGCCAGCTTGGACCATTCCACCAACCACTTTCTAATAAATATTTCACAGTGCACCACCTAGACGCAACATCGACTGGGTACATTTTCCAAAGAACATGATTCCAGTCTTCACTCTTGCTGAAAATTCTAATTTCCTTAACCGTGTTCGCCACAAACGTGCTCCAGTTGTTATTTGATTTCATCCATGTAAGTGCCACCATGGAATCGCTCCAGAACTATGTTTATGTCTTCCTAAATTCTGATATTTTCCTGACTGTTTGATATAATCTAGCTCCTAAAAGCATTCCTAATAATTCAAGTCTTGGTAGAGTCGTGTTCTATGGTGCCATCCTTGCTTGAGCTAACAACAATCTGATTGTTGTGTTTTCAGCAACGCTAGACCTCAAATGTATGCAAGGTGAATAGGCTTTTTGACTTGCATCACAGAACACATGGATGCTAGTCGTTTCTGAATCCTCCAAATTAATATTTTTACATATCATTCGAGGAATTTTGCATAAACTGAGTAAACTCATTTGTTTCAACGATGCTTCGAATTGATTATTAATATCTTCTAGTAAATTTTGATCCCAATCAAGTTTACTTTGCCAAGTTTCTTGTAAAAAAAATTTAGGTATAAGTGAAACTGTACTGAAGAATCCTATAGGATCAAATAATTTTTGAGCTATTGATAGAAGACTTTTTTTTGTCAGTGGAAAATTATTTTCTTTTGTCAGAGATCTGATATCACAAAAAATTCCAAAGGAAACCTAATACTCCAATTATGAATCTATTGAAATTGGTGGTTCTTCTAATTTCAATACATTGTGAACCCATGCTCTCAAATTGAATTCGGCAGTGGACATTAATAGCATACAATCTTCCATATACTGTTTCATTCAATTTCATTCCTAACACTTGAAACACAATTGTCAATATGAAAGGAATCTTTGAGTTTTTCTGCAGCTCTTTTTGAATGTACTGGAGCTCTATTCAAATGATATGAAATTGTTGCTGATAGAAGGAAAGGACTAGATTTAACTCCGAACATGACCCTACAACGTCCATAAGTTTAAGTTTTTTGTTGGGAATCTGACCACCAGAAAAATCGTAAAAAATCCCTATCTTCTTGTTTCAAATCGATTTGAAGAAATGCCTTTTCAATATCAGAAATAATCCCAATTATACCTATTCGGAATCTGAGAATAAGTGATGGAATCAATTCCAAGAAATAAGGTCCTTTTTCTAAATAGTCATTCAATGAATCACCCTGTATATCATTTGCTGACGCATCGAACACTGGACGAATTCTCGTTGTTGCGCTGGATTCTTTGATGACTGCATGATGAGGTAGACAATGTACTCCCTCTTCTCTATTTTCATCATTTGTGAATTCTTCGACGATCCCCAATTTTTTTCATTGCCCGAATACTTCCTCATAGGCTTCGAACATTCTTTTATGGACTAATCTCTTCGTATTCGACCTCAGTCTCTTCTGTGCCAAACTTCTATTGCTCAGTGTTGTGGGATGACCATTAATCCAAGGCAAGTTGACTTCATATACAGGGTGTCAATTTGAAAACTTCCCACCCTTAATATCTTCCTTCCAGTAAACAATATGAGTAATCGAAAAAATACGTCAATTTTATTGTCAAGGGGGACACTTTCACGGACTATTTGTAGCCCTCGTGGTTCAACCCCCTAGGAGGGGTAGATGTTACCCTTAGAATTTTAAATGGGAAGGGGGGTCAAGTGGCACATCATTTTGATGGGCGTTCAATTCTTGTTCCAATGGTACCCTGACTTATTATTTTGTGATGAGCATTTTCCGAAAAATTGCGTTCTAAACTAACAGAAGTAATTATTAGAACGCCTATACTGAGATGCATTATTGTATTGACTCCCTTTAATAAAAATGGTTAGAAGAGTAGGTGGCACCGCTCCAACCCTTGAATGACAGGAATAAATTTATTACGCATGGGATTTTTTATTTGGTGGTTATTTTCCTTCTACACAATAAAATTTAATTTGCGAGAAAGACATTTCCAACATAAAATCTACTTACGCTTATCTTATTAGCTGTTCGAAATGTTGTCCATTTTGCTCTAAACAGTAATACAGTCAGTTTTCGAACTCCCCTCTAACATTACGGAAAACTTCACTAGGAATTGACCGGCATGCTGCTGTAATTCGTCTTTTAAGTTCGTCAATATCAGAAGGTTGTGTTTTATAAACAACGGATTTAAGATGCCCCCAAAGAAAGAAATCTAAGGGTGTTAAATCCGGTGATCTCGGAGGCCATTCAACTGCTCCCCTTCTGCCAATCCATCTACCCGGAAATCTCTCGTTTAACCACTGTCGGACGGGAAGAAAATAATGAGGTGGAGCACCGTCCTGCTGGAAATGTAACAGATCCTCCAGCAAAAGTTCATTACCTTCTGCATCAATTTGAGTTTCTAGCTCGTGAGTTATAAGAGGATCGATAGTCTCTTCAAGCATATCAAGGTACAGATTGCCAGTCAAGTTTTCTCCCAGAAATAATGGACCAAGAATGGCATTTACAAGAATACCAGCCCAAACATTACCTTTTTGTAGGTGTTGTGTATGCCCTTCCCGAAAAATATGTGGGTTTTCGTCACTCCAATAGCGACAATTTTGTCTATTAACATAGCCATTCAGAAAAAATGAACACTCATCGCTGAAACAGATGTTTAACAGAAGATTAGGGATGGTATTGACTCGATGAGACATGATTTCACAAAACTCTATTCTTCTATCATAATCATCCTCGTGGAGCTCTTGAAGAATCTGCATTTTATATGGATGAAATTTATGCATTTTCAATGCTTTTCTTATAGTCTCGCATGACATTCCCGTCTGTTCTGATACTGATCGTAAGGTGCTCGTGGGCTCTGCAGCAAATGTTCCCAAAACTTCAATTTGAGCTGCTTCATTTAGTACTCTGGGGTTATTTCTTTTTTTATTTGTCACTGAACCAGTTTCGTAAAACTTATTCACCAAATCAAGAACATACCGGTGACTTACATTACAATTTGGATGTCTTTCGTTAAAAAGACATGCCGCCCTTCGTGCGCACTTTCCAACTTCGCCATAAATTACAATCATTTCAATTCTGTCTTGAAGAATGTAAACCATTTTTACACTTTTATACACTTATTAAAGTAATTCCTAAACAGCCCAACAGGTACAACGGTATTCACAATACTACCACATAGTTCAAATTTACTAACCAATTTTTTGCCGGAAAACAGAAACTTTTTACAGCAGAAGTAGCAAAAAAGGAAGGCTATCTGTAAAATTTCTGCGATGACACTTAAAAATTCAGCATTTAATAAACACAACTTTACTACCATCTACGTTTTACTATTAGACTACTTTTTATGTCAAGTGTTTGGAGCTAATGGCTAATGTTACCCCTAATAAAGGGTTGGAACGGTGCCACCTAATATTCTAACCAGTTCTGGCCAAACCATGCATCTCAGTATAGGCGTTCTAATAATTACTTCTGTTAGTTTAGAACGCAATTTTTCGGAAAATGCTCATCAAAAAATAATAAGTCAGGGTACCATTGGAACAAGAATTGAACGCCCATCAAAATGATGTGCCACTTGACCCCCCTTCCCATTTAAAATTCTAAGGGTAACATCTACCCCTCCTAGGGGGTTGAACCACGAGGGCTACAAATAGTCCTTGAAAGTGTCCTCCTTGACAATAAAATTGACCTGTTTTTTCGATTACTCATATTGTTTACTGGAAGGAAGATATTAAGGGTGGGAAGTTTTCAAATTGACACCCTGTATGTCGCCTCTGCATGAAATGGTGTCGTAGAATTTTCTCAGAGTGTCTTCGTCTAGATCTTCCTTTGTCTTTACTTCTGAAGGACCCTTAATTCCTAACGTGTCTAAATTCCACAAATCAGGTATGGAGTAATTATCAGAATAACCAGAAAATTCACTCATATTACATTTGGTTTGAATATCATTGTCGAATCTTCTTAAAGGTATTCACATTTTGATTGATATTCTAAATATTTATCTCTGTTTCTTGATATTCTGCATATATTATTTCGTCTCCAACCGCATCGGAAAATAAAGTTTCTTTCAGATTATCATCAAGGCAGCCTAATCTTGCAGTTGTTTCCTCCAGGTTCTTCAGGAGAGACTCCAACTGGTATTTCTCTATAGGCTTTTCTGTCTTGATTTCTGTCTCCAATGTATCAACTTTCTCGCAAATGATGTTTACCTGTCTTCTGATGAAACCCCTTTCTCTCCTTAAGGTTTCCCCAAAACAACGCGGGAACGCGGGAGCGGGAACGGGATGAATGCGAGGCTAAATTCGATAGTGGAATATGTAAAAATATATACCGGTGTGATTATTCGTATTCCTAAATGCAGACAAGCAGAGAAATATATATATGGTTTGCTACGTTTACTGTTTTTCTGCTTTGGTTTGACGGAACCTTTATGATTTCCATTGTGGGGTCCAGTCACGGTCGCCAAAATGTAAATAAAGGCATCATTTACTGAGAAATAACCTTACTATTTTACTGGATTTGTAAATATATATTTGACAGGTTTTTGAATAGTTTTTGACAATCAATAATAGTGTTTTTTACATATATAGAGTCGTCAAGTGAAACATTAAAACAACATATTAGAAACAGAGTGTTTTCAGAAATAAAATATATATCGGTCCCATTCCTAACATAACCTAATACTGCGAAATATACTGGCCATATCTTTCGAAGTTGGTTCAGAAGCTGATAGTTTGAGACTTAAACATCATGGTAGATGGCGATCGTCGATCGTTGCATGAGGCTAGTGGAGGAATCCGTGAAAACAATAATAACTGTAACATTAGACAATCACAGCTATTTGTTTTAGAATTACCAAAATCATCGTTTGAAAGTAACATACAGAATGACAGAAACTGTGCTGTCAATAGTAATCTTGTAAAAATTAGTATGGATAGAATATGATTGTAATGTTTAATGAAAAACGATTGAAATGAAAATGATGGGTACCAACTGTGTTTTACCTCTATTTAAACAACGTTTATCAGTAATTTTTGCACGCCGGCGCTGTGCAGAAAACAGCCTAAATTTTGCCTAATTTTGACTATTAAAAGTCGACACATTTTTGACGTAAGTATAGGAAAAAATAGTTTACACCATTGGCATAAACGCATATTATTATTATGTTTGTTTTATTCAATACACTGAATATTCACCGAATGGGGTACAAACATTTATATCATCTGTTCATTTCAGAGTTTATTATCAATCACAGGACTGAACACAATAAATTCAATGCTTATGAGATGGCTAAAACTACGTAAAAGTCACCCTAAGAAATATCCGAGGGAAGCCAATGACACTCGGCGTATAATTGCGACTTGGGGGTGTTCGAGACTCATTGTGTAGTCACCTAGGTGATCCTCGGAGGTGAAAGGTTGCCATAGAGGTGTGCTGTCAGTCGTGAATTCGATTCAACAGATGCCTCTAAATATCATTACCGACTACTGCTCATCTGAAAAGATTGAACGGAAGAACAAAGGACATTTTGGCGAGTTGGTAATCGGAAAATTCGATGGAGGATGCTTGAGTCGGTTGTTGAAAATAAGTGATGACAACTATATACGTACTGAAGTGCGTATAATATCCGGTGTGGATGTAATTCCTAGCTAAATGCATGATTTGAAACTGAGCGGACTTGATGAGTCATCCAAAAAAATCATTGTTGTGCTTCGTTCATTGTTGGAGTGATTTAATGATTCTTTTTGAAAATATAAACAAGATGCTCATAAAATCAGATGTGGAATCATCTGCGATTGAAAGACAAACTTTACTAGCTATTTTTCATCTGTCAAGAAGGTAATCATTTTGAAAAGGGAAACATTCTTAATTGAAACTGGATAATTTAAAAATCAACTATCTGAATGAAAATGCAAATTTGGACTTTCGAATTTTTTCTTTAAAGTTAGGGTCTTTTCACAATGTCTATGAGATGTAGTTCAATGTTCAACGAGGCCTCAGCCGGGGAAGTAATAGTTTTCTCTTAGATATTACAAAAAATAGCTTCATTTTCATCCTGTTTTTTCTATTTCCAGAGAAGTCATGTTTTTTCAACTGATAGTGTTTCCTGTTTCATCAAGAGTAATAGGTTCATTAAGTACCTCTGGAGATTATACCTGTCATGTTCAACATAACTTCATGCACTTTAGTAACTTGATAATTTCGGTTTAGAATCACATCTCAACAACATGAATAATATTCATAGGTAGGTATTATTATGTTTGAAGTGTTTGTTGAAGTGAGGTATAGAACTCAAAAATGAAAAATTACTTTGTTTCAAAGAACAAAAAATAATGCTTGGCTTCAGATAATCTTTCAGCTTTACCATTTTGTTGTATATTTTATTACCGTCTTAATCTGAATCAGACTCTGTAGAACATGAAAATCTCAATTAATAATTGGTTTCAGCTTGTGGACCTTCTTGTAGATTGTAGGGAGTCTTGAACAGGCTATTCGGCCTCACAAGCACTTCGACCTAATAGATATTTTGTGCTGTCTTGATTTCATAAATATGTGATTTCAAAATAATATAAAATTAATCATCTCCAATTTCTGCTTCTGCTTTTTTTTTCATTCATATTAATGAAATGCAATCAACTATAACTCAAAAATCAACTCAGACCTCTTCGCGAGATCTTGAGAGGTTAAAAATAAGATTTAATGCGAACTTCTATTGCAAGGTATCGGTAATCGGTATTTACGAGGGTGGTCCCAGAAGTACCTGGCCCAACAAAGAAAACACAAAAATTTTGGAAAAAGTATATTTATTTTTCAACGTAATCTTTTTTAAGCTCCATACACTTTTACCAGCGATGTTCAATAAGTTCGATGCCCTTTTTATAATAAGAATCGTCATGCTCCTCAAAATAGCAATTAACTGCCGACGTAACCTCTCCATGGTTGGAAAATCTTTGACCACCGAGCCAGTTTTTCAAGTCTAGTGAAAAAAATACTCCGAAGGAACTAAATCTGACGAATAGGGTGTATGAGGTAGCAATTCAAACTTTAGTTCATTAATTTTGGCCATTGCAATAACGGATGTGTGAGCTGGTGCATTGTCTTGATGAAACAACACTTTCTTCTCGGCCAAATGCGGCCGATTTTGCTTGATTTTTTCGCTCAAACGTTGCAATAAGTTCGCAAAATACTCGCCGTTGATAGTTTTTCCTTTTGCAAGATAGTCAATGAAAATTATCTAAAGCGCATCCCAAAAAACCGACGCCATGACCTTGCCTGCAGATGGAACGGTCTTTGCCTTCTTTGGAGCCGGTTCTCCCTTTTCAGTCCATTGTTTTGATTGTTTTTTGTTTCGGGTATAAAGTGATGGACCCATGTTCCATCCATTGTTATGAAACGGCACAAAAATTCGGCTTTATTACTGTGAAACCTTGCCAAACACTCGATGGAAACATCTTCACGACGCTGATTTTGTTCCAATGTGAGCAAACGCGGCACCCATCTTGCGCACAGCTTCCTCATGTCCAAATTTAATGCGATGTACCCCACTTTTTGAAATGCCTACCATGTCTGCTAGCTCGCGCACTTTCAGTCGACGGTCATCCAGTACCGCTATGTGGATTTTCTTCAACATTTCTAGAGTCGTCACCTCATTTGGTCGACCACTGCGATTCTCGTCTTCGCAGGTCGTACGACCTCGTTTAAACTCTGCTTCCCAATGTTTTACTGTTGATAACGAAAGAGCAGTCTCACCCAGAGTAGATTCTAGTTCAGCTTTTATATTGATTGGGCAAAGGCATTTCAAATGAAAGTATTGTATCACATAACGGTGACCAATTTTTTCCATGTTAACAAATTCACTGAAAACGTTTACTATTGATGGCTGCCAAACAAATACTAAACAAAGTGGCGTCTTCAAACTTGAAACTTATGCTGTATAGATTGTGTACTTTCTAACACAATGATATATTTGAAGCAACTACCTCCATCTCTAGGTCAGGCCAGGTACTTCTGGGACCATCCTCTACTGTAACTTTGCGAAATTTTCACTGGTGTCCCTGGTAGAAATCTTGAAGACCTCACATTCCATTTGACAGGTTCCATCAAATTGCGAGTTCCAATGGGAACTCATTGCTGCATAGTCTGAGCAAGCCAGACATGAGTGAAAGTGAATATCGCAAATCATTAACGTTTCACTTCTTGAAATTTTGTTACCGGTTTTAGGTTCAGCCGTCGGCAATTCAGCTAAACCGGTTGACCGAACGGCCCATGTGCTTGAATATCAGCTAGCGTTGGATGATTGAAAGATTTCTTTGAATAATCGAAAGATTGGATTTGGATTGGATGGATTGGATTGGATGTACAGTTTTTTTGTTTGAATTTTTGTGTTTTGCGTATCTTTCTGTTTTTGTAAATTTTGCAAGGTTCGCAATCCTTATGAATTCCATTCAATTTAATATTATTTTGTAGGTAATTTTGATAGAAATGATAAAAATAGGATTTGTATTCAATATACTTTGTTTTTACTGTGTTGTACTTTCTAGTTTAGATATAAATTAATGTTTCGATGGATTTTATTCAATATTCACTACGACGACTTTGTTCTTTTCGGAAATAAATAATATTGATAATAATTAATAGGCTTATTATTTACTTTTCCATCTAATGAATCGTTATCAAGTGAAGTATTTAACCTTCCAGTGGTAGCGCCAAAGCTTGTTGCACCAGTGGTTGCGCTGGTGTCACAGACCGAATGGGGAGGCGGTGGGATTTTCTTCAAAAAAATTAAATGACTTTCAAAAAAAAGGTTCATTCAAGAAAGTGTACTACAACTAGAAATTAATTTTTCCAAATTTACACGTCAAATTTTTTTTTTGTTTGTTTAAACAAATTTTTTTGAAGAAAATCCCACCCCCTCCCCATTCGGTCTGTGACACCAGCGCAACCACTGGTGCAGCAAGCTTTGGCGCCACCACTGGAAGGTTAAGGCAATGAACAATTTTAATTAGAGCAAACAGAAAAAAACTGGAAAATGCATCAATTAATCTTCAAGAAAAAGAAAACATTGCAAATGTCAAATACATCTCGAAAGGTTTGAGAGACTTTGTTAGTCCTGAGAAAAATTAGGTATCAAAATTTAAATCAAATTTATCAGAAAATTCAAAACAGTAAGTTATTTATTTTAAAGAAAATCAGAACATTTTCTCGATGCATTTCATGTTTTAGATGAAGCACCTTCCATCAGGAATGCGATGTTTTGTTGAAATTAAACTGTAATTTTCCTACATTTTGAAGTTCACTTGCATTAATTAATATGCATTGGTTGAATAAAAACTGCTCACCCAAATAATAAACGCAATTCATTTTTTAATGTACACCAATGATTGAATCAACTAATGTAATTCATTGCTTTCAACAAAACTACATTATAGTAACGACCGACATTCGCGAGTTCAATGAACACCATTTATTGAATTGATAACTGAAAACTATCGCTCTCTGCTTGCCGCCATTCTTATATACATGAAGGGAATCTACTAGATGGTTCTAGAACCGCCTCTATTCGCATCTAGATGTCGTACTTTCTGGATGACGGGAGACGAAGATTCTCGAAAATTCCTTCGGGTAACAAGCTTGTTCTTGAGGAAAGGCGACAAGTCCGGCCGCAGAAATATTTATAGAATTTAGTTACCGATTTTTTTCTGTGATAGAAGTCTCGAACGTAATGTGAATAAGAAATGCTTATGGCGAGTTCCTGAAGTTATCCCGAATGTGACCGAAACAAGAAATTCTCAATGCAAGTTCCTGAAGTTATCCCAAAGGTTACCAGAATAAGAAATTATCATTACGAGTTATTACAATTACATAATTACATAATTATGAGTTATACTTCCTAGTCTACATAAATAACTTTGCCAGAACAAACATTTCAGGATAAATAACGCTATATACGAGTATATTCTTGCATAACAAAAATTATCATCAAGGATGATATGTGTAAGCTGAAAAGATAATTTGACTCAAATCAGGTAGCTATGAATATAACAAAAAACTAATTTCAAAGATGGATTGGATGAGCTGGTCATGGGTGATGATGTTATAGGAAACAGTATTCAAATAGATTGCAGTAGAATATTACTTGAGATATGGGATTCCAATCTGGGGGGTGTGTAATATGAATCTCATAGACTCGATTTTCGTACTACAAAAACGCGCAATAAAATATATGTGTTTCATGCAAATCCCTTTTTATTAAATACAAACTATTAGTTATATTTGAAATATCTGTTATGGAAACGGATGTCTAATGAATAAACATTTTCACAAATTTGACACTAGCTCTATACACCGCGTCACCCGACAAGCTGACAACATTGAACACCCGAATACATCACTGTCCCTAGTTGAAGACTCAGTGATATATGGAGGCTGTAAGATGTTCAATAACTCACCAAAAATTCAGAAAAGGAGTAAATGCACTTCTGTTGAATAAACCCTATCATAGTTCACAAGAATTTTATGAGGATGCACTCTCATTGAAACTTGTCAAAGAACCATGGTAGAAAAATGGACAGATAATTCTGCCTCTGAATAGACTACACCAAACATTGATATTACGTAGTTGCATATTTCGGGTGTGGACCTGAAATACTCCATTGATCAAAATTATTTCTAATAAACATACCACGATTTGAAAAATTTGCCTCATCGCTCCATTCCTATAAGAGTTTGTATTTTTTCTACGTTTATTAATAAATCACCGACAAAACCCGAATCGTATCTCATCAAGAGTATCAGGTTCTAGTGTTTGCACTGATAGTAACTCAAGAGGAGAAATCTTAAGTTTTTTCAAAATTCCTTATATAACAGACAAGTACAGCTATTTCTCCAGATAAGTCACTTAATGAAAATTTTTGGAGAAGCCACAAAATATGCTAAACGGCAATTTCTGTATCCTTAGATATTACAAAAGGTTTTTTAGTTCGCCTCTTCTCAAAAACTTTTTCATTGATCCTGAATAGTAGATGAAGCACAGCAAAAAACGCCGTTTAGGTAATTCACCATCGGGGAACGAATTACTGTAGCGTTGGAGTCCTCTTACGCGCTATTTTTCTGGCAAACCAAATGGCATTCTAAGATATGACATTTTTCTTGATGGGAGAACGGCCTTTCTGAAAATATTTGATCAGTCGAAAGTTGTACAATAATTCATGACATGATATACCTACTTGAGAATGATTGAAAATAGTAGGTATGTCAACAAAGTTTCTTGACAACTTGATTGCTCAGACTATTTCATCGAATCAAACACATTTTTTTCCAACCGCACTAAAAGGACACTACCGTATTTTCTGTCATGCTCAAAAACGACTTCGAATTGTCAATATAGCAGACATATTTTGATTCACAAAATAAATATAGCTAGTAAGATGGATATGATTATTTTGTTAATATCAAATATCTCAGTGTGATTTCTGATTTCTAGATATTCCGAAGGAAACAAATAACGAATCCAATTGATGATGTTAGCATCTCCTGAATCAGACTGACATATTATATACAAGACGTTCTATTGCTCATGAAGCTGAATCCGTCTTGCTTGTTGATATATCCAAATAAATACATGGAATTCCGGATAACTAGGTAATAAACTGAATCGTTTATGACGAAAGTTCACTCTGCAGTCACACAAAATATACAGGGCATATAAAAAAAGGTGCCCTTTGCTGATGATTTATTTATAGTAGTTAGGCTTGAGATTCATTTTATTATGATGCATTTCCATAAATACATATTTCGTTGACACAAATCTCCTGGAATGTTTTGAACAATTTATTGTGGAATATTCTGAATATGTATGCATCTATATTTACTACAAGTTTTAGAATAACTTCAGTGATAGAGGTGAAGTATTGCAAGAAAATAAATGAAAACATTGAAATGCAAAATATAATAGGTAACGAAATATACTCAGAATTTTATTACAAAATAGACGATTGATACGTATATCGAGTGTATGATATTGGCGTAACAACCACCAATTTGATTTAATTTAATCTTGAGAGTATTTCAGCTACTTGCATCGGTTCAACTTAAGGTTACCTTACGACTTAAGTTGACCCTACATTATGATTTTGGTTTGCACCACTATTTGAGGACAACATAAGCCTCAGTCAAGATAAGCCTCAGATTCTCCAGGCTTAGGCTCCACTTAACTACTTAACCTCACCTTTCCTACATGAAACATTTTGTGCACTTTTTCTGGATTTTACTGACGTGATTGTAATTTTCCAACTATTTAGGGTGACAAAACCTACAGCTCTCTATATACTAAACCTGATTGAGGCTGATATTGAATATCCCTATGATATGAAAGTAGGAAAATAATTTTCAGATTCAACACTGTACATATTTCTTGATACAGAATGTCTATTGATATATTGTTAATTTATATTACTTACGAACTTAAAAATACTCTGTTGATAACCAACATCTTCATACCAAATTAATAACCACATCTTTATGTCGTAAACATTTTGGATGGATACTTTTCTGTTTACCTAGGGTAGGTGAGGACAGGTAATGGTGGCTAATTAACTAATGTGTACGCAGCTCTCTTGGCGATATTGTGGCTAGTTTACCGGTAGAGACAAATTTTCCAAATTACATGCTATACTCCCGCCAGCCTTTCAAATTAGACAGAACTGACAGCGCTTGCGCAATGTGCATATTTTTTAAAACTTTGCGTTGTTTAACGTTTCGTCGTTGATTACGTGATCATTTTTGCGCTGTTGCCAAATATTTCCAATACTCAGGTAAGGTTCAGGCCAGGAGTCATCGATGCAAACCATCTTTACCTTAAGGTGTACCTTAAGCTGATCCTCCACTTAGCTGAGTTTGTGATTAAGGAGAACCGGTGCAAATAGCTATTTTGAGATGCTTCATTTTCAGATTCTGGATGAATGTACATGGAATTTCAGAACGAACCATGACCACCCTCCCACCAATGACTAGCAGAAATGCCAATAACAGAATATACTCATTAATCCATCGGAGACGATCCATCGCATACAATGGAGGTGAGATTCAATAGGAAATTGAAAAAACTTACAGTCTATCTCCACCAAAAATATTCTTTATTGCAGCTGTCATGCAGTCAGAAGACTGACATCACGTTGATATCATGTAGTCAGAAGACTAACATTAAGGGGGAGGACATGTTTCAAAGGATTCATCCTTCATCTTCAGCGAAATATATGAGTTAGTTACAAGTCGATCTAAGGAAAAACAAAATGGTCACCAAAGAGTAATGAATAACAATAAAATGTGTGAACCTACCATATTATGGTGGAAAAATCACAATCAATGGGAAAAACAGGTTTTTTTTTTTTAAATTCTTAAACTGAAATTTTGGTCCTAACCAAGACCATGTGGTCCGCATCTGGAGCGGAGGCCACAACCACCACTGTCAGGGACCATGGTTGGTCCATCCAACAATAAATATTGTCATATTAAATCAAATTTTTTTAAAAACTAAAATGTGACCATGCAGCAATTGTTTACAAAGTAACAACTAGGAAGAGGAAGTGACAATAAATTTGACATGAATGACATCTGTCATGTGGACAGTCCTGACTCAAGGTGACAGAGAAGAGAGTGAGATGTCCCATGCTTCATAGAACAAGAAAATTGAGAAAATGACATCTACAGACAGTACCATAGAACGAACGAATTAATGTTTTCATTTGTAAAGATTATTGGGTATTTAATAAAAACTTTAACCAAAAGAATGTAAGTGAATCATTGAAAATTAAGTGGAATGAAACAGGTATCAAAATAGTATTGAGTTAAAAATTTTCAAACTGTCAAACTGGGTCTGTTCGTTCAAACATTGTAAATCTGAATTTTTAATCGCTTTATTAATTTCAAGAATCTCAAGTAACTTGAGTCTCTTGCCTTTATCACAAACATGTAAAATTTTTAAGTCAGAGTTGGAATCAAAATTGTGTTTCTCATTTATGATGTGATTGGAAAAAAACAGAATTTGAATTAATTTCTTCTTTTTCGGAGTTGGACACTATAATTCTAACGTGTTCTGCTGATCGATTTCTAAGATTGCGACCTGTTTAGCCAATATAGCAAGCTTTACAATCAAGGTTAGAACAGTTCAATTTATAGACTCCAGATTTATCAAGCATTGGAGTTTTATCTTTAGAGTTGACCAGCAAGTGTTTGAGATTATTGGAAGTTTTGAATGAAATCGAAAAATTTGAAATGTTGTTGGCATTGAATTTGTTGAGCAAAGTATTTTTAAGTAATTTACCCACCTTTCACATTTTGAATTTATGTTCTTTAGTCGATTTGGTCCTTAAACAAAACTTCTTTCAATTTAAAAATTCTTTCTATTTTCAAAAGTCTGGCTTAGCCATGGGCTCTAATTTAAGTCCATTGTTAGCTGAAGTATTTATGTCAAATTTTGAATCCACAGTTTCTGAACAACTTCAATTTTCAAAAATTTTATTCTGGCACCGATATGTTGATGACATATTAGCACTTTTCAAAGGAACGTTCGATGATCTTAATTCTTTTTTAATTTTTCTCAATTCTTTTAACCCTAGAATACAGTTTACTATGGAGGTTGAAACAGAAAATAAACTATCATATTTAGACCTCATGATTCACAAATCTGACAACCTAGAATTTGCCATATATAGAAAACCTACCTCCACTGACAATATTATACCTATTCACTCCAACCACCCATATAATCAAAATTTTCATCTTTTCACTCACTTTTTCATCGGTTGTTCACGATACCTCTTAATGATTCAAATTTTTTAAATGAACTCAACGTAATTAGACAAATTGGTGTCAATAATGGCTTTCCAATCCATCTTATTGATAGATTATATCACAGATATGTCAATAAATTCTCAAACTATAGATTAACTCAATCAAGTTCACCAAATAAATATTTCTCTTTATCCTATTTTGGCCCCCTTTCATTAAAACTTAAAAATACTTTGCTCAACAAATTCAATGCCAACAACATTTCAAATTTTCCGATTTCATTCAAAACCTCCAATAATCTCTTGCTGGTCACTTGCTGGTCAACTCTAAAGATAAAATTCCAATGCTTGATAAATCTGGAGTCTATAAATTGAACTGTTCTAACCTTGATTGTAAATATCGCTATATTGCTATATTGGCCAAACAGGTCGCAAGCTTAGAACTCGATTAGCAGAACACGTTAGAATTATAGAGTCCAACTCCGAAAAAAAAGAAATTAATTCAAATTCTGTTTTTCCAATCACATCATAAATGAAAAACACAATTTTGATTCCAACTCTGACTTAAAAATTTTACATGTTTGTGATAAAGGCAAGAGACTCAACTTACTTAAGACTCTTGAAATTAATAAAGCGATTAAAAATTCAGATTTACAATGTTTGAACGAACAGACCCAGTTTGACAGTTTGAAACTTTTTAACTCGTTACTATTTTGATACCTTTTTCATTCCACTTAATTTTCAATGATTCACTTACATTCTTTTGGTTAAAGTTTTTATTGAATACCCAATAATCTTTACAAATGAAAACATTAATTCGTTCGTTCTATGGTTCTATCTGTAGATGTCATTTTCTCAATTTTCTTGTTCTATGAAGCATGGGACATCTCACTCTCTTCTCTGTCACCTTGAGACAGGACTGTCCACATGACACATGTCATTCATGTCAAATATATTGTCACTTCCTCTTCCTACTTGTTACTTTGTAAACAATTGCTGCATGGTCACATTTTAGTTTTTAAAAAAATTTGATTTAATATGACAATATTTATTGTTGGATGGACCAACCATGGTCCCTGACAGTGGTGGTTGTGGCCTCCGCTCCAGATGCGGACCACATGGTCTTGGTTAGGACCAAAATTTCAGTTTAAGAATTTAAAAAAAAAAAAACCTGTTTTTCCCATTGATTGTGATTTTTCCACCATAATATGGTAGGTTCACACATTTTATTGTTATTCATTACTCTTTGGTGACCATTTTGTTTTTCCTTAGATCGACTTGTAACTAACTCATATATTTCGCTGAAGATGAAGGATGAATCCTTTGAAACATGTCCTCCCCCTTAATGTTAGTCTTCTGACTACATGATATCAACGTGATGTCAGTCTTCTGACTGCATGACAGCTGCAATAAAGAATATTTTTGGTGGAGATAGACTGTAAGTTTTATCAATTTCCTATATACTCATTACTTGAATTCGCATCTCAATGGGTGAATTTTTATTTCAATTTTTTTCATATTTAATGTAGAAATTATAGGTGATGCTAATCAAATTATTGCACATACGCTTTAAATTCAACAACAGTTCAATCTTATCTCCCTTTATATGGAAAGGAACGTATGCTTCGTAACCGACTGTGAACCATATGAGGGTGTTTTACAACTTATCCCAAATTATTCAACCATATCTGCACTGCCAAATAATGAGTCGATTGCTGTAAAAAAACAACAAAGAAACGAGAAAACAATTTAAAATATTGAGAAGTAGACACTGCATGAAAAAACCTAGAGGATGCTGCCCATTGGGAGGATGCTTCACGTAGAGAGGGACAATTTAATCAAGTGCTCTGAGTCATCATCATCATTTTCTATATGTTGATCATATCATTATTCGTTTCAGTTCTTTGCTACCTCATCATGTTTTTTTTCTTTCAATACGTGATATCACACACGCGGAACTATTTTTTAATTCCTACCAACCTCTCCTACATAATTTATGTCCATCCAACTCTTCCACAACTCATGTAGGGTAATTCCGGGAGAGATGCCGATTGACCATATTTCCGAACGTACCTATCTGCGAGACATAAGTTACGCGCCTACGTATACACGTGTCAGTGCCTATCGAAGTCTGTAGTCGGCATTGTGCAATCTCCAATCATTTTTAATTTAACTGAGATTTTCAATTTCTTCCAAGTGAAAAGTTTTTCGGAGTATAAGGTAAGTGTACTTTACTTACTTTATAAATGTTCTAGTATAAAATTTGCATGAATATAGTGAAACAGTATAGAATGAGGTTATAAGCGTATTCCGTTTCATGCATTGAGGACATGATGCGCATATGACCGTCCCGTTTCCTACATTAGGAGCGCATTGATACGCCCACTTTTTCTTTGCCCTTGAGACATCGGAAGTGCATGAACTACTGCCCGTTCGTCTACCAGCGATGAATGCGATCCAAGTTAGATCTGTCAAACTCAAAAGTCAAAACAAAGAGTTTTTTGTCTGTGGTTTCACGTTCAAACAGAAACGTCAGAAACCGAATTAAAAGTTTAAATTTATATTTGATGAAGTGTCAAGTATCGTGCATTATCACATTTACCTGACTTACCGTACATTGGAAGAAAAAATCGTCAATTCATTCAACATCATATCGTCGGCCTCATGCCAAAACCACGAATGTGCAATTTGTCATTTCGAATGAGAAGAGTTTTAAGAATATTCGTGCTTCTTGCTTTGAAAACCTAGGTAAGTTTTCACATTCGCGAATTCACTCTCGTTCACAGAGACAACCTGATAGCACTTTCGTTTGGCATTGAAAATTTTGGTAGAAAATTATTATTTTAGATATTGAAGTCAGAACCCTGGAATTAGCATATTCGCGGTTTTTGGCGTGGGACAGACGATATTATCCTCATAACTATCACTTGATTCAGAATCTGAGATACTCTCATTTTCACAAAGCTCGCTTCTTGCCATTAACAATTTCGTTCTACCCATATTAATTTATTTACTAGATTAACAGATTTGTTTTTGTTACATAAGAATTTGGTTAACTGATAAAGTGATAAATGTCAACATCTGCGGGAAACGGCATGCACCACGCAAGCAAAAATCGTTCCGATTCAACCCACCAACGTCAAAGTTAGTTGAAACGGAACGCTTAATTATGTCTGCAACAGTGATGCGATGAATGCATGAAACGGAACACGCCTTTTACCTTTGCGTATTTGTGTCATCTTTATCCCAGTTGCAACTGTTCAAGGGCATTCGGCATCTCTCCCGGACATTCGGGAGAGATGCCGATTTATGTCCGGGAGAGATGCCGATTTTTAATAGGGTGTTAGGCTAACCTAAAAAAATATTTTAATTACAGAAATGCCGAGCAAATACGAAAGAAAGTGTCCTAATAGGGGTAAATCGACCGAAGGAGCCTTAGAAGCTGCTCTGCAAAGAATAGCAGAAGGTATGGATGTAAACGAGGCTGCTAGAGTTTTTGAAATTCCACCAAGAACTTTAAAACGCAGAGTTGCATCCGGCAATTCCAGAAAAGGACGAATGGGACCTGACAGTTTGCTTGGTGAAAACGCTGAAAAGAAACTTGTTATACACATAAACAAACTGCAAGTGAGAGGATTTACTCCTACGAGATTAGAAGTTAGACGAATGGCGTTTTACCTAGCAAAGCAGTTGAAAATACCGCACAAATGTAATAGACAAGCTGAACTCGCAGGTTATGACTGGCTTTCATCCTTTTTACGACGACATCCTGAATTGTCCATAAGGAATGCTGAAGCCTTGTTCCGCAATAGAAGTGTCGGCATGGATCGAGAAGTAGTTGCCAAATATTTTGAACTAATCTCTTCTACATTGGAGGAACATCAGCTACTCGGCAAACCCGCTTGTCTATATAATATGGATGAGACTGGACTCCAACTGAACAACCGTCCATGGGAGGTCATTGCCAAGAGAGGATCAAAAGTCGTGTCTGCATTGACAGCAGCAGAACGGGGAGAAACGATAACAGTTATAAGCTGTTGCAACGCAGAAGGAACTTTTTTGCCACCCGCGTGCATTTTCAAGGGTAAAAATAAAAAACCTGAATTTGAGGATGGGATGCCACCAGGCTCTGTAGTGTACATGAACCAGAAGTCGGCGTACATCAACGCACACATTTTTCTAGAGTGGCTGAAGTTTCATTTTGTCCCAAGGATAACTGCAGGTAAAGTGGTATTAATACTTGACGGTCATGGATCACACTGCAGTTCAGTCGAAACACTAACATTTGCTGATGAAAATGAAATCATTCTTTTTTGCCTTCCCCCACATACCACACACTACCTCCAACCGCTGGACCGGTCGTTTTTCAAGTCTTTAAAAGCGTCATTTTTTCAAGCCTGTGATACGTGGGTGAAACCAAACGTCGACAGAAGAATTAGTAGGGTGCAGTTCGGAAGACTCCTAGGTGTCGCTTGGGGAAAATCTGCAAATGTTCAAAACGCCACATCTGGTTTTAGGGCGACCGGAATTTATCCGCTTAACCCGCAAAACATTCCGCACTGACGTGGGAACAAATGAAGCGCCTGCGAAAGTGCCGTGTCAAGAAGAAGGAAGATTTTCTCCACAGCCGTCAGCTTCACAAGTTGCTGAATCGGCTGAACTACCAACAGCCCAAACGACGCACGTTTCGACTCCTACAAAAATT
Source organism: Chrysolina oricalcia (assembly GCA_944452925.2). NCBI lineage: Eukaryota > Metazoa > Arthropoda > Insecta > Coleoptera > Chrysomelidae > Chrysolina > Chrysolina oricalcia. Next base: position 55,044,843 of record OX101811.2, read on the forward strand.
GCGCCTGGCAAAGCCCTGGACATTGTATCACCTGTTCCAGGTACTGCTGTACTAGACGTTAGGAGAAAAGCTAAGAAAATCGCAGAAATTTTAAATAGTGCAGAAGGCATAGAAAAGCGCAAGAAAAACCAAGAGCGTAAAGAAGAGAAGGAACTAAAGAAACTTAAACGTGCTGAAACACGCATCGTATCTGAAATTTGCTGCGAAAACGATACCCAAAGGCAAACAGAAAAAAAATTAACTGGAGTTGGAGGAATCTACTGATGAAGATTTGGACATTTCTATTCATGACAGCAGCTCGGTCATGGAAACTAACAATGACGCAACCTGTACTGGGTGTGGTGAAGAGTATACCAAGACAACCAAAACCGATGACTGGATTCAGTGCATCCATTGTTGGCAGTGGCTGCATGAGGGGTGTACGAAATACCAAAATACAGGCGAAATATGCGTAAAAGTGCTCATTAAAAAGAAAAAAGTGTAGAGGCATCTCTACCTTAAGCTTACGGCATCTCTTCCGTAATATTAGGTAGAGATGCCGATTTACAGAGTGTGCGAAAATGTTTTTTTTTGTTTATTGCATTTAGTTTAAGGAATAATACTTATGTACCTTGTTTACCAAATAAATATTACATCCGATCGCCGATAGTTTCATTACTTATGATTATTGTGAAATTAGTAAATCAAGAAAATGTGAAAAATCGGCATCTCTCCCGGAATTACCCTATGTAAACTCAGATGTTATGGTTAATTCTGGAATTCCAAATGACTGTTGTTACGCCAATGTGATACACTCTGTATAGGTACGAAACATCTGTTATAATGAAATATGAGTATATTTCGTTACCTATTATATACTGTTGTAGTTCACTGTTTCTGTTTATATTCTGCAATATTCTACCTTCGTCACTCAAGGTATCCTACTACTTGTAGTATATGAAGATTTGTACATATTTAAAGTATTCCACAGTGAATTGTCCAAAATATATCAGAATATTTTTGTCGAAAGAATAGGTTTTTGGAAATGCCTCAATGAAACGAATCAAGATTTCAAAGAAATTATCAGCAAATGTCACTATTTTTGATATACCCTGTATATTTTGTGTAACTGCATAGTGAACTTTCATCATAAACGATCCAGTTTATGTTTATGTTACCCAGTTTATCACCTAGTTATCTGGAATTCCATGTATTTGGATATACCAACAAACAAGACGGATATACGGCTTCATGAGAAATAGAATGGCTTGTATATAACATGTCAGTTTGATTCAATTGGATTTGATATTTGTGTCCTTCAAAATATCTGGAAATGAATGACATTCCACCGCTCAAATTTTTAGAAATCACTAATAAATGAACTCGCTGGCTTTGGAATCACCCCGTATATTGTGGGTCTTTATAGGAATCATTATACTTTATAGTGGATTTGCTTCAGTTATATAAATAATCGATGCATAGTTGATTTGGTTCTATAGATTCGTAAAAATGTCAATGCCCATTTGAAATTTTGGAAAAGTCAACTTCAGCACCTTGTATTTAGAGCTTTGGCGCAATGGAGATATTTGATCAGTATCACGAGTTCTACAATATATAGAAAATTCGAGCAAATTTACCGAAAGCCAATTTCCCATTTAAACGGTGCGAGGTCCAATTTGGCATTACTGTCGTGGCTCGTATGTAATTTGAGCCACTTAAAAAAACGAAGTTGGTAACATTACCTACTGGCGCAACCGGAAGTTATATGTCTATCAATCCGATATTCTTTTTCATATCTATGTAGTTACCAAATTTTATTCAAATAAATCGATAAGTAAAGGAGTACCTATAGGCATGGACCTAGTCCCGTTGTCAACCTCCGGTAAACAACTATCATTATTTGTCAGTTATAATAAGAGTCGCATGTGTCATAAATACTCGGTATATAAATGAACAAAATCTCTTTGGATATGCACAACCCGAACTCTCGAATCTCATTCAATTTCAATTCCCGATCACAATATTTGCACGATTGAACCTAAGATTCAAATCCCCTTTGAAGTCGAAGGCGCTTGCAGCTTGTCTTTAGAGAAAAACCGATTGACCAGATAACGTTTGATCTTGCTAATACTTACGCCACTTTTTAACTGATTGCCAATATTCGGGATGGAGGAACGCTTTGCCATTTGAAGCTTATCGGAGTAGCTGTTCACCCATTGACAGAGCATAGAATAGTACATATTATGTAAGAGTACGATGAAGAGTGCATCAGGGGATTGAATACTTTTTACTCGGTTAGTATTAACTATCAATCAATCAATCATTTATTTGACAACATTACATACGAAGACTACATTTGTAGCAGGTCATATATTCATCTTATGGTATTTACAGAAAAAAATTAACAGTAACAAGAAAGATTTCACAAGTTATAAAAAATGATCAGTTGAAAATACAGAGTATATCATCATATCACAGCACTCCTGGGATTAGGTAAGTCTATGGGCGTATCCATATATTCGCTGATTGAGTAAAACCAATAGACTAGTAGCTTGTTGTGCAACTTGATATTCACAGAGTTTCTTCCCCACACTGCGACAGTGTTTTGGTTGTATCAACATTTTTCCATTCCTTGTAGAACAGTTTTGGTACCCTGTAAGTTTTTTTAAGGAAGAAATATTTTTACGTATCTCGGATACACAGCTAAATATATAAAGGAAGGGGAGAGGTAGAATGTTATGAGCTTTAAATAAGGGACATGTTCCCTGTACTTTGCATTGCATATAAGCCTGACTACTCTTTTTTGGAAACGAAAAACTGTCATTAGATCAGTATATAGCATTACACTAGAGAGATTAAATCTCCATGATTGGGGAGAGAATGAAACAATCCAAAATAAGCAGTTTTGGGTACTAGTCAGCTTGTTGTTCGTCTGAGATTAAGTAGGAAGTAAAGCTGATATGACAACTTACAGCTTAACCATTGTTTAAATAGAAGATAGTTAGTCAATGCCTGTGGAAAAGGTATTGAACCCAAACGCGAGTGTCATCTAGCGTGATTAGTTACAAACATGAATATTTCACGTCATTTTGATGCGGGTTTCTTCAAAAAACCCTCATTTTAATGCTGTCCCATTGTTTCAATAAGTTACGACATGACTTGTAGGCCAGATCACTGAAGTTACCACATGACTTGGATGCGAGCGCACTATCGCCATCTACATGTCGCATCCATTTTGATCCAATTATAATCCCATAAGGTTGACTAACTATCTTCTATATAAACAATGGCTTAACTGATCAATATGTTTTCTCCATTTCAACCGAATGTCGATCGTAAACCCAAGGAGTTTAACGTCGTGGCCCTTTGAAGCATGATTATTTTTCGAAAAAGTTATATGAAAAGTTTTATCTTTATTCGATATGAGAAGGTTTCTGCTGAACGAGGCTACTGCCTTGGCCTCAGCTTGGTCAGACAGTTCATCGAGGATGGTGGCATCCATATTAGATTGATAGAAGGTAGAATCCTCTGGATAGCATATATATTTCAGTGGACTGGGGTGGTGGAAAACGTCATTTACATAAATAATAAACAGTAACGGCCCAAGACTAGATGTGACCACCTACAAATACTGTTTGTTTCCTGTTGAATACTTGAGACTTGAAACATTCTAATGCAAAACTGCGTGTTCCATGGAAATTTAGTTTTTTGAGTGGTAAAATGTGTGAGACATAGTCGAAAGCCTTACTGAGATCACTCAAAGTCGTCACAGTATGCGAACCACAAATTTCTCGAAAATGCCCCACACAAGTTTTTGTACCGTTTTCACTATTGAACAATCGTTTTTGGATCCAAACTGTCCAACATCAAGTGTGTCAACAATACGTAAGAAAATTTTTAATCGTTCTTTAATAATAAAATCCACAATTTTTCCAAAGATAAGTATTATAGACATATGCCAAAAATTATCGTAGGTAATACCACAAGTGTATCGGTGATTATCGAAATAGCAATTCCTTTGATTTTGAGAATCAAATTATGTTGCTTGGCAATCACACGAGCGCTTGCGCGAGTGTGGTTGCCTAAAGCAACATAATTTGATTCAAAACCGAGAAGGAATTAACGATAATCGCCGATAACACGAGTTGTATTTGTTAAGATTATTTCATGAATAAAATCGAAACCATTTTTATTTATTTACTATTTCTTCAATTTAACTATGAACATTAATCCCGCATTTAAATCTGAAATTATGCAACTAACAAAACATTTACTTGATATCTATTTCAGTTACAAATGACTGAGCGCGTCATTCGTAGTTATGTCATTGCATGTCTAGTCTACTGCTGAGGTTATGTTTTGATAACATTTTGATTTAGTGATTTGATTAATCAACGAGTATGCAAAATTTGTCGAAAATTGTGAAATTGATATGAATTAATAGTAAGTGCTTATTTAGTTTTGGTCAAAGTTTGGTGTTGTGTCATTATAGCAGCTTGCTAGTGGTAAGTTTTTGTTTTGATAATAACCAATCAGGAATCGAACTACAAAATCGAAAACACATCATATACATATCCAGTAGCCAATCAAGAGCCGAACTACAAAATCGAAAACATGATGTTTTCATTTATCAACACAAAAATTTCAACCAATCATAATACGCTATTTTAGCATAAGTGAAATAATCTGGTAAATTCAATATCGCCTTTCATGAAAATTGGAATTATCTTATAGATATCTAAAAGACATCTGAAAAAACGCCACTAGTGAAGCATTGATAAATAAGGAATGTCAATGGTACAATTTTGTTTTGAATTTTTGCTATTTACGAAAATTCGAACAAGTTCGAATGTTTTGCCGAAGAGTTCAAATTGTGCAACGTTCTTCCAAGAAGACTCAATTGCAAGTGCGTATTGGCTGGGAATGACCACCTGCAGACATGTTTCAAGGTTGTTGACTCTCATCAGTGCAAGGGTAGGTCCGACAACTTCAAGTTGTCTTGTCCCTGTGAAATGAATTACAATCTATTGTTTATCTAATAATTCCCTACGGATGAAGCTTCATCCGTAGGAAGAACGTTGCACAAATATCTGTCAGATGTAGTTCAATATCCGTCGTGCCATTAGCCAGGGAAGTAGTTGTTTTCTGTCAGATTTTTGCCTCATATTTTCCACTTTGTGGAAATATGTGGAGAGAAGGGTACTTCGGCTTTGTCGATTTTATTCTTATCATTTTGCTATTTAGTTCATAATTGTCGAAATAAAATGAGCTACTCAGTTTTCTTATTGCGTCATATACTTCTATGTTGAGGGGGGCAAAGAAAAAGGAGTCTTTGGCAGATTTTTTCAGATTTTTCCTGCTCAATATTAGGAAGAGATATGATTACTTCTTCAGCAATATGACTAAAGAAATGGTTAAATTTATCTGAACTAATAGTGTTCGATGGATTATAAATAATACTTGTGAGAGTTTCGAGAAACTTCTGAACTGATCAATTTCCAACAGTCTCGTGAGATACTGTTGGAGTTTAGGATGAAGTGATCGTATGCTGCAGTCTTCGCCCGTGAAATGTCTTGTGATTGAGGTTATTGTATATTATGTGATTGGTCTCAAGTTATCATTGAAACACATTTTGACGGTAGAAATTTTTTTCCTCAGTGGCAATGTAACTTGACATGGTTACTGAATATATTTGTTTGAAATTCAGCTAGTAGTTCAGCATGTTGTGGCAGATCTTAAAAAATACTCCAATCTAATAAATGTTAAAGATTGTACAGCCAGTGCATGACTTACGGTTTGAGTCTCCATGTATTTCCAAAAGCTCTTCTGCATATCTATCATGAACGATGAATTACTTTTGTTGAGTACTTGTTGCTGATGCATGTTCCAGGTTAGTTTTTTATTTAAGCACGGCCCTAAGTTTTTGACATGATCAGCAACTAGTTATTCCAAAGAACTTGTGTAGCTTCATGTCCCTCAGTTTTTTTTCCGTGTGAAGTGAATTAATGTGGTTTTGCTGGGGTTTGCCCTCAGTCCTGTTCTTTTGCACAATTCCTCAACGTTCCTCAGTGCAATTTGCATCAGCTCAGAGATTATATGGGTATACTTTCCCTGTACGAGGACTACTATGTCGTCCTCGCAACCTTGATTATTCAAAAATCACAGCAGTTCGTCTGCTACTATATGTCCCACACTAGGAGAAATAGTATCCCTCCCTGCAACAGTGAGAATGGATCCTTGCGGAACACCAGCAATTATAAGTAGTGTGTTAGATGAAACTCCATTGTATATATCTGGACTTATATTGTTCGATATATTAGATAGAAGTAAGATTTTCGAGAAACTTCTGAATTGAATAATTTCCAACACTCTCGTGAGATATTGTTGGAGTTGAGGATGAAGTGATCATAAGTTGCAGTCTTCACCTGTGAGAATTCTTGTTTATGGCTTTATTTGAGGTTGTCATATGTATATGTGATTGTTTGATGGGTCTGAGGATAATCGCGAACTACTTTGATGAAAGACAACGTATCTCTGATGTTTCTGAAGTTATCATATTGAAATACATTTTGAGAGAAGTGTCGGTCAAAGTATTTTTCCTCAGTAACTTGACTTGGTGAATTTATATATTTGTTCAAAATTCAGGCTAGTAATTCAGCATTTTGTGACAGATCATAAAAAATACTCCAATCTGATAATATCGAAGATTGTAGAGCCAGTGCATGACTTTCGGTTTCAGTCTCCATGTTTTTCCAAAAGTTCTTCTGCATATCATGAATTACTTTTGTTGATTACTTGTTGCTGATGCATGTAACAGGATAGTAGTTTTTTATTTGAGAACAGCCCTGAGTTTTTTATCTAAGAACAGCCCTAAGTTTTTGACATGATCAGCAACTAGTTATTCTAAAGAACTTGTGTAGCTTCATGTCCCCCAGAATTTCTGTGGCTCTTTTTCGTTGGAAGGGAATGAATGTGGTTTTGCTGGGGTTTGTCCTCAATCCTTATTTTTTGCACAATTCCTCTACGGTCCACAGTACAATTTGCATTAGTTCAGAGGTTATATGGGAATTCTTTCCCTGTACGGGTACTACTACATTGTCCTCGTCACCTTGATTATTTAAAAATTAAAGCAGTTCGTCTACTACTATGTCCCTCACTAGGAGCAATAGGATCCCTCCCTGCAACAGTGCAAGAATCGATCCTTGCGGAACACCATCATTTATAGAGTGATGAAAGTTTGAGTAACTGAGAAGGATGATAATCCGCCCATCGCCACCTGGACGAACCAATACCATAAAATATTCACATCAACAATCTACGATGGGAGTTGAAACAATGGAATAAAATAGAATAAATCTAGTTATGAGTACCTGATAATAAGGAATTTAATTCACCATATTCCGAAAAGTAGATATTTTCTACCTCTCAACAGTCATTAATTGTTTTCCGGAGGTAATTTTTTTCTATCCTGGTGATCTAAGAAAATATTACAAAAATCTCACCTTTATTGGAATCTGACTACACATCAAATATGTTGAGCGGTTCACCTATTTACTCTAAGTTATCACATTCATTAAAAAAGATAATGTACAAAGTTGAATTTTCAGCATCAAAATAATTTAAGGTCCAGAAGGGTCGCCAGCATTAAAGTATCCTTTGTATAAGAGAAATTCGAATTCCTTTTTGAATTTAAATTGGGATGAAGCCTAACAGAGGGATATTTGAATTAATTACTCAAAGGGCTCTTGTGATATGCATTTTGCTGGCTAGTCCTTCATAAAGCTCATTTATTTAAGCATGCATTTTTAAAGAGATACACCAATTTACAATTTAATTATTGAATACTTCAGACCTACTTCTGAGTGAACATTTCATTAGATCTTTCGAACGGAAAATTGCAGCAAGATATTTAGATGAGCACTCGAATTGTGCATTCATTCCGATTGTATTGGGTTCGGTTGTGTGGATTTGGTTAGTAGAATCCAAACATAGTGTTTTGATAACTAGATCGATATTATAAAATATAGAATGAAACAATTACAAAGTAACAATAAACAAATTAATTGGCGCTCCGGGACTGCTTCAATTGGGAAACCCAGAAAAAAACTTAAAAAATTCTGAAAAAAATTCTGTCAGAGAAAAAAAAGCGAATCGTGTAATGCAAAAAAGCTAATAGGGGTGTTTATTTCAGAAATTTCAAATAAAAAGACAACAAAAAATATAAATATTAAAGAAAAAATTATCCATTTGTCGAAGTACCAGTTCGAATAGCTAAGAAACAATGAGGTCAGATCAAACTAATCAGTGGTGAACGATGGTGTATTACAGGGCTCAAGCCTAGGTCCTATGCTGTTTTTGTGGTATCACAATGAAATAGTAGGCAGCATCGCTAACCTCTTCAACACCACAAATCCTTAGAGTGCTTTGAATTTATTTTCTCCACGATCATCACAGAATTTGCCAATTCCGAAATCAAATTTGATTACAGAATGCTGGAATTCTCTCTCTTGAGATTGAAGAAATATTCTGCAACACCTCTGCATCCATGCAATTTGAATGTATTTACATTCTCTCTCTTGTGATAGAATAATATTCTCACACTGGTTAGCAATAATAACATTAGCCTTGACGCAGTTGATTGTCATCGTAGTGGCAAAATTTTAATAAGTGTCAAAATTATTGCTGTCACGTTTCCTATCTTTGATCGTGGAGAAAATATAGTCTGCTACTCGGTTAGAATGAAAATTCGTGATGCTCGTGGTTCCCCACGCTTGCCTTCGGCTCGCGCTCGGAACTTTCAACTCTCATCGAATTTTCATTCTAACCTTGTTACAGAATATACTATTCTATACCTTCCATCATGTAAGAACTGGTTCGATATCAACAAAAGCTAGAGAGATCGAGCGTTTTTATCAATATTTTTTCTGTAGGGTGACGAAGCTATCACAAAAGACATTACTGGAAAAACGTCAACTCCGCGTTGAGATCTGAAAGCGTCAAAGGCTACTTTGGTAATCGGTTGTAAGAAAAAATCCTAGTGTTACCGTCAAGCGTTCAACCACATTAATAGCATATATCTAAAATTGGTATTTTTTTATAGATCGCAGGGCCAACCTGCAGTAATACATCTGCAAAGTTCTCGTTGGACGGTTCAAAATCACATTTTCCTTAAAACTCCAATGAAAAACTCGTCAAATCGCAATGAAAACACTAATTCCGAGTTGCGAAGTCGAAATTGGGCTAGCTAATTTCGAGTTGTGAAGTCGGAATTAGGCTAATTCCAAGTTTTGAAGTCGGACTTAGGCTAATTCCGAGTTGTGAAGTCCAAATTATACTAATTCTGAGTTGAAAAGTCAGAATTATACTAATTCAGACCAACCTTATCACTAATCAACTTTCCGAGCAACGAACCACAGAGAGAGTTTCATCGAGACAATTGAGGTTCAAGCTGAATACAACTGGGGACAATTGAGTTCAATTTGACCTAAATCAATAATATATTACTAAAAATTACAAACAAACAAATTGTTAAGAGTGTTCTTGCAGTTTCAACACAATAAATCTGAAGTGCTTGTAGTAGATTTGATCATTCTCATTTATTTTTCCGTCACTTCTGGCTTCCTCTCTGAAAATGAAATCATTATCCAGATTCAATAAATGCAATTCTGATGAATAATCAGTTATTTACTTCCTAGTGTCTCATGCTAGTCAAATACTGTAAATATTGAACGTTTCTAAAGCGGGGAATGTATGGGGCTATGAATATCTCATAAAGGACCCAGCAGTTTTTACAGGAAAAATGGTTCTCTGTGAAATTGTCTGAATTTTTAGTATATTGTAGTATTCGATGTACTGATGGATAGATTTTGATTTCAAGTTGGAAATCAGTAATTTTTATTTAATTATTTTCTCGTGATTTGAAAGTGCCAACTGCATTTTTTCTTCGTTCCTATCATCAACCTACCTTCATATTACCAAATATCATTCAGATGTTGCAGATTATATCATTATGTACAGAGTGAAAAATAAAAACATTTTAGTAATGTCAGAAAATTCGATGTAATAATGAAATATTGATAAAATTATTTTGGCATGCACTATACTATTCTTATTCCATCATTAATCACAATTCATACATTTCGTACAGGGTGATTCGAAAAATTGGTGGAATATATGGCCGGTTCTTTCGTACATATCCTCTATATTCAAGTGAATTATCATCCTCCGAAGATAGCTGACACCGTATAAACATGATTTTGTTGGGATATATGGGGTGATCATAAAAATTTTGGATAATGAAAATGACAAAATATCAACTGTACAGTTTCCGTTCATCTATTTAGTATAAGTTAATATTAGATTAGTTTATCATTAATTATAGTTAAAGGTCTCTTAAAATACCCATACCTACGCCCATGCCTTTTCGCGATTTCTGTTCTGTGATTTCTGCCCACACTAGGAGAAAAAAGAACCTCGGTGTGACAGTACCACAAATTCGCTAGAACGAGTACGTACCAATACCAAATACGAATCCAAGTGCGCGTTCTCTCTGTTCCACTTTCTCACGACTGCACCGGCCGGTTGCATATGCCAAGAGTGCATACTACAAGAGTGCATACTACAAGAGTGCATACTACAAGAGTGCATACTACAAGAGTGCATACTCCAAGAGTGCATCCTACAAAAGTGCTCCAGAACTCTCCCATCAGTAAAGGTAAGAAATCACAGTCGCTCTCTCTCTCCCTCTCACTCAACTCTCATGTATTCATATGTTATTTTCAGCGATCATAGATTAGATCAGAATATCGGAAACTGCATGCATTACCGAACCCTTTTTATTTTATACGAGAGAATTCTCGAACATGGTCCTTCGAGCCCTGGATGGTGTATCTTCTGATGTTTTGATCGAGTGTGATTGTTTGAAATTATAATTTTCATTGGGTACAGAAAGAGACCTTTAAATTCGTTCCACATTGCAGTTAAATTAGGTACACTGATAAGACAATTTTTAGCTCCTGGACATTTTTTGCTCCAAAGTTCTCGGCGACTCAACAATACTTTATCGATTTATTTATCAGTAAAAGTATTATACATAGAAATAAAAGTATTCTCACTATATAAGTATTCTTACATTTAAATAACCCGTGTACATTCTATTCCGATTTGTTGTTGAATTGTTGCTTTGTTTATGGAAATGATTTGCATCTGAAAAGTTTCCGTATTTATACGGGGTGGATAATAATATTAACTTATCCATTAAAATTTTGATTTCGGTTAGTTCTCTATTGACTATATACAGTGTGGTCCCGAACGTACGTTCAATTATTATTTCCATTGATTATTTGATTGTTCTCTCGTCTCTTCACTATGAGTCAAGCTAACAAAATAAAACAAATCCAAGCTTTACGTCAGAACTGTGTCGATCGATTATCAGACTTGCGGATAATAGCCGATGCTGCATTAGGAAATACAAATTTTCATGTTCAGTTTAAAGCCCGTCTCACATCTCTTGATCAATTAAAATATGATTTTGATGAACAACATGCAGCTCTTTTGACTATCGTTTCTACAGTTGATGCTCATGATTTGGCTGGTGAAACTGTTATTCGCAAAAGTTTCGATGATAACTTTTATGCTATAAAAGCGGTTGAAGTTCAACTATTCGATAATCAACGAAATGTCCCCTTCATTGCAAAATCGAGTAACGTTCGGTTACCTAAAATTGATTTATTTAAATTTGACGGAAATCCAACAAATTGGAATACATTTTTTGATATGTTTAATTCTCTTGTACACGAAAATGATGAATTTTCAAATGTAGAAAAATTTAATTATTTGTTGGCTTCTCTGAGTGGACCTCCACTAACTATAGTCAAATGTAATCGCTTGACAGATGCAAATTATCCCATTGCCTATCATGCTCTAAAAACGAGATATGACAATAAACGTGCTTTAGCAACGACTCATTATCAAGAGTTAGAAAATGCTCCTAAATTGACTGACAGCACTGCTACTTCCCAAAATTTGCGCCAACTTGTGGACACGTATGAAGAAAACTTGGCAGCGCTGAAAAACTTGAACTTTGAAACAGACAAGTGGGATTTTCTGATTTTCAATATGTTACTTCGAAGATTAGATTCGAATACGGCTTCGAGATTCGAAATTGAGTTTGGTTCCAATAACATTCCTGATTATTTTGATCTGAAAGAATTTGTTCTCAAACAGTGTGATGCACTTGATAGATCAGTTAATAGTGGTTGTTCGAAAAATTCTCATAAATTTGAAAACTCGAAGTCCAAAATTGTTTCCTTGCGATCAAGCTCTCAAGGTTGTCAGCGCCCAAGTTCCTCGTTCATGATCAATACCAAGCCGGCTCCCATTTGCTTTTATTGCAAACAGGATCACTCAATATACAAATGTCCAAGGTTCTCATCACATCCGCCACAAGAACGCTACAATATAGCAAAAAATAATAAATGGTGTATAAATTGCCTTGGCAATAAACACCAATACAGGGATTGCTCCTCATCAGTACGGTGTGCTCTTTGTAAAATGAAGCATAACACTCTTCTTCATTTCAACCAACCCCCTCATGATCAAAATGTACCTCTCAGTGATTCATCTCCTAATAGTAATCAATCTTCTCACCAGTCAGTCACTTCCCTCACAAATTTAGTGCCTTCTACAAAATTAGTACTCCTCTCTACTGAACTCATTGAAGTGCGCGACCCTAAAGGAAATTTCCATGTAGCTCGTATTTTGCTTGACAGCGGAAGTCAAGCCAATTTCGTTTCTGAAAAATTTTGTAATAAGTTAGGTTTATCCCGCCATAACATAACTCTCTCAATTCAAGGCTTAACTCATATGAACTCAACTGCATCGAAAGCAGTTTCACTGACTCTCCGCCCACGTCTAACTCCAGATCCTCTCATTACAATTGAGGCAGTAGTACTTTCCCAAATCTGTGATGATATGCCTCGATGTCCCCTCTCCCATGATTCGTATTCACATCTCTCAAATCTCAATTTGGCTGATCCCGATTTTCATGTTCCCAAGGCAATTGATATGCTCTTGGGAGTAGATATATTTTCTCAAATTCTCCAACCAGGTAAACTCTCTGGTCAAAGTAACGAACCGACTGCTATCAATACTACTTTCTCCTCGGTTATATCAAATTCGTTTTTTTGTTCGTGTGATCTCTCCATAGAGAAAACTCTGAAACGATTCTGGGAGTTGGAGGAAGTACCTCAAACAATTTGTATTTCCCTCGAAGATGAGCAGTGCGAAAAATTATTTCTCGAAAATGTTCGGAGAGACACTTCCGGCAGGTTTACCGTCTCTCTCCCGTTTCGAATAAAAAATCCTATATTTCCCAATTCTTGATCAATTGCCGAACGACGGTTTATTTCTTTAGAACGCAGATTATTAGTCGACCCTCTATTACATAAACAATACTGTGATTTTATGAGAGATTATTTGGACAGTGGACACATGTCCCCCTCCAGATCTCAAATCATCTCTGATAATTCCTACTACATTCCCCACCACTGTGTTATTAATCCCAACAGCTCAACCACCAAACTCAGGGTGGTGTTTGATGCTTCCTGCAAATCATCAAATGGAATGTCAATCAACGACACTCTTTTTATTGGTTCCAAACTTCAGAGAGACCTTCCCACTATTCTTTTGAATTTTCGCCTTCATCCAGTAGCTCTAATTGGTGACATAAGGCAGATGTTTAGGCAGATCAATATTACAGAAGCTGATCGTGTTTACCAAAAAATTCTTTGGAGATTCACTCAGGATGACCCTATTCAAGAATATGTCCTCAATACAGTCACTTATGGATTTTCATCTTCTCCATTTCTGGCAATCCGAACTCTCCTCTACTTGGCTGATATAGAAGCTGAAAATTACCCGCTAGCTTCCAAATGTTTAAAATCGTCCATGTATGTGGACGACGTAGTGACATCTTGTGAATCTCTTGAAACTGCCCATGCTCTCAAAACAGAACTTATTTCCTTACTTCATAGTGGAGGTTTCGAGCTTCATAAGTGGGGTAGCAACATACCCCCCTTAGTAGTCACCGACTCAATTGCACAATCTGTTTCACTCGACTTCGATAATCCTACCACAGTAAAAGTTCTTGGTCTACAATGGAATTCCTCTCTCGATACGTTTTCGTTCAAAGTTCATTCAAATAATACATCTTGTACCAAGAGAACCATTCTGTCAGAGTTGGCACGGGTTTTCGATCCCTTGGGGTTCCTTTCACCACTTACCCTCTACGCAAAAATTCTCATTCAAGACCTTTGGTCTCATGGCCTCCAATGGGATGATACACCCCCTCCTGATATACTCCGTAGTTGGAAAAATTACCAGTCTGACTTACCCAGAATTTCTGAAATTTCCATCCCTCGCCACATACTCCCGGGCTCTTATGCATCAATTGAACTCCACGGATTCGCGGATGCTTCAAAAAAGGGGTACGCTGGTGTTGTTTATCTTAGGGTAACCCACTCTCATGAAAATATATCCACATCTTTTGTTTGTTCGAAGTCTAAAGTAGTTCCTGTGAAAGTAGTATCCATTCCGCGACTGGAACTCTGTGCAGCTGTGTTGTTATCAAGTCTATTATCTTCAGTTGTCAAATGTTTTAAGGAGAGCCTTCAATTTCATCGAATTTGTGCGTGGACCGATTCGACTGTCACCCTCCATTGGATTCGTTCCTCTCCACATAGGCACAAGACGTTCGTCAGCAATCGGATAAGCTCTATACATGACAAGTTTCCATCTTCAATTTGGCAATATGTTCCCTCCGAGGAGAATCCCAATTCCTAGAAAATTCGTTATGGTGGGCGGGGCCTCCATGGTTGAAATTGACAGAGTGTAACTGGCCGATTCCTCCTGAAGTCCTGGTTACAAATAAATCTATATTAGAAGAGAAGAAACGATTTGTTTTAACAACTCTCACTTCTCCTAATTTTCTCGACACTCTCATCAATGATAACTCATCTTTGATGAAAATTCAGCGAATCCTTGCATATACTCGACGTTTCATTCAAAACCTTCGCCACCCTACTGAGAAAATAATTTCCTATATATGTGAAGTTGAGCTTCATTCAGCTCTGCTCGTTCTCATTAAACAAGTTCAAACTCAAAGTTTTTCTGAAGAGCTTTTGCTTCTCCATGCGAAAAAACCTGTTCCTAAAATTCTGAGGAAGCTTAATCCGTTCTTAGACGAAGCGGGTCTCTTGAGGGTGGGCTGTAGACTCACATACTCAAATTTATCTTACGATAAGAAATTCCCCATTCTTCTTCCCAGTTCTCACCGACTGACCTTCTTGCTAATTGAGTTCACACATGAACAATTCTTACATCCAGGAGTACAAACACTCCAATTTTTATTGTCACAAAGATATTGGATACTATCTCCCAAAAGAACTATTCGTAGAGTCATTTCAAATTGTCATCGGTGTTGGAAACTCAACCCTACTCCTCTCCAACCTCCAATGGGAAATCTACCCTCCTTGAGGATTTCTCAAATAAAACCGTTTTCTGCAGTAGGCGTCGATTTCTGTGGTCCATACCTGATAACTCAAGGTAAATATAAAAATGCAAGGCAGTACAAAGCATACATTTGTGTATTTGTTTGTTTTGCCACGAAGGCTCTGCACTTTGAGGTAGTCAGAGATTTATCTTCTGATGCATTTCTTGCAGCATTGAGACGTTTCATCTCGAGACGTGGTAGATGTAGTTACATTTTCAGTGACTGCGGCACCAACTTTGTTGGAGCCTCCAGGCAAATAAAATTTATGGCTGAAGCCGCATCTTCTGAAAATATCACTTGGCATTTCAACCCTCCCAGCAGCCCCCACTTTGGTGGGCTATGGGAAGCGGGAGTGAAATCCTTAAAATCCCATATTTCCCGTGTCATCGGTGAGCAAGTTCTCACCTACGACGAACTCGAGACACTTGTTGTCCAGGTTGAGGCTGTCTTAAATTCACGCCCCTTATGCCCCATCAGTGCTGACCCCAATGATTTGTCAGTTTTGACTCCAGAGCATTTTCTCACTCTTGAGCCTCTGAACGCACTCGTTGACGCAGAACTGAAACATATTCAGTTGAATCGACTGAGCCGATGGCAGCTCGTGCAGAGGCTCCATCAAGACTTCTGGTCTCGTTGGTCAAAGGAATATCTACATACCCTTCACCAACTTTCCAAGTGGACAAATTCTTCATCTACTCTTAAGCCTGGAACTTTAGTGCTAATAAAAAATGAAAATTTACCCCCTCGCCAATGGTTACTCGGTCGTGTCACTGAAATTCACCCGGGCCTCGATGGAGTCGTCAGAGTTGCCACGGTGAAAACCAAACAAGGATTGTTCAGGCGTCCATTGGTCAAATTATGTGTCTTACCAGTGGACAGTTCACCTCTTGTATAAAATGTTACACATTTTAGGTGGGCGGTTATGTACAGTTTCCGTTCATCTATTTAGTATAAGTTAAAATTAGATTAGTTTATCATTAATTATAGTTAAGGGTCTCTTAAAATACCCATACCTACGCCCATGCCTTTTCGCGATTTCTGTTCTGTGATTTCTGCCCACACTAGGAGAAAAAAGGACCTCGGTGTGACAGTACCACAAATTCGCTAGAACGAGTACGTACCAATACCAAATACGAATCCAAGTGCGCGTTCTCTCTGTTCCACTTTGTCACGACTGCACCGGCCGGTTGCATATGCCAAGAGTGCATACTACAAGAGTGCATACTCCAAGAGTGCATCCTACAAAAGTGCTCCAGAACTCTCCCATCAGTAAAGGTAAGAAATCACAGTCGCTCTCTCTCTCTTTCTCTCCTCTCACTCAACTCTCATTTATTCATATGTTATTTCCAGCGATCATAGATTAGATCAGAATATCGGAAACTGCATGCATTACCGAACCCTTTTTATTTTATACGAGAGAATTCTCGAACATCAACGTTTCAGAAATCACTCTGTAATTCACGATTATTATTTATAATATTCATCATTTTCTCCTCAATACTGTCCCAAAAATTCAGTTTCATACTATGACTAGTTCCATAATTATTAATTGAGAAACTTCACGCGTACATTCTACTAGTGGCCAAGATTTTTCACAAATAGTGAAACGTGAGAATATGGAGATCAAAATAAATAGTAGGAGAGGGTGAAGATGAGAGATAACAATTACATCAGATATATGAATTTAATGATGTAAGGTACAGATAGTTAGGTGAATTTTATTGTTTTAAGCTTTGTAGGAATAAAAAATAAACTATAGGTATCTGGGAAAAATGATTGATAGGACGCTTTCATTTCTAATAGGAGAATTTGAATCTGGGCAGCGACGGTTTTTATCCAATGCGTGTTCCACTCAGATAGAGGTTTCCATGATTTTTATATTTGCTGGCTATCAATAGAAGCATATAGACGTCTATTATATTTCATCAATATAGGTAATTCGATACGTAAAGGTAATAATAATTATCACTGATGGAACTAATTGATTTTTCTTTTTCATTCACTTTCCGTCAACGACACAATCAAAATGTACCCAGTAACCGATAGGGTTTTGTTGTTGTATGAGGACTGTGGCGCTGCTACGGGGGAGGTGGATTTGGTTAAGGCTGTTCCTTGTCACGTTCAGTGATAAGTGATTTCCCGTACCGGGGCCTCATACACGATTGGGCTAGTCAAACTATCTAAGCATTAGGAATTTTATCTGGCCCACGCCTGAGTTGTAACTGATGTTTCGTATATTCAGTCAGTTCCTAAATGGTAGATGTAATTGGATGGACCGTCATTGGTCATCACCCTGCATATATAATGTTACATTTATTTTGATCTCCAGATTCTCACGTTTCACTATTTGTGAAAAATCTTGGCCACTAGTGAAATGTACGAGTGGACAAGTTCCTTCAACTCGTCATGCAAATGGTAATGAGTTTCTCAACTGATAACTATGAAAACTAGTCATACTGGGAAACTGAATTTTTGGAAGAGTGTTGAGGAGAGAATGATGAATATATTAAATAATATTAAAGGAATCTCACAGAGTTAATCGTAAATTGCAGGATGATTTCTGAAACGTTGATATTTTGTCATTTTCATCATAAAAAAATTTCATGATCACTCTATATATCCCAACGAAATCATGTTTATACTGTATAAGCTATCTTTGGAGAATGATAATTCACTCGAATATACAAGATATGTACGAAAGAACCGGCCATATATTTCACCAAATTTTCAAATCACCCTGTACGAAATGTATGAATTGTGAGTAATTATGGAATAAGAATAGTATATTGCATGTCAAAATAATTTTATCAATATTTCATTATTACATCGAATTTTCAGACATTACCAAAATGTTTTTATTTTTCACTCTGTACATAATGATATAATCTGCCCCATCTGAATGATATTCAATAATATGAAGGTACGCTGATGATAAGAATGAAAAAAAAAATGCAGTTGGCACTTTCAAATCCCGAAAAAGTTATTAAATTAAAATTACTGATTTTTAACTTGAAAATCTATCCATCAACGAACTTTGCAATTCTGCACGTCCAATCGAACACTACCATATACTAAAAATTCAGACAATTTCACCGAGAACCATTTTACTTATAAAAAGTGCGGGGTCTTTTATTACAAAATATCAAAATTATTCGACTTGCTGAATATTTGGAAACTTTCGAATATACAGTTCAAAAAATAGAAACTACCCAATCACCAAAACTACGTCACGATCACACTCGGCGCGAATATTGATCATGAGGTCATAATTTGTAAAATTTTGTTAGAAATAGATCCATTGACATCACGCTCTTAACATTTAACAAGTATGTGAACAAAAAATTAAAAAAGAAACCACAGCTAGACACGATTTAGGTATATTGAGTTTCGCAAAGCCTTTGACAAAGTCAATCATGAAGTTTTATTGTTGAAGTTGAATAAATATGGTAATAAAAATATGCTTAGACTTATCAAGAACCATTTGAAAAACAGAGTTTTGTTTGTTAGACGTCAGGAAATTATTCATCGACATTAGAAGCTAAATCACCATAAATTAATAGTTATTTATGCAACAAGTGCAAAAAGTGAATGTTTATTGCACTCGACGTGAAATTGTCCGACGAGGCCGTTAGGCCGAGTTGGACAACACGTCGAGTGCAATAAACAATTTTTGCACGAGTTGCACACAACATTTTTTCTACGTTCATGCAAAAAGCTAAAAATGATTTATTGAGGTGCGGCACTAGGTGTAGGAAAATAAAAAGCGCAACTTGAATACTTTATTATTAATATCGATTTGCATTGAAACAGGAACTAATACGTTACGAACAATTTAACTCAAACTTTATTTTTACCCTCAATGTTGAAAGTGAATGAACAATTGGTGCAATTTTCAATATGAATATTTCGTAGTGAAGTACCTATTGCCAATCTCACAGAATATCTGCTAAATATGTAGTAGGTTTAAACGTTTATGTTTGTCATGATGACAGCACGTTGAAGTAGAATGACAGATGAGTGCAATAAAAACTTTATTGCACTAGTGCAATAAAGAACTTCTTTTTCCACTGAATATAGTTCAATAAAGTTTTGCTTTTTGCATGAATGTAGAAAAACATATTAATGATATGATTTAATGTTTCACCCAGAATAACACGCTTTTGACCATATTCACTATACCGAACTATCATGCTCCGACAAGGCCCCTCTTATCAGGGGTGCTTCGTCTGGCCAATGGATTCAATGCTATAGTGGAACTGAATTGGATTTTGTCACAGAAAGAGTATGCAAAAGCAGTTGTATTTCAAATTGTCGATATGAAACTGACAACAATATTTTAAGAATTGGCGTTCACGTTCATTAAACAATCATTTCATTTCAATTTTTTGGATTAAATAAATCTGTTTGGATTAAATAAATAAATAAATAATAGTTCATCAGATATAATCTATTAGTTCGCCTCTCAACGAATACTGAATGAAAATGTTCATTCCACTTTAAAGTAGCATCAGTGACGGTTCGTTCGTGGCGGTAAAGCATTTGTCTCTCAACTATACCCAGGTAGCACATCATATCGGCTGAATCTTGATATCATATTGGGCCAATATAGATATATTGTAAATGAAAAAATAATATTGGTCCAATATGGGCGAATATTCCAAAAATAATATTATATTAATAATATTGGTGGACTATTGATTGAACCTGTTCTGAATGTAGATTGTTGCAAGTAATATTGGGTCAATTTTGGTTGAATAATATCTACCAATATCGATAATACAATATTGTCTATATATTGTTTTTCACATCTAGAAAAAATATTGCAATACCAATATTCCAGTCATATCGATTCTAGGGATTTATAACTATATTTTATTTCTCAGTTTGATAGCATATTGGTTGAATATCATTTCAACTTTATTCAACAAATTGTAATAACTCATATTGGGTCAATATTGGTTGAATGATATTTGCCAAATCGATAAATCAATATTGTCTGCATATTGTTCTCAACTAGAATAAATACAGCAATCCCAATATTCCTCTCATATCGATTCTAGGAATGAAAACTATACAGGGTCCTGCAACTGCTCCCCGGTGGTCCATAGCTTCTAAACGGCGCAACTTGAAATTTTTTTTCGAATGCAAGCATCTTTTCTTCTTGAGAGAGTATCTTTGTAAAATATTCCGAAGTATACAAGGTGACCCAGAAAAGTGCACCAAACCAAACTTATGTTTTTTGCAATGGAACACCTTATATTTCATCGCATGGTTGAATAGAGATTACTTTGACTATTAAAAAATTAGGGTCATGTATGTTCATCAACGTTATTTCCGGAGATATATCGATATTATTTCAAAAAACATAGGGTATTTCAAAAACTTATGGAAGGCGAAATGACTCCAATATGGTCTAGTTTCTGTAACATGACACACAGTTGAAATTTCATTACCATTTGTGTACCGGATAGATCGAAACGCAAATTGAAATATATCTTGTTTTTTTTTTCAAATGGAAACCCATATATTCAATTTTAGTATTGGAAAGGCCATAAAATTTCCTTTCGAATGATATATCACACTTGGTATTTACTTCATCTTGAAAATAACGTAAATTACCAATTGAAAAAACCAAGATATCTTTCAATTTGCGTTTCGATCTATCCGATACACAAAAAGTAAATGAAATTTCAACAAAGCAATCTCTATTCAACCATGTGATGAAAGATAAGGTGTTCCATTACAAAAAACGTAAGTTTGGTTTGGTGAACTTTTCTGAGTCACCTTGTATACTTCGGAATATTTTCTAAAGATACTCTCTCAAGAAGGAAACATGCTTGCATTCGAAAGAAATTTTTAAGTTGCGCCGTTTAGAAGCTATGGATCACCGGAGCGCAGTTGCAGGACCCTGTATTGTATATCCAACTGTGATTACACATTGGATGAATATTATTTCGCCAATATTCAACAAATCTTATTAATTAATATTGGTTTAATATTTGTTCAATAATATTTACCGATATCGTTAAAACAATATTGTCTCCATATCGTTTCCTACATCTAGATGGGGATGAATTTTGAATATTAGTCCAATATTCAATGAAATATATTGAAATTATATCATGATCAAACCTGGATAAAGATCCACTTGGTGGCTCTACATATAGAACGTCTTCTAAAACCTACGAAAGTACATTAAATACTTTCCATAACTTGTTTTCAGGAAATCTTACTCAGTGGTAATGACGATCAAAAGGCAGACTCTGGTGTCACCTTGATCAACTGAAAGACACTTAATAATTTACCAATATATCGAAATGATATTGTACAAATATCGATAAATGAGGCCATTATTGCTTTAAGAATAATTCACCAATACTATTTTTGGAATGTCTAAACAATATTCGACCAATTTCGCAAAATGTTCACACTTTACTTCTCGACAATATAACGTTTGACTATTTTGCCAATATTGTCATAATATTGTACCAGCGATATTGGTACAATATCGTCAAATATTCTGAGGCCAATATTGCTTCGAGAATATTTCGCCAATATTATTCTAGTAATATTGGACCAATATCGCCGAAAGTTTTTTTCTCTCCAATATTATATTTCAAATATTTCGCCAATATGTTCACAGTATTGTACCAATATTTTACCAATATAGGTTTGTTGCTTGGGTAAGGGCGTGGGTGCAAATCTCAACCCGGTCACTGGTTCTGTGCTTGGCATCACACGTTAAAATTTAAGGTCCTCGTCTTCCCTAGCTCGCAAGGTATTTCGAGAACTTCTGAGGGTTGCTCTGAGGGTGCAGCCGGTTACTGAAAAAACAACAAATGATCGGGGGTGAATATTTAGAACAGTAATTTTGTTTTCAAAATTATCTGTGGTAGCAAAATCTGATTTAAAACGAAAAATGAAAATGAGTAATTTTCCATATTCGACGGATTTTTTTCAGAACGTTTTACGCAAATACCTCGTATAAATGATACCTTTATCGAACATCTCCAAGTCCCATGTATTTCTCCATTCAACCGAAGTATCCCTCCCCTTATCAATAAAAAACTTCTGAGAGGAAGCTACTTGATATTAAACTGACCGTATTATAGAAGCAATTCTGAAAACGGGGACAAGAAGGAGACAGATATGCGAAAGATGCATTAGAGGAACAGAGACGAAAATAGAAATGGGTCTTCGAGATCCAAACTGACCGTGTGATATAATCGTAAAACTTATTGATGGCGATGGAGATTATCAGCAGTTATGGGTTGTTCTTGGTCGTTCTTGTGTTTCAAGAAAATTGCTGTTGTTATCTGTGACTCTGGCCAATTTATAGTGTCTACGGTAGATTGTTTATGGGCGAAAATGATTTATTTTAATGGCTATCGTCCATTCTTCCGCGTAAACAAATATAGTTGAGCTACGAATATTTTTGATAAAAATAAAAGGAATTTCTCAATGAAATAATACGAATCATGTTTGTCAAGAAAAACTATTTGATCAATAATCGTAGCAACGAGTTATTATTGTTTCATGTGAATCATTAGACCAAGCTATAGTGTTTTTTTTTTCCACAAAATAAAAGATGCAAATGACCTATACCAATCTTCATAAGATAGTTCGTTAATGAAAACCCCAGTTTTCACCCGAGCAAAATCGCTTTGTGGAATTTTTTAAACAAGAAATAGAAGAAAAAAAATTACAACTTTTTTTTTGGAAATATCTCAAAGACTATTCAAGGACTCGTTTCACAGTCAATAGAACTTTTATAGAGATTTATAAAACCTACAAAATGGATTTTCATACGACCGGATCGGTGCATTTTCCACTGAGAAAATCCGGGATAACCTCGAAAAAGAGACCATTATTCATTTTTTTTTTTCTATTTTTATAAATTTGAAGCTGGGACAATCAATATTGCGGAAACTAATAGATAATAATATGTGTTTTAACTATAAACAAGATGTTTTCTGTCCGATATGTTGTCTTTGCACAATCGAATTATAAATAATTTAAGTGCAAATCTTGCAAGATGCGCCGGTTTGAGGGAAATCGTCGTATTCAAATTTTGTGAACGGCATCTGGAAGTAGAAATCAATATCTGCAATTTGTATGTTTTGGATATCAACCTGAGAGGTGGTAAACGTGTTGAAAATGTCACTGAAAGTTGATGAAAACTCTTCAAAGTCATCTTAAGTCACCCGAAGTCGAACTGAAGTTAATACGAGCGACTTCGGCTGCACTTTGAAGCATTTAGAGTAACTTTTAGTAACATTTTCAACACATTTTCCATCTCTGAGGTGATAATCCAAAATATACAAATTATATTTGCATATTTGCATGGCATCACACGTTAAAAGGTAAGGGCTGCGTCTTCCCTAGCTCACACAAGTCTCTTGAAGACTTCCGAGGGTTGCGCGTAGGGGTGCAATCGGTTGACGGAAATAACAATTTAATTTAATACAAATTATAGATATTTATCTCTACTTCCACCTGCCGTTCACAGAATTTGAATAAGATGATTTCCCTCAAATCGGCGCATGTAGAAAGATTTGTCCTTAAATTGTTTATAACGCGATTGTGCAAAAACTACATATCAGACAGAAACCATCTTGCGCACAGTTGAACCACATGTTATTTTCTATCAGTTTCCGCAATATCAGTTGCCCACCTTCAGATTCACAAAAATTATGAATTTTTAAAAAATGGTCTCTTTTTCGAGGTTTTCCCGGATTTCCTCAGTGAAAAATGTACCGATCTGGGCATATAAATTTCTACAAAAGTTCCGTAGACTATAAAACAATTCCTCGAATAATCTTCGAGATATTCCAAAAAAAACAAAAATGTTGTAATTTTTTTCACCATTTCTTGTTTAAAAAGTTTCACAAAGCGAATTTGCTGGGGCGAAAACTAGGGTTTTCATTTTCCAACTATCTTATAAGAAGTAGTTTTGCTGACAACAACAACGCGTTCGGTACAAAACCATCTTCACTACCAGCGTGTACAATAATTATACGTTTTCCTCTGGAACATGGTGCTTGGAAACAACAGTTTTGGGAGTTATCTACCCATCCATACCGAATCACATCATGACTATCGAACCAAGTCTCGTCAAGATATACTATATGTCTCTTCAATTCCCGATGTTCTTTTATTTGTCGCAAGTAGGTAATCTTGCCTTTGCAGAACGAGCCGGGATGATTCCATTATTGCCATTCGCTGATTTAGTTTTTTGTGATAGAAACCACAGTCTAAAAAAATTGCATGGTGTTCCCTGCGACTTATATATATTTTTTTTGTTAAAATTGTTATTTCCGTCAACCGATTGCACCCCTACGCGCAACCCTCAGAAGTCTTCAAAATACTTGTGTGAGCTAGGGAAGACGCAGCCCTCACCTTTTAACGTGTGATGCCATGCACGAGACCGGCGAATCGGTGGATCGAACCCACGACCCCACGCATGTGAGGCGAACGCACTACCTTGCCAATCACCACGGCCCATAAACTCAGGATAATCAGATAATTTGTTTTTATTTGATTCCAAGGTAGGTACTTCGTTTCGTTTATAGAAATCATAAACTTGCCTTCGAAGAAAATTTTTTGTGGCCTCATCATCTTTGTTTAATTTCTGATCTTCTCGTTTTCTTTTACGATAATGATCTACAACATCCCCTTGTTAACCATTCTGTAAATAGTTGAATGCCCCAAACTGGTGAGATGAGATATCCCTCCGAAAATTTCATTGTCACAATTGTCGTTCATTTATTTTTTAAGATTTTTATATACAGTGTGTCCCACTTTCAGCAGCCACACCCTCATATTTCGTTGAGCATGAAATAATTCGAAATTTTTTTTGACTTAAGTTGTAGTACTCGGAAATACCTACCTTTATGTTTACGTAACCTTTGTATATTCATTTTCCACGGCTAACTACGACCAAATGAAAAGTGAAAAATTGGGAAAAACATACTAGGCATTTTTTTATCACAAAAATAACACCAGATTCTGTTTCAGAAAATGTTAAAACCCCGAAATCTCAATGCTTGAATCATTTCAGTGGCAACTAGCTCTTTAATGCAGTTGATCACTCAACAAGAAAATATCAAGTTGCGTGAGATCGGGTGATCTCGCAGGCCAGTTCCACGGACCCAAACGTCTGAACCAGCGATCATCGAACATTTTGAACAACTCCGTTGATACTTCCCAAGTGCAATGAGCCGGTGCTCCATCCAGCTGAAGCCAAAGATATTTCTCAAAATTCAACACTTCATCGTGAATGAGAAAACTCATTCGGTTATCCTTTACAAGGCAAAATACGTTGAAGCTGAACATTTCCTAATATCCCATTTCCATGACAACATTTGGATTTTGATCAGCCCAGAAATGCTCGTTAGTACTATTGAAAATTCTTTCTGTGTAAAATTTGGATTCGTCAGTCCAAATAATGTTTTTCAAGAAGTTAGGATCTTCTTGAATTCATCTGAAGTAATAGGCTTCGGTATATCCCACTAAGCAAAGTAACATTCATTCAATATTTCAGTAACCTTTCATGGTAATGTGTAATGTTACATCAGAGTTTTCTGCTACCTTACTGCAAAGGTTCAGCAACTACTGAAACGGACGTTCAGCAATATTACAAATGGTATATGCCATTATCAATTATTCCAGCAAGGTTTCTGCAACATTGCATATAATATACAGGAAAATTGCAAATGTGATATTGAAAATGACGTCTTATGACAATGTTGCAGCACCTACTGAAATGGATTGATGGCTGTAATCTTTCATAATTAGTAATTGCAGCAAGGTTTCCGCAACATAGAATATAAATTAGTGGAAAATAACATATTCAATATTTGTATATAGCAGCAACTTACCACCAATCTTGTCTATTCCTTTCCATAACATAACAGTTGGTAATATTTCATAAATAACGTTCCAGTAGGTTTGTTCGCTACTGAAGAATTTTTTGATTTCCACTACTTGTTACTAATATTGATAGAAAATGAATACAATCTTCATGGGAGACAGATCATTCAGTACTGATGTGTCCTCTATGGAAATCAGATTAATCATTTTCTAGTTTTTAGAAACAAGCAGTAACAACCCAAAAAATCTTCTGAAATTATACCTAATAATTTGAAAGTCCATTTAAATCTTGGAGATCAAAACGACAAAAATTTGATATTGAAAACTTTAATTAAAATATCACAAAAAAACAAATAAGTACCTACTCATATCGAAATGTCATATTTAAAATAAAAATCTGTTTGGCCTTATCAGGTACCTGAAACAATATAATCATTGAATTGAATGTGTAGTTTAAATATCGACATCTCGATCTACTACCTAACCCTACAAGTAACGTGTTTTTGCGAATTGTAGCCTAGCCATCACATTTATTTGAAATGCATCATCTCTGATGCATGGAGATGAATTTCTCATTGCATCTGGAACAAAAATATTATAAATAAATATATAATTAGTCAACTCAACAATTATGGTCTTATTTCAATATAGTATGTACAATTGAACTTGTTCTTGATTATGACACTATTGTGCTTACATATTTGCTTTATATTCAAATTGAACTGACTCGAATTTTAAAATTTGTTTAGATTTCAATTCTTTGATTCTGAAATTGTCTTTTTTGTTGATCCAATTGCAAAACATGGCACAATGATTTGTGAAAAAACGTTCAAGACTTGTTCCAACACAAAACTTTTCATTCAAGCCACCAATATATTGAAAAACCTGCAACTAAAATCGAGAAGTGAAAGTATTCCACATCATTTACAAATGTAAAAGTACCTTTCAAATTGACACTACTACCAGATTTATTCGCAATATAAGGAGAAAAAACATTCCTCTAAAAAACGCAGAATGAGTATACCAGACCATCCTACCTAAAATAATATTTGATGTATCGCCTTACCTTACATGAAGATGCCTTAAATTTATTAGCATTATCCATTATGCTGCTTCAACACTCAGTGAACTCTTAATCAAAAAACAAAATTGCAGAAGAATATATACTTTACTTAGGTACCTAGGTTAAGAACGAATGAAAGTATCCAAAACGAAACTAACGCAAAGGCACTACACACAACAACCAACAACAATATAATTCACAATATCAAAATGGCGCGAGGCGCGTGCTTGTCAGGGATCTGGGTTACTGGGTCGCATCTCATCAAGACCGGGAAATTCAAAACTGGTTGGATTCCTGATAGATGAAATATTATTTCATGTTTCTTTATACTTATCATTTAAAATTGTCCTAGCGTATCATTTTGTATATTTCTGCGATGATGCAATCGAAAATTGAAAGTGTATTGTGTTTTCTAAATACTGTCAATATTGGATGTATTTAGCTTATGTATGGTTGTAAATATAATGGAATTTCAAACTCAGTGCAACATTGCGATTTGAACTTGTTCGATAGTTCCAAATGTAACTTGCACTCACATTGTTCGTAGATAGTTTCTGTATTGTTGCATTTACAATGAATTTTCATGGATCATGTAATATTGCACTTGAAACTAAATCAACTTACAAACAACTTGTCTGTAGTTCATTCTATTATGTTAAAAACTTAAATATAGCATTGAGCTTTATGCAATATTATATTTTCATTTTACGATGGCAAGCCATACATAATATTGTGGCAATATTTTGTAACATTACATGTTTAGTGGGATGTCGTTCCGTTTTCAATTATGATCTATAATTAATGAAATTATGATGAAATTGTAAAAACTTCTTTTTGTTCATTGATTATGAATCAGGGTACGTTTGATTAAAAATTTTTTACGTACTTGCATTAATTCCCTCACATTTAATAAAATCGTTTTTATTGACTGTCATCAAGATATACATATAAATTAGATATTATATATGAAGGACCCCGCAAAATCCTTATGGAAAATGGCTCTCGGCTATATTTTCTGAAACTTTGCAGAAAGATAGTATTCGGTAAGCTGATCAAATGTCTCAATGTGCATAACCCTCTATTTTCAACCCCAGACCCCCTATAGCCCCCCAAAGCCCCCAATGTACACTTTCCGGTGTCTAAAAAAACGACGGTTTTCAAACCCGAGTGAAAATTGTGACACTAAAACTCCGGCCGCGAAAGCTTATTCAAGGCTTTCGCTACTTGAATTTGAATAGTTTCAATACAAAATAAGACAGTGTACCTTCAACTTCAAAAAAAGGAAGCATAATTGTGAAGTTGCAATGAACAGAACTGATGTTGATAGCAGTATTAGAAGGATGTGATGATGATGAAAAGGAAGAAAACGAGAGTGATAATAGTGATCATAGTCCTCAAGGTTAGGATTTATCGCAAATTCAGCAATTCATTGAAGAATATAGTCAGCATCAAAATTAAAAGAAATATCTCAGGAAGATACCTATACTTGGCTTTCACAGGTAGTTCAAACTAGGATACCATTCACAGATTAACCTGGTTTAAGATAAATCCAAGCGAAAATAGTCCATAGATAACTTCACCATAGTGGCTAATGAAGATTTTGATGAATTAGTTAATTCAAACACCAATATATAATCTGTTGAAATATTTCACAAAGGAAATCAGTAACAAGCACGATTGTGCTTCTTATAAAGATTCGACGGCAGGCGAATTTTAAACTTCTCTTAATAATAATGTTATGCGAATTCGTTATTTAATCTGCAAGTTTTCGAAGATGCTGAGTCGTAACAGATTTATTTTAATTTAATGTTTTTGTGTGAATACAGAGGATGCTCGGAGTATGTTGTTTATAATATACTCCTTCATTATCAAAAAAGAGAAGTAGGTCACCCTTGTCGAACCTATAGTTTCGTGGCGATGAAGGTTTCAATTTAGACAATGATGTATGGCATCACTCGTTAGAAGGTAAGGGCCTCGACTTCTCAAGCTCACACACGTTTCTCGAAGAATTTGCTGAAGAGCAATTGAATCCTAAAAACCCAAAATAATTGCAAAGTATATGGATATAAGTTTTGGTATTGGTTCAACTCTCAGGTTTGAAAGTCTTTTATGACCATCATCAAAAGGTCAGCATTTGAGAATACCCTTAGTTGGACTTTTCCCTATAAACTTACCGAAAGGTCACCAGGGCTATATTTAGAGAACTGTTTCAGACTCTTTTATGAGGACTCGCGTAAGTAAAATTGTATTTAAATGTTGTACTTTATATTTTCTGTCGATTTCTTGGCTCTTTTCATCGTTGCTAATCATTTTAGATTTCTGTTCTCTGCAAGAAACATTGCCTAGGTTTGACGATTGAATCTCAACGCACCAAGTGCGTTGACGGCACAGGGAACAAAATTTCAAACCATGTGCCAGCACCGCGCCAGACGCGTTCAATTTTTATTTTCAATTTTGATATATTTTTTCTTTATAATCTGCCTATAAAGACTTAATCTAATATGTACCAATCAAATATGTCAGAATATTTTACACATATATTACCGGCATCTAGGTATTACGTGGAAATTTTACCGGAGACGAAGTGTCTGAAGATTAGTTTACTAGCAGTTGGGTTTTGTAACTAAACTGTAAACTTACAACGAAAGAAAGTAAATTGCATGAAAGTTTGCAAAATTGTATGTGGTGGAAGTTTGCATCTGTAAGCTTAGCGCAGAGTCGTGACAAAATTGGAAAGTTTTAGATAAGTCAACAAATATTTATTTGCTGAAACTCAGCATTTGTAACTGTACTGAAAGTCACTATATAACTCGCTCAAATTTTTGACAAGTTTGCAAATAATGCCTTTACGAATGTAATGCCATGAGGGGGAAGATCTGCTGTTTGCAGGGTACTTGCTGAACGTTGGCTGCAATGGACGCAGCACTTTACAGTTGCTCTTGATAGGTTTTTGAAAACTGTATGCAACCTCACCTTGCTTGGTGGGGAGTAGCTCGAGGTAGTTCCTGGACTGATCTCACAGACCACGAACAACCAAGGAAGCGCTTCGTCTGTTATAGTTTTTGACTTTGACATCTGAGTCATTTTGAGTGACGTTTTCCGGTTGGAAGTGACGTCTTGACAACTGACCTATTCAGAATTTTCCTGAATCAAATTAAAAGTTTGATCATCGATGATGGAACTTGGGAAAATTCATATCTGGAGATTTTCTCGTATTGTTTGCGATATTTGACGCTATATATTATCTAGAAATCTCTGTTCGCTACGGGAATTTTGTAATGTTATTCATCATCGTTAAAACCACTAGAACAAGAAACTAGCTATCAGACAGCAAACAGACCATCAAAGCTGTTTCTAGAACCCTCCCACTCGATAGAGTTCAGTATTTGCATTTGGACTCTACTTATGGCCCCATACAAGTGTAATCGCAGAGGTCAGACTGGTATTGTTTATTCTAGGGTGCCCCGCCACTGTTGCTGCTCCACTAAGGTTTTATTGTTACTGCTCTGCTACTGTTCCGTTGCTCCACTGCTGTGATTGTTCCAAAGTTATTGCTCTGCCTCCGTTTATTGGTGCTCCACTGTTGTCTTTCTACTGCACCGCTGGAGTTTCACTGTTCCCCTGTGGTTCAGTATTCCCGCTGTTCGTCCCCTACTATTGGTATTCCCCGTTGATGGTATTCGTCTCAGCTGTACACGTACTTCGTTTGATTGTGTCGCACCTACTGTGCATACTGGTATTCTCCAAGGCACTGGATTCATGAACTACAACTGGTGAACTGGCACTGTTGAGAAAATCAACTCAATATCAGATAAGTTTACATTAAGATTTTGCCCCTAAGGCTTATTCATAATTGTTAGCTATCATCGTGACGTCACAGGGATACCCCTAATTGGAGGTTTAATATTGATATAGCTAAACGATATACTAGTCTCAACCATAGCGAACACTTGAATTCATCTTGGCGGTTCCATATTAACATTAATTTCATTTCCTTTTGTATTGTATGCCGAACTGAGCACATACAGTGTGTATAACATGAATCAATATATTTTATAAGCGAAGGAACATTTCTTTTATTCTGGTCCAAGTTATCCAAGCGTAAGGGAAGGCATAACCTCTATATATTTATATATTATTTTGATACCATTAAAGGTATCTGTTGTTTAATATTCTAGTAATATTTGTGCACTGGGTTTTCCCATTCCATCAGGGTGGTTTTGGATTTTTCACTGGCGATAAATTCGTGGCGCTTCGGAAAATTAACCCCATATTTCAATCTTATCGAAATCAATTTTTGTTGTCAATCCCACGCCCACTGAGCTCCTGGGTATGTTAGTGGCGTGAAACATCATTGCACATTCACTGCTCTTCTTTCCTAAATTTCATCCCTAACACAGCCTATATCCACAATCAGAAGAAAATTTTGAATGTTATAATATGAGCATGAGCCAGTACCTGTTGATGTTTATTTCCTAAAATCAAAAGGATTGAGATGAGTCGATTTCAGTATGTTTCCTATCCTATCGAAGTGCCCAGCATGAGTCCACTGGATATGTCCCATCGAATGGTAAACGTGAAAAATTAACTTGGCATTCGATCTGCTGTTTGAAATGCAAAAGAAAACGTTCTTCCTGAATACGACAAAGAACGAGGGTTCCATAATATTTATGAAATAACCAAGGAAAATAGTGAGTAAACTTTGATATTCAAGGTACCATATATTCAATATCGAATGTCCCTGATGTTGAAATTATTGTCGGTAACAATCAACTGAATATCATTATTAATTTCAATCATTATTTCATTGTCCAATTTCCAGTTCTATATTTCCACTGCGAGAACATGGAAAATAGTTTAACCAATTAACGTTGCATGATTATAATCCCAAATCATTATAAGGATAGCTGATTTTATATTAAAATCAATTTCATTTAATGAAAGGCGGAATGTGTCCATCAAGTTTTCTGATATTTAAAAGGCAATAGCTTGATTCAATGTGGATGATACCATGTTTTCTTATCTACAGATAAGTTACTGAGCGCAAGTAAGCATATTCTGCCTGTTCATTTTTGATTTGTGTCTATCAGATCTGACCATAGAAATATATATTATATACTCACTCTAGAATGCTAATCCCGCCAAGCTCCTCGGCGAAAAGCGTATGTTAATCTTATTTGTTATTTGTTAATCTTCACCAGTACCATGATATTTTTCTAAAACCGGGCCTGTTACAAAAAACACTAATGACGTACATGCGCATTGTGGACTAGTCTGAACTTTTTACATATAAGATTAGCATATAAGATTAGCATTCTGGAATAAGTTATATAATATATATTTCTATGAGTCTGACCATGTTTTATATTTTTAAGAACTTAAACTCGGAAAGAACTACTTTTGAGCCCCGAGCATGGACGCAATCAAATTCGAAACGTCGACAAAAACAGCAGTTTTTTTCAACGTGATCCCGCAATCTAAACTAACCTCCAACATAATTGATAAAAATGTTTGTGAGTTGGGAACAAATTTTGAGATCTATTTTAAACTAGCTTGAAACTCAGAACTGGATGACAATGCAGTATCACTTCATAAAAGTTAAAAATAATAACGATAACATAATAATAAAAATAAAATTCCCAGTGAATGGTGAGAGTCAATCAGTCCATTCAGCAGTTTGTAAAAGAAGCTTGAATCTAATTCAACTCTACGACATTCAAGAGACCTAAGACCTAGACTTGATTGTAAGTCATTATATTCATAGGTTTTTGGGATATCCATTTTGAAAGCAACATATCTCAGGAATTTTTTCTGAACTTTTTCAAATGAATTTTACGTGAATAAACACAAAGGAATCACGAAGCTTTACTTAAAATCGCTTGTATATGATACTAAACTTAAAATGATATCAAGTAATATAAGGGGTATTACGTAAATCTCTACTAATAAGGGACTTTGCCATCATAAAAGTACATATTCTGATTTATACATGAAAAATTACAATGAATGAATAGGTATATATAAATGAAACGAATAAACTAAAAAAAGAATTAAGAGAAAAGCTTTTATTTAAATTCACTGAAAATAAATTTCAAATTGAATTAAACCCATTATTTTGTTACATTATAAAATTTTAAATTATATGAAAGCATATTCTTATTGCACATTGAATTCAAAATTACCTCAGGATTTATTCTCGATGTGAAATTGGAATGGTAGTTTTGCCCCGTGGAAACCAAGTAGAGGGTTAAGTCCCTGTCTTGAGCGGTTCCGATTTTCATGTTTGGTCTAGAAAGAAGGGCAGACGACAGAATTTTACAAAAAGTCTTAAAATTCGGCCATGAACATTTCCTCTACAGCAACTATTGGTCTAAATCCAGAGATGAAAAAGTTAGGGTCACTCTGAGAAACTATAATATACCAAGCTTAAAGGGTCTTCGTATGATAATTGTAATATTGGTCCAAACTCCAAACATACCTCAGAAATGGATGACAATACAATAACATTGCATAAAATGTTAATAATATAATAAAAATGATGATGGTCTGTTCGGTAACAAATTTGCAATTGGTTTCAAACTAACTTCCCAGTTAGGTAACTAGCTCAACGCAAGACTTAAAAGCAGAAAATAATGACAATTGAAACATCTGCCGTTGCGGAGAAATTGATGATCAGTCTGGGACACATGGCTTATCATGCCTATTCAGTAAGGGTCGCCAATTTAGACACAGGGAAGCTAATAATATCATAAGCAGAGCATTGGCTTCTGTCGACCTCCACCCAGTATTAGAACCACCTGGATTGAATGCTCGCACTGATGGAAAGCGTCCTGGTGCTGTTTCATGTGGAAGTTGCCTTGTTTGGGATTTTACCACTGTGGATACGGTTGCACCATCACATGTGGCTCAGAATGCAGTTTCTGTAGGATCTGCAGCTGAAAAAGCTGAAATGAATAAGAAGAACAAGTACAAAGCTCTTTCGAGCGATTACCATTTTATTCCAATCGCTGCCGAAACCTTGGGACCATTTGGACCAAATGCAAATAAGTTCATTGAAGACATATGTAGGCGGTTAGTAGAGTCTAAAGGAAATAAAAAGGAGGGCCAGTGGTTCAAGGAAAGACTTTCCATAAGCATTCAGAGGGGGAACGCAATTAGTGTCCTGGGAACATTTGATACCACAAATTGATCTTTTTTTCTTCTTTTTTTTAAATTTATTTTTCTGTGATATTTTTTGCTCTACTTGATTTTGAATCTTTTATTGTTCACTAATTGATAGAACGTATACATATATGTACTGACTTTTGAAATATACTTTTACGAATTGAAAAAAAAAATTCTTTTAATATACTTACAATGTTTTTCAAACGGACTAAAAGAATAATATAACTTCTCTTCTCCCCATAGATTTCTAACCCCAAATCGGTTGTGCTAAAAATGTCTGATTGTGAATTTATACAAAATGGGCTATTTACTCACTCGAAACAGGGTTCCTTGATAGGGGGGGTTAAGAAATATCATCGATTTTGTCGGACATCTTGTTTCGTCATTGGAGGGAAATTACACAAAAAAATCCCATTTGTTGGATTGAATTCGAAACTAATCGTTGGGAGTAAATTGAAAAACGAGCGAGTGATAAGTACATATTATTTGGTATTAATATATTCCCTAGTTCGCACAAGTATCTCGAAGACTTCTGAGAGTTTCAAAATTGACGAATATAAGAAATTTTTTATAGGTTCTGAATGTTGATCGTAGTTGACAATAATTATCAAATTGAAAGAACTTATGAGAAAGTAAATTCGATGTAAAGTAATGAACCGTTTCCAAAAAACAGAAAAGGTGGATGAATTACATTATCTGAGTATTGAAATGTTGAGAATGGAAATATATATCAAAGACTAATATCAATATATCGGTTGTAAAACTAGTTGAATAAATTGCACCCTTCAAAGAGAAATTCTTTTCAAACAAAAGAAAGAAATCGATACCACTCTCTGGTCAGGTACCAGAAGAAAGTGTGATTTGTAATATGCACTATTTCTATTTTATTCTAAAATGTGTGAATGTGAAATGGAATAAATGATTTAAATGGTAGATACATTTATTCGTCCTTGAAGTTTACTCAAATACATATTAAAACTTATCAGACTATAGTCTCTGTCATTCACTCTGCCTTGTTCACAAAACTAACTCACATTTCATCGACAACATTTATATACTTTCAGAAATAATTCATGAGCAGTCGAATACTGTTATTTATGATATGAGTCAATGTTTTATTTTATACATTTTGAAAACATTTGTACATTGATTCATAAATAGTAAATTACATTTTTTTTATTTAGAAAAAATTAAACATTTCTATATATCTAACTAAAATTCTAATTGAATTGCGAGTAGTAAAATTGTGCATATCTAATATTTGAAATTAAGCTGGAGATATCATTTGTTTTCGCAACGTTCCATAATGATTTTGATAAGTTTGGATAGTTGTTATACTTGGTAATGGGAACTTCTCTTTTAATTTTATTTCGTCCTTCTGATAATTGTTGTACAATAGAGTTATTGCACATAACTGTTCAATGAGTTTTTCACGTTCCTTGTTACGTTGTTGTAAACAAGAGGTGAAAGGAGACTGTGAATCCTCATCTGAAATGGCATGAAGACACCTATCAATATAAGTGATATCATATCACCAGAAATATAGTTTAATGAACAAACCATTGTTTGATGGTAGATAGTCGTCCATGGATACAGATTCTAGCAAGCATCTCTCTTTCTCCAATGGAACTGTAGGTGCTTCTTGAAATGTCACAGGTGAATTATCAATGACAGATTGATACGATATTACAGTGGATAAACCTGCAGTAGATTTTCACCAACACGTCTTGGTAGGAATAACTAAATAGGAACGTCAAATCGTAATGCCATACCAAAAATATTGGCATTCAGCAGTTTCTATCCAAAACCATATTGAGTTCTGTTTCTCGTTAGAACAGTATGATCTCACCGTTTTTCCTAAGCCTTTGTCTTCACTTCTTATGTAAGAGAGATTCTTGAAGATTGGTTTCATAATTACTTTTATTAAAATGGTCTGAACAATCCTGGAAAAATGAATAGGCACCCATAAGTAGATAGATTGGTTATATCGGATGACCCCCCTCCGTTTTTTTCTCTGGCCAATCAGAACGAAGCTCATTTTTTTGTGTCCACAAACCCCGCCCACAGACACACCTCTCGTTTTTTAATGAAGGGAGTAACTACCACCAAATATTCACGCCCCTCGTAGAACCGCCTTTTCAAATCGTAGGACTACATAGAAATGTTTTTCTTTTAAGAAAAAAATTTAATATTATGAAGAGACATTTTCAGAAGTATTCGTTAAAAATAAAATACGCCCTGTATATGCCGACACTCCGGTAGCAGACATTAAAAATGACCCTAGCCGCTGCAGGTAGCTTCCCACCGAAATAAAGTTGATGGCCATTCATAAGAATGGTGAAGACATTCTACGAAATTATGTATAATTTCCAAGAATGAGGGGTAATTCCGATGATAATTTTCATCTATGAATGAGAAGTAGATACTATTAGGTAGAGAAAAAGGGAGATGATTGACTTTGAATATGTTGGCACGAAAAGTTATCTTTTCTGACCAAAACTCAGACTAGAGTTATTTGAATGCGAGTAAATTCCAATGTTAATTTTATACTGAAGGAGAAATGGAATTGACAATTTGAGGGATGTGGTTGGATTGTTTTAAATGTGATTCAAAACATAAAAGTATCTTATATCTTCATTAATATTAGGTAATAGGTCCGATGATATTTAATTCAAAATGAAAAATATCAACTCGAAAGAAACACATTTATTTTATACTACTCTTTCTTTGTAAAAAATAATCTAATAGTAATCTAAGTCTAGTACATGCTAAAAATAGGTGAATCCAAAAAATAGCAGGAAACTGGTGCCATTCAGGTTTTCTACCTGGCGGATCCTTGATGTCAAAAAAAGAGTAGTGTTTACTCCATAAGAACACCATTGTATTTTTTAGAAAAAGAGCCGTGTACGATTTCATGATATTCAGTTTTCTTCAGAGAACTGGAAGGTCAGAAAAATAGTCGTGTGTAATTAATTAGGTGGAAACCTTTTTGAGGCAGTTTTCGTGTTCTTTTGTCACAAGAGTTTATTTGGTCACGTGGTTTTTGTTCTAGTCTGGTAGTTAGAAGTGTATAATTATAAATAACGGGTTTCTAGATTACCGTAATATTTTCCTTCCTCGTTAGCCTGCAAGATTTCCAACTTACCATTTAGTAACTTATGTCAAGCGTCATTATTGTTGATTATCTTGATTTTGTGATGACACTCGCAAACTGGATTATTTATTGATCTATTATCTATAGACCACTCATAAAAACCACTATAATTTTCATTCAATTTCCCTATAAATCCTTCATGAGTTAACGAACATACAACTCTTAGTTTCCCCGACCTGATCGTCTTTGTTTTCAATGTTATTCATCTGTTTTTCGTCTCGTGTTTAACCGAAAGTTATGATAACTTCCTCATTTTTTTCATCTGTGACTCAAGATTCCGTCGCTAGAAGAAACAAACTGTAACAGTGTTTTATAAGAAAAATACATAGAAAAAAATGAATAGAGCAACAGGCTGGTAGACAGGGAGGCATGCAGGCAGGCAAGCAGACAGGCATGCATGCAGGCAGACAGGCAGGAAGGCAGGCCGGCATGCAGTAGTAGATGTAAACTATCAATTCATAGTTATAAAATTACGAAGGAGGTTATGGTAGGAGAAACATTTCAAGTTTTTGATTTCAGACTAGAAACACAAATACTCAAACAGCTCATTCAGCAGAAACAGCGGTACAAGTTCCCTATATATTTTTGACGGACGAAGCTCATTCTCTTCGTGAATTTTTACCAGCGCTTATTGCCTGATCCGACAAGTCTTAGCCTGCTTTCTTTTTGTTCACTCTCGTTCCAAACACATTAGTAATTTCAGACTCCGACCGGTGTCGACAACCGGTAAGCAGATAAATTGTCTTTCTATTCGTACTCTAAAAAAGAGATAAGCCCAATGAATAGAGATGAATAGATACGCCAACATTATATAAAACAGACTTTCCAGCCCCAAGGGAAAGTTTGGTATAGACACGAGTTTCTGCCAGAAAGTCGTCATTCCTGAACGACGGTACATACATATTTCTGCTCTTGCATCTAACAAAATATTGATGGATAATTTTGTTTTTTTCAGTATTGTTCCTTCCGTCATCAGACTGTACTCTTCCGAATAACTCTCAGAAGTCTTCAGAAGGGTAATGTCAGCTAGGAATGACATGGTATCGGATATCCTAGACAAATATATTTATGAGGACTCTTTTCCACTCATGAGTGTATCAGGTTGTGATTCAAGAATACTAATCATGATGAGAAAAGAGGCAATTTCTGCACCTCATTTCCAATGAACCAGCTTTCGAATGAAAAATAAACTATATCAGTGTAGTTACTCTTTGTTTATCCTTTATCTCATGAATTGAAAGAATAAACTCTCTTTCAACAGATCTACCTAATTTCACAAGCCATTTCAGATCTGCGATATCACATACAATTTTGGCTCTCACGGTACCGCTTCTTTGATTCAACGAGATAAAATTCACTCCTCATAATATTGATATTTTCCAAATCAATTTGTAATTATTCAAAATGTGGTCTTTTCGTCATCCAACGCGGTACACCCTTACATCCAGACATCTCTCGGAGAGCTTTACTTTTCCCAAGCACGGTTGGTAACTGCTACTGAAAATGTCCGTCTAAGTATGCCAGTCACCCCATCCAATTTGGGATCGCGCCCTAGGTGCTATGGTTTTCCAATCCAACATATCCAACTACAACTGTCTTCCGAATGGGAAAAAATACCCAGAATTGTTTGCGTACACAAATTATCAATTGTTTACATATTTTCATTTTTTACCATACATCTTGTTGATATATTCAATCACAAGCATACCTAAGATCTCACTACGAAATATGCGAATCAGCTACTAAATGTTAAGTTCAACTACCAACCATATTTTCGTTTTGTTGTCTTTTCGTCAACCGGCTGCACCTTCACGAGCAACACGCAGAAATCTTCGAAAGACTTGGGCGAGCTAGGAAAGACGAGGCCCTAACCTTTCAACGTTTGATACCGTGCAAGGGGACCAGTACCCATGCAAGGATCCGAACCCACGTACTTGTAATCGAGAAGCGGTCGCTATACCATGAAGGCCTCCACGGCGCGTATACAAAAACATATTCAACTCTAAGACTTTCGAAAAGTAACAATCGATTTCTTTGACATTTTCACAAAGTAATAACTCATGCAATCAGCAACTATTGACATCAACAATATCCTTTTTTTTCACATGGTATCGGATATCCTAGACAAATATATTTATGAGGACTCTTTTCCACTCATGAGTGTATCAGGTTGTGATTCAAGAATACTAATCATGATGAGAAAAGAGGCATTTTCTGCACCTCATTTCCAATGAACCAGCTTTCGAATGAAAAATGAACTAGATCAGTGTAGTTACTCTTTGTTTATCCTTTATCTCATGAATTGAAAGAATAAACTCTCTTTCAACAGATCTACCTAATTTCACAAGCCATTTCAGATCTGCGATATCACATACAATTTTGGCTCTCACGGTACCGCTTCTTTGATTCAACGAGATAAAATTCACTCCTCATAATATTGATATTTTCCAAATCAATTTGTAATTATTCAAAAATGTGGTCTTTTCGTCATCCAACGCGGTATACCCTTACATCCAGACATCTCTCGGAGAACACCACGAAAAAACTATCTTTTCAGTATCATAAACAGTTACAGATTAAGACATCTCTTCAGGATCATTTTGACAGGCCGAAGTTTAAATAGGAAATGAGCACCAATGTGCTTTTTTTCAAAAGGAAGTCGTGTTTCTCTAAAATTCCATGAGAAACCAGGAACTTGAATGTATATTTTTATCATAGAAAGGAAAAATTACGGCATGATACGGAACTAGTATGGACATGCTCAAAGAGTACGGACCAGAGTTTGGTTGTGACAAATTTGACATTATTCAGATCAATACTTTGAAGTAGATATAATGCTGCTAGTACAACTTTTTAACTAATCCATGATTATTCGATTGAATGTCCATAATCTAGATTCAGCACCCTATTACTTCCTTATACTATGTTTACTCCAGGGATCCTATATAATGTGTCGAAATAGATGTACATCAGATCTGGAATTGGTCAGTGACCATAAACTAAAAAAATGTTTATCCAGCGATCCGTATGTAAAGGTTTGAATCAATACCAAAAAACAAATTGACAACAAATACAAGCCCTATTATGATTTGGTTGACATATTTATTTATCTTAGAGATATATCCAGTGATCAATATAGCTAAGGAATGAACCATCAATTTTCCGCCGCGGCGGTGGGTTTTGATCGGAATGTGGCTGTACCAGCAAATGCTGGATACATGTTCCAGAAGCAAAATTAAGTATGATACAGCATCATATTGGGTTCAAAAGCAGATGACCCAACTACTCAAATAAAACTATATTATTTATAACCAAAATTTCGAAAAGATGAAACGATTGGACCCTTCAAAGAAAACAGGTCGGCACTGAAGTCAATGAGTACTTAGAGGAACGACATGGTCAGAAGACTTTAAATCAGTGGTGATTTTTGATGAAAATCTAGTTGTAACTGAATTGAACAAAACTGACTTATTTTTCAACAAAACCTGTACTTACAAGTTGATATATGAGGTGAACCGACGTTAATATAATACAATAATGATAATCGATCTTAAGTAATCACATGAGTATACCCCAAATGCAATGCTTGTACTGATGGTGGATGACTTCCCACTACTATTTCTCGATATTTTCAACATTGCGTTGTGAAAAACAAAAGAAAAAAAGGTTCGAAGACTCATGAAGATTCAAGAATCACGATAAAAAAACTTTCACATGGCGAAAACCCTCGTAACATATATAGCGAAGTTGATAATTCTCTATATGGCATAAACAACGAGGGCCGTTTTTTTTTTTGAGAATCAACGGAACTTGAAGACTTTACAAAAGGTTAGGAAAACTGTGTAATCAAAACCATTTAGTGAATTTCGTACAGATCGAAGAAACGCGCTTATATGATGATTATGCTTACTACAACTGCTTCGAGTCTCTATGATATTAAACGCTACTTGGTTGATAAAACCAATCCCTTACCGTGGGGACATCAAAGTCTATAATAAAAGTATATGATATTCACCCAGAATGTATAATAATCATTCTGTGCGATTTCTGTTTTCAGTTGTAGAAATACTTCAATATTAATTAATTGAAGCTTTTTAAAAATTCAAAGATTTGCAATAAACAAAAATCAATAAGGAGTTGGTATTCCTGCCAAACCCCCATAAACAA
The DNA here is from genome assembly GCA_944452925.2 of Chrysolina oricalcia. Classification (NCBI taxonomy): domain Eukaryota; kingdom Metazoa; phylum Arthropoda; class Insecta; order Coleoptera; family Chrysomelidae; genus Chrysolina; species Chrysolina oricalcia. The sequence continues at coordinate 55,086,792 of OX101811.2, forward strand.
GAATACGTTTCTCACTTTTCCGTCCAGTTTATTTTTTTTCTCTCCCTTTATTCATGTCATGGTTCTCTCTATCTCTGGCTCTTTCGCTCTTTCCTCTATTTTCACTTCTTCTCCATCCAGTAATTACGGTCTACTTGTGAAAAATGTTTGCCTAATTCCATGCTCAGTATCACAACAAACTTTCATTACTTTTTTCCCAGTAATTTTCATAGACAGACACAACAACGATTTTAAATCTCTTCATATTCAGCGTTTGAGTCATTCTCAAAACTCATAATGATATACAGATAAATGAGCCCAATGTTGATACTACTTGGCGGAAGACAATTATTCTAATAATGAAAAATGGATGATATAATCCAGTCTTCTGCTTTCATCTAAACTATAGATATATTTGACGGCAAGTCATCTCCAAGGAAAACTACTACTGCCGCTACGACCGTTGAACTACATCAGTTAGAATCTTGCTAAAGTTTTCTACAAGAACTACTTTGCAGTGCTCTTTAAATATCATAGCTGCAATTGTTATTAGGTCTTAGGGATTATAATATACAGAATAAGTCGCCATAGATCCCGACAGAAAGTTGCTTCCATTGAAATGTTTGAGGGTATTAAACCAACACTTTACCAAAATCAGATACTTCTGCATATGTACAAATAACCTTCATTACATCTCATTTCATAATTCAAAGTCACTATCTTCCCCCCACTTTTTCTGGACCTGAAGATGGAACAGGCTTACCAAGTGTTGCTCTGTGTCATCACCACCCAGATTCGAAGAATTACAGTTTTCTTATATTTCCAAGATATTTCAGGAGACGTGACGACATCTTTCTGCTTTTTCAAATTTCCTGAAAGCCGCAAGAATTACTGAAGATGGCTGAAAATTCATTAGTTGAAAATGACAGAATCTATAGAACTGCTATCCTCCAAGCCGGAGCTACGGAGGGCCAGGTAGCCGAGTGATTAAAGCGCCGATGTTTCAATCACTTCGGCTGTCAGTCGAAGGTTCAAACCCCAGCGACTGCATGAATTTTTCCGATGGTCCGAGAAAGTGCTAGGAATCGCACGTAAAAAGGTAAGACCTCGTTAATCCTTGGCTCGCATAAGTTTCGACTTCTGAGGGCTGTCGTCCGTAAGAGGGACGACAGCTGGTCAACGGAAAACACAATTTTTAATAATTTACTATGTACCTACCTACCTGTAATATCCAAAAATATCAAAACCATTCTCAACACATATAACTGAAAACATCAGAAAGAGAATGAAAACTTACCCTACTGCAACGAGAATGGTCGGTATTCACAACTCAAATTCACAGAAAAGGGGACGTTTAAAAAAAAAACTCTGACTAACCTGAAGATGAAAACAGTATCAAAGTGATTATACACTGAAACAAACAAAATATAATCAGAGAAATGATGAGAAGTTTTTAGAATCGTTCAAAACCATCAGTATTCAAATCCCCAATCGCAGATTATCAACAAATCCTTTCTTCCTGGACTATCTTCCAATTTTACCTAATATCAAAGTCAGTAATGCCCCATTGTACTAAAAAATACCAAAAAGAAACTTTTTGACAGAAGTAATTTCTATTTTCATATCCTCCAATACACAGAAGTGGTCATTTTCAATAATCTTATCTAATTACTCTGAAATGTAAACAAAATACAAATTACCTCTCAATACAGCTAAAAACAACCTCGACAAATCATAATCAGCACTAGAAGTGACCAGAATCATGGAGAATTATCTTTTTCAAATCTTATGAACTTCACTGCATTAGATATCTTTCAATTTGTTCTCATTTGCATAATATCAAAGTCTTTCTCTACCATGCTAGTGAAAAGGGATCGGATAATGAAATTGCTACAAAAAGGACACTTTCACTGCAATGAAAAGTATCATTTATTCAACACACAAAAATTGTAGGTATCAAAAAATGTAATCTCAATAACAACAATTTGCATAATTTCAATATTTATCTTTTTATCTAACAGTTACCTACCTCAATGTAATACAAAGCCATGTAAAACACAATAATTATACAGTTTCATCTCTTGATATCCGAAATTCATAGTCATGCCTAACAAATTGCATTCTTGTTTCTCTACTTGTCACCCTTTTGAAAAGTTTTTCTATACTCCTACTTTCAAGAACAAGCTATAGATTATTAATTTCTTCAAATTCTCGGAAAACTGTGAAAACAAAGTAAAAAATTGAATATACTCACATTATTGTCAATCATTCCGGAGAAAGTGTACCTTTTATTACAGTAGTGAAAATTTGAAACATTTGCAGATACAATGATCAAATACGTATATTTACTCACATATCCTGCATCTCATGCCATACATCTGCTATAAAATTCGTTATGAGAAAATCCTCCGCCAATTACTATAATTTATTGTGGTAATATTGAAATACCAAATGGAATGCTATTCCATACTTCGACGAGAAAATTTCATATCTTAACGTTATTTAAAATATATTATAAATTAGGAAATCATAGTAAGAAAACATTAATTAGTATACAGAACCCTGGTTGTAAATATTGTCAGTCGGCAGAGAGAACGCATCATTTCCGAGGGAACCCTTAATATTATTTAGGAATTCATTCAACGTATGTCCGCCGCCTGTTTCTTCGTTGAATGAATTCCTAAAATAATATTAGGGGTTCCTTCGGAAACGATGCGTTCTCTCTGCCGACTGACAATATTTACAACCAGGGTTCTGTATACTAATTAATGTTTTCTTTCTATGAGTTCCTAATTTATAATATATTTTAAATAACGTTAAGATATGAAATTTTCTCGTCGAAGTATGGAATAGCATTCCATTTGGTATTTCAATATTACCACAATAAATTATAGTAATTGGCGGAGGATTTTCTCATAACGAATTTTATAGCAGATGTATGGCATGAGATGCAGGATATGTGAGTAAATATACGTATTTGATCATTGTATCTGCAAATGTTTCAAATTTTCACTACTGTAATAAAAGGTACACTTTCTCCGGAATGATTGACAATAATGTGAGTATATTCAATTTTTTACTTTGTTTTCACAGTTTTCCGAGAATTTGAAGAAATTAATAATCTATAGCTTGTTCTTGAAAGTAGGAGTATAGAAAAACTTTTCAAAAGGGTGACAAGTAGAGAAACAAGAATGCAGTTTGTTAGGCATGACTATGAATTTCGGATATCAAGAGATGAAACTGTATAATTATTGTGTTTTACATGGCTTTGTATTACATTGAGGTAGGTAACTGTTAGATAAAAAGATAAATATTGAAATTATGCAAATTGTTGTTATTGAGATTACATTTTTTGATACCTACAATTTTTGTGTGTTGAATAAATGATACTTTTCATTGCAGTGAAAGTGTCCTTTTTGTAGCAATTTCATTATCCGATCCCTTTTCACTAGCATGGTAGAGAAAGACTTTGATATTATGCAAATGAGAACAAATTGAAAGATATCTAAGGCAGTGAAGTTCATAAGATTTGAAAAAGATAATTCTCCATGATTCTGGTCACTTCTAGTGCTGATTATGATTTGTCGAGGTTGTTTTTAGCTGTATTGAGAGGTAATTTGTATTTTGTTTACATTTCAGAGTAATTAGATAAGATTATTGAAAATGACCACTTCTGTGTATTGGAGGATATGAAAATAGAAATTACTTCTGTCAAAAAGTTTCTTTTTGGTATTTTTTAGTACAATGGGGCATTACTGACTTTGATATTAGGTAAAATTGGAAGATAGTCCAGGAAGAAAGGATTTGTTGATAATCTGCGATTGGGGATTTGAATACTGATGGTTTTGAACGATTCTAAAAACTTCTCATCATTTCTCTGATTATATTTTGTTTGTTTCAGTGTATAATCACTTTGATACTGTTTTCATCTTCAGGTTAGTCAGAGTTTTTTTTTAAACGTCCCCTTTTCTGTGAATTTGAGTTGTGAATACCGACCATTCTCGTTGCAGTAGGGTAAGTTTTCATTCTCTTTCTGATGTTTTCAGTTATATGTGTTGAGAATGGTTTTGATATTTTTGGATATTACAGGTAGGTAGGTACATAGTAAATTATTAAAAATTGTGTTTTCCGTTGACCAGCTGTCGTCCCTCTTACGGACGACAGCCCTCAGAAGTCGAAACTTATGCGAGCCAAGGATTAACGAGGTCTTACCTTTTTACGTGCGATTCCTAGCACTTTCTCGGACCATCGGAAAAATTCATGCAGTCGCTGGGGTTTGAACCTTCGACTGACAGCCGAAGTGATTGAAACATCGGCGCTTTAATCACTCGGCTACCTGGCCCTCCGTAGCTCCGGTTTGGAGGATAGCAGTTCTATAGATTCTGTCATTTTCAACTAATGAATTTTCAGCCATCTTCAGTAATTCTTGCGGCTTTCAGGAAATTTGAAAAAGCAGAAAGATGTCGTCACGTCTCCTGAAATATCTTGGAAATATAAGAAAACTGTAATTCTTCGAATCTGGGTGGTGATGACACAGAGCAACACTTGGTAAGCCTGTTCCATCTTCAGGTCCAGAAAAAGTGGGGGGAAGATAGTGACTTTGAATTATGAAATGAGATGTAATGAAGGTTATTTGTACATATGCAGAAGTATCTGATTTTGGTAAAGTGTTGGTTTAATACCCTCAAACATTTCAATGGAAGCAACTTTCTGTCGGGATCTATGGCGACTTATTCTGTATATTATAATCCCTAAGACCTAATAACAATTGCAGCTATGATATTTAAAGAGCACTGCAAAGTAGTTCTTGTAGAAAACTTTAGCAAGATTCTAACTGATGTAGTTCAACGGTCGTAGCGGCAGTAGTAGTTTTCCTTGGAGATGACTTGCCGTCAAATATATCTATAGTTTAGATGAAAGCAGAAGACTGGATTATATCATCCATTTTTCATTATTAGAATAATTGTCTTCCGCCAAGTAGTATCAACATTGGGCTCATTTATCTGTATATCATTATGAGTTTTGAGAATGACTCAAACGCTGAATATGAAGAGATTTAAAATCGTTGTTGTGTCTGTCTATGAAAATTACTGGGAAAAAAGTAATGAAAGTTTGTTGTGATACTGAGCATGGAATTAGGCAAACATTTTTCACAAGTAGACCGTAATTACTGGATGGAGAAGAAGTGAAAATAGAGGAAAGAGCGAAAGAGCCAGAGATAGAGAGAACCATGACATGAATAAAGGGAGAGAAAAAAAATAAACTGGACGGAAAAGTGAGAAACGTATTCTTGTTTATGGGGGTTTGGCAGGAATACCAACTCCTTATTGATTTTTGTTTATTGCAAATCTTTGAATTTTTAAAAAGCTTCAATTAATTAATATTGAAGTATTTCTACAACTGAAAACAGAAATCGCACAGAATGATTATTATACATTCTGGGTGAATATCATATACTTTTATTATAGACTTTGATGTCCCCACGGTAAGGGACTGGTTTTATCAACCAAGTAGCGTTTAATATCATAGAGACTCGAAGCAGTTGTAGTAAGCATAATCATCATATAAGCGCGTTTCTTCGATCTGTACGAAATTCACTAAATGGTTTTGATTACACAGTTTTCCTAACCTTTTGTAAAGTCTTCAAGTTCCGTTGATTCTCAAAAAAAAAAACGGCCCTCGTTGTTTATGCCATATAGAGAATTATCAACTTCGCTATATATGTTACGAGGGTTTTCGCCATGTGAAAGTTTTTTTATCGTGATTCTTGAATCTTCATGAGTCTTCGAACCTTTTTTTCTTTTGTTTTTCACAACGCAATGTTGAAAATATCGAGAAATAGTAGTGGGAAGTCATCCACCATCAGTACAAGCATTGCATTTGGGGTATACTCATGTGATTACTTAAGATCGATTATCATTATTGTATTATATTAACGTCGGTTCACCTCATATATCAACTTGTAAGTACAGGTTTTGTTGAAAAATAAGTCAGTTTTGTTCAATTCAGTTACAACTAGATTTTCATCAAAAATCACCACTGATTTAAAGTCTTCTGACCATGTCGTTCCTCTAAGTACTCATTGACTTCAGTGCCGACCTGTTTTCTTTGAAGGGTCCAATCGTTTCATCTTTTCGAAATTTTGGTTATAAATAATATAGTTTTATTTGAGTAGTTGGGTCATCTGCTTTTGAACCCAATATGATGCTGTATCATACTTAATTTTGCTTCTGGAACATGTATCCAGCATTTGCTGGTACAGCCACATTCCGATCAAAACCCACCGCCGCGGCGGAAAATTGATGGTTCATTCCTTAGCTATATTGATCACTGGATATATCTCTAAGATAAATAAATATGTCAACCAAATCATAATAGGGCTTGTATTTGTTGTCAATTTGTTTTTTGGTATTGATTCAAACCTTTACATACGGATCGCTGGATAAACATTTTTTTAGTTTATGGTCACTGACCAATTCCAGATCTGATGTACATCTATTTCGACACATTATATAGGATCCCTGGAGTAAACATAGTATAAGGAAGTAATAGGGTGCTGAATCTAGATTATGGACATTCAATCGAATAATCATGGATTAGTTAAAAAGTTGTACTAGCAGCATTATATCTACTTCAAAGTATTGATCTGAATAATGTCAAATTTGTCACAACCAAACTCTGGTCCGTACTCTTTGAGCATGTCCATACTAGTTCCGTATCATGCCGTAATTTTTCCTTTCTATGATAAAAATATACATTCAAGTTCCTGGTTTCTCATGGAATTTTAGAGAAACACGACTTCCTTTTGAAAAAAAGCACATTGGTGCTCATTTCCTATTTAAACTTCGGCCTGTCAAAATGATCCTGAAGAGATGTCTTAATCTGTAACTGTTTATAATACTGAAAAGATAGTTTTTTCGTGGTGTTCTCCGAGAGATGTCTGGATGTAAGGGTATACCGCGTTGGATGACGAAAAGACCACATTTTTGAATAATTACAAATTGATTTGGAACATATCAATATTATGAGGAGTGAATTTTATCTCGTTGAATCAAAGAAGCGGTACCGTGAGAGCCAAAATTGTATGTGATATCGCAGATCTGAAATGGCTTGTGAAATTAGGTAGATCTGTTGAAAGAGAGTTTATTCTTTCAATTCATGAGATAAAGGATAAACAAAGAGTAACTACACTGATCTAGTTCATTTTTCATTCGAAAGCTGGTTCATTGGAAATGAGGTGCAGAAAATGCCTCTTTTCTCATCATGATTAGTATTCTTGAATCACAACCTGATACACTCATGAGTGGAAAAGAGTCCTCATAAATATATTTGTCTAGGATATCCGATACCATGTGAAAAAAAAGGATATTGTTGATGTCAATAGTTGCTGCTTGCATGAGTTATTACTTTGTGAAAATGTCAAAGAAATCGATTGTTACTTTTCGAAAGTCTTAGAGTTGAATATGTTTTTGTATACGCGCCGTGGAGGCCTTCATGGTATAGCGACCGCTTCTCGATTACAAGTACGTGGGTTCGGATCCTTGCATGGGTACTGGTCCCCTTGCACGGTATCAAACGTTGAAAGGTTAGGGCCTCGTCTTTCCTAGCTCGCCCAAGTCTTTCGAAGATTTCTGCGTGTTGCTCGTGAAGGTGCAGCCGGTTGACGAAAAGACAACAAAACGAAAATATGGTTGGTAGTTGAACTTAACATTTAGTAGCTGATTCGCATATTTCGTAGTGAGATCTTAGGTATGCTTGTGATTGAATATATCAACAAGATGTATGGTAAAAAATGAAAATATGTAAACAATTGATAATTTGTGTACGCAAACAATTCTGGGTATTTTTTCCCATTCGGAAGACAGTTGTAGTTGGATATGTTGGATTGGAAAACCATAGCACCTAGGGCGCGATCCCAAATTGGATGGGGTGACTGGCATACTTAGACGGACATTTTCAGTAGCAGTTACCAACCGTGCTTGGGAAAAGTAAAGCTCTCCGAGAGATGTCTGGATGTAAGGGTGTACCGCGTTGGATGACGAAAAGACCACATTTTGAATAATTACAAATTGATTTGGAAAATATCAATATTATGAGGAGTGAATTTTATCTCGTTGAATCAAAGAAGCGGTACCGTGAGAGCCAAAATTGTATGTGATATCGCAGATCTGAAATGGCTTGTGAAATTAGGTAGATCTGTTGAAAGAGAGTTTATTCTTTCAATTCATGAGATAAAGGATAAACAAAGAGTAACTACACTGATATAGTTTATTTTTCATTCGAAAGCTGGTTCATTGGAAATGAGGTGCAGAAATTGCCTCTTTTCTCATCATAATTAGTATTCTTGAATCACAACCTGATACACTCATGAGTGGAAAAGAGTCCTCATAAATATATTTGTCTAGGATATCCGATACCATGTCATTCCTAGCTGACATTACCCTTCTGAAGACTTCTGAGAGTTATTCGGAAGAGTACAGTCTGATGACGGAAGGAACAATACTGAAAAAAACAAAATTATCCATCAATATTTTGTTAGATGCAAGAGCAGAAATATGTATGTACCGTCGTTCAGGAATGACGACTTTCTGGCAGAAACTCGTGTCTATACCAAACTTTCCCTTGGGGCTGGAAAGTCTGTTTTATATAATGTTGGCGTATCTATTCATCTCTATTCATTGGGCTTATCTCTTTTTTAGAGTACGAATAGAAAGACAATTTATCTGCTTACCGGTTGTCGACACCGGTCGGAGTCTGAAATTACTAATGTGTTTGGAACGAGAGTGAACAAAAAGAAAGCAGGCTAAGACTTGTCGGATCAGGCAATAAGCGCTGGTAAAAATTCACGAAGAGAATGAGCTTCGTCCGTCAAAAATATATAGGGAACTTGTACCGCTGTTTCTGCTGAATGAGCTGTTTGAGTATTTGTGTTTCTAGTCTGAAATCAAAAACTTGAAATGTTTCTCCTACCATAACCTCCTTCGTAATTTTATAACTATGAATTGATAGTTTACATCTACTACTGCATGCCGGCCTGCCTTCCTGCCTGTCTGCCTGCATGCATGCCTGTCTGCTTGCCTGCCTGCATGCCTCCCTGTCTACCCGCCTGTTGCTCTATTCATTTTTTTCTCTGTATTTTTCTTATAAAACACTGTTACAGTTTGTTTCTTCTAGCGACGGAATCTTGAGTCACAGATGAAAAAAATGAGGAAGTTATCATAACTTTCGGGTAAACACGAGACGAAAAACAGATGAATAACATTGAAAACAAAGACGATCAGGTCGGGGAAACTAAGAGTTGTATGTTCGTTAACTCATGAAGGATTTATAGGGAAATTGAATGAAAATTATAGTGGTTTTTATGAGTGGTCTATAGATAATAGATCAATAAATAATCCAGTTTGCGAGTGTCATCACAAAATCAAGATAATCAACAATAATGACGCTTGACATAAGTTACTAAATGGTAAGTTGGAAATCTTGCAGGCTAACGAGGAAGGAAAATATTACGGTAATCTAGAAACCCGTTATTTATAATTATACACTTCTAACTACCAGACTAGAACAAAAACCACGTGACCAAATAAACTCTTGTGACAAAAGAACACGAAAACTGCCTCAAAAAGGTTTCCACCTAATTAATTACACACGACTATTTTTCTGACCTTCCAGTTCTCTGAAGAAAACTGAATATCATGAAATCGTACACGGCTCTTTTTCTAAAAAATACAATGGTGTTCTTATGGAGTAAACACTACTCTTTTTTTGACATCAAGGATCCGCCAGGTAGAAAACCTGAATGGCACCAGTTTCCTGCTATTTTTTGGATTCACCTATTTTTAGCATGTACTAGACTTAGATTACTATTAGATTATTTTTTACAAAGAAAGAGTAGTATAAAATAAATGTGTTTCTTTCGAGTTGATATTTTTCATTTTGAATTAAATATCATCGGACCTATTACCTAATATTAATGAAGATATAAGATACTTTTATGTTTTGAATCACATTTAAAACAATCCAACCACATCCCTCAAATTGTCAATTCCATTTCTCCTTCAGTATAAAATTAACATTGGAATTTACTCGCATTCAAATAACTCTAGTCTGAGTTTTGGTCAGAAAAGATAACTTTTCGTGCCAACATATTCAAAGTCAACCATCTCCCTTTTTCTCTACCTAATAGTATCTACTTCTCATTCATAGATGAAAATTATCATCGGAATTACCCCTCATTCTTGGAAATTATACATAATTTCGTAGAATGTCTTCACCATTCTTATGAATGGCCATCAACTTTATTTCGGTGGGAAGCTACCTGCAGCGGCTAGGGTCATTTTTAATGTCTGCTACCGGAGTGTCGGCATATACAGGGCGTATTTTATTTTTAACGAATACTTCTGAAAATGTCTCTTCATAATATTAAATTTTTTTCTTAAAAGAAAAACATTTCTATGTAGTCCTACGATTTGAAAAGGCGGTTCTACGAGGGGCGTGAATATTTGGTGGTAGTTACTCCCTTCATTAAAAAACGAGAGGTGTGTCTGTGGGCGGGGTTTGTGGACACAAAAAAATGAGCTTCGTTCTGATTGGCCAGAGAAAAAAACGGAGGGGGTCATCCGATATAACCAATCTATCTACTCCCATACTATAGAAATTGATCCATTCCTGCTTTACTGTATTATTAAACAAGTAACTAACAACAAGCAATACAAAATACAAGGATTAAGCATATGATTTTATTATGATTTATATGAGCCACGGATTTAGTAACTTCAGTTATTTGCAAATTGACGTAAATATGAGCAAAGTTGCCAATTTCAGGATAGCCAACTTAATTTCCCTTCAATGACGTATTCTCTCCCTTTCTTCAGTGTTCTCCTTGTCTAATTGCTCTTTTATTTCATAACTCCTTCCTATCATAAGAACTCTTACTCGAATTGAATGTATCAAAGTTAACTTTGTTGGAAATACCAACGCTCCATCATCAGATCATGAAACATAGCGTTATACATTCCAAACTAATCCAGAGCTCTCTTCTATAGGTGAAATCGATAAAGCGGCAAATCAAATTTACAAATAACAAATGTCCCACTTCTGAAGTTGTTTGTCGGCGAACCGAGCGGGCCGAGACTGTGACCGTTCGCATAACCAGAATAGTCGTTGGGGTTCGGTAACATTCTCATTGAGTCAACTTGCGGGCCTGATTAGACTTAAGATAGAGTGCTGGTCATTCAACTGACCCTTTCTGTTATATATCACGCTCAGAAGTTTTCTTTAGTTTCTACGGGATCATTCGAGTTGTTTGTTCAGTTTGTGCTTGATTTAGGATAGAAATTCCGAAAAAGGGGATTGGTTCGAGGGAAAACGACTCTTTACCTGGAGTTCATGCGAGAAAGGGTAAAAAGTTGTCGAATGGTCAACTATAATTTGTCTAGGATTGAGAAGGGGAAAAAATCAGAAATGTGTATTATTATATCAGTTCATTCACGTATGAAGCAATGTTTCAATAATCATTTTCTTATTTTAGATTTTTTTTAAAGCCTGTTTACTGATTTCAACATCGTGGTGATCAACGGAATGAAAGATAATGAAGAGAGGATGTTCTGTTCTTCTGAAATGTTTCCTTAGATAATGAATTACACATCTTGCACTGCATCAACATGTAACGTGTCTATTCGTTCGTTACTAATTTTAACCATTACCTCCATACATGGGCTGCGAATTTGGCAATCAGGTTGATCAAGATTTCTCTTTATCGGCAGTTCGTTCCAGCAGGCGTTTACATTGCACCTGGACACGTTTGCCAGGTAACATTTTGGAGAAATGTTATGTATGAGCAGACCGGTTATTATAATAATTAAGCCTTTGATATCCATAAAACACCATAACTGTTCGGGTAACCTTTGATTTCATAAGGTATATTCATGTTTTCTTCAAGACATGGTGAAACCCTAAGATTACAGCTTTAATCATTAACATTGAGAGATATCTGCGAAAAGCCAGTCACGTCATGAGAAAGCACACAGTTTTTTGTTGAAGAAACAAACTGTGAAGTGGGCGTAGTTTTTATATTTTTACACTTGTGTTTATATTTGAAGTTAGTCAGTTGTTATTGAGATACGTTTCAAGAAGTTGTCACTGTCTGAATAAAAATTAAGTTTCTCCATTTTCTGATTCTTTCACGAGTTGAATATTGCGTTTTATTCTGATTCAATTGAAAAATTCAGCTTTTGTTACAAAGAATGATTATCATAAACCACAGATGAAACGAGATAAAGGAAACTTCAAAGCTGTACCATCAGAGAGATGTTTCATTTGCGGAAGAAAGGGCCACTACAAAACTAATTGTTGGTATCAAGCAGAAAATACACCCAAGAAACCAAACAGAATAGCCAATACTGCAGAGCTGCAGGATAATGTTGATGCATTCGTTGAAGAATTGTTAACTATAAATGAAGCAGGATATTCTGATAGATTCAATGACTGGTTAATGGATTCAGGAGCAAGTGATCATATGAGTAGATAAGCTATGCCGATCCTACCACCAGCATAGGGAAAACAGTGTGTTAGAGAGAGAGCGAATCCGAGCGTGTGTGTGTGAGAGAGAAAGAGCGTGTGTGACGTAGTTGAGGACTTCTCAGTCGAGAGCGTCAAATTTCAATTTGTCATCCGCCATCTTGCATCGTACCACGGAACACCTCCTACCACGGAACACCATCATGTCACTCTTGCATGGGCGCGCGAATTCAAATTTCATCGCGTGTGTGACGAGAGCGTATTTTGATGAATAAAAAAAGATCTCGGCCGTGGGGATCGATCTGACTACCTCCAGATGATGGAGCGGACATTGAACACACTCGGCTACGGACCTCGTTGTAAATGTAGATGAAAATGTTGGCTATACGACTGACGTGCCATTATTTTGTTGTTGGTTTGTCAACGTCCTGTATACAGCAGACATAAAAAAATATACACACACACACAGTGTAGTTGAAGGTGTAGGAGAAAAATACATCAGTGAGGATATGGTTCATTTGCGGTGTGTCGCATTGTCATTGGGGGATGCCTACATGGGGGAGTGCAAAATGGGGTAATGCAAAATGGGCCATTTGTAAACATGTAGTGGTGGGGTTGTAGGATGTTTTTGCAACAGCCAGCAGCTGAAATAATTAGTGACACTATGACATTTGACGAGTATAGACGTAAGCTTGAAGAATTTTGTAAACGTGTGCAAGAATTGAAAAAAGCCATTGAAATTTACGAGGATACCAAAAACACTTTGAGTCTACTGAGTAATTTAAGTATTTGTGATAGCGTATTCGAACGTAATAAACCACAAACACAGTATCCTCTACATAGCATACACCTCAACCAAAATGCCGTTGTTAACCACACATTTCATTCTTCTGACTGCAATCATCGATAATGTATTGTACGTTAACTCACCAAATGGAGTGAAAGATATAGCAATATGTTTTCCCAAGGAGGAATTGAAGGAATGTAATCGAACCGAGTGGAAGATGATGCGATTCACCAAAGTGAATGAAGGAAAGCTACCGTTATTCGAGGTGGATTTACCGAAAAATGAATCTCTCAAATATAAATTAAAACTCATATTCGAAGACCGTACAGAAAGAGATACTGAACATTGGGAAAATATTGCAGCAACCGTGAAAAGGCCAACAGAACATCTGAAAGAAGTGGAAAATGAATTGTGTAGAATTTTCTTTATAGTGTGCATAATTTTAACATTTATTTCGATATTATTATTGAAAACCATAATTAATAGCAAATATTTGTGGAATACTTGCTCCAAATAAAATAAATTCAAATGAATAATCTGTATTTCATTTTCGAGGTAAATAATATCCAAAGTAGATATCCACTCAAAAACAAGTTGGTAATAACAGCGGTGATCTCACGGTCACAGTCCATTGATATCGGAGGAACGCATTAGCATAGGAATAACCGATTAAAAAAAATACTGATTAGCATATATTTAAATTACAGACGTTCAATTAAAACAAGTTGAACTCGAAGCCACGGGCGGTCGAAAGCGTTAGTTGAGAAACATAAAAATACTGATTAGCATATATTTGAATAACAGGCGTTCATATAAACAAGTTAACCTCGGAGTCACGGCCAGCGATAGCGGTTAGTTGAGAAATAGCAGATTATTATCATGAAACCGACTCGTGTTATGGAAATCACGCAACCTCGAAAACAACTTTTGTACGCCGCATTCTGCGAAAGGTCATCGGATTTCGTTCGCTTAAATACCGCGCAGCACAGAGAACGACCACTTCATTTTCGCTAGTGCTAGCAGAAGCATAAAGTAAAATATTCATTAGTGTACCAACTTCGTTTGAAAGGTAAGTGTTTCGAATTATTTTTTCTTCTATTGTTTCACCGGTGCTTATTTTTTCTTTGTGTGTTGTTCATTTATAGTATTCGTTACCGACCGATGTTTCACCTACAACGTGAGCTTTTAGTAGATACCTGACAGAAAAATAACTGCTTTTGACTAATATCACGACGACAACTGATTTATATTGAACAGATACGTGTGCAAGCAATTGCAAGTGCTCTCTGTAACCAATTAATGGAATTTTTTATTTTACTTCAATATACACTGACAACGTAGACTTATGACAAACAACTCTTACTTCCTTCGCAAATGCCATGACGAGTCTTGAATTACATCTAACAGATACTTGTGCAATGATCCTCATTGTAGAGGACTGAATTGTGTTTTTCATTATAATTTCCGGTTCAAATTTCTTTGACTAAAAGTTAATTATGATTGTTTTCGTTGGCTTCAAGTTTTTTGAAAGTATAATGTTATTTCCAAATCAGTCAAAAAATGTTTTGTTTTTCAAATTAATAAAATGTGGTTAACTGCTTTTGACTAATACCACGACGACAACTGATTTATATTGAACAGATACGTGTGCAAGCAATTGCAAGTGCTCTCTGTAACCAATTGATGGAATTTTATTTTATTCTAGTTTTTCTATAATTTTTTCTATTCTTTCTTTTTACTTCAATATATACTGACAACGTAGACTTATGACAAACAACTCTTACTTCCTTAGCAAATACCATGACGAGTCTTGAATTACATCTAACGGATACTTGTGCAATGATCCTCATTGCAGAGGACTGAATTGTGTTTTTCATTATAATTTCCGGTTCAAATTTCTTTGACTAAAAGTTAATTATGATTGTTTTCGTTGGCTTCGAGTTTTTTGAAAGTATAATGTTATTTCCAAATCTGTTAAAAAATGTTTTGTTCTTCAAATTAATAAAATGTGGTACATTTTTGCGTATTCTCGAATAAAACAAAAAACTTTTTTATTTATTTTTTGTTGTTTCAGATGGATTTGAAAAAATTGAACCAAGCATCTCTGGTAGAAAGGAAACCCATTATCAAGTTGGCTGATCTTCCAGTGGGGGCGCCGCAATCAATTATCTTAGCAAAAATTGTTAAAAGCAAGTTTGGGGACGTCATACTTCTAGACTTGGTGGAAAAGGTGACATTCCTGCCGCAGCGTGTAACGGAGGAGTATCGTTCTCATCTGACGGAATTTTCATCAGGGAAATATTCCATAATATTCCGAGGGGCTATCGACATAGGCAAGACGAATCCAGCGGCATCGTTTGAAATTATCCAAAATTAATTCATATACATAGGAGAGAGCGAGAGGGTAAATATTTTTTTTGTTAATTGTTTTTCAAAATGATTGATATCGCAAAAAAATCTGATAATCTACTGACATTCATTAAAAAGAATAAAAAAATTTTATTCGATAATTTCACAAGTAGAGATGAGGAAGTTTGGCTAAATCGTTTGAGGAAATACATAAGGTTGTGCAACAAAGAAATCCGGAAAAATAATTTGCCCATAGGTGTGTTGACGAAGCTTCAAACAAACATTGGTCATTTTAAACATTTTCAAAAAATCATTCAAAATAGACATCGTGGTGGGAGTCTCTTACCAAAATTGAGAGATAGAGTTAAATGGGAAGATGTTGTTTCATGTTTTTCAAGTAGAGTCAAAACAGGCATCATTTTAAATTTGATTCATAAGGACTTAAAGCAATTTTTTGCTGATGCTTTGATTTTATTTAGAAATAAAATTTAAAAAATATTGTTAAAATTTCCGATAATCAAAGTTAATATTAAATTTTGTGGAGAATTTGTAAAGAAATCAGATGATGGTGAAATTTTGGATTTAAAATACTTCAATACTAAAAATGTCATTATAGATGCATCAACAGATTTACAACGTTGGTTTTGTGATAACGTGTGTGATCAAATTTTCAACAAATTGGGTGATTTTTCAGAACGTGATTCAGGGTGGGGGTTGCATGAAATCATATCAATGGAGGTGAACGTAAACAAATTTGAATTGGGGAACGGGTCTTCGTTCATTAGACTACCTGATCAGATTTCAAGAAAGCATGCATGTATAAATGTAAAGAACACTGACTCAGCATGTTTTTATTGGAGTGTTGTGAGCGCTCTTTATCCTGTAAAATTTCATGCAGAGCGCACTGGTTCGTATCCATATTACAGTACTGTCCTACACACAGAGGATCTTGAAACACCTATGTCTCTACACCGAATTTCCAAATTTGAAAAAGCTAATGATATTTCTGTGAACGTTTACACATTGGAACTAAACGTAGTTAAAGAAAAAACATTTTACATAGTGGTACCAGCACGATTAACCAAAAGTAAACAGGAACGTCATGTCAATCTATTATTAATACAAAATGAATATTTTCCAAAATTGAATGATTATGAAGCTCCTCCAGTTGATGAAACTGATTCTGATATCAAATACCATTACTGCTGGATCAAAGATATGTCTAAATTATTGTCATCCCAAGTTAATAAACATAAACATAAAATATATTTTTGCGATAGATGTCTCAATTATTTTTGTTCTGAACAAAACTTGAAAGATCATGAGGAGCTTTGTTCCCAATTGAATCAAGGCAAAATTTCATTTCCAAAATATGACCATATAGAATTCAAAAATTTCACTTACAAACAAACGACTCCGTTCGTCATTTATGCGGACTTTGAATGTCAATTGGAAAATGTTAATGATATAGTATCATCCAAAACAAAAAAGTATCAAAAACATGTGGCTTATAGTGCTGGATATTATGTAAAATGTGACTTCGATGATTCGTTATCGTTTTTTAATAGTCATCGTGGTAGTGATTGCATGGATTGGTTTGCGAATGAAATGTCGAGGATAGCTGTAATCATTCAATCAAAAATTAAGACGATCGTGCCGATGGTTGAGAAACCAAATACATGTGGGGCAACTATTTGTCACATTTGTGAAAAACCTTTTTCATCCAATGACATCATCGTTCGTGACCACAACCATTTCACCGGAGAGTACCGAGGTCTTTCGCATCAATCTTGCAATCTCAATTTTCGAAAATTGTTCGTAGTGCCCATTGTTTTCCATAATCTCTCAGGTTACGACAGTCATTTCATGATAAGTGATTTGAGTAAGAGGGGACGTATGAGCATACTTCCAACAAACAAGGAAAAATACATTTCTTTCACACTGTACGATGAAGGTACAGATATAAAATTTCGATTCATTGACTCTTTTCGATTTATGGGAGCATCTTTGGATGAATTATCATCAATTTTAGATCAAAATGATATGAAAATATTGAGAACAGAATTCATTCACTTGAATGATGAAAAATTCACGCTGTTGACCAAGAAGGGGGTATTTCCTTACGATCATATTAATTGTATGGAAAAGTTAAATGAAACATCATTACCTCCAAAAAAATGTTTCTATAATAAATTGAACGATGCTCACATTACCGACGAAAAGTATGCTCATGCTCAGAATGTTTGGGAGATTTTCAAAATTTCCGACTTGGGATCATATTCGGACCTATATTTGAAAACAGATGTATTGTTGCTAGCTGATGTATTTGAAAATTTTCATAAAAAATGTTTAGCAACCTATGGGTTGGACCCATCTTGGTATTACACAATGCCGGGTTACACGTGGGATGCTATGCTGAAGTATACCAAATGTGCTTTAGAATTGTTGAATGATGTTGATAAAATCATGTTTATTGAAAATGCAATACGCGGTGGAATATCAGTTTGTAGTAGTAGATACTCGGAGGCCAACAACAAGTATATGCCTGAATATGACCCCAAAAATCCATCGAAATATCTCATGTATTTGGATGTCAATAATTTGTATGGGTTTGCTATGTCGGAATGTTTACCTTATGGGGGATTTTCATGGGCGGAAAATATGGAAAATTTTGATGTGATGTCTATCGTGGACGATGCTGCGGAAGGTTACATTCTGCAAGTGGACTTGGAGTATCCGCGCGACTTACACAATCAACATAAAGATTTTCCATTTGCTGCTGAACACCGCGTACCACCCGGCTCAAAACTATCAAAATTGATGACAACGCTTTATGATAAAAATAAATATACCTTACATTACAGAAATTTAAAACAATGTTTGGCAAACGGTTTAAAATTGAAAAAAATTCACAAAATTCTAAGATTCAAACAAGCAGCATGGCTGCGACCCTACATCGAGTTGAATACACGTCTGAGGACTGCAGCTACAAATGCCTTTGAGAAAAATCTCTATAAATTAGCCAACAATGCAGTTTTCGGGAAAACAATGGAAAACATACGGAAACACCGGGTGGTAAAACTCGTAAGAAAGTGGGGGGGTCGTTACGGAGCTAAAAATTTGATAAATAGTCCCAAATTTCGCAGTCGTACAATTTTCGATGAGAACTTGATGGCTATCGAATTACAAAAAAGCGAATTAATCTTCAATAAACCTCTGTATGTAGGAATGGCTATTCTAGATCTATCAAAACTATGTATGTATAATTTCCACTATGGATATATGATTCCAAAATTGACTATTGAAAACTGTAAATTATTATATATGGATACTGACAGCTTCATTTATGAACTAAAATGTGGAGATGCATATGAAGAAGTAATAAAGGCGGATCTCTCCAAATTTGATACTTCTGATTATGCTTCAGACAATGTATATAAGATGCCCCAGGTTAATAAAAAAAAGTTGGGTATAATGAAGGATGAAGCGAATGGCAAAATAATGACCCATTTTGTTGGCTTACGCTCAAAAATGTATACGTATAAGGTGCAGGGGGGTAAAGTTGTAAAAAAATCCAAGGGGGTGAAATATAATGTTGTGAAAAACAAAATCGTTTTTGAAGATTATTTGGATTGTTTGAGGAATTTTAAGGAAAAAACAACAACCCAACGTTGTATTCGGTCATATGCTCACAAAGTTTTTAGTATTGAACAATCAAAAATTGCTCTGAGTCCACATGATGATAAGCGTTATTTAATTCCCGGTTCTTTTGATACATTACCGTGGGGCCATCATACTTTAGAAGGGTAATTGGGTTTTTTTCAATTTTTCAGATGAGATCATTGCGAGAACTAAGCATAAAAACGATATGCGAAAACGTCTATTGTGCAGCTGAGTTTCTCGAAGCTTCGCCACTACCTTGGGTGTTAACAAAGGAAATAATGAAAAAATACGCAGATTTCAAGTGGCATTATTTGTGTCATGTAGCCAAAAATGATCATCTCTGTAGTTTGAAGGGTATTGAATTTGTACATTGTGATAAGGATATAAAATCTTCATTAAAAAATGCAATATTAACCCAAAACGATTGGGGTTATGTTTTTGAAGACGAAGATCGGTATTGCATATGGGTAAATTACTACAGGATCGACAAATTTCGCTTGTGTGTTTGTTATCCATGTTTTTATAAAATCAAACGTGCTCATAGAAGATTGCAAAAAAGTTTGATTGTCATCAATGATCATTATCATGATGTTTATCCAAGTGAAGATATCATTGAAAATTTATATCAAAACATGCATTTTTGGTGCTACAGCTGTTTTTCTCAAGTGCTATTTGAAATTAAAGATCATGAATCTTGCGACAGGTCCCTTCATTCGCCTCCTAGAAAACGTCGTTTCAGAGATGATGACAGCGATATCGATCATTTTGACGAATATTAACAAAAAAAAAATGTTTTCCCTTCCTATCTCTCCCCCTGGACAACACAATTGTATATGTTTTTTTATGTAATAAATGATTATGTATAAACCTGTTTTGTTTTCTTTATTCATAAATAAAACAAACGAAAACTCATTTTTCATTTATTTCCAAATCTTTGAACAAATCATTTTTAAAATAATTTATATATTCTCTAAGAGCATTCGAATATAAACTAGAGTCTGATGGTATAATTTCAAAACAAATGTTCATAATTTCTTCAAACGTTAAATTTGTTCTGTCACTATTGAATTGGGTTTTGATAAGATGCAACAAGTTTTTGTAGTATACACAAAAGTTCAAATTATCCAACATTTCAATGCGATGTGACAACACTGCTTTATGTAACTTCAGAATGGCATCAATGTCTTTTTCGAGGAAGTCCAAGTTGGTGTCTCCTCTGGTAATGGTGATCTGTTTTACATCGCTTTCGATGAATTGTATCACATAAACAAAGTCTCCGCAAGCCGTTGTAATGGAATCATACTCATCGGGATATTCAATTGCTGCTTCGAAGAAATTAATTTTTATAGAATGTAGAATTTCAATGAGGGTACTCCATTCGATTGCACCGAATGGTATGCTTCGATAAGAATATGTTTGCTTCAAAGTGATGCATGGACTGAAGCATCTGGCTGGACTCAGCCCACAACGAATTTCGTAAGTATCTATAGGATGGGCCATCAGTAGAAGTTGGTGTTGTTCTTCACGTGCAGCCAATTCATACCTTTGGAGCGCTCGATTAAGTTCATCATTTCGGTTTTCGAGGGTGAGCGAATAGTAATCAGGACCATCATTCATATCAATTTCAAACGCGGTAGAATCTTGACTGCTACCATAACCACTATCACTGTCGGTGTACATGATCACACTCAGGTTGTAACAAGTAAAACTGACTTCAAAATACTTTAAACATTATATATATAGAAGTTGGTGGGGCGAAAATTGGAAAAATGTTAAAAAGACCCTCCACATCTTTGGCTGATGTGCGTATTTCTCATAAGATTCTATACAAAATCAACGTTTTCTATCCAACTGTTGTGCTTGCTATCCATTCCAAGCCATTTGACATACATTTTGTTTCCTTTTTTTTTCAATACTTTTTCCACGAGATAGATGTCAGGATTCACAGTTTTTTGTAACTCCTCTGCGTAGAAGGCTCCTTTGATTGGCACATTATGCATGTCTTCCAGCATAAAGGTAGCAGGATTCGTGATGTTAATTTTGATAATTTTGAATAATTCAGTCGTCCAATTGGGTGTATAACCTTTTTCAAAAACGTGTTTTGTTTTACTGATGCGCACAACATCACCGACTTTGAACTTTCTCGGTCCAGCTATTTTCAGGTGGTTGTATGATGATTTAAGAATTTGTTTTTCGTTGGTTTTATTGATTTCTGACGGTTTTACACCCGTCTTTGAGTGCCGCGTATCATTGTAGGACTTTGTGATTTCAGGCAATATATTCAACCATTTGTAGGTGCCATTTAAACTAAAATATTTGTAGAGCCTTTCTTTCAACGTTCTTATGACTCGTTCAGCCATGGCAGCCTTCATGACGCTGTATGTGTTATAGTGATTTATTCCATGTTTTTTCATCAAACTCTGGAATTTACTGTTGTAGAATTCTGTTCCCTGATCACTCTGTAGATTTTTCGGACAACGTTTCGTATGTGCCAAAATATCTGCAAACGTTTCAGCAATTTCCGCACCCGTCTTCGTTTTGAGAGGTCTAGTCCACACGAATTTCGAGAAACAGTCTATAACGACTAGAATGAGTTTGAAATTTCTATTTTGATGAGCGTACGGTCTCATTTCGGCCAAATCCATTTGCCACAAATCATCCAACCCCTTGATGATGGTACGTCGTCGAGCAAAATTTTTTCTTATTGGTTTATGTAGTTCGTGAACAAGTTGAACCTTCTCTTTGGAAGCCATATTACTGAGGTTGACAACGCAATACGCTTCAATATATAATTTTGGTATATAGACTAATTTTATGTCGTTTCGTTGTTGATTCTCCCCACAGCATCAATACCAACCTTTAACTTCGCTATATCAGATTCCATTGTGGTGATTTGTTGTTTAAAGTTACGTTGGATTCGATTTAGCTCCATCTCAGTTTTTTTGTTTGATGCTCCACATTGTTCCATGAATATTTTCATATCCTCATCGTGTGATTGAATCACTTGAGTCAATAACGCGGTTTTCTTCGATAGATAATCTCGATTATTTTCAATATCGGTTTTAAAATTCTTACCGAGTTGATCACAGACAGCAAATAGCTCCTTATAACGCTCATCATTTATTTGAATTGATTGAGTCAAGTTATCGCCAATAGTTTGCATTTTTCTTTCGAATTCTTTCGAAGACGTATTCAAGTCAGTTTGAATATTTTGCATATCCGTTCGCATTTCCATAGAATTGAAACTTAGTTTGCGTATGGAGGTCTCCAATTGCTCAGTGGACTGCTGATCTCTATCATCTATAACTTTAATTTTATTTTGGATATTCTGTAGATCAGCTTGCATTTCATTAACTTGATTGGTTATTACTTTATTCATTTCATCCACGTATTCCTTATTAGCTGCATCCGTACCGATGGTGGGTCGTTTGACATTACTCAATTTCAAATTATTGAAATCTACATTTCCGTCTGGCGTGTGTAACAAACCACCGCCAGATGACGCAGAAGGTTCCAATTTTCGCTTTTTGTTTGAGCTGCTACGTCCGAACTTATCGATAACCATTTTGAATATGTTGATGGATCTGCGAGTGCTGTCTTAAAAGGGGAGACGAATTATATTTGCCTCTTCGAGTTCACTCTCAATGGCCCTTATCTCATTGTTATGTGAAGTATTTCCAGCATTCCTAGAGGCTATCAATAATTTGAGGCGTTCACATAGTTCGTTGGGATCATCCCAGTAAATATATTCCATGGGTTTGTTATTATATGTCATTGCAATAGGTGTTTCAAATAAACCGCTACCCGTCGGCGGCTGAGGTGTTTTAGGAATTTTTGCACGTGTCGATGGCTTACGCTGACTCCCTTTGGAAAACATTGGTTTAATAAGGCCGGTGTACTTGTATTTTAGGGAACTCTTTAAACGACCTACAGTGTCTTTATGAGCACTCGATAAATCTAAAAGTTTTTTGTATACTTGTAAATCCTCATCATCATAATTTTCAGGTGAGTTGAGAAATATCAATTCATATATACCAGGTGTTCCTTTCCATTGCAAATCATCCATTTTAATGTAACCGCTGCGTTTGTCAAAATTTATTTCTTTTCGACCAAGGAACCATTTTGAACCATATGAATCATAAAAGGGGCCGTAGACCTTGTCGATTTCTTTGTTATTTTCAAAATGTTTCAAAATGAATGGTTGAGCCATTTCCGGATATTGTTCAATATATTCCTCTAGAACTTGTTCATCCATATCTGACGCAAAGCTCTGATCTTGCTTATCTACGCTAAAAACGTCTGCATCTTCATCATCACTGTGCGTACCTGCCACATATTCAAGGGCTTGGAATGGAGTCGTATCTCGCTCTTCCACTTTCTCTTGTTTAGGTTCAGATTTCACCTCAGTTTTGATTGAGGTTGCACCTGATGGTGTGGTTTTATTTGCTATTTTCCTTAATGGAATAGATAGAGGTTTGAAGAATTTTTGTAATGTCTCATCATCTTCAGATTTACCCAATTTCAAAGCCAGATACTTTTTTCGAATGCCTTTTGCAATTTCGTTTATTTTATTCTTTCGTTCGACATCAACCTCTTTGCTTAGTGGTTTCATGATTACGAATGATGTTATACACATCTATTACACATTTATATATTTATCAAAACCTTGACGATAGCGACCATCACTCAAATCGAAATCTTTTGCAATGACTAAAGTTCCATACTTCTCACACCAACAAGCAGCACACATTCGTTTAAAATGTTCAAATGTAACATCGGGAGAGACATGCTCATCATATACGTGTTTCAAATTCACTTCATCTTGTTTGAAGAGCACGATTAGATTACAATTATCCCGCAAAAGCTGTTTGGGTACCTTGCTGTACGTTTGTCCTATGTATATAGGATCAATACCTCGATGTCTGCCCATGGAATAATATTCGCGCATTTTTTGCTGTGAATCACACGAAATGTCATCGAATATGAAAATGGAATTTTGTTTAGCATCTTGGGGATTAATAACATTTTCATTTTCCGTGAACGGGAAATAATGAACGCCTTTGACTTTTTCCAAAATTTCTTGCAGAAACCGATACTTGGGTTGAAATAACGACTTTGAGTAAACATAAACATTTTCAAATTTCGCACCATTGGGATGGATCAACACCGCGATTACAGCGTTCGTTTTTCCACAACCACTCGGACCACATACGATAGCACGAAATGCGTTTGGTAACAATTTGCCATGTTTGCGACCCACCATAACATTATCATCATTTAAATAATCCAAGTTTTCGATAGGTAACGTGTTTTCTTGTTGAACAACCTTCATGGTGTGAGGGATGATGAAAGTGTGTGTATGTTTATAAAAAAAGGTGACACCTCACACTTGATGTCATTCCCAATGCTGACATATCAAGGTGAAGGTGTTGTCGATACGCTCATCAATAAGTTACCGTTCGAATTACATATACCTGGATATCAGTACTGTGGACCGGGTACTCATTTGAAAGAGAGACTCGAAAGAGGAGATCCTGGTATCAATCCACTGGACACGGCTTGCAAACAACACGATATTGCATATTCGCAAGACAAATCTCTCGAGGGCCGGCATCAGGCTGATAAACTTCTTCAACAACAGGCCTGGGCAAGAGTAAAATCAAAAGACGCAAAACTTGGTGAAAAAACAAGCGCTCTCTTCGTCACCGGTGCAATGAAAGCAAAACGCAAGTTTGGCATGGGTGCTACAAAATCATTCCGCAACAATGTCCTGGAAAAAATCCTCAAGGATTGGTCATCCCACACTGGCAGTGATATGGGAAAATCCATCACATTAGCTCTGAGAGCGGCTAAGAAAGCAGTCAAAAAAGCTGGAGGACGTAAACGGATACGTATCCCGAGAATAATTCCGCTGGGATCCAAGTCAGGTGGTATCCTACCTCTCATACCTATTTTTGCTGGACTTTCAGCTTTGGGTTCGTTGGTTGGTGGGGCAAGCGCAGTAGCAAAGACGGTATTGGATGCAAAGAGTGCCAAAAAGAAGCTTGAAGAGGATCACCGTCACAATAAGGTTATGGAGCATTTGGGTTCCGGACTATATCTGCGTAAAACACCTCGAGGATACGGACTATTTTTGAAGAAACAAAAACGTGCACGAGGTCTCTACTTGAAGAAACAAAAAAACTGTTGAGGAAGCTACCTAATAGAGCGTTATACGATGTGGAAATTGAAAAATTTGCTCGTAAAATGAAAATACCTAATTTTCGAGGAGTCTTTATGCGTGATACGTTACCAACGCAACCCCAACAAAGGGAATGTGCTGTGTTGAACTTGGACTCTGATGAAAATATGGGTACTCACTGGGTAGCTTACAGGAAATTTGGTATCATTGTGGAATATTTTGACAGTTTTGGCAATCTGAAACCTCCGCTCGAACTGGTTCAATATTTGGGAAACGGTGTTAAAATTATGTATAACAATGAACGATATCAAAATTTTGATCAATTCAATTGCGGTCATCTCTGTCTAAAGTTTTTACTTCGCAATGTCTGCGATTGAAAACGAATGTAATTATTGTATGAATGAACGATTTCAACATAATATGTTGTTTCTATTATTAAAGACATGCCGCTGATGGTACTATATCAGTCATGTCCATGCTGTTGACTCTGAAAAGTCGTTCTTCAACGCTTTCCATTGATTTCACACCACCTATTCAATTGGAAGATGATTCCGAATACGGTCTAGCTCTACTTAGTTTTCATTCATTCAACAGTATAGCAAACGTCAAAGAGGGTACCAAGTTCAATTATTACGAAATTAATAAGGATAAAAAGAAGAAGGTGAGGAAGAGTATCGATATTCCTGTTGGAGCCTACGAAATTGGGGATATTGAAGCGTTGATTCAGAAACGTATTGTACCAAAAACATTTGTTGACAAACCTGAAGAATTCTTCTATCTCAAACCGAACAATAATACGCTGAAAAGCGAAATATTTTGTCTACTATACGCCATTGATTTCACTTCGCAGGAAAATTCTCTGGCAAACATATTGGGATTTTCTCCGAGTGTTCTAAAACCAAACGTGCATTACACGTCCGATCTGCCTGTTAATATTATAAAAGTAAGGACCATACACATAGACAGCAACATTACGTCGGGAGCATTCTTCAACGAAAGACCTTCTCATACAATATACGAATTTGCTATTGATTCTGATCCAGGTTTCGCAATCGACGAAACTCCCAACCACCTTATCTATCTACCTGTATCACACATAAACGAAATAAACAATATAACTATCAGAGTACTCGATCAAAACTCTGATTTGGTTGATTTCCGAAACGAAGAAATAATAATTAGATTGGAGCTGAAGAAATTATGGTCTTGAGCTTCTATAAAAATAACTCATTGCCGTTTGCTTCATCAGTCTTTACGAAGACCTTCGACTGTTCCCGTCACCTAACTGCTGAAAATATAGAGTTCCTCAAATCTCTTGGCTATCATGTTGTCGGCTCAAGTATTCAACATTTTCCGCCAACCCCAACAAGACGTATCCATCCAAAAGGTAGACTGGAGAACATACTACCCATACGTGAAGTCTTTTCGAAATAATGATGTCATCGAAATCAACATCAATCAATCTGATGCTTACGATGCACTCTACGACAGCGATCTAGTTATCAGCGGAAAAGTGACCAGAACCGCAGGTGTAGGGCGGGTGACTTTTGTAAATAACGCTGGAGCATTTATGTTCCAATCCATCACTTATGCGCTAAATGGTCACGACTTGGAAAGTGTGCGAGAGTTGGGTATCGTAAGTACCGTTCGAGGATTTCTATCCTATGACGCTGATGAAACCAAACATTTGGCAACAGCTGGTTGGACTTACCCCCTCAACAATGATGACATTACTGATAAATTTTTCTCCTTGCGAATTCCTCTCAAACACTTTTTGAACATCTTCAACGAATATCAGAATATCTACTACGGTAAACATACATTCCGATTGGTTCGGGTTGGTAATGATAATAACTGCTTCAAAATTCTTGAACCAGCTACTGGTGTGCCTACGGTTCCAACTGAAGTCAAATTGGAAATTGAAAATATTGAGCTGAAGATCAAGCGAATTTCCCCCCATGATCAACTCAAGCTGCAACTTTTGAAAGCAATCAAAGCTGACACTCCAGTCGCGATTAATTTCCGAAAATAGGATTTGCATACGCAGCATGCTCTAATTGTTGGTGCTACAAATCAAATATGGGCCGTCAAGACTTCTTCGCAAATCGAAACTCCCCGATATGTTATTGTATGCTTCCAAGTGAATCGAGATCATACCAAAGTGAATAACGATCCAACCGCATTCAATCACATCGATATTGCTAATATTACGTTAACTCTCAACGGTGAAACTTACCCCAAAGAAATGATGCACTTGAACTTTACCAAAAGAGATATTTCTCAAGCTTATTTCAACTACATCCAATTTGGACTTAGCTACAAAAATTCCTCTCGACACAATCCTCTGTTGAGTTATAATGACTTTGACGATAAAGCATTCTTCGCTATCGATTGTTCCAGAAGAGATGAATCAATAAAAAATACCTCTGTTGACGTTAAGCTGGAGATAGAGACATCACAAGGATTTCCAGCAAACACTACAGCTTATTGCATCATAGTACATGATATGAAGTATGTACTCCACCCACTTAGCGAAACTATCCAAAAGTACAACTGATCTGCATTTGGTGTCAGTCTAACGTTGACGTTGGCGAGAATAGTTGTTAGTATATATCATGAGGGTAGCACTTGTTGATATCCAAGGGTTCATCATTGAACAACAATTCCATCCTAAGGAGATTGCAATTAGAATTGGTGCTCAATGCAGCAACTTTTTACTACGCTCAAGCGTACCGTTTTCCTCTTTGAGTAAAAATGATCGCCGAACCGCCTGTTACATGGAAAAAAACATTCATGGTCTGAGATACTCCTCTGGCTTTGTGGAATATCAACTGCTAGATGATATCCTCAAAGACAACCTTTTCGATGTTGATATTATTTAGGTGCAAGGCCATCAAAAGAAACAATTTCTGGATAATAAACTGCAACAGTTGAATATACGTACGAGAGTTGTAAATTTGGAAGAAAATCAAGACTCAATGTGGGTTTCAGCTGTCTTCGATGATACCAGTGGGGCTCCATCCTGTACACATCATTTTAAAGGACGCTCATACAAATGTAGTCTTCATAACGTTGATATCTTATTCAAATGGTTGTGTGAAATACTGCCTAAATAATGTGTATTTTTTATTAATAAAATGAAAAATTTGATGAGGTTGTTTTATTTTTCCAACATATGAAGCATCTGTAACGAACGAACGCACACACGAACGCACGCACGAATACACGAACGCACGCACGTACGCACGCACGCACGCACATACGTACGCACGCACGCACGCACGCACGCACGCACGCACGCACGCAAACAAGCGTGCACGCACGCATACACGCACGCACGCATGCATGCACACACGCACGCACGCACGCACGCACGCACGCACGCACGCACGCACGCACGCACGCACACACGTACGCACACACGAACGCACGCACGAATACACGAACGCACGCACGTACGTACGCACGCACGCACGCACATACGTACGCACGCACGCACGCACGCACGCAAATAAGCGTGCACGCACGCATACACGCACGCACGCACGCACGCATGCATGCACACACGCACGCACGCACGCACGCACGCACGCACGCACGCACGCACACACGTACGCACGCACGCACGCATGCATGTACGCACGCACGCAAACACGCGTGCACGAACGCACGCACGCACGCACACACGCACGCAAACACGAACGCCGCACGCATGCATGCATGCACGCACGCACGCAAGAAAACACGCGTGCACGCACGAACGCACGCACGTAAGCACGCACGCACGCACGTGTGCACGCAAGCTGATATATAGCACATCATCATGTTTCTATTCCCTTCATTTTGCGATATGCTTCCAACAAGTTCAGATATAGCATTCGCGTGTGAAAAAATAAATTACTTCATCAACAAACACAAACATAGATATGAAATTTATGAAGTGATTCTGAAAGAATGGGAACAGCGTAAGAAGAGCCTAGAGTCAATACAAAATACAGAAATCAATAATTCACATTACAAAAGTTGCTGTTGGTCATATCCTGATGTAACAGAAGGTCCTGACACTTGTGAATGCTGGTTCATAGGTCGGTACGTGGAAGAAGCCAAAAAGTTGTGAACGTCTGAGGCATTTGCTCCAAGTATTTCGAAGGCGCTCAAACATGGATGGAACACAATGGTGCGAAAATTGCCAACCATAATGTTCCAAATTGGAATTTGAAATGTTATGAAAGCATGTCAAATAGTCCTGTTCATCCTCAGAAAAATAAAAATACTTTGAATTAAAATGCTCATTTTATTGTTTATCGTTCAATACACAAAACAGTCACATGACAGTTGACTGATGACACTGCGACACACCGCAAATGAGACATTGTTACAAACACATCCTACAACCCCACCACTACATGTTTACAAATGGCCCATTTTGCATTACCCCATTTTGCACTCCCCCATGTAGGCATCCCCCAATGACAATGCGACACACCGCAAATGAACCATATCCTCACTGATGTATTTTTCTCCTACACCTTCAACTACACTGTGTGTGTGTGTATATTTTTTTATGTCTGCTGTATACAGGACGTTGACAAACCAACAACAAAATAATGGCACGTCAGTCGTATAGCCAACATTTTCATCTACATTTACAACGAGGTCCGTAGCCGAGTGTGTTCAATGTCCGCTCCATCATCTGGAGGTAGTCAGATCGATCCCCACGGCCGAGATCTTTTTTATTCATCAAAATACGCTCTCGTCACACACGCGATGAAATTTGAATTCGCGCGCCCATGCAAGAGTGACATGATGGTGTTCCGTGGTAGGAGGTGTTCCGTGGTACGATGCAAGATGGCGGATGACAAATTGAAATTTGACGCTCTCGACTGAGAAGTCCTCAACTACGTCACACACGCTCTTTCTCTCTCACACACACACGCTCGGATTCGCTCTCTCTCTAACACACTGTTTTCCCTATGCTGGTGGTAGGATCGGCATAGCTTATCTACTCATATGACCAGCAGATATAAATGGTTTTCTTATTATCAATCCTTTGAAGAACCTATACCCGTCAGAATAGGTGATGGTAAAAGTGTTCTTGCTAAAGAAAAAGGTCCCATTAAGATTTCATCAATGATCAATGAAAAATGGCAACCAAAAATGCTCATAGATATATTATATGTTCCGGATATCGAAATGAATTGATTTTCTTCAGAAGCAGCATTGGATAAGGAATTAAAAATGATTTCAGACGACAGGAAATGTATATTCACTAAGAATGAAAAAGTTTGTGCTGTTGGAATTTGACGGTTCAAGCTATACCAGATGGAATTTAAAGTCATTGTGCCAAAACATGGCAATTAAATAACAGAAGTTAACATCACTGAACATGTCGAAACTTTAAGACTTTGGTGTGAGAGACTAGCACATCAAAACAAGCAGCAGATTAAAAAGTACCTCAACAGACACCAAATTAAGTTTAGTTCTCTTAAAGACGACTTCAGTTGTGAGGCATGTTTACTTGTAAAACAACTTAGATTGCCATTTCCATCAAGTTCGACAAAAAGCAGCAGACCTGGAGATCTCATCCATACAGATTTGTGTGGACCAATGCAGAACGGATCAGTTGGCGGAGCAAGATATATGTTACTATTCAATTTTTCCCATTTTAAGATGGTTCATTTTCTAAAAAACAAATCTGAAATCTTTGTCAAATTGAATGTCGACGTCATTCGTCAAAGACCAATTTGGCATAACTGTCACGAAATTACGTTCAGATAATGGGTAGTATTCATAAAAGGTAGCAAATGCTTTTACTACAAGGGTATGTTATAAGCTACTTTCTGACAGTAATAAAAAATGTCTGTCCTTCAAAATGGCGGCCAGGCGCCATTTTGAAAGATTTTTTTAAATGGCATGAGGGGTCGAGTGATGCCTCATTAGAATTGTCTTTTGATTTTTTATACGACTACAAAATTTCAGACAAAAATATTCATCTAAAACAAAATGGCGGCACATTAAGTTAGAACTTTTATACGCGATTTCTTTGAATAAATGGCTTTAAACGATCTCAATTGAAATGAAAAAATATTTTTTGATATCTACAGATGTTCTCTATCCTTCAGAATCGTATATGGGACATGATTTCTGAGATTTGCTGAGAATCAATAAAACGAGGTATTACACTACTTATCTACTTATTTGAATTTTTTCTAATATGGCACCCATCTGCCATTTTGAGTGACAAGAAGCTCTTGTAGAAATGAAAGAATATTTTATCATTGCTCTAAAGCTCTTTAATAGCCATTTATTTGACAGGATCCTCTCGTGAGAGTTCTAAAATAATGTCCCTCCATTTTGTTTTGGACCAATATTTCTGTTTGAAATTTTGCTGCCTAATAGAGAATTGAAAAACGAATTGAATGAGGTATCAGTCGACCCCCATTCCATTTAAAAAAATATATATAAATAGAATTTTTTCATCATTGTCAAAAAGTAGCTTAGGAACTACCATTTAACCAAAAAAAATTTCAAAGGAAAATTCCACTCCGTTCAAAAGTTAACAGGGTGGGACAGACTGTATAAACGAAAACGTTCGAAAATTACTTGAAGATCGCGGAATTTAACATCTGAATACTGTTCCATAAACTCCCCAGCAGAATGGATGTGCTGAGTAAAGAAATGAGAACAATCATTGGCTGGTGATACATGCTGAAAATATAAATTTGGAGCTGTGGGCGGAAGTAGTCAATACGGCTGTTTACGTTCTCAGTAGTACTGGAACCAGCACAGTAGTAGACAAGTCTTCATTCGAGTTATGGACTGGTGAAATTCCTAGGACAAATCATCTAAGGATATTTGGTTCTGTTCCAAAAGAAAAACAACAGAAATGGGATCAGAACTGCAAAAGGGGCATATTCTTTGGATATTCCGAAAACCTCAAGGGTTATAGAATATTGTATCCAACAGAAAGAAAAATAGAATTTAGTCGAAACATCATTTTCAAAGAAGAATTATCACAAAGTCAGAGAAGAGGGCCAAATTGTGTTGAAAATGAAACACGGGACGAACAAGATGTAATGACAAGCATGATACAAAATGAAAATGAAAATGAATCGTCAACAGAAGACGAAAATGTTTTCGAAAATATACATGAAAACTTCGAGACAATTGCACAAACGAAATCGCTGAAATTGAAAATCCGGAAAAGAGTTTCACTCTGATTCAATTGTAGAAAGGTCCATGTACTCAAACTATAGGTACTATTCAAATTGTAGTTAACATTGGCACCTCTAAGAACTGAGTCATTTATTTGTTATCATCTATACAGGGTACATGTTGGATAGTTTTCATAAGTCGTCTCAGTACAAGTAGAGGAAGAAGCAAGAATTTGCAATGACATTGATAAAAACTATAAAAAAGAGACTTTCTCTTGATTGACACACCGGTAGATCCTTAGAAGACAAAATAAACATATGTAGGCTAATATTTCATACTAACGTGGGATATATTCCATTGGTCCAATCAACGCAATCTTTCTGTCAATGTAGCGGTTATCGATACTATGAATACGGATATTCCTAACATCAATGCACACTTTCGGTAATTGCATGATCAAGTACATTGAATGGGTTCGTTATTTTAACGAATCCCATCCATCAAACGCAGTGAAAGCATTTGATTGATGATTCCCTACATCATATAATTGATATCTTTGGTTAATGCTATATTATTGATATGATGATATCGCAACGAAGTATATTTTACATCAATTCAATGAATAAAGATCATTGAATTAATGAATTGTGCTTATTATTTGAATACGCTGTATTCATTCAACCAATGCATATTAATTAATGCAATGAAGACTATTGATAATGATGATAAAGTGAACTTCAAAGTGTTATTTGGAAATCATTATTTGGTTGGAAGATGATTTCCTGCATTTAAGCCGAGGAAATGTCAAAACATTGATTTTGTCTAGTTTATTGCTCACGGATATATTTTTCCCAGAAGTTTTTGTTCACAAGTAAACTACTAGTGAACAAATTTGTATTTATGCAAAGTAAGATATTTCTGATGCTTTTCATTTTGAGTTTCTAGAACAAATATTTTCTGGAATATTCAATCAATCAACTTTATTTATTACCCCAAGAAACATCTTTATAGAATGGACAAAAACAATTTTGTATTTCTGGAAACGATGTGAGAGGAATATTGGGATTGCAATAATTATTCTGGATGTTGAAAACAATATGAAGACAATATTATTTTATCGATATCGTAAATATCAATTAACCAATATTGACCCAATATGAGTTACTATAATTTGTTGAATATAGCTGAAATGCTATCAAACTTGGAAATACCATATAGTTTTTTATCCCTAGAATCGATAGACTAGAATATTGGGATCGCAATATTTATTGAAGATGTTGAAAAAATGGGTAGACAATATTGTATTATCGATACTGGTAAAAAATTATCAACCAATATTGATCCAATATTTCATGTGACAATCTACATTTAGAACAGGTTGAACCAATATTCCACCATTACTATTACTATTGATATAATATATTGTAGAATATTTATAGTCTAATTCACTCTAAAATAATTTATTTAACGAATACAATGATTCAATAACACAACACAATACTCTAATTTATATAACAATCACGGAACTATTTATATTTGACTTTCACTTCACTGACTGTCCGTCTCCGCTGCGTGGTTCTTCTTTTTATATTCACCGTTCATTTCGTGGAAATTTCGAGTAAGCCCTCGAATTGTCCAGATTCTTCTCGGTGCATAGCGCCTCGAAGGTCATATGCGGCCTGCGTGAGCGTGCATGCCAGGCATCGCCCACAGCTTCGCCACAATATCTATATTGGCCCAATATGAAACCAAGATTCAGCCGTAATGATGTACTCCCTGGGATTAGAGTACCTTCCAGTGACATTTTCGACACATTTCCCACCTCCCAGGTGAAAATCCAAAATAAACAAATTGTAGATATTGATCTCTTCTTCCAGATGCCGTTTACAGAATTCGAATACGACGATTTCCCTTAAATCAGCGCATCTTGCAAGATGTGCGTTCAAATTGTTTATAACGCGATTGTGCAAAAACTATAAATCGTACAGAAAACATGTTCCGCACAATTAACCTTTAAATACCGATGCTCTTGAGATCAACCTAAATGCCGGTACGGGGACCCTTAGGGACCCCACTCAAATATATGATTTTTTGTAAATATTTATATGTATTTTTTTAAAAAATTTCAAACTAAGATCTTTCAAATACAGTTTATCTCCATTCTAGTAAACAAACTAATAAACTCCTTCAACATGACAAAAAACGTTTAGAAACATAGAGATACTCATTTAGTGAATTGGAATATTATAAAGGAATATTCAGTTTGACAAACAGGTTGTACATACAATTGTTTGTTCTTTTTTTCTGTGATCTTCCCACACAAATTTGCGACAGAGGGCACACGTTGTATTCACCTTGTCGAAGCTTCGAGGGCACTTATAGCATTTAGCCCGTTTTCGAGAGTTTCTTTGTCAATACGTAATCTGCCAACGGAACACTGGTAAAAAAGTTATCTGTTGTTATTCCTCGCCAACTGTCATGATACGGTTGCACCAGATCTGGCACAACACGAAAACCTTGATTCTTCTCTGGTCTTCCTCCTCGGGGTTTTCCAGTGTACACCTGAAGGTTGCACAAGTATGACGTTTTTACGTCAGCGGCTGCCCAAATTTTTATTCCATATCGTCCAGGTTTTGATTTAATATACTGTCTAAAGGGGCATTTTCCCCGAAAACAAACCAACTGCTCATCAACCGTGTTCTGTTCGTATGGTTCAAAGGACATTTTACAATTATCAACAAACACGCTCCAAATATTTCTTATTGCTGCTAACTTGTCATGTTCCTTCCGCTCTGCTCTGGTTACCTTGTCGTCAAATCTCAAAAATACTGATATTTGCTCAAACCTGTCCCGTGGTAACGCAGCTGTAAAGAATGACCGGCGAATAGGTGTATTAGTAGACCACATTTCTCTGGTAGACTCTTTTCTACATCTAAGTGCACCTGCTTTTAGAAGTACCTCTAAAAAGCTATCAAGCTCATCTTTTTCAATAACTGACCATTGTTTTTTCTTGTTTGGATTTTTGGTATTCCACTGATCAAAAAGTCTAACAGCTTCTTCATTAGGATGACGACAAATTATTTCTTTAATTTCCGTTGTCAAAAATAGGTTAAAAATATCTAATATCGTATTGGCATCTTTACTATAATCTGTAATACCTGGGCGTGCATTTACAATGTTCCTTTGGCGTCTTCTAGTTGTCACAAAAGGCTGCTTATTCCATTGCAAACCCGATTTGGCCGTATAGATTGGACCATTGCCTTAATTCCTCTCTAAGTTCTTGAGGTTCCGTTAATTCTTCGTCCGACTCTACTTCACTTTCTAGTTCTAGCGCATCCTCAGTTTTCGATACAACCTCTGCCATCAAATCTTGAGCCTCCCCATCGTCCAACCAGTCCGACTCTTCATCGCTTTCATAATCAACGTCGGTGTCCAAATCTAAATTGTCTACTAATGCTTCGTGTTCTTTTTCTGTAAGTGGCCTGGTTCATTTTGACTGAAAACTATAAAAAATATGTATTCACTAACGCAATTTTTTTCATCGCCTAATGACGAATCGGGGTCCCAGCGGGACCCCACTTACTTACATCGTCTGTTACTAAACACTACCGCTGCAATAGGCTGAAGCATACTGACAGGATACCCATGACGTGATTACCGACACATACCAAGAAGCGCTGTTGCCAATATGTTCAAATAATATAAATATTTGTATTAATTCTTGCTTGGGGTCTCAACGGGACCCCGCATAGGCATTTGAAGGTTTTAAACCACCTATTATTTTCTTTCAGTTTCCGCAATATTGTTTGTCCAGCTGCAGATTTAAAAAAATTATAAATTTATGAAAAATGGTCTCTTTTTCGAGGTTTTCCTGGATTTTCTCAATAGAAAATGCACCGATCTGGTCGTATGAAAATCCATTTTGTAGGTTTTATAAATCTCTACAAAAGTTTTGTTGACTGTAAAACAATTCCTTGAATAATCTTTGAGATATTTCCAAAAAACCAAAAAAGTTGTAATTTTTTTCACTAGTGCTTGTTTAAAAAATTCCTCAAGGCGATTTTGCTGGGGCGGAAACTGGGGTTTTTATTAACGAACTATCCTATAAAAATTAGGATAGGCCGTTCGCGTCTTTAATAACAGAAAATAAGAACCTTTCCGGTTGCAGCCATGCTGGACATTGAACTACACCTGATAGAAATTGTAAATAGAACCTAACCGAAAGAAAAAATCAGAAAGTGAAAATTTGCATTTTCATTCAGATAGTTGGTTATTTCTCAATTATCCCGTTTCTATTTTTTTTAATTCTACCACTATTACTTCTATTTTCAAAGGTGAATATGAATAATGAGGCCAAAATTCATATGATTCTCTAATGGAAACCGGGCAATTGAGAAACTACGAATGAAAACGTAAATTTTCAATATCACATATTTTCTTTCCACAATATCCATCAGATGTAGTTCAATATCCAGCACGGCTTCATCCGGGGAAGTAGTTGTTACCTGGTAGATATTACAAAAAATAGCTTCTTTTAATTCCAACCATCTGAATGAAAATACAAATTTTTACTTTCAGATTTTTTCTTTCAAGTTATATACATATAGGATCTTTTTACAATATCTATAAGATGTAGTACAATGTCCAGCGTGGATTTAGCCGGGACAGTAGTTGATTTTTGTTAGATATTACAAAAAAAATAGATAAATTCTTTTCGTAGTTTTTTTTTCAGTTGTTGGGGAGTCATGTCATGTCATTTTCATCTGAGAATGTTTCCCTTTTCAACAAGAAAAGCCAGCTACTGGCATTAAGAAACAATAGGATGACGTCTTAGCTCACAGGGTTTAATATTAATTGTTTTCGCAATAAAGTGTAAAATTATAATATTTGAAATTGGAATCATAAGATATTATGGTCTTGTATCCATGAACATAACTCATGCATCAGCGTAAATAAACCTTTGTGAGTAATATACCGGCCGGTAACGACACATTTCTTGAAACGTTTTTTTAACGTATGCTTTTTTTAAATTAAGATTATTATAGGTTTACAAATGTTCTCACCAAATATCTAAGACTGCTCGCATGCAGCGGCGGCACCAACCAATTTTGAGTTTACAAAAAAAATTATATCTCTGAACGACTTTTTAGTGTACGCAAAGTGGTTTTTCCGACAGTTTGAACAGAAAAACCCACGAAAATTAAAAACCATACTCTTTTCTCGTGTAGAAGGCACCGAAATTATCAACTGAATATGAATAAAAAAAGGTGGTATCTCAAAACGATTTTTTGACGTATGCTTTTTACAGGAAGAATTTTGGTGTTATATGGATCATGAATTTCAAAGTGCATACAATGGTGTCGGGCACATACGTTACAATTGTTTTGTTAATAGGCAAAGGACCCCGCACGGTTCTTATGGAAAATGGGTCCCAGTCGAATTGGCTGAAAATTTAGTATAATGTAGTTTATGATGTCCTGATCAAATGTCTCTATAGGCACAACGAGATCTAATGGACAGTTTTTGAGATACAGGGTGTCAAACATGAAGAGGCAGCATTGTTACTTGCCTTTAGAAAATCAATAATGTGGCGATTATTTTGTTACAAACAGTTTAGGATAATGATTGCAATCTTAATATTGTCGACACAAGTAATAATGAAAAGTTCTAAGATTCCGTATACAGGGTTATGAATAATTACATAATGTTCATGTAATTTTTTTAACAAAATCAGTCAAACGCAAAAGCTCGTAGAATTGCAAAATAGGTAAATATCATTTGATTTTGATATAGGGTGATCTGAGATTACTATTATACAGGGTCACTCAAAATTTTCCTTTCTAGATGTATTTTT
Organism: Chrysolina oricalcia; assembly: GCA_944452925.2. Classification (NCBI taxonomy): domain Eukaryota; kingdom Metazoa; phylum Arthropoda; class Insecta; order Coleoptera; family Chrysomelidae; genus Chrysolina; species Chrysolina oricalcia. The sequence continues at coordinate 55,125,279 of OX101811.2, forward strand.
TAAATTTTTTTAGGAACATGTGTGTACAAATTAATCATAATGAAAAGTTCTAAGACTCCGTATACAGGGTTATGAATAATTACATAATGTTTATGTAATTTTAAAAAAAAATCAGTCAAACGCAAAAGCTCGTAGACTTGCAAAATAGGTAAATATCATTTGATTTTGATATAGGGTGATCTGAGATTACTATTATACAGGGTCACCCAAAATTTTCCTTTTTAGATGTAATTTTTATATTTTTTTAGGAACATGTGTGTACAAATTAATCATAAAATAAAAAATTAAATAAAAATGGTCAACACTTATGTCTATTTGTTGCATCTTATACGGATCCTGGTCAACGGCATGATGATGCTGCTTTCGCTTTCACATGAGAGACTACTTCATTAAAAATGTTGATGCATACCACAAAAAGCATACGAAATTATCGTTATGTGGAAGGTATCGATACTTCCGAGTACCAGATTTACAAGTGGAGTAATATCGATCTAGGCCAATTTATTATTCATTAAGCATTTATAATATGTGTATAAACATTAAAATTCATTGTCACTCAAACTACTCTTGTGGTATATTCTAGTCAGATTTATTGCTATATCTTTGTAAGAATGACAGGATTTCTCATCTTATGATCGGTTAATGTTATGTTATCCAATAATTATTACCTAATGGATGGTTTTAAAATATATCCTTGCCTATCTAAATGTTGTGCACCTGATTTAATCCTTTCGGAAATATAGCCCCATATTCGACAGATAATGAAAATCTTCGTCATTTTGGGCATTTGTTCCATCTTTTACAGCATTCACTCTTGGAGTAATACTCCTCCCAATTCTGTTATCCCGATTCTTTTAGCTGATGTAACAGTTTCAATATTATTATTTTAAACTCCAAAAGTTTGTTTTAGATAATTGCCAAAAATGCAAATCAGCATAAATGTACAGGGAGTTGTACTATTTGTCTTGTAATTGCCTGTATGTGTAATCTGAATACATATTTAAATTAAATATATTGAGTTTAAAGGTGAATATGTTATAATTATTTGATTTAACTATTTTTTGAAAACTTTTATTATATCTGATAATAAAGCCGGTCGTCACATTTAATGAATCACCCTGTATATTACAACGAATCAATGTATCGCCGATGTCCAGCCTTAATTCAATACCCTTTACAGAAAATGAAAATATGAAGCGCACGGTGTTACTAGGTGCGGTGTTACTACATTCGATTAAATCAAAGACACGCTGTATAATAGTAACCTCAGATCACCAAATATCAAAATCAAATGATATATACATATTCTGCAAGTCTACGAGCTTTTGCGTTTGATTGATTCTGTTCAGAGAATTACATCAAAATTATGTAATTATTATTGTATACGGAGCCTTAGAACTTTTCATCATAACTCGTGTCGACAATATTAAGATTGCAGTTATTATCCCTAAATGTTTGTATAAAATAATCGCCACATTATTGATTTTATAAAGGCAAGTAACAACGCTGCCTCTTCATGTTTAACACCCTGTATTTCAAAAACTGGATCTCGTTGTGCCTATTGAAACATTTGATCAGGACATCATAAACTACCTTATACCAAATTTTCAGCCAATTCGACTGGGACCCATTTTCCATAAGAACCGTGAGGGGTCCTTTTTTGTAATAACTCCAAACAATTATTCAATGTGTGCAATTGAACTATGTTAGAGATATTGTGTAAATAGGCCCTCAAAACAAAAAGCATGCATTGCGGAAGTGTATAACATGGTTGCATACGCTGAGAAAGTTGCAAAATAATGTATGCAATTTGAACAATTATTTGACGTTTGCTTTTTGAAATAGTGATTAATGACATGATAATAATGAAGAATATTCATTTGCATACAATTCTGGTATGTACATCAATGAAAAGAATAGTAATAATATTGCAAACAAATTCCAGTAATGTTAAAAAATGTTTTAATGTATGCTTTTTCACCGGCTCATTTTTTATGTTATATGGATCACGAAAATTAAAAAGCATACTCTTCTCTCGTGTATAGCACCGAAATTATCAACTGAACATGTAAAAATAAGGTGGTATCTCAAAACAATTTTTTAACGTATGCTTTTTCACATGCAAATTTTTTGTGTTATATGGATCACAAAAATTAAAAAGCATACTCTTCTCTCGTGTAGAAGGCCCCGAAATTAACAACTGAACATGTAAAAACAAGGTAGTATATCTAGGAACGACTATTTAACGTATGCTTTTTCACAGGCTGACTTTTGGTGTTATTGGGTCACGGAAATTGAAAAGCATACTCTTCCCTTGTGTACAAAGCCCTGAAGTTACCGTGTGACACAGATTCATGGTACACCCCCTTGTTCTCCTTTGTTTCTTTGGCCATATTTCTGAAATTCACAACATTGAATATGCTCACTAGAGGTCACTTTTTGGCATATTTGTAAAACGAATTCAACTTTCAGTTTTTACGGAAATGAAATCAATTTTCGATTTTCGAATAGGATACCCTGTGTATTATTACACGATCGATTAGGAATGATCATGAGGAATCCACCGATATCAGGTTTGATGATGTTATCTCTAATGCCTACGGAGATATCGCCATTTATTTTATCCTTAAGGTCAATGAGTGGGAGAGAGAGTTGGATTGATCCGCCAGAAAAAGTTTCTCTCTCCTACTCATCGAGCTTATGGATAAAATAAACAAACAAATAAAACAACAAAAAAAAATATCCAAGAAACCAAGCCAAAGCAAAGCGTATTGCTCAGACTTATTTAGTTTTTTATGGAAAAAGCAAGCAATGATCCACATATTATTTCTTGGAAATCAATAAATTGAGAAAGTCAAATTGTTTACTAAATAACCAATTGGACTAATTGGATCCCCTTTGTTAAATTTATCAAGTTAATTAAGTAGTAGCTATTGGTTATAGTTTTACGGGTGCAATGCTTTGTCAATTTTTATAACCCTGTATGAAACACTAATAATTTTAATTGATAAGAAGGGTAATCATTATTTTTACAATGAAGAATAATTTATTGTACTCGCTTAAAAAAGATAATGTGTATCGAAACATGTCGCGAAGACAATAAAATTGTGGAAATACAATCGTGTTTACCTTAGTGTCATACGCTATAGAAAATAGTCAGCTCCCAAATTACATTCAGTTGTTTTCTCAAAAACATCACGTGGTCTTTTGATCCAAACCTGATTGTGTCTACGAAATAGCTACACCTAAACTATATCAATTTTCGCGAAAATATTTCTATTTCTTGAAATCAAAAGTTCCAAATATTCATTTATTCGATTAATTTCATGTGTTGTATTAACAATAGCGACTTAATAACTACATGAAAGTATTCACAGTTCAAGTATTCTTGAAATCGTCGATTTCTCGAAATCGTTCATTAATAGAAAATCATTCATTCATATGTGTCATTAATCAAAGATTTCGAGTGTGTTTAAAAACATCATAAATGGATGGTCCACGGAAAAGTAATATTTCACAACCATTTGGTGTTTTTCATGAATGAAGGTGTCTTTCAGAAACTCTCTGAATTACCGCATCCGTGTCATATCTCACTACTATTATAGTAAGGACCAACACGACAGAACACGTTATTGTATAATGTCTGATGAAATCTTTGCTATTCTTGTGTTGATGGTTTCACTTGGGAGTTGGCTCGCGGGAGTCCACTTGATTGAAACTACATCAAATATGTTTTTTTTATTGGTATAGTCTATACTTGATGAAAATTTAATATCTATAATAAAACTATAGTTTATTATAGTTATTAAATTTGTTTTACTGTGAATGTTGCTATGAATGATAAAATTTATATAGAAGAATGGAATTATTACCAAAATGAATTAGTTTCGGACAGGTTTATTGAATTCTTTTTTTTTACTTGTTCAGTAGATAACTTCGGGGCCTTCTACACGAGAGAAGAGTATGTTTTTTAATTTTCATGATCCATATAACACCGAAAATCAGCCTGTGAAAAAGCATACGTTAAATAATCTTTCTTAGATACTACCAATATATGTGATCCATATTACAACAAAAATCAGCCTGTGAAAAAGCATACGTTAAAAAATTATTTTGAGGTACTACCTTTTTTTACATGTTTAGTAAATAATTTCGGGCCTTCTACATGAGAGAAGAGTATGCTTTTTAATTTTCGTGATCCATATAACACTGAGTCAGACTATGAAAAAGCATACGCTGAAAAATCTGTTAATTTCGAGGCCTTCTACACGAGAGCAAAGTATGCTTTTCAATTTCCTTGATCTATATAACACCAAAAATGAGCCTGTGAAAAAGCATACTTTAAATAATTATTCAAAGATAGCCGAAATTTCTGCAACTTTTGAATTTTCTTTTAAATAGTTCTACACGCCAGAACAGTCTGCAAATGAATATACTGTCAATGGGCCATATGAACTTTATATTCAACCCGGTTTTAAGTATTAAATAATTGTTTCGAGTTATTACAAAAAATTTGCATATTAACAAAATAATTGCAACGCATGTGCCTGCCGCGATTGTATGCTTTTTGAAATTCGTGATCCATATAACACCAAAAGTCTTCCTGTGAAAAAGCATACGTTAAAAAATCGTTTTGAGATACCACCATTTTTTTAAATGTTCAATTGATAATTTCGGAACCTTCTACACGAGAGAAGAGTATGCTTTTTAATTTTCGTGGGTTTTTCATTTCAAACTGTAGGAAAAACCACTTTGCATACATTAGAGAGATATAATTTTTTTTGCAAATTCAAAATTGGTTGGTGCCGCCGCTGCATGCGAGCAGTCTTAGATATTTGGTGAGAACATTTATTAACCTATAATAATCATAATTTTAAAAAAGCATACGTTAAAAAAACGTTTCAAGAAATATGTCGTTACCGGCCGGTCTATAAGTGATAATATAAAAAAGGCACTAGCTCTGTTCATTCAGACATATTCACTTCATTTTTCTGCTAAATAAATTGCATTCAAAAATATTTCCTCGGCAAGGAACTACTGAGTTATACATTTGTCAGAAAGAATCGCAGAGCGTAAGAATCCACTGAACCATATTTTCACAACACATAAAGCAGAAACACTACGGAAGAAAAAATAATATATAAAATATGGTCTACGGAAGCTGAATGATAAATAATTTCTAATATTCTCTTTCCTTCCTAGAGGTCACATTTTAATTAGCTCTGGAACTACAAAAGCAGAATTTCGGGAAGGCAGTCAACTTCACCCCGATATTGATTTAAAACATCCTTCGGCTATAATATTACAACCCTTATTCTCATGTTCGCAATTACACCAAACAAAGGGGGCACTTTATATATTACATCTTGTATCGATTGATGTTTTTCATCATCTGGCATTGTGTTCTTGAAGAGAATGACTTCACTGAAGATAAAAGTTAGATTCAATATAAATATTCAGATGATGATATCCGAAAAATAATGGTGAAATTATGCAGCAATTGTAAGTGATACCACCTTATGGCATGAGACTTGACAAACACTAGAAATCACAAAAAAAATTATTTTCATTTGAAAAATAATGCTACCTACCTTGGCAAAAGACCATTAATCTAAGAATGAAAATGGATTATGTAATCCAGTCTTCCGCATCAACCTATACAATAGGTATGTTCGTCGGCAAGTCTCTAACAGAAAACAACTACTGCCCCCTACGACCGTTGAATTATATGTATTAAATTCTTGGCAAATTTTCTACAAGAACTACTTTGCAGTGCTCAGTGCTCTTTAAATGCAATAGCTGTAACTATTTTTTGATTAAAAGGTAGGAACACCTCCTTACCGGTATCATGGTCTTGCCAATCATCAGCGAAGTTCATCAGGAAAATGAAATGAAAAAACAGGACCACCAAAACATAAACTCCATTTAATATAAAAAATATAAGAAACAATATAGAAAGTCAGATCATAAAACAAATAATGTGTCATTTGCTAACTACTGTTCAGTTGTCCTAGTATTGCATTGTTAATTTTTTTTACCATTATTCACTTCAGTCTGTAGAGCTTTCTGCTTCTGAATTCTTCTCTTCCGTTTTTTTGGCGTTTTCCATTTTAGGCAAATCTGTAAAACAGTTTTCCAGTTGCCTCCTTCTCTTTTGTTGTTATGAAAATGATGCTCATTTAACCATCTCTTCGTTTTTACTTTTCTGAGAAAAAGTTTTGCGACTAGTTGACCAAGGAAATATATCTCATTCCGAATAACGTAATCATTGTTGAGAAAAATAGTACTAGTAGAAGAAGTAGTAGTAGTAGTAGTAGTAATAATATCAGACGATAGCTAATGTCATATAACATGGATATAACAAGATTTCGAAAATTTTAAGATTCCCCATTTTGATATTCTATATAATGAACCAAAGTATAATCAAAACGATGGTGATTTAGTCTACATAAAAAGGAACATTTCATATTCAGTAAACATCAGACAATTATTTGATGTGAATCTGTTAGAAATCTCATATGCAGTTAATAACATTACATACTCACTTACTTGTTCCTTCAACAAATTTAGATATGTATATATCAGATTTAGAAAACTATCCTTACGATCCAAACTATGAGTGATGTGAATATATTGATGGGTGACATAAATGTAAATATTTTGAATTTGGCAGAAACCGCGGTTAATAGGTATAGACCAGTTCCCTGCATAAACAAAATATTGCGTTACCATAGAAACGAACAATAACTTATTAGAAGTGTCAGCGTGAAGTTTGACGTCAAAAAAGTAAACCAGAGTTAAGCAATAAATTAAAAGAAATACTATGTCCACCGAAATTGTGAAAATCGAAAAATTGGAGTATCGAACCATCATCAAGTACCTGTATTTAGAGGGGTTAAGAGGTAAGCAGATTCACGAAGATATTACTAATACCCTTGGTGATCAATGTCCTTCGTATGCGACCGTGAAAAATTGGACTGCAAGCTTCAAAAGAGGTAAATTTTCCATTGAAGAGGATGACCGATCGGGAAGGCCAGTTTCTGTGTCAGTCCCCGAAAATATCGATGCAGTTCATGACATGACTTTAACAGACCGTCGAATTGGGATAAAACGGATATCTGAAGCACTGAATATTTCATACGAACGCGTTCATCATATAGTCAATTTGGAATTGAGAAAAATTGCTGCAAAATGAATCCCCAAATGTTTGAATGTTGACTAAAAGCGTGCAAGGGTAGTAACATCGCGGTCGATCTGTGCTCGATTTGAAAACGATGTAGACTCCTTAAACCGAATTGTTACTATGGATGAGACTTGGGTACATTTCTACGATCCAGAAACAAAGCAACACTCGATGGAATGGCGACACTCCGGTTCTCCAAGACCTAAGAAGTTTCGTGTCCAAAAATCTGCTGGGAAAGTTCTTGCTTCAGTTTTTTGGGATTGCCATGGAGTAATCATGATTGATTTTTTGGATAAGGGTAGAACAATAACTGGAGATTATTATTCGACATTACTGACCACTCTACGGGAAAAAATTAAAGAGAAAAGACGCGGAAAGCTATCCAAAGGTGTTTTGTTTTGCAGGAAGAGGCCCCGTCAGACTATCATCTGTTTCCTCAACTGAAAAAAAGATTTAAAGGTCGTAAATTTCCTTCCAACGAGGAGGTAATGAAAGCTGTGGAGGTCTGGTTTGCAGAGCAAGAAGAAACATTTTTTTTGAAAGGTCTAGAGACGTTGCAGGTTCGCTGTACTAAATGTATCCAATTGAGAGGAGAATATGTTGAGTAATAAGATATTTTGACATTGAAATTTTGTTTGGTTCTATAGTAGGCTAAGAATTTTTCAATATATCCTCGTATATGTATGCTAGTAGAAACAGAATTTTTTTATTTCATAAACAACCCAACCAGCGGTCCAAGCTTAATTGATCACATATACATTAAAATTAGGAATAAAAATATTTATAAGAAAACGGATATAAAGACATACATTTTTAAAACTGATTTAAGTGATTATGATACTTCACTATTATCCATTAAAATTGATAATACAAAAAAACCTAAATATGAAATACCCACGTTACCCAACTCTTACGTCAACAATATCAAATTGAAACATTTCTTGAACAATGCAACTTGGGAAACAGTATTTCAAACTGACGAACCAGAACTAGAATTCACATGTTTTGTACAACAAATATTACTATATATAGAAAGGAGTACACAAATTAAATCAATGGATATGAGAAACCAGACCAAACTGAAACCTTGGATGACGCTTGGCCTACTCAATTCTATAAAGCGTAGGGACTACCTCAAACAAAAATATATAAAGAATCCTTCAGAAGATCATGAAATCGAATATAAATGTTATAGAAACTTTTTATGCAACTTAATCAGGACAACAAAAAACGAATATTATAAATGGAAAATTAATTGATCTGGAAAAAATACTAAAAAAATTTGGAAAAATATTAAAGATATAACTAACGAAAATACTCGTGATTCCCAAAATTCTGACATTCTCAACGATAGTAACCAAAAATGTTACTCAGATAAAGAAATAGCAGATTAATTCAATTCTTTTTTTGCAAATGTGGGTAAAAACATGTCGAACAAAACTATCAAAAACTCGTTATTTCTGCAAGCTGTAACTGAAAATAAAATTTTGAATATAATCTCTGGTTTGAAGAGTAATACTTCGCCTGGTCCAGATATAATCTCAGTATTTTTCTTTAAAAAATTTCAAAAGTATCTTTTAAAGCCATTATGTCATATTTTCAACCCAATTTTTTTGACTGGTAAAATCCCTTCCGCATTCAAAAATTCTATCAGAACTCCGATTTATAAATCTGGGGATAAACACAAAACAAATAATTATAGACCGATAACTGTCATTAATAACTTTGCGAAAATATTTGAAAAGTGTTTGAAAAATAGACAAGTTGATTTCTGTAGCAAAAACGAGATTCTTTCCAATTCTCAATTTGGATTCAGAGAAAATTAATCTATTGAACAAGCTGTCAAATAAAGTTTTCAACTGTTTTCAGGATCAGGAAAAATGTATTACAGTATTTTTATACTTAGCGATGGCTTTCGACACCGTTAATCATGACATTCTCTTTCAACGATTATATGACATTGGAGTTAGAGGTGTTCCACCCGAAATTTTTAAAGATTACTTATCTAACAGAATTCAGATAGTGAAAATCAACGATTCATATAGTAATCCACTACCCGTCTCCATGGGTGTACCTCAGGGGACAGTAAAGGGGCCTATTTTATTTTTACTCTATGTAAATAACATTTTCAATATCAGCAAATTCAAAGGAAAATTGATATCTTACGCTGATAATACCGCTGTAGTATTTGTGGGACAAACGTGGAATGAAGCATACGAACACGCAAAAAATGGAATGAAAATAATTTTCAACTGGTTAAAAGCAACAATCTATTGAGTCTCAACATAGACAAAACTAACTCGTCAACAAGAAAATACCAACCTGATGAGAAATTCATTAGGATCCACAAATCTACATGTGCAGAAAACCAACATTGTTTATGTTCTCAAATAAGTAAAACATACTCTATCAGATATTTGGATGTCATTATTGACCAATTTCTACGCTGGAATGATCACATAGATTATACGGTGAAAAGACAAAACTAATTCGTAAAGGACCCCGCACAATAGCATAGGAAATTGGCCCGCAGAGGGATTTGCCTGAAATTTACATATGTTATTGGTATTGAGTTTCTGATCAAATTAATGTTCTCATGGGCCCAATCCTCTAAGACCAATGATTTAGCTCTCAGGGCCGTATTTAGTATAGGTGGTAGATAAACAATGACAATTTTTTCTCAAGTCCATAATTTTTTATTTCCTATTAAATTTTAATAAAATAAGAAACATTGGCAAATCTCAGCTTTTGTCTTTTAGCAAAAGTCCTCTGTGAAACATGTTTTGCCCTACAGGACCGTATTTATTAAAACTCTATTTTCCACAAAAACCTGAATCAAATTGATTTTGTTATAACTTTCTCATTTCTTGATCTATATGTCAGTGGTTGATGGCTCGTTTGATAGATGAATGTAGCTTTCTTTGTGTACATAACAAAAGTGGTCGCCAACTTAATATCCAAGATGGCCGGCTTAACCAATAAACTTTATGTAGGACTTATCTTGAAGCTTTTTAAAAAAGAAAGTAACAGGAAAAAATAAGAATTACAACGTTTTGATTGTTTAACTTGGTCATTTACCCTTTGAATTATCTAACTCTATAATATAAATATAACTCTACTATCTGGTCTTAGAGTAATAATTTCATAAGTTTCAATACATTTAAAAAAAATGAATGAACCTGGATTTGTTAGACTTAGAGTGTACTCACGATTCAGAAGGAGAGAAAAATATCAAGTATGTATTCAATACACTATGCATGAAAACCAGCCTGACGAGAATAATGAAGATGTATTAATAAAAGGATACTACTGCAGTGCAATCAGGGGCAAGGACACCAGTAATATGTGATCCTATTTGTAGTATATTGTCGTATTTGGAATTTGCACGCAATAATCAAAATGCGAATTATCCATCGACTTCAGTGTTACAGCATTTTAAAGATGCCGCAAATGGTCCAGTGCAAGATACAATACTCCCGCATCTGTAAGTGTTCAAGTGTTATTTTGTTGATTTTGATTTTTTGTTCTCTTCCACAACTCTAGAAATATCGGTTTCAACGTAGTTTGTTATGAATTAGATATAGTTCTTATTTTTTCCTGTTATCATATTTCTTAAAATGCTACAAGATAAGTCATATATGGTCTATAGGTTTGGCCGACCATCTTCGATATTAAGATGGCAAAATAAGCTTCAGTCATCTCTCAAACGAGCCATCAACCACTGACATGGATCAAGAAATAAGAAAGTTACAACAAAACCATTTTTCTATGATTCACTTGGCACATACAGTTTTACTAAATACGGTCCTGTAGGGCAAAACATGTTGCTAAAAGACAAATGCTGAGATTTTGCAATATTTCTTATTCAATTAAATTCTAATAGGAAATACAAAAATCATGGACTTGAGAAAAGTGTCATTATTTATCTGGTACCTATACTAAATACGGCCCTGAGAGCTAAATCATTGGTCTTAGAGGATTGGGCTCATGAAAACATTTGATCAGAAACTCAATACCAATAACATAAATATGTGAATTTCAGGCAAATCCCACTGCGGGCCATTTTCCTATGATTTTGTGCGGGATCCTTTTATTAACTTAGAAGTATTTTGAGTAGAGCTGTCATACTATTGGTTTACAGTGCCTTGGTGGAGTGTATAATTCGATACTGCATGGGGTGGGTTATTCAAAACATCACTAAATAATTTGGACTTAACACAAAACACACTGATCAAAATCATTTTGAAGAAGGGTAGGAGACATTCTACAGAGTTACTATACGAACAAAGTGGTTTGTTGAAAGTTAGAAAAATATATGATTATCAATGTTTACTATGGATTTGTAGTAACCCTATTAATATTATTTCGCATAAACACAATACACGAATGACTTCCAATCAGGTAATTGCGATACCACGCTACAGGTTGAGTCATAATTAGAAATTTGTAATTTACTTTGGCCCTAAATTATACAATCAGCCACCACTTCATATAAAAAATATTAGTAGTTATAGTACATTAAAAAAAGAAATGAAAGTTCTCGTCAGAAATCATTATGATCAATTACAGGACATTTTTGAAAATGATTAAGCTAAATTGCCTTCTCTCTTTATCTCTTTCTCCTTCTCCCTATCATTCCATGCTGTTTTGAACTAAGTAGAGTTGACAAAAGAATATAACCAGTTGACCTATTTTTTTTTTCATTATTATTATATAATATCAATCAATCAATCAGTGACAGATTGATTGATGGCCACGCCACAAGCCTAGCCCAGGTTGCCAACTACATGCTATCCATGATTATGATTATGTATCAATAATTATAGTTGTAAACTACAGGAAAAAACATGTAACCGATGGATTAACATGAATTAAATAAATTTTATTTGATTTATTTGATTATTTGATTCCGTAGTTTCATCCGACTGAATATTTTTTCCCATTCCTGATCCGAGCCTGTCATACTGGCTATATGATACTCTATCTTTTCCTCACTAGTCGTGTGAGAGGAGCAACCTGAGGGGCGTGTCATTTGAAAGAAATTCAATACCATTTCTGAATCAAGGATTGTAAGTAATAATTACTTTTCACTGGTCGACGGCTGAACCAAACCTTCATTAGTTGACTTTGATAAAGCTGGATATTTCTCATTTCGAATGGAATAAAGCAAGGAAACCCATTTCGCGAAAACAACACATTTTAAAAACATTATTCACAAAAAAAGGAAACGCCTAGAAGAAAAATGAGAAAGTCGTTTAACTGAGTAAATGATAGATTTCAATATTGAAATGAAACACCAAAATATTTGTTCGTTTTGATGGTGGAACTGATCGAAAATGCCCAAAAATGGTGGAAAATATCCTTTTTGCTCATTTGAAACTCGAAGAATATTTTAAAATTATTTTTATCTTCATACAATCATACAACCCATCACCACACAGAAGAAAATTTGTTTTTGACTCCCTTTTTCCCTTAAGTTTATGTACTGCTGAGTAACTGAAATCATGAGGTGAGTTATTGAGGGTTAACAATACAATAAGAAAGCGATCGTTTGAAGGACTCAGTATGCATGGTGACGAGGTACAGTAAGATTATTTCTGTCTTAAGTTGAAAGAATACACATCAGTTCTGTAGCTTAACATAAAACATGGTAGAAGACATTTCTCGACGATTTCTCATGTGTAAGTAACTATTTAGTAATTTTGAATTTGCAAATAACAAAAATAAGTCTCAGTCAGGAATTTTGAAATTTTTGTATTCTATTTAAATCGAATGCAGTTCATCAAGAATTATATAAAAATGTAACAGAAATTTAATGTGGATAATACTTAATGATTCACATAGTAGGATTTTAACTTTTCAATCCAACAAGGTTTAGACATAAGTTTAAGAACTGCACAAGCTTTTTGTTAACGGTTATTAATATGGTGAGAAAATCACAAGTTTTCATCACACCATGAACACTCCCAAGTTTTTTAATTTATCGCTAAATTGTAAAGTATGACCAAAAATTAAAATCTTTGAGGAGTATTCTTGCTTGAACACTTGCGAATCCAAAAATAACTGAATTAGTGTTAGATGCATATAGTTGTAAACAATGATCAACTGAAAATGTATTAAGATTAGGTTAGTCATAATTAATAGCTGTTACCGCTTGATTCGCTTCATGCGAGGAAAAATATAAGTACATAACTGAGTATCGTCAGCGTAGTAATGTTGTACACGAAAGGAAAATGTCAGGAAAATTATATATATAAATAGAAAAGATATAGGGCCCAATATTGATCCTTGGGGCAATCTAGTACTCACAGATAAAAGTCTTGATACACTTTCTTTATTTTTTTTACTGCTTTACTTCGCTTAGACCGAACCACTCTATGATAAGATCGCAAACAATAGATTATCATTGAGTGTGCATGTCCAATGCTTTTGAGTAGTGAAATAACAACAACACAGTTAATTTACGCCCGTCATGATCATCTGTCTGTGATACTTACAAACAAAGATTATTATCAATCCGGTTATTGATGAGAATGTATTGAAAGGAAAGTTTTCGAAAACCTATTGTCGTTACAGTAATTTTCATTAATCGAAGAAACAATCTATCTGTAATATCGGCGTTGACCACCCACTAATCCAACTCATAGGTATTCCTTCCTTCCATTAGCTAGTCCAACTTAAAAAAAAAAACCTTTGAATAATAGAACAACAATTAGACCACATAAAGGAGACTGGCTCAGAAGAAGCAATAACACTAAAAATTAACGACCTATTCAGGTACTTAAACTAATTCTGAACGTTCTTCCGTCGTCTAAATTTCCCATTTTCTTTGTAGGGCTTCTAACCGATGTCATCGTAAAGTAGGAGGGAATAAATATATTTACTCATTAGAATTATATTGCTTTCCTATACAGAAAACAACACCGACATTATTTTGGTTTCCTAATAGCCCTTGTAAGAATTAAAAGATAATTAGTTAACCTTGCCCAGTGTTCTTTATAACGAACAATAAATATTTATTGTGCCCCAAACCACTATTTAGGGTATATTTTTTTTTGACCTCTGCCGAAACACTGTTTCTGTTAAGATTAAAAATGGTGGTTCTCATTCTTTGCCCATATTCCTTGTAATCTTTGGCAATTTATTTTAATTTGTACTATACAGGGGGCCCCTACAGCAACTGCATCAATTTATATATACAGGGCAATTCAAATTCGACCCCCACCATTGGGATCTCCTAAACTACAGGAGATACGTCGAAGCTTAAATTGGGGCACAGTTGCGTATTCTGGTGCTTAACAAAATACTGTTTTGAAACTTGGAAAATTCCGAGTATTTCCGGAAATATCGGCAAAAAACTGAAAATCGGAATTTTCGTTTTTATTTTTTTCTATCGTTATTGGACAACATAGCTCAAAACCAAAAGTACATTTTCATTGATACTTTTTTTCAGCTACTCGTTTTCATGTACAGATTTACTATCCGACGTTTCGTCTTCTGGCATTCATCATCAACTTTTTTTTCTGTTATGGGCGCCATACTGTTTTTTTATACAGAAAAATAGTGATTGTCATTCTGATTTCATTGATGTATACTTTGTTATGACTCGCACTTCTGAAACCACAGATATTAAAAACAACTTCATCTGAGATGGTCATGACTCCATCGAAAAATTTTGTTTAATAAACACTAGTTGTCAGAACTCATTAAACATCATAAGTTTGCACAAATACTTCAGTCGAAATGTCCTCATTCTCAAATGAAGAAAAACGAGATATGTTGAAACTCTAATATAAATTTGATAGGAATAGTACGAAAATAGCACAAATTTATTTTGAATTATATCCGGAAAGACAACAGCCGGATAGAACATTATTCGGAATTTTGGGCTGAGTACGGTGCGTTTCAAAAAACAGGAATGAAATCATGAGCTTGTAAAAAATGCACAAAAAGTATTACAAGTGTTCGAAATGATGACCTTCCTCTTGAATACATAACCGAGCTCGTCGTCTCAAATTAAGAACATCCCTAACGATATCCCTTCTTCTGATAGACCTGAATTACGTGATGATATTGTCTCTAAGTTCATCTACTGTGTCATATTATTGCTCTCCACAGATTCTGTTCTTTAAAGTGCCCCACAAGAAAGTATCCAAAACTGTAAGGTCAGGTGACCTTGCCGGCCACCTCACTGGTCCAGAATTTCCTAACCACCTATTAGGAAATCTTTGGTGTAAATATTCGCAAACTGCTCTTTTATTGTGTGGAGGAGCCCCGTCATGCTGAAACCAGCAGCTGTTATAATTAACAAGGGGAAACGTATCCATATTTTCTTCGAATTCGTTTCTTAAGAACCGAAGATAGGTTTCCCCGTTCAAAGTATTAGAGAAGAAATGAGGTCCAAGTATTCGGTCGTCATAAATTCCAGCCCACACATTCAAACGAAACCGAACTTGTGGTCTGACTTCTCTGAAGTGTCGTGGATTAATTTCACTCCAAATGTGCTCATTATTTCTATTAAAAACACCACAGTCCGAAAAAGTACTTTCGTCGGTACAAATGATGTTTTTCAAGAAGTTTGTAGGGTCTACCCTATTCGAGAGCCAGCTACAAAATTCCATCCTTCTCTCAGGATCACCTGGATGTAATTTTTGTGAAATATGTATCTTATAACATTTCGAACAACATGTTTTGAATTCCCTCCAAACGCTCGTCTGTGGCACATCCATTTCTGCCGAGACTTGATGTGTTGATTTGGAAGGATCTGCATTTATCTAAAAAAGTACCAAAAATAATTATACTTCTTCGAATATGGAATGAACAATTATTTTACCTCAGCGAATAAGTTACGTCTAATATTTTTTTCCATTCTGCTTCCATATTTAATTCTTGGTTTTTGAAACGCACTGTACTCAGCCAAGTGTTTGTCCAAAATTCCGAATAATGTTCTATCCGGCTGTTGTCTTTCTGGATATAATTCAAAATAAATTTGTACTGTTTTCGTACTATTCCTATCAAATTTATAATAAAGTTTCAACATATCTCGTTTTTCTTCATTTGAGAATGAGGACATTTCGACTGAAGTATTTGTGCAAACTTATGATGTTTAATGAGTTCTGACAACTAGTGTTTATTAAACAAAATTTTTTGATGGAGTCATGACCATCTCAGATGAAGTAGTTTTTTTTTAATATCTGTGGTTTCAGAAGAGCAAATCATAACAAATTATACATCAATGAAATCAGAATGAGAATCACTATTTTTCTGTATAAAAAAACAATATGGCGCCCATGACAGAAAAAAAAAGTTGATGATGAATGCCAGAAGACGAAACGTCAGATAGTAAATCTGAACATGAAAACGTGTAGCTGAAAAAAAGTATTAATGAAAATGTACTTTCGGTTTTGAGCTATGTTGTCAAATAACGATAGAAAAGAATAAAAACGAAAATTCCGATTTTCAGTTTTTTCCCGATATTTCCGGAAATACTCGGAATTTTCCAAGTTTCAAAACAGTATTTTGTTTAGCACCAGAATACTCTACTTTGCCCCAGTTTAAGCTTCGACGTATCTCCTGTAGTTTAGGAGATCCCAATGGTGGTGGTTGAATTGCCCTGTATATGGAACACTATAAGTGGATCGAATTTGAAAATTTTTCAAGTTGCTGTTGTAAGTACTTTTATTAGTATATGAATCCTAATATAGGCTGGTGCCAAAACGAATTTGGAACGCTTAAAATAAGAAAAAAAGTAACAGGCAAGGACCAGGTGGAGAATGTTGCTGACGTTTAAAGTTTGTGAAAAAAATTATTTAAACACGAAAACACTCAAAATGGTGAAATGGGGATGCAGTTTAGGGGTTGATATCAGTTTTTTGCGATTTGCTGCAAAATGTGACCTCTTGGCGAACATGTTCTATGACAAAGTTGTAAATAATGATAATATCGAAAGCTTTTGTAATAAACACTCTTCGACATAACCTCATATTAACCGTTAAAATGGTGAAAAACCAATTTTTCAGTATTTATTTTGTTTCTCTCGTACAAATGATTCAATTCACCTGAAAACATATGCCTTTTTCCGTGTCAAATATAAGTGATTTTTTCGCAATTCAGAAGACGACTAGTTTTCGATAAATGTACATTTTTCGAAAAAAATACCCTTATTTTCCACATACAATTGTTCTGGTGATTTTCTATATCCAGAGGGTCTATAAGTGATAATTTTGATTGTTGAAATATTAACTTTCAAATGGTCCATGTAAGTTGGTGGTTTATTTATCG
The DNA here is from genome assembly GCA_944452925.2 of Chrysolina oricalcia. Taxonomy (NCBI): domain Eukaryota; kingdom Metazoa; phylum Arthropoda; class Insecta; order Coleoptera; family Chrysomelidae; genus Chrysolina; species Chrysolina oricalcia. Next base: position 55,142,743 of record OX101811.2, read on the forward strand.
TTAAACCGCTTGAAATTGAGAAAAACCGACAACAAGTTTTTCTAAATTATGATTTTCTCAATATTTTCAATAGTTGTAGAAAAAAGTAACAGATATGGACCAGGTGAAGAATTTTGTTGAGGTTCCAACTTTCAGGAAAAAAATATTTAAACACGAAAACACTCAAAATGGTAAAATGGGGATGCAGTTTAGGGGTTGACAACGTTTATTTGCCATTTGCGACGAAACGTGACATCCTAGCGAAATATGTTTGAAGGAAAAGTGGTAGATGATAAAAAATCGAAAACATCTGTTTTCAACAACACTTTTTGACATAACCTCAAATTTACCGTCAAAATGAAAAAAAAACGATTTTCCGTTTTTTTTCTCGCTTATAAATGATTCAGTTCAGATGAAAATTTGTAGATGTATGCCTTTTTTGTGGGGAATGAGCATGATTTTTTTGCAAATCAGAAGACTTCGAATTATTTATATTTTTTAATAAAAATACCCTTCTCTTCCACGAACAATTGTCTTGATAATTTTATTTATTTTGAAGGAAATTATGGAAAATTGAGAAAAAAATTCTCTGAATCAAGATTTTCTTAATATGTTCAATGAGTTTCGACTGTCTTCATAATTTTTATAAAGAAAGTAGTTTATATTAAATTATTTATAATAAAAAATTGACTATTGAAAATCATTGAAAATATTGAGAAAATAACGATTCACAGAGACTTATTATCGGTTTTTCTCAATTTTAAGCAGTCTAACGATCAATAAACCACCAAGTCACATAGACAATTTGGAAGTACACATTTCAAGAATGAAAATGTTCACTTAAAAACCTTCGAAATACAAAAAACAGCAGAACATTTGTTCGTGAAACATAAGGGTATTTTTTTCAAAAAATGTACCTACATTACCCAAAAACAAGTCGTCTTATGAAGCATGCTCATTCAACACAAAAAACGACAAATGCTCAAAGATTTTCATGTGAAATGAATTATTGATACTCGAGAAAAAAATTAAATACTTTAAAATCGGTCTTTTCGCTATTTTGACGGTTAATTCGAGATTATGTAGGAAAGTGTTGAAAGTAACAGTTTCTGATTTTTTATTATCTACAACTATGCCATTGAATATTTTTTGCTTAAATGTTACGTTTCGCCACAAATCACAAAAAAACGTTTTCGACCACTACTAAACTGCATCCCCATTTCACCATTTTGTGTGGTTTAGTGTTCGATTTTTTTTCCTCAAAGTTGGAACCCCAACAACATTTACCACTTGATCTAATATGCAATATATAAATGTTACATCTTAATGATGATGACATTGAAGTAGAATATTTGATCAGCAAAAATTTGAAATGACATTGGAAGAGAAAAAGAAAAAAAAATAAAATTTTCTAATATTTTACAAGTAATAAACAAACGAAATGATATAGATGTGGTAAATATATTGTGAATATATTTTGATTTCAGGTATTTTATAAGTAATTTTTTGAAATGCAAAATGGAACTGCTACTCATAAAGTGTTCGGTTGATTTTTGGATGGCATTCGGTAGATCAATGTCCCTTGATATAATTTAGGTATAAGATGAACAACAGTGGCCCCAGTACACTCCCTTGTGGAACATCGGTATTGATGTCTTTATTGATTGGAAGAGTGTTCTTTTTTTCATGAAATGATTCTTCATTCAAAAGTTGACGATAAAGATACAGGTACAGACTACATGTCCAATAACATGTTCAATAAATACATTAAATATTTTCAATACAGAAATAAAGAAAAAAATGGTCACTAAGGCAACAGTATGCCAGCGCGTGACTACACTTCCTTACAGGCGGACAAGAATTTGTATAAACAATAATACTATAATATTTGAATATATGCTGATTTTTCAATACATGAAAGAGATTAAAAAGAATAAAAAATATATCATTAAGGAGAAATATTATGAAGGTTTACAAAATTATGTGAAAATATAATATTTGGTTCAAACTTACTCTATATTAAACTACATATAGGTCGAAATGATGTTAATAAATTTATTAGAATACAGTATTATATGTATGTATATTATAATAATTATATTCAATTCAACTTTGAGATTTCTACCTATTCTAATCTGTGTAGATTGAGTATCAAATGAATACTCTGTTTAATATCGTGACATCAACTGTGAAAAGCCATTTCTTGCATTATTTTTTTTAAATATTTGAAATTTTGTGTTTTTATGTGTAGAGGGAGTAAATTGAATATTTTGGGAGATACATAGGAAGTACATTTCCGAGTTATTCTTCTGCTCTTTTCAGGAATCTCTGCTATGAATTGCGAAATTTGTCTGGTGTTATATTTTTCCGTACTAACAGAGTATATTGAGTTTTGATCTTTGGGTATGTTCAAAAGGACTTTGTATGCGTACAGTTTCCTCAGTCGTAGTACATGGAGATCTTGGTACAATAGCTGAGAAGAATACCTTTGAGTTTTCTACAGTTTAAGTTTTATAGCCCTTTTCTGTAAAATATCCAACGGATTGTTTGTAATCTAATAGCTACTACCCCATGCTAAGATACCGCACTGCAGGATGAATTTAAATAAAGCATGATAAATAATTTTCAGGTTCGATTTGTTCATGAAATTTCGCAGTTTTCGTAAAATGGATAAACTTTTTCGTAGCTTGGACGCAATTATTTTTAGGTGTTTATCAAATCACATGCATGTGTCCAAGTTGATTCCTAAGTAATCAATTTATTCAAGTACTTCTATTTTTGATGCACAATTACATATTAGATTCATATCGCCAATGCAGTTATTATTGTGTAAGATTATTTCTTAGAAATATGGCTTTCTACGGCTTTCTATGGCTAGAATTCTGCATATTAGTTTTAAGTTCCTCCCAAGTTTCTACGTTCACCAGAACGACTGTATCATCTGCATATGATATGCATTTGCTGGTTTTATCATGGTCGAGTAAATCGTTGACATATATCAGAAAGAATATGGGTCCCATAACAGTTCCTTGTGGAACTCCAAATTCAATTGGTTGCGTAGGGCTAATACTTTCTTGTATTGTTACTCTTTGTAATCTGCTTTTTATATAGCTTTCAACCAAATCTTGTACATTTCCGAGAAAACCTAAGATTTCTAGTTTTTGTAAAAGAAGCTTATTGTGTACGGTATCGAAAGCCTTTTGCAAATCTAGGAATACATCAGCAGTGGGCAATGACTTGTCAATATCACTATAGATAGACTCAGATAAAGCTATCGTTGCATCTTCTGTGCATAAGCCTTTTTGAAACCCGAATTGGTTATTTTTCAATATTGTATTTTTACTCACGAAACTCACCCTTGTTTTGAACAATTTTTCAAAAATTTTAGTTATATTTGACAAAAGTGAGATTGGTCGATAGTTTGTGACTCTTGATTTATCACTAGATATGTATATGGGTTTAATATTTGAGATTCTGAAGTGTGATGGGCATTTGCCAAGTAGGAAAATGTTGTTGATTATATGTTCGAGGAGGCGGCTTATATAATCACATAATTTTTTAAGCAAATAAGATGTTAAACCGTCTATTCCAGGAGATTTGCCGTTTTTTAACTCTCCAATCGTCATTCGCACTTCTTCTTCTTTGGTAGGATTTAAAAATAATGATTCTCTGATTTGATATTTTCTTTTGAATTCTGTCAAATAGTTTGATTGATCAAGATCAATTATTTCAATTCTTTCTGCTAACTGTTCATCTATCGAAGAAAAGGATGTATTAAAATATTCTGCTTTCTCCTTATGTGTAGTTAACATGGTTCCGTCGACATTCTCAATATCACCTATTTGATTAACTTTTTTTTCTCACTATTATAGCACTTTTGATTGTGACCCAAAATCTACGACTATTATTTCCAGTTTCTATCAACTTGTTTCGATAAAAATCATTTTTTTAATTTGTATATCAACTTATGTATTGTATTTCTAGTCTTTATATTTTTGTCTGAGAGTAATGTTTTCTGGTGTCTTCTTGAGATTTTTATGAATTTTGTCTCTAACTTTGATTGCCTCAATTATTCCATTTGTTAATTTGGTACATTTGGTTGAAAGAGTGTTCTTTACTTTGGTAAATTATGACCTATTCTCTGAGTATCTGTTCAGCCAGCTGTTTCAGTTGATCCATAATATAGAAGTAAAATGTTTTCAATAGCTCTTTTGAAATCGAAAAATACTGCTACTACATATTTGCTTGAATCAATATCTATTTTTCATTTTGGCAATGTAATTTGGTATTTCATCTATTTTTGATACAACACTATCGATGAAAATTAATTAAAATCCCCAGACGAATGAAAGATAATCTTTTGTTCATGCACAATAAGCACTTGCAATTGAGTCTTCCTTGAAGAACGTTGCACAAATATCTGTCAGATATAGTTCAATCTCTGTCGTGGCATCAGCCAGAGAAGTAGTTGTTTTCTGTCAGATTTTTGCCTCATATTTTCCAATTGGTAGAAATATTTGGAGAGAAAGGGGAACTTTGACTTTGTCGATTTTATTCATATCGTTTACTTGTACCCTTCGGCAACACCATCGAATTTGTTCGAAGTTTCAGATGCACTTGTAGAAAAATGAAATAATACGAAAATATAAACTGAAATAAAATAACTGTATTCATGTGAAACTTTTTATTTTAGGTAGAAAAGTAACTTTTTCTTCCCGGGGAGGAAAAGTGCCACTTTCAACACTACAACTAGAAGCAAAAGTCAACTTTCAAAGGAGGTGTTACTGTTTACTCTCAAATATTCCTTACATTCTAGTTGGAAAGATCTCAATTTCTTATCGAATAGTTTTCAGAACTCAATTCTTCACTATCCGAAATACGTAATTCATGCGATTGGATCATGCGATTGGCACTGTTAAAAGAGGTATCTTCAAAATAATCCTTGAGTAATTTTCAGTAAGTTAAATCGTTCCGGTTTGAAAATACAGTTCATTCAATTTGCAACCCTTTCTTTTCCCGAGACAAAGGATTTAAAATCCTTCCCCAATGGATAAAACACTTAGAATAATTGTAATTCTCTCACTAATGTCCATCAATGCAGAATAAAAAAGGAATGCCTCCCAGAATCGTTTTTTCGAAACATTGAACATACACAAAAGAAATGAAATTTTAGCCCTATCGTAATGATAGTGATTCATTAAAAATTGAAACTATTTCAGAAATGAAGTTATTACCAAGTCAGTCGCATTGCATTTATTTGGCTTTTAATACATGAGAATTATGGTCCTTCGAGTCTGATCATAATATGTATGATTTGATAATGTAGAAACATTTCTACGCATTGATTTCTGGTGAAACATATAGAATAGAATATCTGTTTATTGAACAGTTAACAGAGTATAAATGAAATAAGACAATAAACATAGATTGACCCCAGAAGTCGGAACTTGTGAGGATTATATACAATGCTGTCCTTAAAAATATATAAAATATAAAAGGAAATTTAAATTAAGACAGGTCTGGGGTATGGAACAATAAAACATTAGAATAATAGGTAATAGTCGAAATAGTTATTGTATAGATAAAAATATTGAAAAAATTATTAAAAAAAATTATTGGTATTTATACACAGAGGGAAAATACACTTACAAACGGCGAGGAGTTATATGAAGTATAAATATTCAATACTTTCACCGTAGTTCTACTATATTGTGAATTTATTCACGGGTTTGGGATAAGTTGAAATTTTTTAATTCTCTTTTGAATTTTGAGGGGGATTTAATATTTTTTATTATTTCGGGTAAATAGTTGTAGAGCTTCGTACTGAGATAAGTGAAGCTTTTTTGTCCTATGGTTTTAGACATGAGCGGGGTTAGGTAATTTATTTGTCGGTATCTGGTATTGTATTCATGTTCATTTTTTCGTAGGTTTGATTGGGATTTATGTTCTTTAATATTACAATGCATGAAGAACAATTATCTTGGATCCAAAAGTTCAGTTTTGCAAAAAAAAATTGTCTGACGGGTAGTCGTTGTTCTTCCTGAAAATTATTTTTAAATTTTTTTTCTGGGTGGTCTCCAGTTTTTTAAGTATGGTTTTTCCAACTCCGCCCCAAGACATAATTCCATATGTAATATGTGATTCTACTAGAGAATAATATAGTATCTTCAGTTGGGTCACATTCAGTATGTCTCTGAGTATTTTGAACTTAATCATGAAGTGCTGGATTTTTTTAATGATGAAGTGTATAATTGTAAAGAATTAGTTGTAGTTTTACTTCTGGTTTTTATCATTTTGTTGTTGATGAAATCCTCGAATGTACTCCATTCGAATATATGAAACAGTCATATAGTGCAGGAGAAAAAATAGGAAAGGAACTATGTGAACTCAAGATGAATCCCCCCTTTGAAAAGGGCAACTTTCACAAAACTACTATAAACAATAAATAGTCCATTTTCAAATTCGGTTTTCTCGAGTTTGTAGAATGCATGGCTTGTGTAGGGTGAACTATCCCACAGTGAACCAGTTTTTATCTAAAGTGTTACTATTTCTTTATTTTCATGAAAATACCGTAGGAAACATATCTAACAAAGACTGCAAGTTTTGACACCTTATCTGTGTAACCAAATGAGAACTCATTTAATTGTTCAATAAAGTTTTTTAATTTTTTTAAATCCATGACATATGGTTCACTGTGTACGATAATGTGGATACAGTGAACCACCAACCAGTACACAGTAAATCATAGCCCATAGCTCAAATAAAACGGAGGAAATTATTCCAAAAAAGTTTATTGTTTTTTAATAATTTTACATATACAAATTGAAATAGAAAATTCTTGAATTACATAATCGGTGCAAGAAAAACTACTAACAAAAATAAATCTAGGAAAAAGTGGAAACAAACATTGAATATTATTTCAAATCAAAATTAAGAAGAACCTTTTGAAGTAAAATCTTTGGAAAACAATATAGTCATTTTAATATTTGGAAAATACAAAAAAAAAGATGACATGAAGACAGTGAGACAAATAAAATTATAGAAAATTTCAAGATCTAGCGAATATTGAGACCGGAAAAGTCAATGTTGAAAGAGTAGAAGGAATTTTTGCACCTGAAAGTGGTGCCATGGTCTAATGGTTTTTGTAGAATGATTTTGACATCCGACTTTGATACTGTAGATAAATCGGGAATGTCAGGAATGGAAAACACATATTGTGTTGGAGATTTTTTTCTTAAGAAACTCACATCATATTCACCTTCTTGGACTGCTAAAACTTCCGCTAAATAGTAAATTTTATCTTTTTTCCTTGAAACTCAACCAGAACAAACTCTCCTTCTACAGGATCTCTGGTGAGATTCCTTAACTGATTTTTTGCAATAGGGATAGTATCTCCATCCGAATTTTCATCAAATTCATCTGTTATATCACTTTCCAAAATCATGAAAGTATCAGACTCCGAAGTAGAACTATCCTGTAAAACTTTCCTCACAACTTTTTTTCCTTTTTTGTTGGCGCGAGCAATTTTTGTTTCCATTTTTCGCTTCTTTGCTTGTTTCTCGTTTTCAATCTGTTCCTTTTCTGGAGTATCAGTTGCTATCATACTCCTACCCTTCTTTCTATTCTTCCTTATATTTTTTCTGGGTTTTGCTTTGATAGGTGGACGGAATTTGGTCAGATCTATGAATTTTTTGTGATCTGTTTTTGACGATTCATTTACTGATGAATTTTCTCGGGTAGCAATGTTTTCTTTTTCTGATCAATCGGGTTCCATATCCATAGATATGTTGTCAGCCGCAACAGAGGTAGAATCAATTTCCTCATGTTGTGGGCGATCAGTGACTGTGATTGATAAAAAGTCGATTTCTGTATAAATCGTTCTATCAAAAGAAACAATTCCGTTTGCTTTGAAACTATTTACTATCATGGTTTTTAGATATGCTTCACCGATTAAAGTACCCACTTCATGAATTGTTACTGGTTGGCCGGGATTTCTCATCATCCAAGAGTCCATGGCAGCATTATAAAAGGATTTGAATGGCTTGAATAACCCAACATCGATAGGTTGTGTTTTATGAGAGGAATGAGGTGGTAAAGTGAGTATCGTAACTCCATGTGATTTGGCCAGATTTAAAGACTCTACTGACAAATGTCATTCATGGTTGTCCAATATCAACAGAGATAGATTGTCCATTGAAGAGAATCTACATTTGATGGAATGTTTCACGACTTCATGAAATAATTCTTAATTCATCCACCCGCTCGGTGCGGCCAAACCCAGAGTACCAGGGGGGGCTCCATTAGTCATGTAGTTCTTGAAGTTTTTTCGAGGGAAAATTATAACTGGTGGAAGTGAATATCCACTGGCACAAACAATAGCACATTTTGTGCACAACGTTCCCCTTTCGCCACTTGTAACTTTCGAGAGACATCATATTCCTTTCGGTGGCTATTAAACAGTGGTTGTAGCCTTTTCATCCAAATTATAGACGAGTGTTCAATTAGCAAAATTAGGATGGTGTTTTAAAACATCTTCTAGATTTTGAAAATATTTATCGATGCTATGACGATTAAAGCCTGTAGCTCGAGCCAATCTACAACTTTCCGGTACTCTTAGACTTACCGACATCTGGATGACGAACCCGAAAACATCGAAACCATTCGAGTCCCGCTATCTTATTTTACGAGGCATTTTTCGGCGAGCCATGCTGCAAAATAAAATAAAAAACATTAATTAAAATTACTGGAGTCAAGTAGTACACAGTGAATCAATGTTTCACTGTGTAACACCTCACCTTGGTTTACTGTTGGACCCAAGGTACAAAATCATTTGATGGTTATAAATAAGAAGTAACCATTTGTTTAATCAGGCATTTGCTATCGATCAATGTCCTACATAGAGCTGTTATCCAAATGAAATCTCAATTTCACGTTTACAAAGTGTAGTTATCTAACTGGAACAAAAATATTGAGAGAATTTTATTTTTTACGTACCTGGGTAAAGCACTTATTCCGCTACATAACTTATTCATTCAAATGTTCGAGCGATATTGATAGGTTGATGGGTAGTGGGGAGGTAGACGCTTCAACCACAGCAATCGGTTTGTTTATTGCTAGCAACTGCGCAGTATATTCGACTGATCCACTGCGGGACATGATTCACTGTTGGACACTCCACCCTACTGGATTTTGACTTTCAAAGCAGAACATTGAATAGTGGCTACTCTGATGACAACTGCTCCCAGATGAACCCCCACAATGCGGCCTATCGTTCATTTCAGGGGCGGCAGATTATCATCCATCAATTTGAAGTTGTTACTAACAATTAAAATTATCTTATCTAATACATTCAAATATATGAAGTCGCAGTTCTTCTTTGGTAGGCATTGGAGTACTGTGCACCCTTTCTTTTTGAATACCCTAAACGGATTTAGAACAGGTGATCTCGGTGGCCAAAGCCACGGCCCTAAATGCCCATACCAACGATGGTAAAAGTTTTTTTAAAGTTTCTTGGAAAATTCCTGTATGGGATGAACCATCAGTTCCTATATTCCTCTGAAGGCAAAGTTTAGAGAGAATCTTCAACAGTCGTCATTAGTATTTAGAGATTTCTCTCAGCATTTTGTGTGTCATTATTGATAAAAGAGCCAATTTCATTGTTCTTCAAAATACAGAAGACATTTAGTTTAAACTTTTCTTGAAACCCCATTTCTTTTGTCACATGAGGATTATGATCAGCACAAAAATGCTTATTCCTTGTATATCCCATCACTCGTAAATTTTGATTCGTCATTCCAAATTATTTTGACAAAAATTTCCTATCACCATGTGTGAGTATTAAAAAGGATTTGCAAACACGCACTGTACGTTCAAAGTCTACTGCTTTGAGAGCTTGAACTATGGTAAATTTATACGGATGCATTTCGGTATTTTCCAAAATTTGTTGTACTGAAGCATGTGATACAACCAATTCAACTTCTGCACTACAAAATGCATGCTTCTGGATATGCATCAAAATATGCCAAAACGTTAAGAATATTGTCCTCCTTTACCATAAAAGGTTTTAGTTATGTTGGAAGCACTTTTAATTTTGAGTCGTAGTTATGAATTTATTTTGTAATCTCACAAACTCCCTTTTGTTCATAGGCATTAATTCTGGATATATTTGGTTCAATTTTCTGTTCTGTTGATGGCATTGTTCGTGTATAATAAATAATAATTTCATAAGAACTTCATTTGGATAATCATTAATTGCATTTATTTTGTGAGATTTTTTGAAACACCGTCGATATTATTATATATAGTTATAGTTAAACTATTTATAAATTACTTGTATAAGTCATCAACCTGTCTTAAGCTTGATATTTCCAAACGGCTACCTAAAATTAAATTATTTAAAAAATCTTTCTCAAAGAAACAGCTTTATTGAGAAAACATGATGTAACAGAGTGGACCAATTCAACATCACTAGTTTCATTTCAACTCTTTCCCACATTTATAGTTGTTGTTCTAATCTAATGTAGAGTTAAATACTCAGAGTTGAATCACTCTGGAATATTGTGAATCGTTTTTAACGACACTAACTAGACTGAGACTCAACATTTAGTCATAGTACGTGTGTTATCTTCGAAAGTTAATCTTATCACGTTAGATGTAATATTTCCAGAAAGTTTAAATTTCTCACAGAACAACAAAATGTAACAATCTTCAAATATAAGTGAATGAGAAACAAATTCTCATTCAGGTCTGAGTTTCACTAAAATTAAAATATATATGAACTAAAAACTCGTTGGTGAGTACCTAAGGAAAATATCATCTGTTTTATGAAAAAGAAAGAAAAAGAAAAGAAAAGAGATTCATCATTGTTCATTACCATAAGTTGAAACGTTGATGGAGAAAATCAAACATTTCATGAATATTCATCTTTTATTGATAAAGATAAAATTATTCAACGCAAAGTCTTTTCAAAATGAATAAATAGTCAAAGATCAAATAAATAGTTGAAAAACAAATCTATACTTGGGAACCAATTACTACGAACTTGACTCATCCCCTTGGAGTAAATGGTAGGGTTCTTTGTAAAAGACTGAGGATAAACTTCTTGCATTGAATGCGTTTCCTTCGTTTAACTCGAATACCTCTAGATGATCAAGGAATAATAAGGTAATCAACCCATTTGTAATAAAGAAAGATGAGTTCGGTATTGTGAATATCCATAATTTTTTCAAAATAAGGGGTACCGGCGTCATTGCCACAACAAACAACAAGAGACAAAGGACCCCGCACTTTTTATAGGTAAAATGGTTCTCGTTGAAATTGTCTGAAATTTTGGTATATTTTAGTATTTGATGTACTGATTGAACATGCACAATCGCAAAGTTCGTTGATGGATAGATTGTGAAATACAGGGCGTTCAAGATAAAAATCAGTAATTTTTATTTAATTATTGCCAAATGCATTTTTTTTCTCTCTTATCATCAACGTATCTTCATATTACTGAATATCATTCAGATGGTGCAGATTATATCATTATGTGCAGAGTGAAAAATAAAAACATTTTAGTAATGTCTGAAAATTCAATGTAATAATGAAATATTGATAAAATTATTTTGGCAAGCAATATACTATTCTTATTCCATCATTAATCACAATTCATACATGTCGTACAGGGTGATTTGAAAAATTGGTGATATAAATGGCCGGTTCTTTCGTACACATCCTGTATATTCAACTGAATTATCATCTTCCGAAGATAGCGTATAAACATGATATCGTTTGGATATATAGGGAGATAAAAATTAGAAAATATCAACGTTTCAGAAAACACTCTGTAATTCACGATTAACTAGGTGAATTTATTTTATTATTTTTAATTATATTCATCATTCTCTCCTCAACACTGTTCCAAAAATTTAATTTCCTACCATGACTAGTTTCATAGTTATCAATTGAGAAACTTATTACCATTTGCGTGACTAGTTCGAGCCTCATCATTGGGATCTCGGATCAGAAGAGATACGAGGTAGGTTAAATAGAGGCAAAGTTGCGCAATTTGGTGCTCATTGAAACACCGCTTTCATATTTGAAAAATTCCGAAGATTTTTGGAAAAAACCGATTATTCGCGATTTAATTTTAATTTGAATAGATATAACAAAACAAATTTCACATTCTCATTGCTTCTTTTTCTGTTCTACAAGACGGTGTTATCAGATTTTCAAACAGACGTTTCGTATTTGAGCTGCCATCATCAACTTTGTTTTTTTAAATACGGCCCTGGATTTTTTATTATAGATTTTGAAAGTTTCTAATGTCCCAAAACAAATGATGTATCGCACCTATTCTAAAAGTTTATATTAATAGCATTTTTCATAAGAACTCATGAGTTAGAGAGACACAAAAATTTGATTTTTAATAGAGTTAAAACAAACTTTTTTGCAATAACGCACTGCATAAAACTCAAAAACTAACATAAAAGTGGGTGGTTAATAAATAATATAATTGAAGTGTCATCCCTCAAACTCTAGGCCCTAGGCTATATTTACAAAAATAATTGCATTTTATGGCAGTGCATCGTGCAGTCTGGCTATCTTAGTTCATTTGTTAAAGTTTAAATTATCCAATATTTTGACATGATAAGGATTTATTATATTTCGAATCGAAATTCAAAAACGACTTGTGAGCGCTATTTGTTGGAATATCCAGAAAGACGGCAGCCGCATTATAGTTATTTTGCTAATATTGATAATAATTTAGCTCTGTACGGAAGTTTTGTTAAGCCAAGGGTTGAATATGGAATACGAATCGATCCAGAAGAGGAACAAATTATCTTGAACACTGTAAGTTTGAAAACTGTTACAAAGTAGAAAGTAAAATGAATAGTTTTAAATAATTTTTTGAGGCCAATTATAATCCTCGAGCTTCAGTTAGAGTTTTCTCAGAAGAAGTAGGATTACCGCGAATGAGAGTTTGGAGAACTTTAAATAAGCGTGGATATAAACCTTACAAAATCCATATTAGTCAAACACTAAGACCTGGCGATGCTGAGAGACGATTAGAATTTTGTAACTGGTTGCAAAATAAAATTAATGAAAATGATGACTTCCTAAATAAAACTATATGGACAGATGAATGCAGATTTTCAACAGATGGTATATTTAACAGTCATAACGAACACTATTGGTCAATAGAAAACCCAAGGCAGAATAAAGAAGTAAGACCTCAGGGACGACAATCATTTAACGTATGGGTCGGTATGTGGCTCAATAAAATTATCGGCCCGTTTTTTATTCAAGGAAAATTAAATTCCGAGAGATATGCAGAATCAATAAGGACCAATATATTGGATTCCTTAATGAAAGAACCTTTGGGCGTATTACGTCAACTATGGTGGCAACAAGACGGTGCACCTCCTCATAATGGGAGATGTGTTAAAAATTTATTAAATGTCCCGTACGTTGGCCAGCTAGAAGCCCCGACCTAAACTCTCTAGACTACTTTCTTTGGGGATTTCTCAAAAACCGTCTTTATCGAAACACGCCACAAAATCTTGAAGTATTACGACAAGACCTAATAAGGGAGATCAGGGCTATCCCTGCAAGGATCATTCAGCGTGCCATCCATAAACTTCACAGACTGAAAATGCATTCAAGCAGGTGGATTACAATTTGAATATTTGCTTTAACTTTCATTGGGTATTCAATTTTATAGTTTTTGTTTGACTTTTTTTGGAATAATTAAAACATCATGCCTATTGTTGAACATCACACATTGTTTTATATCAATTTTTAGGAGCTTCTGAGGTCCTTAAAACAATGATGATTTTTCGAAAAAATTATTTTAACGATGTCCTGCTGAGATCTTACCAAAAATCTATTCTCTGTCTCTCTCTAACACATGAGTTCTTATGGAAAATGCTATTAATATAAACTTTTCGAAAAAGTGCGATTCATCATTTATTTTGGGACATTAGAAGATTTTAAAATCCATAATAAAAAATCCAGGGCCGTATTTAAAAAAACAAAGTTGATGATGGCAGCTCAAATACGAAACGTCTGTTTGAAAATCTGATAACACCATCTTGTAGAACAGAAAAAGTAGCAATAAGAATGTGAAATTTGTTTTGTCATATCTATTCAAATACACAAAAAAATAAAAATTAAATCGCAAATAATCGGTTTTTTCCAAAAATCTTCGGAAGTATTCGGAATTTTTCAAATATGAAAGCGGCGTTTCAATGAGCACCAAATTGCGCAACTTTGCCTCCATTCAACCGACCTCGTATCTCTTCTGGTTTCCGAGATCCCAATGATGAGGCTCGAATTTGGGACACCCTGTACATTCTGCTAGTGGCCTAGATTTTTCTCAATTAATGAAACGTGAGAATGTAGAGATGCAAATAAATGTGAAAGGGGGTGAAGATTAGAGATAACAATCACATCAGATATATGAATTTAGTTATGTAAGGTACAGATAGTTAAGTGAATTATTTTGGTTTACGCTTTGTCGGGATTAAAAACGAACTATCTGGGAAAAGTGAAAATGATTAATAAAATGCTTTTATTTTTTTAATCTGGAAAGCGACGGTTTTTTTCTGATTCGTGTTCCACTTGGATAGAAGTTTCTATGATTTTTATATTTGCTGGCCATCAATAGAGCCACATGGACATCTATTATATTTCATCAATATAGGTAATTCAATACACAAAGGTAATAATAATTACCACTGATGGAACTAATAAAACTAAACATAAGTACTCAGGGAGGCATGAATAGAAATAAACATATCATACTGGGTGTTTCCGAAATTGGTGCGATAAATATAATGGGATGCAAGAATTTGTTTTTACATTTTAAAAACAATTTCCTTCAATTAGTTATGCAAATGGTAATAAGTTTTTCAATTAATAACTATGAAACTGTTCATAGTAGGAAATTGAATTTTTGGGACAGTGTTGAGGAGAGAATGATGAATATATTAAATAATGATAAAATAATTTCACAGAGTTAATCGTGAATTACAGGGTGATTTCTGGAACGTTGATACTTTGTCACTTTTATCATCTAAAATTTTCATGATCGCCCTATATGTCCCAAAGAAATCATGTTTATACGGTATGAGCTATCTTCTGAGGATGATAATTCACAGGATGTATACAGGATGTGTACGAAAGAACCGGCCATATATTTCACCAATTTTTTCAAATCACCCTATACGAAAAGTATGAATTGTGATTAATGATGAAATAAGAATAGTATATTGCGTGCCAAAATAATTGTTTCAATATTTCATTATACATCCAATTTTCAGACATTAATAAAATGATTTTATTTTTCACTCTGTACATAATGATATAATCTGCACCATCTGAAAGATATTCAGTAATATGAGAGTACGTTGATGGTGAGAGCGGAAAAAAGGCAATTGGCACTTTCAAATCCCGAGAAAATAGTTAAATAAAAATTACTGATATCTAACTTGAACGCCCTATATTTCAAAATCTATCCATCAACAATGTTTGCAATTCTGTACGTTCAATCAGTACATCAAATACTACAATTTACTGAAAATTCAGACAATTTCACATGAAAAGTGCGGGGTCCTTTGCACTCACCACCCACGACCAAACTTGCTCTCTATGCAGATGACACGGCAATCTTTGCTGAGTCCTCTCATGAGAGAGGAGTAACATCGAAGCTGCAACTTTAGATAAATAAGCTGGAACCGTGGTTCAATCGTTGGAAGATCGGAATCAATGCAGACAAAAGCAAGGCCATACTGTTCACGAGGCGACGTAGGACAACCGAGGGCCATGTTACTATGAACGACGAGAGAATTCCATGGGTAGACGAAGCCGTTTACCTAGGAGTAACATTGGACAAGAAACTCACGTTTCAGAGGCACGTCTCCCAGAGAATAGCAATAGCGAAAACCGCAAGGCATAAGCTGTACCCACTCATCGGACGTAGGAGCAACATGGCACTCGAGTTGAAACTACGCCTCATCAGGACAATTCTTCTGCCTATCATATTGTACGCATCCACTGCTTGGAGGCAGTGCGCGAACAGTTATAGGCAGAGGATACAGGCCTTCTTCAATGTCTGCCTGAGGATGGCAACAGACGCACCACAATATATGCCCAATAGGTTCATATATCGAGACTTAGACATCCACCCGGACTATTAGACTGATTAGACAACATGTGGGGACTACTCTAGACAGAGTAGAGACCCACACGAACCCGCTGCTCACGGAGGTCCACGAGAACAGACGTGAGCAAGACGACAGAGACAAATACAGACCTCCAGTAAACCAAGGAGACAACGACACCCCTGAAGAAGTACGGCGGAGGCGAGACCTTCGGCGACGCCAACGTCTACTTCAACAGGCACCAAATCTCGATTAATCATGCTTTTATGATTCAGATACCAAGAAGATCCGACCAGGAAGTAATTTTTAATTTCCAATTTCACTTAAATCATAACACAGCACTCGGCCCTCAGCCGAGAGTTTTTTCAGGCCTTCAGCCAGTTTCTGGGGGGCACCATGCACATGAAGTAATGTCATTGTTTTAAAAGTCAACTCATGTCAGATATAAGGGAGCTTCAAGCCGAGAATTGGCTGGGCATTCCTTATCAAACGGTCAGATTTTATTCTGCTGATCGCCAGTCATCAGGATGAGGAACCGCTTTAACGAGCGGGGGTGGTGAATAGGGGGGGTGAGCTTTCGAGTTCGTACGAGTGCTGGGGCGTTCATCCTTTCGGGCCTCAACTTTAGGGGGTGCATGGTGGCACTCACCAGCCACTTGTCGCCATATGCACAACCACAGAGCAAATGATGTGCGCACATTGTAATACGCCATCGCAAATTTTCAACACGCTTTCTTGATTTGAAAAATAATCTAAGTAGATGAAAAGTTTGCAATTTTCCATAGTGAACATTTAGAGTGAACATAAATATTCGAGTTATTTCCAAGAGTATTTCTACTCTAAAATTATACTGTGAAATTTCAAATAATACTCCTAAACTCTTCACTCGATGTTAATTTTTCACTGTGTACTTTACTTAATTTCAATTAGGGTTACGTTTTGGACCATATTTGACATAAATTATTTTTTATCCTGAAAACCGGTAGATATAGGTATTATCGACAAAAACGTATTATAAGAAAACGGCGAATCCAATTTTTTTTTAATATACGAAAAATTTAGTTGATAAGACTTTCTGATAGAAGCAGCAACGTCGCAATACCGAAAATATTGTATATCCATAGAACAGGTGAGGAAATATAAAACGTGAAATCTTCAGAAACGTCCTGCCTTGCGTCTTCCATAAACTTTCAACCCACCATCGACCGTGAATCACTCTGTATAAGAAGCAATTAATTTTATGACACTGAAAAGCAAAGGTTGCGAAGCATTTTGGAAGCGCCTTCTTTGTTTTTTATTATCACACCCTATAAGGTTGGTTTCATTTGAATTTTATGACGACAGTTCCACATCAAACAATGGAAAGCGTGCTAAGGCCCAATGTATAAGTTTTAACATCTTTCAGTATTTGAATTGAAATAAACTGTACGAATTGTTATTTATTGACTTTTGAAGAAACTAGTCTCTTCAGAGACTTTTGACTGTAAAATGGAACTGACCCATGGTCATTGTACCACTTGAGCCAAATTCGTAAAATTGAATTTGATGTCAGTTATTTCTTGACGTGTACGTTCTGGATCATGATATAGGTGGGTAACTGATTTTTCAGACGATTCAACTTCAAAAATTATTTCCATAATGATTTTCAATTTCATAATGAAAAACAATTTCTCATAAAAATGATCCTGCTGAATCTACTCAACATATTTCAGCAGAATGAATTCTACCGAATATCGACGTTTGCGATGTTGTAAGTGACTCAGAATTATTTGGACATATGCATGTAACTTCACAAATTGTCGCATGTTCATCCAAAAATATAAACATATCTGGAGATAACTTGAAAGAAATGAGACCGCAAATACGATTTTCCGTAATCGCAATTTTTAGTTTTTTCATGTTTGGCAGTCAATTGAATAGGTAATCAGCGATACCTAGAATTCACAATTGAACAGCCTATTGTTATCTCATGACATAGCACTACCACACAACACAGATAATTTATTCCAATATTTGTCTGGACCTCAGACCACATGATTCTTTTCATGTAGGGCACCCTGAAAGATAGAGTGTACCGAAATGATATATCACCGAGGATTAAATATCTACGAAATATTCTCTGATTTTTCACCATTTGAAAAATTAGGGGTACTTTAGTTTTGATAGCTTTTCAAAAACATTTTTTTTCCACAAATCATTAATTCATAAAAATTCGAAAATGCATCATCTGCATTATGTACAGTATAAATATCTTCCCAATTTTCCTCCGAAAGGTCACTCAGAAAGTTTTGAATTGACCCATAATGATAACTCCTAATAGTTGTTGTTGTTGGAGGTTTAAGATCGCTTTGAATGTCTAATCTGCATGAAATAGTGCGATGGTCAGACATAATCTGTCACAATTGGAATTTCGTTGGTATCAAAATTATGAAAGTATGATCGATTGTAGTATCGAAAAATCATCAAAATCCTTGGATTTGTTATATGAGTCTATGTTCATATCCCTAGTTAATTTGATAAGTGCTTTATTATGGCTAATTGCATTCAAGACATCGTCCTCAAAATAATTTGAGATTCCCGGAGGGGGACCTATAACATGATAATGAATTAATATTATTTTCTGTTATCATTACTGCATAGACTTCAAAGTGCTTTTCATCGCAATATTGTTAGTGATAAGGCCCAGTTTCACAATCGATAGTGATCTTTTTAGTCACTCAACCAAAGACCATTTGGTTTACCAGTGGTTGAAGTTTGTAGTGTTTCACAATAACAAAAGTTATGTGAGTCAAGTAATCATTAGATAGTGTTAATTTCCTATATGTTGGCAATGAGATTTCATGTTGACGTAGTCAAAATGTTTTCACTATTGAGCAGTTGAATGGAATTCAATCGAATGAACACCGAGCTGCTAGTATTATATCATTCATTGGGGATGATCTCTATTGTAGTAAAGTTATTTTTGCAGAAAGAAATGGAAACTAAATACCCACTATAGGTTTGCCAATTTTACACCGGATGAGGAACAACTTTTAATAAGTCTTGTCGAAAACTACAAATAAATTGTAGAATGTAAGTTTGAAGTTCATGGAAAGAAAAAGAAAAAACATGAAAAATACTAAAGTAGAAATTCTACTTGAAACTTCAAAACTTATTTCTGATCAAAAGGAATTGATTTAAAAAACAGGAGGAGGTATTAGATAATGGCCAACACAGTTGCAATTCTGCTGCTGATATTTGTCAAGAACATGATTGGACATCATAGGTACCGGGTGACACAGCAGACATGTAGCAGCCTGTATTTTTTTTATTTGAAGAGATGAAGATTTGAAATTTGCAGAAGTTACGTAATCAATAATAGCGCTTCATTTGACTCTAACGTCAGCTTATTTCAACTTCCTGTTTGATCGGCAGTAACTTCAACTTCTTTTTTTTGAATAACACCCTGTATATTTATCCAGCCCATCTTATTTGTCTTGAAATTCTCTATTCAACAGTGTATAACAAAAAGGCATTCGTTTCTCGATTCGCAGATGAATTGCATTTCATTGAAAAACATCAAGTTGGCTGTTACCCTAATTCGATAATCTTTCTATGCTTGGTAGGCTTGGAAATCCAAAGAGTATTAGTTTAACGATATAATTTCAGTTTTTTCCATACCTGATCACTTCCTACAGATTGTCAATAATTTCTTCAATAAAAAGAAAAAACATCTAAAAATAACTCACGATATTGCGAAAATTGAGATAGGAACATGTTTTTTTCAATTTGGATACTTGTGAAGGAACTATCTGCCTTTCTCTTTGGCCATGTAGCCATATCATGATCTTTCCATTTTGAAACATATAATTAAAATTGTTCCCCTGATCCACCAATTCACAAGTCTATTAGTCTAGATATTTGCAATAATATTTTGTCTAGTAGGCGTTGTACACAGAATGTTTTGTGTTTGACAGGTAAACATCATTTGATTGTACTGATTATCTCCGTCAGTTTTATGCTGATTAAAATTGCATCGTTTAATTAGATACTAAATATGTATTCAAAGAATAAAAAGGTTGATATGTTGTTGATATTCGGAGAGTGCAAGAGAAATTGTAAACAGGCTAAACAATTGTAAGTCGAAAGATTTCCGGAAAGACGCCATCCGCCTAATAATTATTTCGCTAGAGTAGAAGAGCACTTCAGAAGAGAACCGGAAAATCAAAACAATATCCAATACATTGTCGACGAGGAAATGGAAGTAAACGTTTTGGCCATAGTACATGCAGATCCGACGATATCACTGAGACAAATTGAGAACGAAATCGGCGTGAATCGAGAGACCGCTAGAAGAGTTTTGAAAAGAACTGCTTTTCTACTCTAGCGAAATAATTATCAGGTGGATGGCGTCTTTCCGGAAATCTTTCGACAAACAATTGTTCAGCCTGTCTACAATTTCTCTTGCACTCTCCGAATATCAACAATATATCAACCTTTTCGTTCTTTGAATACATATTTAGTATCTAATTAAACGATGCAATTTTAATCAGCATAAAACTGACGGAGATAATCATTGCAATCAAATGATGTTTACCTGTCAAACACAAAACATTTTGTGTACACCGCCTACTAGGTGATTGTATTATTGCAAATATCTAGACTAATAGACTTGTGAATTGGTGGATAAGGGGAACAATTTTAATTTTATGTTTCGAAATGGAAAGATCATGATATGGCTACATGGCCAAAGAGAAAGGCAGATAGTTTCTTCACAAGTAGCCAAATTGAAAAAAATATGTTCTTATCTCAGTTTTCGCAATATCGTGAGTTATTTTCAGATGTTTTTTCTTTTCATTAAAGAAATTATTGACAATCTGTAGGAAGTGATCAGGTATGGAAAAAATGAAATTATATCGTTTAACTAATACTCGTTGGATTTCCAAGCCTACCAAGCATCGAAAGATTATCGAATTGATGTTTTTCAATAAAATGCAAGTCATCTGCGAATTGAGAAACGAATGCCACTTTGTGATACACGGTTGAATAGTGAATTTTAAGACAAATAAGATAGGCAAGATAAATATACAGGGTGTCATAAAAAAAAAAGTAGTTGGAGTTTCTGCCGATCAAACAGGTAGTTAAAAAATGTTGTCGTTAGATTCAAATGAAGCGCTATCATTGATTACGTAACTTCTGCAAATTTCAAATTTTTATCTATTCAAAAAAAAAAAACTACAGGCTGCTACATGTCTGCTGTGTCACCCGGTATACAATATTTGAAAAAACTTGTCCTCAGAAGTTGAGATCAAAAACGAATGTGAAAAAAATTATGAATCCCAGTAATATTCTGATTGAAGAAAAATTATCTTTTGTAAAACTTCGAGGAGAAAAATTTTTGGAGGAATATATCCTGAAATTTGAACTTCTGAAGAAAAAAATTGAACTCACCAATAAAAAACTGGAAGCTCTCTCTAACTCTCTAAATAACGAATGTATTTTTGTGGCCCTGATAATTATCATTTGGAGTAACAGATAAAAAGCTGTAACTCAGTATTGGATTTTATTAAAAATTGTTAATATTGTGGGTATATTTTCTTTAATGGTGATAACTTATTTTGTATATTGAACGTTTTGTTTCATTTATTGCTTATTTTGAAACACATCATAGATTTAAATATTTTATAGTGGAAAGTTATAAATTTGAAAAATCATTTATAAAATTATTCCTGGCAAGGCTAACTCCACATAATTCTGTTCTCAGTAATGATCCATTTGCATAAAAAGTTATTGTCAAGAGCACTTGATCACTCACATTCATTCCCGAAAAGTAACTTGGGCATAATAATTGCTATTTTAATAATGTATAAAATGTTTTCGAAATAATTTATTTTCACATCCATTCGGTGGGATGTTCAATTGAATCTCTGAGTTCTTCTATAATCCTTTCGACTGATCTTGGGGTCAGCCTACAATGGTAAAAAAGCCCTTTTCATCACATTCTTCAAGAAATTATTTTTGGCCGATACACTTCTTCCTCGTCTTCACTAAATGTGTTGAAATCGTGCATATCCATTTCAGAATTTCATACTATCTTTTCTTTGAATATCCATCATTATTATGTAGGTATGTCAAAAACTAACTTTCTAAACAAAGCAAAAGTAAGGTTATTATCTTATTATGTATATATTATCTTTTGGTCAGTTCTTAACCATTGGATTGTGTTGTAATAAAGTTGACCTACTATTAACTTTAATTAAATTATTCTGTTTCATTTCACAGTATATCTAGTATGATGCACTAGCGTTATACTAAAAATGAGTTTCATTGCCAATTTTTGTATCAATTCAGTGATTTTCTAAGGAACGAATTATAACCATCAGATACATCAGACACATTAACAGAAGCTTTTTCTTTATTATTTTGTATAATATTGCTTCTGGTTTATCACATATACATTTTTGAATTTATTTGGTTTCTACAGCTTTTTTTAATAAGTTGGGAATTTCTGAATCGTGTCTGACCATGTTCGGTTCCGAGACCCATAATATTCTATTTAACAGTCCACTTAATAACACAAATTTTGAAATCATTCTATAACAGATGAATGTCAGTTTTTTGCAAATTTTTGTTTTCGATATCTTCAAGTATATTTTTTCTTCGTGTCTGAAAAATTATAATATAGCGAGTTTTTTACCAACATGTTAGGTAGCCAGCGATACAATACAATAAAAATTTTCAGCACTGGCTTTTCAACTGGAATATAAAAGTTCATCAGCAAATAAAAACAAAGTGTTTGTTGCAACTGATATATCAGGATAATTTTTTAAGCAAAACATTTTTTCAAATTTGAAGTAGGTAGGCATATTCATTTTTACAACACAATTTTATTTCAAAAGTTTATCAGGCTTTTGTGGTAGATTTTGCTTCATAATCAACCGTCATCTTTGGATCTGGCTATTCATCAATACTCACATAATGGTTTTCCAGAGATGAATATAGTATAAGATAGTATATGTGGGGGTGCAGTCAAATCATGCTATTTTAAATAAACCTCTTTGATTTTCGGCAATATTTAAAAACTAAATGTATCTTATTCATTCTTCTATTCATCATTTATTGCAACCACACAATATTTCGTATCACTTTTGGTATAACCTGATGTTGATGCACTTTCACAAGAAATTTGTTTGCAGTTTATTGATTGTTTTCGAATATTTTTTAGGTTCACATGAAATGTTTTCTTTACCAGTAGATAATTAAACTAAGCCTCTCCAAAAATCTTCAGATTCTGTGAAATAACTAATTCAACGTAAGATCATTGTTTCAATAGAAGTAAGATAGTAAGCCAACATTATGGGATTATTATTGTATTCAAATGGAGGAGACAGTGATCTCACATCCAAGTCATGGCGTAACTTCAGTGATCTGGCCTTGAAGTCATGTCGTAACTTGATTGAAACAATAGTACAGCATGAAAATCAGGGCTTCTTCAAGAACCCTGCATTAAAATGACGTCAAATAGTTATGCTAAATGACACTGGCGTTTGGATCCTATACCGATTCCACAGGCATAGACCAACTATCTTACTTCTATTTGAACAATGGTAAGATGAATGGCACTTACATCTTTAACAATGTTATAAATGTGATGCAGATTAATTAATTTACTTTTGTAAATAATAATAACACTACTACAAAACAAAAGTAAACGCTGACTTGATCCCAACGCATTTTACATGA
This sequence comes from Chrysolina oricalcia, assembly GCA_944452925.2. NCBI lineage: Eukaryota > Metazoa > Arthropoda > Insecta > Coleoptera > Chrysomelidae > Chrysolina > Chrysolina oricalcia. The sequence continues at coordinate 55,166,592 of OX101811.2, forward strand.
AAAGCCACCGTGAAATGCTAAGTTTAATATTATGTTTCATGACCGATCACTTTGGAAACTTAACTTTAAAGCCGGATATTTACTTAACGGAGTAATTTATTCATTTGCCCTTCTACACTTGTACAGATTTTCTTGATTTTCAATTTTTTCATTAACAGACCCATAAGTGCCATGTCGAGAAATAAATTTCTTTCTTAAAATCAAACATTCAATCAATATGTGTTTCTCCATTCGTTCGAAAGTATTCATGTGGCCTAGGTATCTATTCATCCATTAAGCTGGTCAAAATTCATCATTTTATTATTCGAAATCAGTTCTAATTTACTTATCGTTGAACATTTTATTTATCTATTGAATTTAATTCTTTGCGTAAACTATTCATTCTTTCACATTTGTCATCATATAAATATTATTGTTATTTTTGATACTGATGAAAATAGACAAGGTGCAATTTGCCATAAAAAAGTTGTCGCCACTTCTGACTCGTCCTTTATGACTATGTTAGGAATATTTCAATGAAATCGCGTATATTTCAATCCTATACCTCTTTATGAACAGATAACAGATAACAGAATATTCGGTGTATCTCATACATCATTGTCACATGGTACCTAATCTGTTGTGGCACCGTGGGTGGGTCAGTATGGATTTTTTGGCAATCAAGGTGTTAAATCATTTCTGCTGCTGAAATTTTGCACATGAGCTAAAAATTGCAATTGGAAAACTTTTTCTCTTAACTTTTTTCGATATTTTGAGTTATAACCACACCTTAAGAATTTTGTTAATCATTTTTTTGAATTTGACAGATAATGAGAATCACGTGACTTCTATTTGGTGGTTATTTTTCATTTCGATACACAAAAAACAGTATTGAATCAAGAAAAATATATTTCAGTCAAACAAATTTGTTGTTTCAATATGGTTGGATGGAAGAGCAAGCTCTGCAATGATTTTTTATGTGCGGAGATTGAATCCTGCCTTTTGTTAGGTTAGGTATCTGTTCTGTACCGAGTATACTAACAATAAAAGCATTTATTATTATTAACATTAAATAAACCTATAATTTCAAAGAAAACGGAGGTTATTTGACTTTCAATGCAATTTTTTTGACCGAAAATGTGGGATAAAAATTTATTGGTTTCTTTCTATATTCATTCAATTTCAGAATATATAGTATTAAATTCAGAGTGTTGTTCTTTGATACCAAATAAATGATTAGGTGAATTCAGAACTGATAGAACCAGTTCAAAGTTCAAGTATATGAAAGACTTGTAGGAAACAAATATTGTTTTGAATTAAGAAAATATAGTGTTTGGTCTGAAAACGCGTCCGTTGATATTTGTTTGAAATTCATAGTATTCAGAGCTACCCATAAATATTGGAAATATTTCAGAAACATGGATTTTTATTAAAAATACCACTAGAAGTTCCTTTTTATTTTTTTTCGTTGGCACTCGTTTCGGTGTTATTTGCCCTTGAATTGCGGTCATTAAAGCAAATTGTTGATAAAACTTCCAAACAATTCCATGGAATTTTATGGAATAATTTGAAAGGTATTATCATAAAAAGCAGAAAATAACTCCAAAAGGGAAAAATTAAAAAGAACTCCAGCGTTATTTTTACTAATACCACATGTTCATGAACAATAGCCCAATAATTGTGGGCTTACAAAATCCTGTAGAATAAACAATTCATTCAAAAGACATTGAAACTGATCAGAATTAGGTACCAATATTTTACTTGGAACGGGAATCGGGTTAAATACAAAATATTGATATATTGCTATTTGGAGGTCACTAACGTACTCTAAGACAATGTCATACATCCTCAGAATTTTTAGAAAAATGCGAAAAATAAAAAATTTACTTTTTTTAAGACATTTATTGTATATTTGAGTTTCTGAAACTATAATATAATTATTGGCGACGTGCAATAACCAACCACCTCTGTAACCTAAGTGCTTACGATCTCTTGTATGGAAATATAAAGTTGAATATTTTTCAAATGATATTCAAATTTGGCATCAAACAATATACACTCTCAGTAAGGTTATTCTGGACTTTCATTTTCTGAAAAAGAACAAAGAAAAATTCAATTCTCTGCAATTTTTATTCACTACGTTTCAACTGTTGAAATCTACAGTCGTTATCAAGTGTATGAAATGTATTGCCCCAGTATTGAGATCTGTTACCGGTACATGAGAAGTGCGAACCTCGCTTTGATCACGTGACTCTGACGCCTGCCAGGGGGCGAAGACAGCGACGAGTGAGCATTTTGTGTAAAAATGAATGCAGCCAGCATAGTGTATTCTCAAAATAAAACATCTAATTCAAATGAAAAAGCATCGAGTCAAAGAAATAAATTACTTTTTATTTCACACACTTTTTGCGATATCGCGTGAAAAGATAGGTATGAAATTAATACGTTTATGTTTACTTATAAAAGTATAGGGATCTATACCAAATTATAATTATTGAGGGAACGAAACTGAAAATGAGTATGGGTACATTTTTTCTATTTCCTTTTGTCATGGTCATGCTTATATTAAGAATGGAAATTTTCTTTCTCTCTCTATCTTTCTCAAAAGGAATCAGGCATCAAATAATATGTTGTCGCATTACAAAGAAATGTAATAAAATAATGAAGCAAATGTTTTTCAATTTCAAGTGATTCAATTTCAAGTGATTCAATTTCTTGTTTATCATAAGTGATACACGTTTCAAATATTTGCATTGATTTAAAATAATAGAAATTCCCTTTCTCTCTCTCTCTCAATAGGAATCAGGCATAAAATAATAAGTTATCACATTATAAAAAAAAATTAACAAAATAATGAAGTAAATAATTTTTTAATATCAAGTAATTCAAATTCTTGTTTATCTCAAGTGAGACACGTTTCACTTTATCAAATATTTGCATTGATTTAAGTGATTTTCATGAATACATTCAAATTAACCTCTTATTTGGGTGAAATAAACCGATTTATTTCATCCAATATAATAATGTTTGAGTGAATTGAATATTACTCCAATCAAGTATTTACTTTTCAAATAAATCGAAATACTAGATCGAAACATTCTTTTTTCTATGGTATAGAAACAGAAATTGAGCCAAAGTCAAATTTGAAATAAAGTTATTAATAAAAAAAAATGTCTAGTCACACTGTAGATGATTTACTTTTTCATCATTAGACGTCCCCATCCAGAAACCACATAAGTATCTCATGGAGTTGATACTGTTCTTAGTTGAGTTTGTTGAACAACATTATTTACAAAATATCAATATCCTCAACACTACCAGCAAACTGTACTCACCGAGAGTTTGCAACTTATCCGACTCTCCAGTATTCAGCGAACTTGCGATCAACAAGGTGAAAGAGCCTCAAGGGCACAAGATCGATAGGTTTCCGTTCATCAATCAGATTGATAACAAGAGGAAGTGACGTAACCAACACCTACACTATCGCTAACAAAGGCCTTCGTTGATGGATGAACTCTCCGATCACCTTCCATTGTTGATATCATGATAAATCTTCTAAATATATTACGTACTTGCTGCTGACTTGCTCTTCACTTTATCAAACCCAATTAAAGGGGTTGTTCGGGTGAGAATTACACAGCAAAAGAATATACGATATCTGAAGAGATGGTGGAGTGAAATGAATAGAGGGTTTTGAAAAAAGAAATTTTCTAAATTGATTTGGCAGGAAGGATTTGGGGAGATAGCAGATACTGAGCGTGATAACTGAGCGTTCTTTCAGTAATAAAAAGTTTTATAGATCTAGTCACGAAAAATAAGATCCAAGAAATGTATTCAAATCTACACACACCGGCAAATTTACAGGAAAGGAGATGAATTGTATTATTTTTTCTCATAATTTTTTTTTTGCGGTACATTTGAAAAGAATCAGTCAACAAGGAATGGTTTGGTTGATTTCAGTTGGTTTTGCAAAGCTTCATCCGCTTTTGGAGCCTGCCTAAACTCTTAAGGCTGAAAATTAATAACTCAGTTGTGTACTTATTGTCGTTTTAAACATTTAATGGTGACGCAAAATCACAAGGAACATTTTTTTGAATAACGTGCGTTTCTTCCACGAGCCCTTATAACTGCAACCATTCGTCTTAACATACTTCTGATGACGTTGTCGATCATTTCTTGAGACAAATTCTCCCATATTTCCATCAAAGCAGTTCTTGCTTCTTCCATGTTTCGAACAGCAGGAATTCGTGACCTAAGTCGTCTGCCTAGCATGTCCCAGATATGTTCAATTGGATTCATGTCTGGCAAACATGCAGGCCAATTCATTGTCGGTATTTGAACCTGATTTAAAAATTCAGTTACACAACGAGCTACGTGCGGGCATCAAGAGAGAATCTGCCCCGATAAATGGTGCAAAAGGTATCACATGATCTTGCAGAGAGATCATTCCAATTTTGGTGTTCTCGAGCAAAAGCTAGTCGCGCTACTCGATGACGTCTCTGGAGCTGTGGTGCTTTTTTGACCTATACGCCTTCAAACCGTTTTCTATGAGTCTTCTCCTCACTATACGCTCACTTATGTTGGTTCCTCGAACTTCTTACAATTCGTTTCTTGTTTGAACTGCGGTTCGACGTCTATAGCGGAGTGTTTGTAATGTAATAAATCGGTCATCCAAGGCCGTGGATGAGCGTTTTCTGCCTTGACCTCGTCTCCTCACCTACTCTCCTGTTTGCATCCATCGCATAACACTACGATGGATCGTCGATTTTGATTTCCCAAACATGTTGGCAACGTCATTGTTAGATCGACCTCTTTCGATCATTGCTACTGCCCTAGCGATTTCAGTGGGTGCTAAATCAATAATTATTTACAGTTTTACAAAGTGATGATAGTAAACAAAAACCTTAAACAATCATTTACGAAAAATTAGGAAATTCTACTTGGAGAAAATACGCTTTTCAAATGTAATCGATAGATATTTCCGATTTGATTTGGCTTTGACGTTGACTAACTTGATAAAAATGTGCAAAATTAATGACAATTGTGTAAAAAAGGCATGGCTTCTACATAGACCTAGGCAGCACAAAAACCAAATGAAGCAAAAAAACTTTCATTTACGGTAGTATATCTCCGTTCCTTCAAATTTGCCGGTGTGTGTATAAAATAACATTTCCTCAAATCTGAAATTGATCAGCAGAATATACCGCGAAAGGTTATGTGTTGAGAATTTTGATTCGATTTGAATCGTCCATAAAGGGATTATATCTTGTCACTGCCAGTAGGTTTCAGTTTTCGTTCAGTCGTTTGAATAGTCGTATGCATTTTTATGAACCTCACCTCTCGGGGGACTCTATAACCCAATTATCTCTGGTAAGTCTCGCACATGGTATTCTTCTATCATTTGGCAGTTCTTCATGTATTTTAGGATCTGATTAGTTAGGCCTTTTGGGCACTTGACCCTATGTGCCACTGTTAACCCTTTGAGCAGGATATGGTATGGTATGTCTTATTCCTTGTGACAATCTTCCACCTACTCTAGCCATTGAGTACGGCATTCAGGTACTGTTAGAGTAAACTGTCGAAGAAGCAACATTGCTGCTACGATCAACTTGGTTGTACCACCCTAGTGTCCTGCACCTGTAGCAGCGACTCTCAAAGAAACACCATTGCAGCCAAGATCAGCTTGGTTGTACCAATCTAGTTGACCCGACGTTGCACTCCAAGTACCAGATATAGCAGTAAGTATCCTACTGATATCCTTTTTAATAGCATAGTCTTCAACCTAATGCTAATGTGTAAACGCTACAAAGTAAGGTGCACCATACTATTGCGGATTGTTTAAGATATATTCCTTTCTACTACCCTACAGCGGTAGATGTATTTTGTGTGTAATTGGATACATTTCACCTTTTTCTATTGACAACTGCCTGTATAATCTCACCTGAGAGGTTTGTTAATGTTTGAAACATATTTGGTCATTGAACTGTACCTGTAGACCAGTTGTAAGGTCACTCACTACAATATTAATAATACTCAGGTATTTATATATGAGTCAGTTGGCCGAGTGGTTGAAGCGACATTGTTTCAATCACTTTGGCTGCCAGTCGGCGATGGTTCAAATCATAACACCTGCAGAAATTTTTCTGATGTCCCAAGAAAGTGCTAGGAATCGCACGTAAAAAGGTAAGACCTCGGTTATTCTTGGCTCGCACAAGTTTCGACTTCTGAGAGCTGTCGTTCGTAAGGGGACGACAGCTGGTTAACGAAAAAAAAAACAATGTATGTAGCTAGTTAGTTTTGTGTGAGTACGGTACCCGAAATAACCATTTCACTACTATCATTTTGATTTTAATGACTATATTTCTTCAAACAGTAAAATGTTTATCATTCAGAGTGTGGTAACTTCAATTTTTAAAACTATTCGTGTTATATGGGAATCAGTATAAATAATCTATAGGGTGAGCTTGCATTCATATAGCTGGCGCCCGATTCGTACATCCCATCACAATTTATTTGTTATGATCCACTTTCGTCTCCACTTGAGTTAGTCGCTAGCCCCCATGTAACTCTGACAGCCTAGTTGTCATAATAAAAGCCTAAAGCTAATTTAAACGCGTCCAAAATTCGCCGTCGGAAGATTTAGACAGTGAGGAGAGCAGGGCTCACAAAATAGTTGTGACTCATATCTCATCATGGGTAAGACATGCAGATACACATATGCTGGGAGGCAGGGTTGGCCAAATATTGCTCGATCCCGAGCTCATCACTTTCAAGAGCGCATATGAACAGGACCCGTCACCAAACGAATCATGGGCAACCCTCGTAGAGAATGAAAATACAACAATTGTGGAAAGTGTGGAGGAAAGCATACTCCAAAAATCAGAAACAGTCGCTTCAGAAAACGACGATGCCCACAAAACACGAAAACTCGAAAGTGTGGCGAAATCTTTGGAAAGTGTGGTGAACGCACCCAGAAAACAAAGTTGTTCAGAAACTGTGGTGAACGCAATGGAAAGGACGGTGAAAACCTCCGAAATACTGGAAACTGTGGAGAATGAAATTCAAATGTCGGTGAACGACATGAAATCAACAAGTCAATTGGAAAGGGGGGCGGGTGAACGATCCGACATAGGAAAGTGTGAACACAGAATATGAAAGGGTGGAGAAAAGCCAACTCACGGAAAGTGTGGCGAAATCCAAAAATTAACAAACACATTTGGAAAGTGTGACGAAATACCAAAATTTGCAATTACAAATGGAAAGTGTAGCAAAAATCAGAGACAAGGACTGTTCATAACCAAGGGGTTGCTTGTGTTACTTCTTTGAATTTGTTTTCAAATTAAATTTCCCTTGAAAATTGTTTTAATTTTTTTAATTCAAGAGTTTTTACGTTTATTATATATTAGTCGATTGTTCTATCGGAAAAAACTTCCAAGTGCTACTGACAACTAAAAACATGAATAGTTCGGGAAATATAAATAACTGATATAGTCCAGTAACAATTCACAACAGTTACTGTTTGATTTCAGAAGTTTAATGGGCCATAGAAACCTGCCTGAAATACGGTCTTTGTTTGTCAATTTCAATTGTTGAAACTGTCAACAGTCATTATCGAATTTTATTGTGGCAATCGAAATTGTTCAAATTATTCATGATTGTATAAGGATTCTCAAAATCAATAGAAACGAAATTGAAATGGATGTAGATGACATCTCAGCATATCAAAGTATTTTGGTTTTCGATGCCCGATGAAAACTTCTTGTTCACGGACATGCAACCAATATTACCTACGTGTCTTCTTGCTTCCATACTATTGCACAGTATAATGATCATGTTTCTCAATCTCTTCGATTTTTTTTTCGGCTGTGCTTACCCATTATTTGAATTATAAGAAATTGTTGGAAAGAAAAATAATGGAAAATTGAAACAACTCAGTTAGAGAACATAAATAGAGCACCACTAGTGCATATTCCCGTTACGAAAAACAAAACTAAGCGTCATTTTGCGCTTTGGAAAAATATAATTTTGTTGTGTTAATATGAGTTCGTAGAAAAAGTAAAGTAGGTATGTAACAATGTTATAAGCTCATCTAGACAGTCGTTTATTAAACTCGATATAATGAAACTATGGTTCAAATGATTTTCACATAAAGAGGGTTTACAAAACCACGACAATTGTTTCGCTTTACAAAAGCTTCTTCAAGTGGTGAAGATATATTTATTAACACTCGCTCCGCTGTGCTCGTGCTCAAAACATTCGTGACAAAATAGACGTTTCATAACACCACATAAAATAATATTTTTTACTCACGGAACTAAAATTAACTCACTATCGGATGTTTATTAGTGAGCATCAATTTTTTCAAAAATTGAAATATCTGAGTCGGTATTTTTAACATTTCTTAGGTTTCAGAGGTTTCAAGATAGATAGTGACATTTCGAAGCAAAAAAATTCACACTATATATCTGTTTCTGACTCTCATTATTTGCAGTTTCTTTTCAAAAATTACTGGTTGCCTTTCGTATTTTTAAAAATTGTGAGCAAATCAACAAATTATAATTTTGTTCAAACCTATTACCTATACAGGGTATTTCACGAAGTATCCGGATGTTTTCAACTATAAATGCACTTCTTAATAGTAAGTCCATTTCTTGAAAAAAAATTAATAAAAGTCCAGCAGAAAACAAAATAAATATTATAAAATTTTGTAGCAAATTACTCAATCACTGTTGTTCGTTTCTTCACTTTTATCATTGTCAACTATAGTAACCCAAATAGTTTTTATCTCGTTTTTTTGTTGGACTTTCAACAATTTTTTTCGACAGCAATCTACTTTCAATGTAGCAGTGCACATTTGATAATTTTTTTGGATAAGTAGTGAATCTCCCTGTATATATGCAAATTCATTATGTTACAAACCTAGCAAGAAACACTGTTCTCATGAAATTGCTTTTTACAATAATTCAATATCCATTTCGAATAATTCATGAAAATCATAATGACCTTCTCATGAAATCTACTTACTTTATGACACTTCTGAATAAAATAAAAAAAATCATGACGCAGTAAATATCCTGCATATAACTTTTCATATCTTATCAAACGACAACACACCTAATGAGCCTGTATATTTTATTGATTTCGTGATTGGTAAATTAAATTTATCACTGGTGTGTGTAGCAACACATTCTGTGATCATTTCTTTATTGATTCAATAAGAGGTATTGAGAAAGATCAATGGAGCACCACCGAAGCCTCTGGGGTTGTTATTAAATTACGCGACCCGGCCACTGCCATCTCGCCTCGCTGTTACATTGACTTTTGCTCCCTACAGGGTAGTTGCTTTATTCGATGTGAAAGCTGGAATATTCAGGAATGTGTGATGGTTTTGTATTCGAATTCAAATTCAAAAATATATTCACTTTCAGTTCCGGTACATTGTTTTTGAAACATTACAAGTGCAAACACATGTAGGAGTAAAGAGTGGATAAATGCGAGATACAGCTTACGAGCCAGAATGATCTGCCTGTGTTTAAGGAAAATACAAATTAACATTAAACGAGTTGTCTCTTAGAAAGTGAATAATTAAAATAAATAGGGATGTTCACAAAAAAATAAAACCGCGGATAAGAGCTATATATGTACCAAGTGTTTTATATAAATTGAATTGAATTTATATAAATACAGTGAAACTTCCCTAATTCGTATCTCCAAGGGACAGTAAGTTGAATTCGAGTTACAAAAAATTCGTATTACGGAATAATACACTAAATTGATGATTTAAAAATTTGCATACATATGTACATGATGGCGACTTGTGACAATCACGTGAATGTTGACCTTCTTCTAGAGAAAAATAAAAATAAAGCATTTGAATGCTGCAAAAATAAAACAGTTTCCGTGTCAGTGTGTGTGAAATGTGGAAAGGCGTTTCATAGAAGCTGTCTAGAAAGAATAGAGTATCAGACAATAGATGAAACTCGGATTATCTGCTGTTACGAAAGGAACACAGACCAGGACAACATTAAAGGATATCTAGTGCTAGACGGTACTGAAGAAAACTCAAATGCAGAATCAAAGGTGCAAGATATTAATCTCAAAATAGAAAATGAATTACTAAATAAACTAATATTAGAAAAGGAAGAAAAATTTAATGAAAAACAAAAAACTATTAGAATACAAAGTAAATAATCTGCTCAATGAAATAAAAAAAAATACCTCAGCGGAGAACACAAATCCGGACAAAAACTCAGTGCAGGCAAAAACAACCGTAAGGACTAACACAACAAAAAAAGAACAACAAAACATCAAAGCAAATCAAGACTCGTCGGATAAACAAATAAACAATGATGAGTCACAGGAAATCCAGACTACCCATCACAAAATGGATACTGATGAGTTTGAAATAGAAACGAAACCAAAGACTACCACCAAACAAAACTATCGGACAAGGAAAGCAAACTAATACCCATGGTTTCAAAGGAGCTTTACCTAAAGCATGAATGTATTTATACAGGGTGTTGCCCGAAGTCGAAACAACTCACATAAAGAGCTACCTGAAAGAGAAGTTAGGAGAAGATGAAGAATATGTAGTGAAGGAGTTACCATCACAAATCGCGCAAAAGAAACGCTTCATGGTTGGTGTAAAGTTGTCCAACAAGGATCAGATATATGTCCCCAGCTTTTGGCCCAAAGGGGTCGGCTTCAGACGTTTTGATTTCGCCAAGTTCAACTCTTATAATCAGGAAGACTCCCCATTAAATTTTATGTGAACAAATATACAAATACACAACCCATGAAAATAAGTGTTATACATCAAAATATACAATCTCTCGGGAATAGCGTAGATAAAATAGACACATTTTTAAAAAACATTGAGACATGCCACTTTTTCTGTGCAACTGAGCAAAAATTGAAATATCTAGGATTAGACGATTTCAAATTAACATCATATGTCTGTCGAGAACTGAATGAACATGGTGGATCTGCGATCTATTGTAGAAAGTACACCCAATTTAAACCAGTGAGTATGTTAGTAAATCTTTCAGTTATAAGAGAATTCGAATGTTTGGCGATAGAAGTAAATATTGGTAGAACTTCGATCATAATTGTATCATTATATAGACCAAGTCTATGGATATTTTTTGGGATAGATTTGAACAACTGTTGATTCCTTTACATAGTCAAAATAAAATTGCATTCATAGCAGGAGATTTCAACATAGAGCTTGAAGATAAAAATTAAATAGGAAGGGATCTGATAAATATAACCGAATCTTTCGACTTTACCCCAGCGATCAATGAATATTGTATAATATGGAGAATTGATAAGAAATAAGAGATTGAATAACTTTTATTTACTGACATTTTTTATTACTAGTTGTCAACATTAAAATTTTCGTAACAACTTCAAATAAAATAAAAATTGAATTTATGTAAAAATACAGCGTGTCTGGAAACAACAGCAACTCCGCTACGACACCGCTGATCTCCAACATTCTCCCACCTTTTGCAATAATTCCATATTACAAAACATTTAAATTCCGTATCGATCAGGAACCTTGATCAATCTTCCAGACCTCGTAGATACCCAAGTAGCACACCTATCTTGGTAAAATATTGGTATAATATTGTGAACATAATGGCGAAATATTTGAAATGCAATATTGGCGAGAAAAAAAATGTGAACATTCGGCGATATTGGTCCAATATTACTTGAATAATATTGGCGAAATATTCTTGAACTAGTATTGGCCTCAAAATGTTCGGCGATATTGTTACAATATCGCTAATACAATATTCTGACAATATTGGCACAATTTCAAAAGTTATATTGTCGAGAAGTAAAATGTGAACATTTTGCCATATTGGTCGAATATTGTTTGAATATTTTAGAAATAGTTTTGATGAAATATTCTTGAAGCAATAATGGCCTCAAAATATTTATCGATATTGGTACAATATCATTTGGATTGGCAAATTACTAAAGGTCTTTTAGTTGATGAAGGTGACACCACAGTCTGCCTTTTGATCGCCATAACCACTGGGTGAGCTGTCTTGAAAACAAGTTACGGGAAGTATTTAATATACTTTCGTAGGTTTTAGAAGACGTTCTATATGTAGAGCCACCTAGCGGATTTTTAGTCAGGTTTGATCATGATATAATTTCAATATGTTTCATTGAATATTCGGCCAATATTCAAATTTCATCTCAATCTTGATGTGGGAAACAATATGAAGACAATATTGTTTTAACGATATCGATAAATATTATTGAACCAATATCGACCCAATATTAATTAATAAGATTTGTTGAATATTGGCGAAATGATATTCAACCAATGTGTAATCACACTTGGAGATACAATATAGTTTTTATGCCTAGAATCGATATTAGTGGAATATTGGGATTGCGATATTTATTCTAAATGTTAAAAACGATGTGAAGACAATATTGTTTTATAGATATTGGTAAATATCATTCGACCAATATTGACTCAATATGAGTTATTACAATTTGTCAAATAAAGTGGAAATGATATTCAACCAATATTCTAACAAACTTGGAAATACAATATAGTTTTTTTCCCCTATAATCGATATGACTGGAATATTTGGATTGCAATATTTATTCTAGATGTGGAAAACAATATATAACCAATATTGTATTATCGATATTTGTAGAAATTATTCAACCAATATTGACCCAATATTTCGTGTGATAATCTACATTCAAAACTAGTTCAACCAATAATCCTCCAATATTATTAATGCAATATTGTTTTTTGAATATTAGCCCATATTGGACCAATATTGATTTTTCTTTTACAATACATCTATATTGGCCCAATATGGAACCAAGATTCAGCCGATATGATGTGCTACCTGGGTACTGGAATCTTCTTCTCCATCTCCTCTTCTTTCTGTAGTCCAGACCTCGTAGATACTGGAACCCTCTTCTCTATCTCATCTTCTTTCTGTGGCGATTGTGCTTCTCTATTCTTCTCAGTCTGCTTTTCTTCTTTCGGGATGTCTTGCCTTAGGGTTTCGGTATCGTTTGAAATGTATCTGGCGCCTGTGAGTTTGCCTTGTAAAATATCTGCTTCATCATCTAATCTCGAAATTTCAAGTGGATATATTCTTTGAAACGGACGTACTATTTCACCTGAAGATAGTTTGATCCGTGCTACTATCTGTCCTTTTTCCTAGATTGCGCCTCAAAAGTTCTTTGATCATTCTCACTATACGCTCCCACCATCCTCCCCACCACGGTGCTGCTGGGACGGTGAATTTCCAGGTGATGCGGTGGACTGAAGAGTATTTCAAAATTTTGTTCCAATTTAAATCCTTGAGTTGATTACTTGCTCCAACATAATTGGTTCCGTTATCGGAATAAATGACTGACACCCTTCCTCTCCTTGCAATAAATCTCCTCAGAGCTTGAAGGAAAGCTTCAGTGGATAATGATTTAACCAACTCAAAATGACAAGCTCTATATACAGCACATGTAAAAATAACTATCCATGCCTTTTCTTTGTTTTTCAAATACAGAGGCCCGGCAAAATCTGTACCAGTTATTTCAAATGTAGCTGAGTTTCTTGTAATAATAACTTCGGGATTAAAGTAACAGGGCAAGTAAAACCAATCGGATCAAAAATACGTTGTGCTGCTGATAACAAATCCCTTTTTGTAATAGGAATTTTTACTAATTCTTTCAATACATGAATATCGCAACACAATGTATCCTGATGAATATTCCATTGTAATCCCAGTACTGAAGTAATATTTCCACTCGTTGGTAATTCTTCCAACTTTTCGCTAAATATTTTTGGTCCATTATAAACCCAACCCCTCAGATCAAATTCTGCAGATGACATCAAAATTCTAGATTCATTGATGAATTTGGTTAACTCATCCGTATTATTTACACTAGTGACACAATTGTCAACATAGAAAGAGTTCATCAATTTTGAGGCAGTTTCTTTCAAATTTTCAGGTGATCGATTCAAATGATAAGATAGTGTAGCTGCTAATGAAAATGGACTCGAAGATACTCCGAAGACTACTCTAGTGTGTCTATATATTTTAATTGTTTTTGTTGAAAAATAATCCCACCAGAGAAACTTCAAAATATCCCTATCTTCTTCAGCTACACTTATTTACAGAAACGCCTTTTTTATATCCGAAATAACTCCAATCATACCAATCCTAAACTTGAGAATAATTATGGGTATGAGTTCAATCATATTGGGTCCCTTCATCAAACAAGAATTCAGTGAATTTCCATTTTTATCAGTGGCTGATGCATCAAAAACAGGTCCGATTTTTGTTGTGAAACTACTATCTTTTATTACTGCATGATGAGGAATGTAATGTTCTTTATTATTCGTTACAGTAGAAGTGATTTATTCTATGATTCCTAATTTTTCCCACTCATTGAATACTTCGTTATAAACTTGATATTTTCCTAAGCTGACTAATTTCTTTGTGGTGGATAATAGCCTACTTTCTGCTATTTCTTTATTATCTAATAATTTAGGATGATTCTCAACCCATGGCAATTTAATTTCATATCTGTTGACTTCATTTCGTTTTATCGAATTGTTAAAATGTTCAATTGCCTCTGCTTCTAAAATGTCCCTTTTCCTAATGGAAACTGGATCCCTTATCCCCAAAATTTCTAGACTCCACAAATCAGAAATTGTAATGTCATTGAAGCAACAAAGGGTTTGAAACTTATTCTTGTGATGAAATGACCCCATTATTGTCCACCCAAAATGAGTCTCAACTGCTACTAAGTCATCAAAATTTTCTATTCTTCCTGTTAAAAGTTTACCGTAAATATCTGCCCCTAAAAGTAAACTGATTTCTTCTATTCGTATTCCAACATCAGACACCATTATATTTTTCTCTTTCAATAAATCTATCATGTGACCATTTTCTAACCCAGGAACGAAACTGCATATTTTACTTTGTTCCAAAGCTAATAGTTCTAATTGAAACGAGTTTTTCAAATCCTCAATAGTGAGTTTATATAAAGCATGGGATTCAGGAATTGATTGTTTGATTGTTTTATTTTCCAGCTCAGTCAATCCTTTAAAACATGATTGTCTCTATCTCAGGTGGGTTGCAATTTTTGGGCAGTATTCTTGATGTCAATTTAAAAATACTGTAATTTTCATAAATGTAAATAAATATGCTCCTTAAATAACTGTTTTATTTTATTTTATTTTATTAAGTAATAATCAATTTCAGGAATTCAAAATGAGAAAAAGTCTGTCAAGGTCATTCAAATATAATCAAAACAAGAAAACTCAGTATTTCATTCATAGATAATAAACCTAAACCTGTTCTACGAGAAAACTGACTTAATTTTAATTAATTTAAGAACAAATATTTGAATTGTATCCTTTTATATTATTTCTATTCATACTAATAAAGTCTAATATGATATTTATAAGTCTTTGAAGAATTGGTATTCAGTACGAATTATTTCAATGGTCTAGTACGTTTATTCTGGAGCAGCGCACTAGTATGACGTTAGCAAATTGCCTGGCTCTGGTATCAACTGCCAACTTTCAAAATGTTTGTAAGGTTATGGCGACAACTGTTTATTTTGTTGGAAATCGGACTTGAAATGACTTTTGAAATTTATTTGACGATTGTTTTGGGTTTTATGGATTATTATTATCACCAAATACCTGATATGGAGTTCTCTGCTTCTGGGCTTTTCCTGACTCTCCAGGTTACTATTCAAGGTACGTTTTTCTGCCTTTATTTACTTTTCATGAATCCTCTAAAATTTATTTTACTGGTTTTATACTTTCTGCTGGTCGTTTTAGTCTGCTTTTCTTCCTTTCTAGATTTCTAATTTTCAGCGGTCTTCTCTCAAAAATTTGTTCTCCTCCCTTTTTTTTTTTTTAACAAACTTCCCGTTGCCTACATCCCCATTTTTCTTTCACCAATCACAGTCTCATTATCACTCGCGAACTTCTTGATTCATTTTTAATTTAAGCTTTACACTTCTTAAAATTACATCTTACAACCAAACTATCTACTAATATTCTTAAATACCTATTATTTTACTAAATGTAAACTTGTCTTGTTGTATTTCTTGATTTTATTCATTTCTATCCCATATTTTTCTTGTTCAATCGAATTGTCATTTTTTCTGTCACCTTCAAATTTATAAAATCTATACAGTGTGATATCTTACTAATTTCTGTGTGTTCATGTCCAAATCGTTTTAAATAATACCCTAACTGATTGCTAATATTTGTTTTTCAATTTCTTATAGGTAGTTCTCCCTACATAGTATTATCTCGATTGCTCGGAACGTTGAAATATTTACCAGAAACTAGTTTGTTACTCTTCTTATTTGACTGTGCTGAATATAAATGGTGATAATTTGTATGGTTATAGATATTCCAGTTCTGGTAAGATATTTTGGCGTGTTTTTATACATCCTTTACGTAAATTAGTCCTACAAATCTCATCTCACTGAAATCATACCATAACAATATATACATTTTTTTCAACGAACTTCTGGTTTCCAATAGCTCTAGAAACTTTTCTTTTTGTTTGGGAACACCCGTGCACATTCGCAATTTTTTTTTTTTACTATGTCCATAAACATATCTCCGAACATAACCTGCTTATTTTGTTCATCACTCTACTTATTACTACTGTCACAGATACAGTTACACAAATTGAAACTTTCTGTAGTAACGTCTGCGACCTTAGATGTACTACTGTCACTCTTGAAACACAAAAGCTTTTGTTTGTCTTCAGCTCGGAACGACGGGAACCGCAAATGTAATAGGCGATGTTTCAACAATTTAGTGAATTACGTGAGCCTGGAAAGAAAAATCCATCTTAAACATTGATTTATCGGTGCCTTCGTGCGAATTTGATGTACACGGTTGTATTAGCAGTGTTGGATCATCATTATCAATAGAGCTCTTTCGTATATTCAATTCAGAGTTATTCAAAATTTCAGAAATTTTCCTTTTTCTTTATCTTAGTTCGCTACTCAAACGGAGAGTGGTCGTTTTTTTATCCGCCTGCCAACTGGAAATATGCAGTTCTACTCCCGGCTTCATTCATTTAACTTTACTAAACTTATTTTCATAATAGAAAACAACTCAGTTGTTTTCTGTCAGGTACTTGCCTTAATAAGCCTACTTAGTAGGTGTATATGGGAGTAAAGGGTTCATCATCGGTCGGCAACGACTGTTCGTTACTAAATGATCTCCCAAAGAATTCTGTTTTCTTCAAAGTACATTATTTAATTTGGTTATGTAACCAATATAAATATGCTGAATTAAATTTCAACTGACCAAGAAAAAAAGAATCAATTCTAGAAGAAAACCAACTTGGGACGCTAGTGTTAGTTCCTGGAAGGTGCTAGGAGGATTAATTCTGTTTCAGATTGCTCGTTCAACGAAATCCCACAAGTGCTCAATTGTTTTTATGTCTGGTGGATTTGCTGGCCAGAGTAATCGTTGAATATTCTTCCCAAAACATTACTAAATTGATTTGAACCACTTTTTGAACATTGGTATCTAAAATTGTTTTTGTAAACATTGTTGGATGCCCAGCACCAGCGAAAGAGATAAAGATTAAATTTACAAAAAAAAACAGTGAGGATAAATATTCCTTTTTAAGATTTACGAGGGGGGCCAAAGAATGTTGGCGATGTGTGACAAAGTTTCAATACACCTTGATCGCTCATAATAATTCTATTTTATAGAAAAACGACTTCAGAGTTATCGATTCAGCAAATATTTTGATTGACAAAATGAAAACGGCTGGTGGAATAGCTTCAAGATATAAATGACTGTTTTGTAAATTGATATCAATAGCTCAGTGGTATCAACTGGCCTTCCGAAACGGCATTGAGAAGACCGAAGAAATGAAATAGTTGTACACTCTCTGCGCAATTTTTTTTTTAATTCTTATTTTGCTGTTAGTACCAAGTAACAAAATATTGTCATCCGTATAAGTAACAAAATTGGGTGTTTAGATACTCATTAGGTTTTATTCACCGAAACAGAGACAATTTCTGTACTAATGATAGCAATAAATATTTCCACATAGGTCGCTCATTCTCAGTTTTAGGAAGAAAGGTCATATGAGCTTTGTTATTGAGACTGTAGTTACAATGGTGATGTAGTTATCATAAATTAGGGTGTCCCATTAAAAAATTATATATTTCTGATACAAACGTTCACACGTTATTTTATATTGAAAAATCCGAATAGATTCTTTCTTAAATTTTAGTTTTACTGAAATGGAATAATTGTCCATAATTTTATAATTTAGAGTACTGATGATGGCAAAATCACTACCGAAACGTTGGCCCCGTTGAAAAATATTTAAGCCTAATAATAATAATAATAATAATACTTTTATTGCGTACGATCAACTAGGGACACAGCAAACGTCAGAATTACAGTACAATAGAAGAGTTACATTTTAAAACTACATTAAAAGACAAATATTGACAGGATACATACATTCACAGCTGTAAGATATACATGTAATGAAGTTGAATATAATACAATAAGATAAAAATAAAATGTTAAAAGCAATGTTTTAATGCCACCAACAGTTGAAGCAATTGTAGCATTTTTGTTTCAGACATTTAATAACGGAGATTCTAAATTTCTTTGTATCTCTGATGCTTTTCAATTCTTTGGATAGGGAGTTATAGGCTTTGATTGCCTGGTAGTATGGGCCTTTCTCATAGTAAGTAGATTTGTGGTTTGGTATCGTCAATTCATTGCAATATCTATTCCTCACATTCATGTTCACAGAATATTGATCACTGTTCCTTGGAAACAAGTGAGAATATTTGATCACAAAGCACACAAGACCTAGGAAGTACAATGAAGGCACAGTCATAATGTCAAGTTCAGTGAAATATGGTTTACAAGAGGTGTTTCGATCCAGTTATAATATACATCTAATAATTTTTTTCTGGGTTATGAATATTTTCTGTGCTATTGTTGATGAGCCCCAGAACATTATACCATATGACATGATTGATTGCACGTGAGAAAAGTAATATATTCTTAAGCTATTGGTTGATACTTGAACCCTCAGGTAGCGAATTATTCCACAGATTGAGTTCAGTCTGCTATTTAATGAGTTTATATGAGTTTCCCAGCTGAGTGTTGCATCCAGCGTTACGCCTAGGAATTTGAAGTTATCTGATATTGGGATTGATTTATTTTGTAGTTTAACGTATAGAGATTCTTCATAGCAATTTGTCTTGTTGAAAATGATAAGTCCTGTTTTAGTTGCATTCATTTTAAGATCATTATTTTTACACAGGAAGAAGTGAAATTGGTCTGTAGTTATTTACGTTATTTCTATTGCCTTTTTTGTGAATTGGTACAACTTTTACTACTTTTTAGTCATCTGGAAATATGCCAGAAGATAGGCTTTCATTCATCATGTTTACTAAAGCACTGGGAGAATTTTTTCCGCTCCCACTAGCGGCAATTTAATTACCGCCCGTTTTAACGGGAATTTACCTTCGAGTGGAATTTTGCATACCACGTGTTATATCACCTTGGATATTTACTCTGAAAAACTCTGTGCACTTTTTCGATGTAACTTTACGTTATTACATAATTTTACGATGGAACTTTACATTGTTATATTACTTCACAACAAAAATTTGCATTAGAGTTTTACATTGTAATATTACGGTTTGATTCTCTAACGTAAATAATTTGCAGTGGAATTTTAAATTGTGATATTACGGTTTGATTTTCTAACTTGAAATATACACTCCGATGTGAAGTTGCAAAAGTAACGTATTAATTCATTTTCTACCTCATTAGCCATATTCAAGAAGAACCCTGAAATACATCGATTTATGTTTTCAAAAAGACACTCTGTGACATAAAAAATGCCTCTCTTCCACCCTCCTCAAAGTGACAGCCACCCCACCAATTTTTTATAATGAAATAGGGGGTCAAATGATACCTCATTTAGAAGGGTATTCAATTGTCTATACAGCCATGTCTATTTTTATGAATTTTGAATTTTTGCGTCAAAACAAAATTAACTTTCAAAATGTTAAAAATTAAATTCGCTGTATATTCAATGCACCCTATTTTTTTGGTTCATTTACCACTTTGATGGGGGGTGAAGGAGCGACGATTTTTTTTTCAGGGGTTTTCTTGAAAATAGATAACGTAGAAAATGAATGTATTCCTTACTTTAAGACCTCACTGTATATTTTTTTATTGTATAGGTAGGTACATTTTGTCTTTTATTCAACAAACCATAGATGTATCCATCAATTTGAGAAATTCGTCTACAGGTCACCAAAGCACTTCATTATATTTTACTCGATATACGTTTTGCTAATAAAACTATCATCATCAAGACTGTTATTGGTCTCCAGATGAGTATTTATAGCAATAAAGTGTTTTGGTGAAGTGGAGATGTATTGCTCAAATTTTTGAACGTTGAACGTTTTCAAAATCCCCAATATTTTTCCATCCACTTCTATACCTTTATTAACCTATCTGGCTGAATGGCAGACAGATTGAGCCAGTATTATCTGGGTAAGAATCGTCCTAGCACACTTCATGTAGGAACTAGAAAAAATAATTGAATCTGTGGCGTTCAGTCGTAAAACAAAAATTCTATGTTTTATTAGTATAAAGAGATTTTGTCCTTATCTTCATTATCTTACAATATTTCGGTTAATTATGTACAGGTCTCTTTAATAATTGGAAATAAAAATAAATTTCAAACATAAACTGAATATTTAATTCCAATATAACAAAAAACTGAAAACATTTTCGAATAATAAATTGCATATCATAAACTAACATTAATCATTATCAATATATTATATAGATTTATGGGCTGGTCTTCCTATTCAGTGCGATTGTCCTAAAAACAAAAAATAGTTGTATTATACAACAAGCCACAGACTTTCCATCGTCTTGTTAATTCTTAAAACAGTTAGGGCAGATACCAATAAAATTCAATTTAAATTATCATAGAATATGGACTATTATTACGAGTTACGAGTTTTTGGTATTGTTTTTTTTGAAGAATTTCAATTTTTGGGAGCAAGTGTCACAAATAAACTCAGCAATAGCCAACATTCTCCAAAAAAATTTTCAAATGTAGGTACTCAATTCAACATATGATCGGTGTTTCCCACAAAACACATCGTGATTTTGAGGTTATATTTCTCAATTTCATCAGATATTTAGATATTATGAAGAAGAAAACTGAATGCAATCTCGTAAATATCATGTAAAGATTTTAATAAAGTTCACTTACCTTGTATTGGTGATGCAATGCACAAAATACACTCATTACTTATTACTTGCAATACCTGAATACCACAGTGTGTCACAAAAAGAATGAACAGGAACATGTAGGAGCTGACTTTGGATGCGTAATTTTACAACCATCGCGAAAATTTACGCCAAAACGGATGTACATTCCTGTTGCAGGTGGATCTTCTCATAGTCGAGGGATATTCACACAATAACTTTCAGTATATTGAAGGAAATTTTACGCGCTGAATGAAATTCATTTCAAGTGCGTATAGATACATCTTGTAGTTTAAAAATTGAACGATAGAAGTAAGATTCCCATGAATCTGAAATAATGTTCCACTCCAAGCATTGAAAATACATTGCAAATTTAAACAATTTTCTCAGTGAGGGTCACAAATGTAATTGGAAATTATTTTTAATATCGCAGGTGGAATGCCATCTACACCAGATTAATATTTTGGTTGTGTCTCATTCAGAATATTAAGTATCTCTGTTCGATCAACTGGTCTTAGAAAAATTGTGGTGTTATTATGGGCAACCTCAATGTCTTCAGAGTTGTGAGTGATGTTTGGTTGTCTGAAAATTTTGCAAAAGTATTCAGCTACCCTGGGTGCCCGATTGATTTTTTATGCTCATCTGTAAGGACTATGGATTTATCTTTCTCTTTGTTTTTGTTTTTAGATTGGTTGAATATACTCCATACTGTTTTTGACTTATTATGTGATGAAGAAATTTTACTGTCATTTAGTGATTTTTTTGTATTCTGATAGATATTTCCTATATGACTTCCGTTCTTGTTTATATTTAATAAGTATATTTTCACATTTCGTATCTTTATATAGCATATGTAGATCATTGATATACCGTGAATGATTTTTTATGTCAGTTGTTATCCAATCAGATTCACTATTTTTGAATTTAAATGTTTTTTCTGGAAAAGCAGAGTCAAAGTGATATTAGATAATGTCGTAAAAAGCTCTATATTTGGCGTTTATTTCATTTGTATTATATAAAGTTTCCCATGTTTTTGTGGTCAGAGTGTGTTTGAGTTGCGATATATTAGTTTCCGTATAAAAACGTTTCTATCTAGAGGCGCGATATCATATTCTATATCTAATATTTGACTATAGTGATCTGATATTGTTGATTTCCACACAAAGCAACTAATGGATGAATCTGGTAGATTACTGAATATGTTATCGATTTGTGTACCTACTGATCTGGTCTCGTATCATCAGATACATGAGGTTTCAAGCAGTATGAAGAAAGTACCTGTACAAGACTCAAAGTAATCCCACCTTTTTGTTTAAAGTTAATATTACAATCTCCGCATAATATCATGGACTGTCTTTGACTGCTGTGGTGATCTAGAATTTCAGTAAGTTTTTCTATGAAATAGTCTGAGCTACCTGTTGGTGACCTATAAACACATATAAAAATACATACAGTTTCAAAAATATTAAATTTAGAACAGGTGTACTCAAATTGTTTTTCGACTGGGCTTCCCATGCTGGCGATCGGGTTTATTTGGAATCCATGTCTGGCATATATGGCTGTACCACCTCCCCGATTCTCTTTCCGACAGTAGCTGCTGATATGTATGAATGAGTCTACATTAACTACATTAATTTCTTCCTCGTTGGACCAGTGTTCTGTTGCACAGAAAATATCTGGACGTTGGTCTGCCAGTAGAACTTCTGTTTCTGGTACTTTGCACTTGAGACTTCGCACATTCAGGTGCATTAACCTGACTTTCCTTATGCTATCATTTTCCTGGTTGGTGCACTGTTGTTGCATGTTTAGCGAAAATCCCCCCCTTTTTAAATAGGTCGGGATGTTTTCTGAAATCGAATCGCTTGACGCCAACTTTGTTTGGCCAGAAGCTTGTTTCATACATGACGTCTTTGTATTGTAACGGGGCTGCGACAGCGAAGCGTTTAAGCTGCCCTTCATCCGATGGAATCTCCTTCACAGTCACCTGTTCTTTGTGGAAAATGTCTTTCTTTTTGATGTATTTCATTATCATATCGGCGGTTATATGTAGGTTCACGCGATAGATATAAAGCCAGACCTTTCTGTCTCCTCCTGAAAAGCCATTTTCGCCATCTTCTTGTGTGACACTGGCTGTCCCCAGCCTCTTTTTGATTAATTTCCTCTGGTGCCGCTGAAGTGAATAGCCACCGCCACCAGTATTTAGTTTCGCCGTATTTCCGATATTTCCAATCATAACACTGTTATCAATATCAGCATCAGCACTGCCCACGTCATCACTGTCAATGTCCTCATTTTCAGTGTTACCAACTCTGTTACTTCCCTGATGGTGCATTTTTTTAATTTCGCCATCTATTCGATTTGGTTGCGAACTGTAGTTGGTAGTACTGGGTTTTTCTGACAACACTGTTGAATAAATCTTGTTTCTAGAATTTGAAGAGGGGCGCATTTCAAGGTCGCTTTTGCTGTGTTCTTGCTGCGGTTTGTTTTTATTGTTTTTGTTTGAATCCATGGAGTGCGTTTTTTTTCATTTGATGTTGGGTTTTTTGTTCCATGCCTTTCATTGTTTGTAGCAGAAGATAATTATTTTCTTTCAAAATATTATTCTTGTCTTCCATTTCGGCTAATAATCTTTTCAGTAAATTATTCTCCAGTTTTAACATTTTTTATTCGTACTTATCATTTTCACTAACATTTTCAGTTTAACAGCAAATCACTCTGAAGTTATCCAGCATGACAAGTGTTTTTATCTTTTCACAACAGCTTGGGTGAAACATGGAATAGCACTTATGCAAACAACTATTTGACATTTTTTGGCACAACACTTGTATAAACCTGACTTGTTGGTTTCACTTGGAAATTCGTAATTTCCTGCGGCGTTTTCTTTCGTTTTGTCGGTAGCTACTTTGTCGAGATCATCACTCTCCGCCATTTTGAAAATAAAAAAACCTAACCTTTAATAAAAAATTATTGATTGCTTTTATTCAATTTATTTATACGTTTTAGCTGAACGGAACTTCATGACATGACCTATATAATATCAAAAGTATATCTAACCAAAATAAATTATTTCTAAAAAAAAATTACAGAACTGTTCTCATATCGTGCCGTAAGAAAACACAACTCCAAACTCCAAACTAATCCAATCGCAAAACCGTACGCTCGTCAAATAGAAAACGGGCATAAAAAGAAACGCAGACAACCTCCATTAGCAAATTACAATCTATCCATCGTTTGATTTAGAGCGATGTACTTTTTCGAAAGAGCTTATTAGATTATATGACCAACTTTTACCAGCGCTGGAGTCGGGTAGAATGGTATATGGCGAGCCGCTAACTACCTTTCCAATTTGTTTGTTTTTGTACTTTTTATCCTCTGATTCGCGTTTCGCAACCCTCAAACGACCACAATAATTCATAATATTCGTTTTCGAAAAGGGCCCGCCAAGCGACGTTATCCCGATATACGGGAAATAATTGGAAATGGTTTTTTGTGTATTGAGATTACCCAATGATTGACTTGTAATTTTGAATTTTTTACTGTTTTGACTGTTGAACAATTCAAGTAAGTAGGTATAGTTTATACGACTCAGTTGAGACAGCCGAAAAATTTAAATTCCATTTCATTCCAATAACATAGTACATCTTAAGTTGCATTCGATGATGGTAGTAAGTTTTTTTCTTGTATGGGATGTGACTTAGATGCGAAATTCAACTTTTCGACCTCGGCAGTCTCCTGGATCACTTTTGAATATTCCAAGTAATGCTAAATTTTCACACTTTTTTCGGGTTTTCCCCATTCTAACCATGAAGCAGCAAGTTTTCGACAAAGACCCATCCATATATTCTTCAACAAGATTGACTTAATTAATTTTCTAAGATATCATATCAAAATCGGTATACCTGATAGTTTCCGAGATACATATAGCCTTTCAAAGTTTGGCAAATTTTCCAATTGTGATAATTTTCATGTTTCATCATATGTAATTTTCTTTATATCTTCAACAACCTGTCTGATATGAGTCAGTGGAGTGCATTCATTCAATTCTATATTTTGAAAGGTTGTGGGAGAGAGGAGAGGGAGTAAGGGTTTGGTGAGATTGGGTAGAGGCCACTGTTCTCAACCGTACGACTGTATTTGAAATATAAAATTTATGCAACAAACATTTACATCAAGTATAAACGAAAAATAAATTAGAGGTGTTTCCTTTTCTTCGAAGGACCAGGGCCAAGCAAATCCTCCTCATCCTCCTTCATCGTCCTGGATCTCCTGAAATGGAATAAAAATATTAATTTGTTGAATATCCCAAGGTGAAACCTTGCCAAGAAGTTCTAATATAAATCTAATACAAATGTTGGTAAGTATCAATTGATAGTTCTATAATATTTGGGAAGGTATTATTGAAAAGAAATAATGGGGACTTCAAAGAACAATACGAGTGTGAGTATACCTGATACTGTTCTTTAAAAATAATATTTCCAGCAACTTGGCTGACTGAATAGTCGATCAGCCTATCCATCTCGTCGTTTTCGTTGAGCTCGTCCAAATCGTTGATGTTGATATCGACGTCTATCGTAATTTTGGGCAGGTTTTCGTAGAACTGGCCTTTACACTTTCCGCAGACTTCAAACCTGCTCTCCTGCAGCTGCAAGCATTTCCGCATCCCTTCTTGTAATTGCAGGAAATCATGTTCAGCAGGGTTGATGGGGCTACTTTCCTCGACGTCATCTTTGGGGAAAAGCCTCGTGCTGTTGCTACCCATCCCCAATTAAGTCAATTTCAATTCATCTTCAATTCATTATACATCATAATTTTTCGGTACATACATTTTACATATACATTTTTTTGCAAATCTCTTCGCAGATCGGGTCAGCCAAGCAACCAAATGCTTGTCTTTTGAGCCCTCTCTTTTGAAGAGGTTCATAAGTACATGAAGATCGAGTTTATACAAATACTTGTTATATGCACAAAAGTGGGGAGTTTTGTTTGAAGCAAGTAGGTAGAGAGTTTGAGTAGGAACAATAATATAGGATCGCTCTCAAATTTTACAAGTGCTTTCGCATATGATAAACCAGTACCCCATTTAATTTTGTGTAAGTGGTGGTAAATCATCCTGTATGTTTTTTTTCGACATCATAATAAATAATTTGGCCACAGATTGCAGAAACAAGTTTAGATACGAAACTGAATACCTGTAAGTGATGAATCGTATTGCGCCACTGACACGAAGTAGGTGTATTCAGCATCTAAAATATTTGAATGTCGGTTATAGATTTCTGTAACGAAGTGGTTAGTCATCTGACGACAACAAGAAATCATTCTTACCGATGAAGGGTAATTTTAAAATGTGACGTAGGTTATGATGAAATAATAAATAAAGAAAAGTACAACTCTTGTGCAATTAACACTCAGTTTTGGTTATTTTGTTAGGACCGGTACCGGCTTTCACACCATTATCAAGTATGATTAGGCTATTGATACTGGTGTGAAAGCCGGAATCGTTCCTAACAAGTAAACCAAAACTCAATGGAAATTAGACAAAAGCTGTCGTTTTCTTTATATATCAATTCAACATGAAATTCCACAAAATATACAAATCATTTTTCATACAAGAATATTTCATTACTTTAGAACTTGTAGCTTAGATACTCCAAACATATTTCTCTGATAGGTGCATTTAGAATAGAAAATCACGAATGATCATCATGTTGAAGATATATTTTTAGTTTTGTTTCTATTATTTAGAATGTCTATAAACATAACAGATACCTATTTAAATTTACATTTTCATTTATACTTGAAAGATTTGTCGATAACTTGAAAGACTTCTGACATCAAAGAATATTTTGACTTTGACTTCGCTTCAAGCTTCTCTTTGTTTTGTTCCTCAACAATATTTAAGAAAATGAGAAAATTAAAAGAATATTATCAATAAGAGTTGTTCACCTGGATAGACCAATGCATATACATGTCATTAATTCGTCCATAACAATAATGGTTATGAATGTAAAAAAAAAAATTATTTTTGAAGAACGAGTGGGATAACTGGTAGTGCCACAATGAAAATGGCACAAAATTGACCACTTCACCACACATCCACATTTGGTCAACTACAAGTTATAAACTCAACTGCAACATAATAGTTCACATGCTGATTGATCATTTACGTATCAAAAAGCTCATATAGGCATGGGTAGCTGTGGGAAGTAAGATTAGTTGTACAATTTTTCGTTGCAATATTAAATCACATCAAACATATTTTATTGACAAAGACTAAGCATCTTCAAAACATCACAATAGTAAATACAACAACAAAACTATGTGTTTGTTTTTACCTGAAAGAAATGGAACCTTTCTCGATAAATTGTTCAAGGTACGTGTAGAAGGTAACGCAAAAATATTTCCCAAGAAGTGATACACCATTCCATTTCTCTTGAATAAAGACAATTCCAAAATTTTCTCCTCTAACGGTATGTCTTCGAAACGTTATCCTAAATAATTTTCACTATTCTGAGTAATCATTATAATAGGAGATACTATTAAATGTATTATTGTCTAAATCGATATAGTGACTAGTTTCAGACAAAAAGTCATAATGAAGTTTTATCAAATTTGGCGTTTCATTGTTTATCTTCAGGCATCTGACTCTATTCCATTTAATTTTGTTAGCATCAATGTCCAGGTCAAAATTGATGTGCTTATTCATTAAATCTTTAAAATTGAGGATCTTACATTGATCCATTTCTGTCACCTTATACGGTTTCCCTGTAACTTTAGCTGAACGTATAATAGTAACCCACTGTTCAGGAACATACACTGTTTGATTCTTTTTTCTTCTCTCTATGAGAGCATGCATAGAGTCCCCTTCATTTTGAGTGTGTCCTACTTCGAAAAAAATGTGGGTTATATTTATATTAAATTTTGCTGCGGCGTAGGCATACATACAGAAAACTATCCGATTTCTATTCTGACCACCGCACCTATCAGAGTAGAATATAAAACTCTTGAACCCTTCTTTAACCTTCATTTCCTTGAACAAGTATACAGCACTGCTAACTTCATTAGAACCTTTTTTACCGATGGTCTCGTCCCATATGTAACATAATCCTTCTCTCTTTCCTACATCAAATATGGTCAAATTTTAAACAGCAAGCTTCCTCTTATAATAAAATGAAGACACTTCCGACATGGGGGTTGATAAAATTTTCTCCAGGTCATAACAAGCCAGAACCACTGTGCCACTCTGTTGAGCAATCGACTTATGCTGTGATTTCAACTCTTCTCAACTTACTACAAATTTCGATGCTATGTGTGATGTATAATCTTTCAGCAGGTTTCTTTTTCCGGCAGTTGAAGCTCTGTGATATATATCACAAGTTGGGCATAGATCATTCTTGGGCTTGAAAAAGTCGATATTATACTCGTTGTAGAATATTTCACGATATTGTCTTTCCGTTGCAGTCAGGTCTGGTTTATTCTGATTTTGCTCCATCCATTCTTTATAAAGCCTGTATAATTTAGGGAATGTCAATGTTTCTTCGAAATATTTTTTTTGAGTTCTAGCCCTAACGTAATGTGATTCGACAAAGGGAACCTGAGAAATATGGTTCCTGACAGTTGCTTTGATATCTTCACGTATCTGATTTGGTCGATTGGCCTGGTGTCCACGTCGATCATCAAGCCCAACACAATGAGATTCGTCCATATCTATCTTCCTATAGATAGTTGTAACCCATTTGTCAGTGATGTCCAAAGTAGTAAAAAACATTTTTTTGCAAACTTGAACTTTCATACCAGTAATAATGAAGAAGTATTCAGTCCAGTGGTGCCTTGAAGTTTCAATTTTGGATAGTAAGACTTGTCTTCTTGGCAATCTTTCTACACATCTGCTGACAAATTATATCTGTTTATTATGGTCACCAATGGCCCAAAAATCATTGAAAATGTTAGTTCTTATTTCTTCAGTAAGCTTTTCAGAGCATTTCCTGGAGCATATCGATTTACACCCTGTTTTCATTTCTCTCTTTCGCATCAGCTTACCTCGCTGATTTATGAATTCTTGTCCGGAATTTTTTGTCTTTTTTTAATATTGCATTTCCAATTTTTGGGGTCCCTTTTTCTTTTTCGACCTGGATTACTCTTCTTCGGCATTTTTCTAGTATTTTTCTCTTTATCTATGTGCTCTGTATGGTCAACTACTGCACTCGTGCTGGGTTCAATGACATGGTCAAAATTTTCTTGAGGAATATCATCAACTTCGTCGAGCATTTGCCAGTTTTGTTCAGTTTGTGATCCTGTAAAGAAAAATAAGTATAAAACTTTTGTTTTGATTAAGTCTTTATGATTTGTGAATAAATGATATTTAAATTCATCAAAAATATACTTGAAATATTCCTTGAGTATACTGACTTATTACATTTATTTATAACATTTCTACATCTCACCTCTAATTTCTGTAGGCATATATTCGGATACATCTGGAGAAAATGGTTCTTTTTCTTGGCTGGATTCTGAATCTGCATATACCAAGTCATTGCGTCGAGGTCGTAATTGTTGTTTGAACTCCAACAAATCTCCAGCATCCCTAATGAGTGGTGAATTACACATAGTTATACCTTCCATGATTCCGCTTGCAGTTGGAACATCATCGCTGATGAGTGGTATTTTGGCTTCTGATACATTTTGTGTCGGTTCATTTGCTGTTGAAGTATTATCATTTTTTGATTATTATTACTTCAAAAACTTGGAAAGTAAAAATACATGCGATTGCCGGTTATACGATGTAAACAATGGCCAGGAACTAGAACTAGAACAACGCTGTAACTCTAAGAGCATCGCAAATTATATTAGGAAAACTTTCATGGAACAAGACTGTAACTCGAATCGTTTTCATATTTGATCAACCCATATAATAATGCAAGCGAATAACAAAGTTGTATGCTGTCATACATCTTAGTCCACAGAAATTTACTAGAAATTAGTGAATCTAACAAAGACATTTTACACTTGCAACCTTTAATATGCTAAAACGAAACAGTTCAGTTGAGATACTTCTTTCTTCAATAAATTTTCAGACAAACTATTGGTCACAGAGATACGTCTTTTATATTGCTATATTCCTCTTGTCTCGCTGAGTACGTCAATGGCAGAACCTCAAATTGGGTCTAATTTGAGTTACAGCCTTTTTCGATGGGGGTATCGTATTATTGATTGTCTCTGAATCGCTTGAATGTTACGAATTTTTGGTCGAAATGAGTCCATTTGCAGATGCATTCAGTAAAAATCCCTGACGTTACAATGATAGACTGTGAAAAAAAATGGTAATGCCATTTTATAGACAGATTTATAATATTTCTTATACTTTCTCGTGCCTTGAAATTATACAGGATGGTCGAAAAATATTTTTCAAAAGGATCTTTTCGAATATAACTTTAGCTTTCTTTTAAGAGGAATACTCAATATATTTTTCGACTTTGTGACGTAGAATATGGTGTAGAATAGGACTCATAAACATTTTTTTATTGTACATATAAAAATTCAGCCAATTTGGACAGGCCAATTTCCCTATCAAAGTGTGCGTTATCCTTTGGTGTAACTGTAACCTTGCCTGCAATGGCAAGATGTTCCATATTAGATTGACTTTTTTTCTACATTCCTGACCTTTGGGCTTCAAATTTCTTCACATTATGGAAGAATACTCTTGCTTTGGAAGGAAGATTTTTAGCTTAAATTTCATTCACGTCACCCAATAAAGTTTAACTGGACCCAAAAAAAATTATTATTAAATAAATTTTCTCATTAAGTTTCTTTACAAAATGTACCTATTACAGGAATATCTTGTGAGAAACGTTGCCCACAGATAATATAATTATATTGTATTTCTTTCGCTGAGAGATCATCATGATGCGGTGGTTTGACAAGTTTCTGGTTCCTTGATGGAAAAACGATGTCTTTAACATGTCTTATCAGTACATCCACGCACACAACACTTTTATAACTTTTTCATATTCTTTAATGATAATGCACTTTTCTAAATACTCAAATACTTCAAAATGAACATAACCTTAACTCACAAATACTCCATTTTGTGAACATAAACAATAAACAACGCTATCACAACGCCATCTAGGTTAGAGAGATAGATATCTTTATTTCCCAGCTAGGTACATAGTTTTTGTTCGTAAATTATTCTTATCTTACAACAAATGCTTGATATTAATTAATACCTATTGCCAATGGCTTAGGGAAAGCGTTGACCAATAACGATTTTCAAAATTAGATGTCCTTGATGAAATATATATATATATATATATATATATATATATATATATATATATATATACAGGGTGGGGCACCGAAAACGAAACAGATCGAATATCTTCAAAACGCATGTGTTGTGAATAAAAATGCAAAGACAGGTCGGTTTTTAATCCAAGGGGGACATCTTCCTATCATAACCTCAACTGTCATACCTCTCCTCACACCCCTTGGGCACTATCACCCAAACAATTTGAATAGGGAAAGTAGTAAGTGTGACACATCATTGAAAAGGCAATTTCATAAGGAATTTAGCCATGTCAATTTTTGACACCTAACTTTTTATTTTGGCGCCCTCTTGCAGGAAAACTAACTGTTCCGTATTCCAAATTATATTTCTGCATTTGCAAGCTATTTTGACATATATTCGGTGACAATGCATAATGGAATTTTTCTAAGAGAAAAAACAAAATGGCGGCTCCAAAAAGGTGGACATGATTTGCAATTATGGCCCGATTCGATTCAAAATTGAAATGTGGTGGTTTTCGAAGTCGGAAATTATGATTTGTTTGTCAATGCAAAAAAACAAGATGGTGGCTCCAAGATGGCGGACGAAATTTGTAATTCTGGTCGGATTCGAATCAACATTAGTCCGTGAAGATTTTCAGGGATTTTCAGGCGCGGTAAAATTCTGATTATGTTACGCACAGAATAACCTACGTCACACATATTTAAATAAAATATTGTTTCCTAATTTGTAAAAAATCTTTTTTTCATCAATTCAGTTATTTCACTGTAGTCATACTGGAAACTTGTGAAACCTTCATATGCCAATTTTGAATCGAATCGAAACACAATTACTAATTTTGTCAGCCATCTTGGTTTTTTGCATCGACAAAAATATCATAATTTTTGTCAACAAAAAAGTGTTTGAATTCCTCTGCCACTTCCGATGCATTTTTAGTTAGCGTGCCAATTTCATATATAACTATTTTGTCATGCTTGTGAAATTTTTTGCTGGTAAAATGATTACAAATATTAACTATTCATGCTCCCAGCGCTGCAAGTGGGTGTATTTCGAAGCTCAAATAGAAAACCGCGGAAAAGCCGAGCTTTCATATCTAAACTTTGTTTCTGTAATCTGTGTTCTCTTCGTTCAATAGGACAAATATATCAAGGCTATTCGTTATTCAACGGCGATATCAGTCGGAGTATCGGTTAAATTCGATCAGGCATTAGTCGTGTAGATCGGTACGCGTCCCAAAAGATAAATCTTGGCGTCCCCGTCGTCGGTCTCGCGACTGCGGCAGGGCCACAAGGCCGCTCACGCGGAAACTTGCGAGTCGGAATGCAAACCGAATTTGTCAAGTAGCGTCCTTTTGGCATTTCTTCAAACAATCGGTTCTTTGCATGCCCGGCGAGCTCAAAGGAAATGTGAATCTGCCCAGAAACGTTCATTTGCTTTGTAAATATTTTTAATTTGAATCTTGTTTGTCTTTTTATTCCTCTTCGAGTTGAGAAGGAAGTGAAGTTTTGGTGGATTAATTAAAATTTATGTTTTGTAGGGCGCGAGCAGAATATATCGTTAGTTATTCTCTTTCGGTACATATTGAGAAGCAAAATTACACTCATAGGGTGATTCGATGCAATAGATTTTTGCTGACTGGAATTTTGAAAGCTGTCCGAGTAAACATTTAATTAATCGTTACTTTTCTGGAACATACATTTAACGTTATATAAAAGATGGTCAACATCATTAAACGTATAATCTGATGCGATAAGTCCCAACTTTCAGCGTTGTATCAACGTCATATTTCCATGATCATATTTTTATAATAAAATTGACGTATTATGCTCTATGGCCAAGCAACATATAATAATATATGTCGATTAACTGATTCAAATCTTATTTTTCCAATACTACGATCTTTTCTGATGCGATAAGTCCCAACTTTCAGCGTTGTATCAACGTCATACTTCAATAATCATATTGTCAAATATACAAAATAATCATGAAATAATTCAAATCCATGTAGACAAATGCAAAGTTTGAAGATCTTTCAACATCAACTTCAACATTTTACAATAAAAACACTCAGTATCCACAATTCCATAGTTTAATTCTTCAAGTTCATAGACATCAAAATTGATACAATTACCGGATACAGAAATATAAACTAGCTCGAAATTCACAGACTTGTACAGAGAAGGTAAGCACTTTTATGCGTGCAGCGACCTAACGAAAAATGCAAGCTCATCTATATATTTAGTGTATTTAGTGTATTTAGTGTTATTATTTATGTTTTATTTTTACCAGTGTTTGTCAATAAGATTTTATATCTTGGATAATAAACACATACTCTCTCTCTCTCTCATACTGTTTCTCTATAAATACACCTTTTGGGCAGGTCAAGATTCATTCATTATTTCATTCTTATCACTCGTCACTCGTCAGCTGAGTTGAAGACAGCTCGAAAATTAATTATTACTTGAAAATGTTTGGCATCTCCCCATCTCTGGGTCTGCTGGTCACCAGCACATTGTAAGTAGTATTTTATTTATACCTATATTTGTTCATAATTCATTTGTTTAGTTTTTGTCCTGCTAGTGTAGCAGCTTCGTTCTTTTATTTAATTTTCTTGATTCAATACCTAAATGTTAATTTGTTTTAAAAAATGAGTTCTTTCATTATTTGGATGAATGTGGGTTGGGTGAATTGCAGCTAAAAATCCTTTCGAAAAAAAGCCAAGCGAGTTCTGAGTTGCGACAATATTTTTATTATAAAATTGACGTAATATGGTCTATGGCCAAAGAACATTTAATAAATGTCAAGTAACCGATTTAAAGCTTATGTTTTCAATACTACTGTGTTTTCAGAGGCGATAAATCCCAACTTCCAGCGTTGTATTAACGTCATACTTCAATCATACAATTTTATTATAAAAATGACCTATTATGCCTTAGTGCATGTGTGCGTGGCGTGGTCGCCTCCGCACTTCACACATCGAGCTTTTGAGTGGCATGCCCGAACCATTGGCAATTGTGGCATTGCGAGACCTTTCCTTTTTGAGGGCGCTGAGCTTCGACTTTGACCTTGAGGTCAAGTACGTCCTTTAAATCAAAAATTTCTCGATTTGCTCCGGGAACTTTAACTAGGAACAGTGGGAGCACTGCTCTAGTTCTCCTTGAGGTCATTCTGTGGCATTCAATGACCTCATAGTTCCTTGCCTCTAGATCCTCCTTCACGTTCTCCGCCGTGATGGAGTCTGGAATACCTCTGATTACCACATGCAGAGGTATTTCTTTCTTCAGCTGGTATGTGAACAATTCCAGCTTGATTTCTTCAAACAGCTTGGTGGCGATTCTTCAGTCTGCTTCACTATTAGTGAACAGATGGATTCCATCTTGTCTCGCTTGAGCTTTGTAAAATCCAATCTTCCTATTCCTTAGGATTGTGGATATCTTCAGCCATTGGGACTTGTCCCTGATGATCACTGCAGGGGGTTTTTTGGGGCCCTTGTTGTCCGTGGTTTCCGGGATGGTCTCCATGCCACTTATGGTCCCATCTTCGGATGTCGTTTGGAAGGTTGCCGGTGTTGGGGTGGGTGCCGGTATTGGGGTGGGTGCCTCCTCCGTGTGTCGGATGGATTTCTTCTTGTGGCTGACTACTACGAATCTGGCGTCGTCGTCCTCTTGGTCGGACAGTTCGGAAGAGTCTCCGTGTTGTCTCTTCCTGTTTCCAGTTCCGGTGCCTACGGGGTTTGGCGGTTGGGGGATGTTTTCAATGACGTCCATATCATGTATCTCCGCTTTCATCGCTAAGATGACCTCAACGAATCTCCTTCTCTCGTTCTCGGCCTCTCTCTTGAAGTGAGCTGCCTGCTCCTGGGCTACTAGAAGTTGTTGCCTAAGCAACGACTTCATATTCTCCTTCTTAGGAGTCGTCTCCTCATTGCTGCTACTGGACGACGGTTTTCGGAAATTCTCTCTGTCGAGAGACTCCGATTTCCGTCGGAATTTCCCCATCCTTCTTCACTAACTCTTCGTTTATTTGAACCGAATTACGAAGAAGGCTCTAAAAAGAGCCTCTGGCCGAAGCCAGAGTTACGAAAAAGGGGGTACGCAAATCTCGCTTCGAAAAGCTGTGATTCTGCCAAGTGTTCCATTAAAAAAAGGTTAATGATTACCATTACCACTTACCCAAATCACAGCCCTTCTTGGTATAGCCCTGGCTCGTTCAGGTATGACCCGTCCCTTGCCGTAACTATTTCGCTTCGTCTCGCTTAATGACTTCTCATTCGCAACACACAAACAATTTAATCAGGTAGTCTAGGGAGCTTCTGAATACACGTCTGCTCGATTCGACTAATGATCGAACTATGTCGAAAATAAAATTTTACGCAAGTGAATATATCTGGGAGCGGAGCTCCAATAGGCTCCGCCCACCAGCGGCTTCGCTTCGGCATTGGCCGGAGCAAATGTGCCATGTTCTATAAAATAACGCAAGACGACTCGAAAATTCAGTCGTCCGGCCACAGGAGAACCCGGACAGTCTTCTGCATGGCTGGGTAGTGGTACTCGGATGGCTCACCCGAGCTTTTTTTAGCTATCGCCGTTGGTTACCAAAACCAACATACAAAAATAATCCGTACTGATTCTGTCTGATCCAGTAAGAAGAGTTCCGGAGTTGCTGGATTTGCGACGATTCTGTGATCGGAGAGGAGCTAGTCGGATGAGGAGGATTCCTCCAATTTCCGTTCCTCCGAGTTCACGCATTTAGTTGTCATGGGAAGTACTCAATATATT
Source organism: Chrysolina oricalcia (assembly GCA_944452925.2). Lineage (NCBI taxonomy): Eukaryota > Metazoa > Arthropoda > Insecta > Coleoptera > Chrysomelidae > Chrysolina > Chrysolina oricalcia. Next base: position 55,202,944 of record OX101811.2, read on the forward strand.
TTCGTTGGTTTCAGACGACGTTCTAGATGTAGAGCCATCTATCGGATTTTTATCCAGGTTGGATCATGGTATAATTTGGCATGAATATTCGGCCAATAGTCAGAATTCATGTCATTCTAGATGTAGGAAATAATATGGAGACGATACGGGGCCATGTAGCCGAGTGGTTAAAGCGAAATTATCTCAATCACTTTGGGCTGCCAGTCAAAGGTTCAAACCCTAGCAACTGCAGAACTTTTCTGATGGCCCGAGAAAGTGCTAGTGTGATGGTATATATTATTGTAGAATTAGCATTTTTAATATAACTAGGAATTCATATTATTAAGTTGAATAACCTCACCAATTGACCTGATTATTATGTATTGTAACATGTAAGCAATATCGATACATTCATCATTAGACATCAAAACCGAACGCATGTGTTTTATTCAGATAAACTAAATCAAGTAACTCCAAGATTATCACATGGCGATCCTGCTTTAGAAAAAAATGGAAATTAAAGTTCTATCGAACTGAATTGTTTTATACAAAAATGGGATTTTCGAAATCGAAAGTCAAATAATAATCAACCAAGCTGGAAAAGGAGATGGAGAAACGAATGCAGATGGAACTAATCAATATTGGAAACGTTGGATATTGGAATAGAAGATGCAAATTGGAAGTAATTAGTTGAGGAATAGCCTAAAATAAATGTTATACCCCGATGAGAGCCTATGAAACAATGGAATCCACTCACTGTAGGAAGTTATGTCTAATCCAGATGAATTGAAGTATCTCGTTGAAGAAGTAAGAGTATTCCATAGGAATCTACAGAAGGACAATACTGAAAGACGAAGAGACGAAGAAATTACACGTCGTAAGTTTAAAGAATTAGAAAAGCTCAGGGATCAATATCGTTGTTTAGTAGATAAATTTAATAAATATAAGGTAGAAGATAAAGTTAGGAATGAAATTAGGTCTTATTCAACATATATTGAAAAATTATTTAGAGAAATTGATGAACATTTAAACAGTAGATTAGGTAAATTTTTTGACAAATCCATTACTCTTCCCCCCAAAATCAAAGTCACTATACGCTCCTCTTCAGACTCTACAGATTCAGATTTCTCAAGTAAAACCGACAACATGACAGAAAAATTTGATTTAAGAACGGCTGCAAGCCTACTGCCTGTCATGGACGGTACAGAGAACGTAACTGAACAGCTTATCGATTCCATTGAATTGTATGATGCGTTATTAGATGATGCAGGAAAAAAATCACTAACTAACTATATTTTGAAAACGCGATTGTCTCAAAGTGCAAAAATTAGAATGAATTGTACGTATGTCAGTAATGCACAATTGATTTTTGATTTAAAAACTCATTTCATCACTAAAAAATCTATTTCAGCTCTATCATTTCAGATGCATAATTCTAAACAAAGAAACTGTTCGATTGATGATTTCGGAAAATCTATAGAAGAACTTTTAGTTGATCTTACAATTACGCAAGCTGAAGGTGATCAAAATGCTATTCAGGTTTTAAGAGGAGTGAATGAAAAAATAGCAATCAATGCATTCGCCAACGGATTACAAAACTCAGAATTACGAACTATTATTAAATCGAGAAATTATTCAAAATTAAGTGATGCTATTCAGGGATCAAAAGATGAAGATATACCCAAGCAAAATGCAATTTTTCACATGCGAGGACGTACAAATTCCAGACATAATACTGTAAACAAAAGATTTTTCAGGAATTCAAATTTTTTTCAACAAAACAGAGGAAATTTTTCATTTTCGGGCAATAGAGGTCAAAATTCTTCACGAAATATACGTAGAGGTTCCAACTACAGGGGTTATCATGGTAATTCAGTGAGAAACAATCCACAAAGGGCATATTATTCAAGAAATTCCAATGAAATTATACCTATTAACAACCTTGAAACTGTGTCTCATAATTCTCCACGTCCATCAACGTCATCTGAACCGTTTTTTCGAGTCTAACATAGATATCGAGAATCATCTCAGTTTTAATGTAAATGGCCTGAATTTTGTAAAATTAGTTTATAGAGAATCAATACTAACATTTCTGGTTGATACAGGTGCATCAGTCAGCATAATTTTTAAACAATATGTCAACAAAGGTGAAGTTATTGACCGTTCAAAAAAACATCGAATAACTGGCATATCTGGGTCAACAACTTCTGAAGGTAAAGTTTGTATTACATTACAAGCAAATGATACAAAACTGTGTCATCCATTTCGGCTAATGGAAGCTTTTGATAACGATATGCATGGAGTATTAGGTTCAGATTTTTTCTATAAACATAGCGCAATAATTGACTACGAAAAGTTTTATTTTCATTCTGGAAAAATAATAGTAAAATCTCACTATCAATGCATTCCAAGCATAATTTATATACTTCGATGTCGCCAAGATGTGAAACAATTAAATTTGTTCACGTTGAAACATCTGATGATTGTGTTGTTTTACCTAGCGAATTATGCGAAGGTGTTTTTGTAGCTGGATGTTTAGCTAGGCCAGATAAAAATAATATGATACCTGTAAAAATTTTGAATGTTCGGGATGAAGAAGTTCTACTAAAAAATTTCAATCCTCAAATCGAAAAAATTGATGACTATGAACTTTGTCAATTCAATGATACTAATACCAATTCGGTGAATAGAGTTGATCATCTATTAAAATTGATCAATACAAATCATTTGAATAGCTAGGAAAAGCAGTCAATCGAAAAGATTTGTGCGAAATACTCTGAAATTTTTCACTTAGAATTTGATCGCTTAACGGTCACTAATATTTATAAACAAAAACTACATTTGAAAAATTCCGCAAAACCTGCGTATGTCAAACCTTATCGGTTACCACATGCTCAAAAAGAGGAAATTCATAGACAAATCGATCAAATGTTATCTGATGGTATAATAGAAGAGACTAAATCACAGTGGTCAGCACCACTACTGATTGTCCCCAAAAAACCCGATGAAAACGGAAATAAAAAATGGAGAGTTGTGATAGATTATAGGCTGTTGAATAAACAACTTGAAGATGAGAGATTTCCTTTACCGAATATTACTGAAATTTTAGATTCACTCTCTGGCGCAATGTACTTTTCTCATCTTGATTTATCTCAAGGGTATTATCAAATAGAATTGGAAGCATCTTGTAGGCCTTGCACAGCTTTCACTACTGATCGAGGACAATATCAAATGACGAGACTACCCCAAGGAATGAAGGTTTCACCAAATTCGTTTTCTCGAGCTATGACAGTCGCTATGGCAGGTCTAAATTACGAAAGTTGTTTCGTTTATTTGGACGATTTGATTGTTTTTGGAAATAATTTATCGAACCATGACAAAAATATGTCGAAAATATTTCACAGATTACGGAAAGTGAACCTCAAACTGAATCCTAAAAAATGTCAATTTTTGAAAAAAGAAATTCTTTACCTTGGACACAATATTTCTAAAATTAATGCCATTGAAAATTATCCTGTTCCAAAAGATTGTAGCGATACGAAAAGATTCGTAGCTTTTGCAAATTATTATAGGAGATTTATTAGAAATTTTGCAGATATAGCGGCATTTAATTGGACAGACGAATGCCAAAAGGCTTATGAAACATTGAAATTATCACTGAAAAGCCCTCCTATACTGCAATATCCAGATTTTTCTCCGGATAATGTTTTCACCCTCAAGTGTGATGGTTCAGGATATGCAATAGGGGCTGTTCTTTCAAATGGAGATGACAAACCCATTGCATATGCGAGCAGATCTCTTAATAAGGCAGAAAGAAATTAACCTTCTATACATCGAGAAATTTTATCTGTGGTTTGGGCCGTGAAACATTTCAGACCTTATTTGTTTTCGAGAAAATTTGTAATTTTCACAGACTGCAGGCCATTGATATATTTATTCGGTATGATGGACCCATCAAGTAGACTCACAAAATTCAGACTTGTTCTCGAAGAATACGATTTTGAAATAAAATACATCAGAGGAAGAGACAACGTAGTAGCGGACGCGTTATCTAGAGTTGAAATCTCTTTTGATGAATTGAAAAATATGCAAAGTAATGTAGTAAATACAATGTATGTCATGACGAGAGCTCAAGCAAAGAAAACAGTTCACACGAATAATTTCTCGAGGAGTATTAATAATTCTGACGAAAGGATTGATCACCCTGGAGTTATAGAATTACTAAAACGTCCCGGAGACTCGTATGAACTATGTCTTGTTTCAACTATCGATTTCAATAAAATTGCTAAGACTAAAAAGTACTTCGTTGTTGGAAAATTAGTATGTAATATTGATTCGCGAATCATTTACTTATGTCAGGATGCTCGATCGACGATTGACTTAGGTACAACGTTGAGAGATCTCAACATTATTTGTAAAGAATATGATTTTCCGGAAATTTTAATTATGAAAAATGAAAAGTGTGCACAACTTTTAAAGGAAATATTGACATACCGCAAAAAGTACAACATTCAGGAGTCAAAATATCGATAGTAAAGGATGTAGATAATATAACTAATCTTGAGACGAGACAACTTATTCTTAATGACCACCATATACTACCGACTGGAGAACATGCAGGGATAAACCGAATGTACAATAATATAAAGAAAAACTACTTCTGGTCAGGGTTACGAAAAAATGTAGAAGATTTTGTTAAAAGGTGTGACGATTGCCAACGTTACAAACACTCCAAATCTAACACAGAACCAATGACAATAACAACAACAGCTTCTTCCGGGTTTCAAAAAATATTTTTAGATCTTGTTGGTCCATTACCAGAAGATTCTGACAATAACCGTTATATTCTTATTTTACAGTGTGAACTCACGAAGTTTGTAGAAGCCTACCCTATTCCTAATAAAGAGGCAATAACTGTTGCGAAATCTTTCGTTGATAATTTCATTTTGAGATACGGTATTCCAGAAGAATTCGTTACGGATAAGGGATCTGAGTTTCTGAATTCTACTATATCTGAGACTTGTAAACTCTTGAATATCAAACAATTGAATTCAACAGCTTATCATCACGAAACTATAGGTTCACTTGAAAATACGCATAAGAGTTTGGGAAATTATTTGAGAATTCATGTTTCAAAACACCCAAATTTATGGAGTTCATGGGTTCAGTATTGGTGTTTTGCATACAACAATACAGTACACACTGAAACTAAATATACACCATATGAACTTATTTTCGGAAAACCTGTACGATTACCATCAAACTTAACTGATGCAATTGATCCTCTATATAATTTCGAAAACTATCCATTGGAGTTAAAATTTAGATTACAAACAGCATGTAATGATGCCAAGTACAATCTAGTGGAATCAAAAGCTAAAAGAAAAAATAGATATGACATTAAATCAAAACCATTTAGTTATCAAGTAGGAGATAGAGTAATGTTAAAATGTAAAGATGTAAGTGAGTTAGAAGCTCTTTTCAAAGGTCCGTTTACTATTGTAGAATATAAGTCACCGAATGTTAAATTAGATTTAGGAAATAATCATTTAGTTGAAGTACATAAGAATCAGATTAAGAAATATTATGTTTAGTTTAGAAAAAAAAATAAGAGTAGCTCATTATTTTTTAACTCTCCCCTGGGAGATGTGATGGTATATATTATTGTAGAATTAGCATTTTTAATATAACTAGGAATTCCTATTATTAAGTTGAACAACCTCACCAATTGACCTGATTATTATGTATTGTAACATGTAAGCAATATCGATACATTCATCATTAGACATCAAAACCGAACGCATGTGTTTTATTCAGATAAACTAAATCAAGTAACTCCAAGATTATCACACTAGGAATCGCACGTAAAAAGGTAAGAACTCGTTAATCCTTAGCTCGCACATATTTCGACTTCTGAGGGCTGTCGTTTGTAAGGGGACGACAGCTGGTTAACGGAAAAAACAATTTTAAACTTTTTTAAATATTGTTTTAAAAATATCGATAAATATTATTGAACCAATATTGGTCTATTATTAATTATTAAGATTTGTTGAATATTGGCAAAATAATATTCAACCAATGTGTAATCACACTTGGTTATACAATATATAGTTTTTATTCCTATAATCGATATGAGAGGAATATTTGGATTGCAATATTTATTCTATTGTTTTATCGATACTGGTAAACATCATTGAACCAATTTAGGCACAATATGAGTTATTGTGCTAAATGTGCTATCAAACTTGGAAATACAATATTGGGTGTCCCAGAAGTCGCGCACCCCATTGTTGGGATCGAAAGAGAAAAATATTCTGAGACGAAAAGTCGTTAGCAATCAGATGCATAGATAATTATTTATTAATTAATGAAAGTGACAAATCAGGAGCGCGCACCTAGCATCACGTACGTCTGCCGTCCACGGTTGGCCCGTACCCACTCTCGGTCCACTGCGTGAGAAGCCGGCAGCAGCTCTGGCGTCTCACTCTTGCGTCTCTAACTGCTTTTCCACTCAATTTATATTCTTCTGTCTAATTATCTATACATCTGATTGAGAAATGGCTAAGGACTTTTCGTCTTAGAATATTTTTCTCTTTCGATTCCTACAATGGGGTGCGCGAATTCTGGGACACCCATTATAGTTTTTTTTATCCCTAGAGTCGATATGCATGTAATATTGGGATTGCAATATTTATTCTAGACGTGGAAAACAATATATAGACAATATTGTATTATAGATATTGGTAGAAATCATTCAACCAATATTGACCTAATATTACATGTGACAATCTAAATTAAGAACAGGTTCAACCAATATTCCATCAATATTATCAATATGATATTCTTTTTTGAATATTCACACATATTGGACCAATTTAATTTTTTCGTTTACAATTCATCTATATTGGCCCCATATGAAACGAAGATTCAGCCGATATGATGTGCTACCTGGGTATGCACAATGTCCAAAGAACATATCGTATAATACATGTCAAGTAACTGATACAAAAGTCCAATACTACGGTCCTTTCTGAGGCGATAAGTCCCAACATTCAACGTTGTATCAACGTCATAGTTCTTTGACCATATTTTGATTATCAAAATAATCGTCCACATGACTAAAAATGGTTTTCATGGTAGATTTCATGGGGGAGGGGGGGATTTGTACAGGCTATGCTGCCTCACCGACCTATTGGACCCATTGTGTATGTTATCATGGTAACTCACAGGGTCCAATACGAAAGTGATAGTTGCCGATACTGCGATGAAACTGCAGAACATTTGCTTGGGAATGACCAGCGCTTTTCTGCAAGGGGCTCAAGTTCCTGGAAGGGGCCTTCATAATGTCCTCCTGGGTCCGCAATAGATTGAGGGTTATGCACAAAATATATAATAGATCGAAGTTCTTGTAAGGCCGAATAGCCTGTATAATCCCTCTTCAATCTACATCTAAGAGAGATAAAATAATTTTGTTCATTTATATGTCATCCATCTTGCAGTTGACAAAAAGTACATATTTTCAGAAAAAGCAAAAAATACTCTGTTTACAGTAAATTTCATCATTCGTGAAACGGTAACTTTCTGTATGTCTGGTAACATAAATATTACCAACCGAAACTTCGACACGTTGTTGACCCATTTGTCAACCATCGTATCCATCTAAAAGTTTCTTATGAAGCCGTGTATTAAATTAGACGCAAGTAACGGTGCGGCAAACTGTTAATTAAATCACCAACTAATTGCAAACCTGCTCTCTGCCATAGTAGAACGGACTAAAGCAAAGGAAGAGCAACTTGTCAGTAATTATTAATTAACAGCACGCTTTCAGCCAGCTTTCTGAGCTTTTACCGGCTTCTCTCAAGCTCCACGTCTACGCCGGAATATGTTTATATAAAGAACGAGCAAATTTAGCCCTTCGGAAGATGGATATAACGTACACTCGGCTCTTAGTAGTGCGCTTAATAGGGGTTATATTTCAGAGAGAGCCTGCAATATAGTATAAAGATTTCGAACAATTTCTCATTAAGCGCAATAAGCTACCGATTGTCATTTATTTTGTAGGCAATTGTGAAGGTCTTGTCTGGTGTTGAACTGTTACGAAATTAAGTCAAACATGTCAAATAAACGAGGATAATTATTTGTTCGAAATAACCCTGTGGATTACAATTATTTTGATTTATTTCAAGTAGCATGTCTATGCTCCAATATTTAACGCTAGTGTTTTACGGAAATATTATGCTGAAATATTGACATTATATTATTATAACAATGGAAAACCAATCAATTATCAGCTCTGTGTTCCTATAATTCATTCTGTTATTAAGTCAGTGCAACTATAAAAAATCAACACAAATAGATGTCTATTTATTTGTCAAGTACGCTACAGAATTGTGATAAAATCCCAAATCGAATCGAGGAAATTTCAGTTAAAGAAACCAGTCAAACAACAACTAGAGTTGAATTATAAACCTGAAAATAAAAAAATTGAAAATGAAGAAGTTTATTTACCATGAAATAAATAAACCCATTCATTTCTTTAGTCAAGTACTTACAATACAGAGTTTTCATGAAATACCAGACGGCACATAAAAGAAGTTTCATTAAAAAATACATAATAACATTCAAACACGGGAATAAAGTTATCGAGATAAAAATATTATTAGTTAAGCATAGTAATAAAACCCCAACATTTCAATGAAAAAAAAAACATATTCCTTCACTAGAGCTAAGATACCTAAAAATAAGTTCCTACACAAAGAATATCTAGAAGTTTATTGAACAATGGCAGGATTAAGTTGTCTAACTGCCATTTTTCTCAATCCATAATATGATAGATGAAAAAGATCAAGTTCTACACGAGTCTTCAACTGTTCTATGGAACCGTATACTAAATGAGAAAATATGATTACTCCTCAAGCTTTTGGAGTCAACAGAAGTAAGAATATACAAAGCAGTAAAACGCAAAGTCGTCTCCACAATTAAATTGTGGAGACGACTTTGCGTTTTACTGCTTTGTATATCTGTACAGTTTCCGTTCATCTATTTAGTATAAGTTAAAATTAGATTAGTTTATCATTAATTATAGTTAAAGATCTCTTAAAATACCCATACCTACGCCCATGCCTTTTCGCGATTTCTGTTCTGTGATTTCTGCCCACACTAGGAGAAAAAAGGACCTCGGTGTGGTAGTACCACAAATTCGCTAGAACGAGTACGTACCAATACCAAATACGAATCCAAGTGCGCGTTCTCTCTGTTCCACTTTCTCACGACTGCACCGGCCGGTTGCATATGCCAAGAGTGCAAACTACAAGAGTGCATACTACAAGAGTGCATACTCCAAGAGTGCATCCTACAAAAGTGCTCCAGAACTCTCCCATCAGTAAAGGTAAGAAATCACAGTCGCTCTCTCTCTCTCTCTCTCCCTCTCACTCAACTCTCATTTATTCCTATGTTATTTCCAGCGATCATAGATTAGATCAGAATATCGGAAACTGCATGCATTACCGAACCCTTTTTATTTTATACGAGAGAAGTCTCGAACATGGTCCTTCGAGCCCTGGATGGTGTATCTTCTGATGTTTTGATCGAGTGTGATTGTTTGAAATTATAATTTTCATTGGGTACAGAAAGAGACCTTTAAATTCGTTCCACATTGCAGTTAAATTAGGTACACTGATAAGACGATTTTTTGCTCCTGGACATTTTTTGCTCCAAAGTTCTCGGCGACTCAACAATACTTTATCGATTTATTTATCAGTAAAAGTATTATACATAGAAATAAAAGTATTCTCACTATATAAGTATTCTTACATTTAAAAAACCCGTGTACATTCTATTCCGATTTGTTGTTGAATTGTTGCTTTGTTTATGGAAATGATTTGCATCTGAAAAGTTTCCGTATTTATACGGGGTGGATAATAATATTAAGTTATCCATTAAAATTAAAATTAAAATTTTGATTTCGGTTAGTTCTCTATTGACTATATACAGTGTGGTTCCGAACGTACGTTCAATTATTATTTCCATTGATTATTTGATTGTTCTCTCGTCTCTTCACTATGAGTCAAGCTAACAAAATAAAACAAATCCAAGCTTTACGTCAGAACTGTGTCGATCGATTATCAGACTTGCGGATAATAGCGGATGCTGCATTAGGAAATACAAATTTTCATGTTCAGTTTAAAGCCCGTCTCACATCTCTTGATCAATTAAAATATGATTTTGATGAACAACATGCAGCTCTTTTGACTATCGTTTCTACAGTTGATGCTCATGATTTGGCTGGTGAAACTGTTATTCGCAAAAGTTTCGATGATAACTTTTATGCTATAAAAGCGGTTGAAGTTCAACTATTCGATAATCAACGAAATGTCCCCTTCATTGCAAAATCGAGTAACGTTCGGTTACCTAAAATTGATTTATTTAAATTTGACGGAAATCCAACAAATTGGAATACATTTTTTGATATGTTTAATTCTCTTGTACACGAAAATGATGAACTGTCAAATGTAGAAAAATTTAATTATTTGTTAGCTTCTCTGAGTGGACCTCCACTAACTATAGTCAAATGTAATCGCTTGACAGATGCAAATTATCCCATTGCCTATCATGCTCTAAAAACGAGATATGACAATAAACGTGCTTTAGCAACGGCTCATTATCAAGAGTTAGAAAATGCTCCTAAATTGACTGACAGCACTGCTACTTCCCAAAATTTGCGCCAACTTGTGGACACGTATGAAGAAAACTTGGCAGCGCTGAAAAACTTGAACTTTGAAACAGACAAGTGGGATTTTCTGATTTTCAATATGTTACTTCGAAGATTAGATTCGAATACGGCTTCGAGATTCGAAATTGAGTTTGGTTCCAATAACATTCCTGATTATTTTGATCTGAAAGAATTTGTTCTCAAACAGTGTGATGCACTTGATAGATCAGTTAATAGTGGTTGTTCGAAAAATTCTCATAAATTTGAAAACTCGAAGTCCAAAAATGTTTCCTTGCGATCAAGCTCTCAGGGTTATCAGCGCCCAAGTTCCTCGTTCATGATCAATACCAAGCCGGCTCCCATTTGCTTTTATTGCAAACAGGATCACTCAATATACAAATGTCCAAGGTTCTCATCACATCCGCCACAAGAACGCTACAATATAGCAAAAAATAATAAATGGTGTATAAATTGCCTTGGCAATAAACACCAATACAGGGATTGCTCCTCATCAGTACGGTGTGCTCTTTGTAAAATGAAGCATAACACTCTTCTTCATTTCAACCAACCCCCTCATGATCAAAATGTACCTCTCAGTGATTCATCTCCTAATAGTAATCAATCTTCTCACCAGTCAGTCACTTCCCTCACAAATTTAGTGCCTTCTACAAAATTAGTACTCCTCTCTACTGCACTCATTGAAGTGCGCGACCCTAAAGGAAATTTCCATGTAGCTCGTATTTTGCTTGACAGCGGAAGTCAAGCCAATTTCGTTTCTGAAAAATTTTGTAATAAGTTAGGTTTATCCCGCCATAACATAACTCTCTCAATTCAAGGCTTAACTCATATGAACTCAACTGCATCGAAAGCAGTTTCACTGACTCTCCGCCCACGTCTAACTCCAGATCCTCTCATTACAATTGAGGCAGTAGTACTTTCCCAAATCTGTGATGATATGCCTCGATGTCCCCTCTCCCATGATTCGTGGTCACATCTCTCAAATCTCAATTTGGCTGATCCCGATTTTCATGTTCCCAAGGCAATTGATATGCTCTTGGGAGTAGATATATTTTCTCAAATTCTCCAACCAGGTAAACTCTCTGGTCAAAGTAACGAACCGACTGCTATCAATACTACTTTCGGATGGATACTTATGGGAACCGTGAGTTGTAATTTCTCCTCGGTTATATCAAATTCGTTTTTTTGTTCGTGTGATCTCTCCATAGAGAAAACTCTGAAACGATTCTGGGAGTTGGAGGAAGTACCTCAAACAATTTGTATTTCCCCCGAAGATGAGCAGTGCGAAAAATTATTTCTCGAAAATGTTCGGAGAGACACTTCCGGCAGGTTTACCGTCTCTCTCCCGTTTCGAATAAAAAATCCTATATTTCCCAATTCTCGATCAATTGCCGAACGACGGTTTATTTCTTTAGAACGCAGATTATTAGTCGACCCTCTATTACATAAACAATACTGTGATTTTATGAGAGATTATTTGGACAGTGGACACATGTCCCCCTCCAGATCTCAAATCATCTCTGATAATTCCTACTACATTCCCCACCACTGTGTTATTAATCCCAACAGCTCAACCACCAAACTCAGGGTGGTGTTTGATGCTTCCTGCAAATCATCAAATGGAATGTCAATCAACGACACTCTTTTTATTGGTTCCAAACTTCAGAGAGACCTTCCCACTATTCTTTTGAATTTTCGCCTTCATCCAGTAGCTCTAATTGGTGACATAAGGCAGATGTTTAGGCAGATCAATATTACAGAAGCTGATCGTGTTTACCAAAAAATTCTTTGGAGATTCACTCAGGATGACCCTATTCAAGAATATGTCCTCAATACAGTCACTTATGGATTTTCATCTTCTCCATTTCTGGCAATCCGAACTCTCCTCTACTTGGCTGATATAGAAGCTGAAAATTACCCGCTAGCTTTCAAATGTCTAAAATCGTCCATGTATGTGGACGACGTAGTGACATCTTGTGAATCGCTTGAAACTGCCCATGCTCTAAAAACAGAACTTATTTCCTTACTTCATAGTGGAGGTTTCGAGCTTCATAAGTGGGGTAGCAACATACCCTCCTTAGTAGTCACCGACTCAATTGCACAATCTGTTTCACTCGACTTCGATAATTCTCCCACAGTAAAAGTTCTTGGTCTACAATGGAATTCCTCTCTCGATACGTTTTCATTCAAAGTTCATTCAAATAATACATCTTGTACCAAGAGAACCATTCTGTCAGAGTTGGCACGGGTTTTCGATCCCTTGGGGTTCCTTTCACCACTTACCCTCTACGCAAAAATTCTCATTCAAGACCTTTGGTCTCATGGCCTCCAATGGGATGATACACCCCCTCCTGATATACTCCGTAGTTGGAAAAATTACCAGTCTGACTTACCCAGAATTTCTGAAATTTCCATCCCTCGCCACATACTCCCGGGCTCTTATGCATCAATTGAACTCCACGGATTCGCGGATGCGTCAAAAAAGGGGTACGCTGGTGTTGTTTATCTTAGGGTAACCCACTCTCATGAAAATATATCCACATCTTTTGTTTGTTCGAAGTCTAAAGTAGCTCCTGTGAAAGTAGTATCCATTCCGCGACTGGAACTCTGTGCAGCTGTGTTGTTATCGAGTCTATTATCTTCAGTTGTCAAATGTTTTAAGGAGAGCCTTCAATTTCATCGAATTTGTGCGTGGACCGATTCGACTGTCACCCTCCATTGGATTCGTTCCTCTCCACATAGGCACAAGACGTTCGTCAGCAATCGGATAAGCTCTATACATGACAAGTTTCCATCTTCAATTTGGCAATATGTTCCCTCCGAGGAGAATCCTGCCGATGGTGCTTCAAGAGGCATGATTGCGTCCCAATTCCTAGAAAATTCGTTATGGTGGGCGGGGCCTCCATGGTTGAAATTGACAGAGTGTAACTGGCCGATTCCTCCTGAAGTCCTGGTTACAAATAAATCTATATTAGAAGAGGAGAAACGATTTGTTTTAACAACTCTCACTTCTCCTAATTTTCTCGACACTCTCATTAATGATAACTCATCTTTGATGAAAATTCAGCGAATCCTTGCATATACTCGACGTTTCATTCAAAACCTTCGCCACCCTACTGAGAAAATAATTTCCTCTCTATGTGAAGTTGAGCTTCATTCAGCTCTGCTCGTTCTCATTAAACAAGTTCAAACTCAAAGTTTTTCTGAGGAGCTTTCGCTTCTCCATGCGAAAAAACCTGTTCCTAAAATTCTGAGGAAGCTTAATCCGTTCTTAGACGAAGCGGGTCTCTTGAGGGTGGGCGGTAGACTCACATACTCAAATTTATCTTACGATAAGAAATTCCCCATTCTTCTTCCCAGTTCTCACCGACTGACCTTCTTGCTAATTGAGTTCACACATGAACAATTCTTACATCCAGGAGTACAAACACTCCAATTTTTATTGTCACAAAGATATTGGATACTATCTCCCAAAAGAACTATTCGTAGAGTCATTTCAAATTGTCATCGGTGTTGGAAACTCAACCCTACTCCTCTCCAACCTCCAATGGGAAATCTACCCTCCTTGAGGATTTCTCAAATAAAACCGTTTTCTGCAGTAGGCGTCGATTTCTGTGGTCCATACCTGATAACTCAAGGTAAATATAAAAATGCAAGGCAGTACAAAGCATACATTTGTGTATTTGTTTGTTTTGCCACGAAGGCTCTGCACTTTGAGGTAGTCAGAGATTTATCTTCTGATGCATTTCTTGCAGCATTGAGACGTTTCATCTCGAGACGTGGTAGATGTAGTTACATTTTCAGTGACTGCGGCACCAACTTTGTTGGAGCCTCCAGGCAAATAAAATTTATGGCTGAAGCCGCATCTTCTGAAAATATCACTTGGCATTTCAACCCTCCCAGCAGCCCCCACTTTGGTGGGCTATGGGAAGCGGGAGTGAAATCCTTAAAATCCCATATTTCCCGTGTCATCGGTGAGCAAGTTCTCACCTACGACGAACTCGAGACACTTGTTGTTCAGGTTGAGGCTGTCTTAAATTCACGCCCCTTATGCCCCATCAGTGCTGACCCCAATGATTTGTCAGTTTTGACTCCAGGGCATTTTCTCACTCTTGAGCCTCTGAACGCACTCGTTGACGCAGAACTGAAACATATTCAGTTGAATCGACTGAGCCGATGGCAGCTCGTGCAGAGGCTCCATCAAGACTTCTGGTCTCGTTGGTCAAAGGAATATCTACATACCCTTCACCAACGGTCCAAGTGGACAAATTCTTCATCTACTCTTAAGCCTGGAACTTTAGTGCTAATAAAAAATGAAAATTTACCCCCTCTCCAATGGTTACTCGGTCGTGTCACTGAAATTCACCCGGGCCTCGATGGAGTCGTCAGAGTTGCCACGGTGAAAACCAAACAAGGATTGTTCAGGCGTCCATTGGTCAAATTATGTGTCTTACCAGTGGACAGTTCACCTCTTGTATAAAATGTTACACATTTTAGGTGGGCGGTTATGTACAGTTTCCGTTCATCTATTTAGTATAAGTTAAAATTAGATTAGTTTATCATTAATTATAGTTAAAGATCTCTTAAAATACCCATACCTACGCCCATGCCTTTTCGCGATTTCTGTTCTGTGATTTCTGCCCACACTAGGAGAAAAAAGGACCTCGGTGTGGTAGTACCACAAATTCGCTAGAACGAGTACGTACCAATACCAAATACGAATCCAAGTGCGCGTTCTCTCTGTTCCACTTTCTCACGACTGCACCGGCCGGTTGCATATGCCAAGAGTGCAAACTACAAGAGTGCATACTACAAGAGTGCATACTCCAAGAGTGCATCCTACAAAAGTGCTCCAGAACTCTCCCATCAGTAAAGGTAAGAAATCACAGTCGCTCTCTCTCTCTCTCTCTCCCTCTCACTCAACTCTCATTTATTCATATGTTATTTCCAGCGATCATAGATTAGATCAGAATATCGGAAACTGCATGCATTACCGAACCCTTTTTATTTTATACGAGAGAAGTCTCGAACAATATCCATACCACTACACTTCGAAATATAATGGACTTCTACCACAGATTAAGAAGTAAGAATGTGACATTGAATCAAAAACAGAAAGCCTCATTTCTGGGTTGAATCCAAAATATGGTAAGCCAAGTTTCCATATTAGTTATTTGGTGAAACGATTCTGAACCTTTTCAAGACTCTCTTTATGACAAGCATAAAGATACACCACATTATCATTAAAGTTGAGATTTCTATCGAAGATAATCATTAAATTGCTCAAACTATTGACAGACTGAACAGTTGCATCATTTATGGAGTAATTACAAATAACAGGCTGCCGCATTCTATAAAATCTCAATGCATTGCATTTTTTCACGTTAATTTAAACAAAAATTGTATCGCAGTAGGTACAAAAGTTATCCAGGTCACTCTGAATATGGTCAATATTATCAGAATATTGCACTGTTCTGCAAAATTTAAGATCATCTGCATACAGAGAGATATCACAATATTGAAACACAGATGTAATATCATTTATAAAAGTAATAGGCCCAATGTGCGAAGCTTGCAGAACCTTTCGGAAAAATTTTGATCAGCACTAAAGGTGCATTGTAAAAAAAGGATTTTTTGCATCAACGCATAATTATTATGATGTGATGGAGATTATGAGGCTTTTCAGTATCCCACTGAACTGATTAAATAATATTGAAATGAACGGATTTGAAAAGATTTTTTATTCAGACTTTGACAGACTTTTCAAAATGAAAATTATTTTTGTCAACTAACTATTTATGAAAAATCATGACAACAACTCTTTTTTATTTTCATGGAAAACCTAATAAAAAAAATTAATATTATTAAATCTTCAAATTCCAGCTATTCAACATTCCCTCCAATAATGTTCATTTTTCCTTTCATTGCTCGAAGCTTCACCCTTGATAAACTCTTCATTAACAGGTCGGCTAACTGATCTTCACTTGGTGTATATTCGATAATGATATCTTGATTCATTCTTTTTTTTACAAAATGAAATTTTACATTTCATGATATCGTTTCCCTCCAAAACTGAATCAATCAATCAATCAATCAATTTATTTCATGAACGGCAGTGGTTACATAAATATGTACATGTAAAATGGTGAATTAGTTACAAGAAATAAACAAAAACCCTACAAAAGATAATCTTGTCCGTAGGGATTGATGTTAATTTTAATTTATAATCCTGAAGGATTGGAACCATAAACCTTCTGTTTTTGTTACTTGTAAATATCTAAATATTCTTTTGATGCTTTCCCAGTGTGTCTTCATAGGATTCCATATATCGACTCAAAATGTTAGTGATATATGCAATGTCTGGTCTAGAAACCATCGACAAAAACATCAGACTTCCTATGGCCTCCCTGTATGGTGCATTTACAGACTCGTTTATACTATTAAAATTCATTGTCGTGTATGCAGGTGTTGCCACTGATTTAGAATTCGCCATTCCAAATTTATTCAATATTTTTAGGATGTACTTTTCTTGACTGATATGAATTCCATTTTCTGTCTTGCTGATTTCTATTCCCAAATAATTTTCTAGTTTCAGTCTTTTGATTTCAAAATTATCTTCTAGTTTCTTCAATAAATCTTCAATTTCATTCATGTTCTTGGATAAAACCAATCCATCGTCCATGTAGATGATTACTATCAGAATGCCTCTTCCAAATCTAACGAAGATACAAGGGTCATTTTCTAGTGGTATGAGTTGAAAGCTTTTCAAGACTGCTGTGAATATTTCATTCCAACACTTAGCTGATTGTTTCAATCCATAAATACTTCTTCTCAGTAGGCAGACTCTATCTGAAACATCTTTGTAGCCAAGTGGTTGATCCATATAAATTTCTTCTCTCAAAGTGCCATCCAGAAAAGCGGTTTTCACATCAAATTGCTCAATGTGAAGATGGTTAACTGCAGCTATAGCAAAAATCAATCTGATGGATCTATACTGTTCCACATGGCTAAATATTTCAGTATAATTTTTCCATATTTCTGACTATAAATATATACCCATTTGTTCTTCACTGTTTTTTTGTTTTCTGGTAAGTCGACCAAAATCCATGTTTCATTCTTCATAAGAGAATCTATTTCTTGTTTCTATCTCGCAGAACAGGTCCTTCACTAGATTGTGGTAGTTCATTCGTTTCTTCAGATGGTCTGATGAATATTTCCTCATTCTCGTAGTCATTTTAATTTTGGTTTCCATCGTTTTCTGAATATTCTCGTGAAATAACATCCTGACAATTATCTTCTACTTGAACTTCTCTTGGTAGTTCTTCTGTTTCTCTTCCAGCATTGTTTTCGGACATAATAACATTTGGTTTCTGCTCCTTCTTGAAAACTACATCCCTGTATGTGGCTAGTTTTTGTTGATTTGGAAAATAGATTCTATATCCTTGAATATTCTCGCCATAATCAACGAAAATACCTTTTTCGCTCTTTCTGTTCCATTTTTGTCTCCTTTCTTTAGGTATATGTACAAAAACTTCAGATCCAAAAATTTCAAAATGATCTATTGTACTAATTTTTCTATAATATTGTTCACAAGGGGTTTTATTCGGTTCTGAACTGGTTCCAGTGCATAAACCGCCGTATTGACTGCTTCTGCCCAACAAGTTTTGTCCAGATTTTTACTGTGGAACATTGTTCTTGCCGATTCGACAATGGTTCTCATTTCCCTTTCTGCTTTTCCATTCTGTTTTGGAGAGTAGCAAACAGTTAACTGATGTTGTATTCCATATTTACGAGTTATTTCTTGGATGAGTGAGTTGTTTACTTCTGAACCATTATCTGACCTGATTGTTTTTATAAATTTTTCAGTTTCCCTCATGGATTTTGGAATATATTCTCTCAATATTTCATGAACTTCACTTTAATGTTTTAGAAAATGAATTTCACGATAATGGGAAAAATCGTCTTTGAGAAGCAAGAACAGTCTTGATCCTCCTATGGATGTTTCTTCCATTGGTCCACAAACGTCCATGTGTATTATTTCTCCAGGTTGTTTCGTTGCTGTTTTTGATTTACCAAAAGGTTCTCGATGTTGTTTTCCGTATATACAATCCTCACATTGAAAGTCCTTTTTAACTTTTTCAGAAAAAGTAATATTGTAGTTTGCCAGAATCCTCGAACACTGTTGTATGTTTTGATGGGCTAATTTTTCGTGCCATTCTTGAAGAGATTCAGTTTTATTGAAATTAGCTCGAACGATTACTTCAGTTTTCAGTTTCATCTTCAGTTTGAACAAATTTTCATATCTGAATCCTGTTACAATTGTTTCCAAATTGACTTTGCATTTCTTTTTATTAGTGACTATGTGATAGCCTCTGTCCACAAAAGAAGAGGCAGAGAATAAATTACACTTCAGGCGTGGTACGTAGAGAACTTCAGTAATATCTGCTGCATCCCAATCGTTTTCTTCAGACCGAATTTCAACAGGAATGTTACCAGTGCCAAGAGCTTGAATTGTAGTTCCGTCGCCTATTGTTACTTCCTTTTTGATTTTGAATTCTTTACAATTTTCGAACCATGAGAGATTTGGTGACATGTGATGACTTGCGCCGCTGTCTACATACCATTCGATCATATTTGGATGTCCAATTTCAGTAATCAAAGCATGGCGATCTGAAGATTGGCGATTTTCTTTCGAATATGTATTTCTGGGTGGATTGAACCTGCTTTCTAGTTGATGATAATGATGTCTGGTTGAAGGATTTGATTTATTGTGATTATTCCTATTTCTCAGCCAGCATTCGTTTTTCCAATGGCCAGGTTTCTTACAATAATTGCAAATTCTTTATTTCTTGTGGTATTTCTTCCTTGAAACTGATTTGTTTGTTGATATCTTCTTTCGAATTTTCTTGCGGTGAAAGCTTCTGCTAGATCAGGATTTGTGGTTTTAAAATTCAGTCTTTCTTCTTCGATGAGAAGTCTTGAAGTAAGGCTATTCAAGGTTTTCTCTGAAGAACTATCCCATGCGGAGTAAAAATGTTTATATTCAGGAGGCAGTGTCATCAATATTTCATTTATCAACATGTTGTCACTTATAGCTTCGCCAGAATTCTTCAAACTGTGTGATACGTTTTCCAGTTGAGCAATATGGTAAGAGACACCTTTAATTTCATATTTATATGCATAAAATTGTTGTTGGAGAGTGTGTACACTTGCTTCATCAGAATTGGCATATAACGATTGCAGACGAACCTACATTTCTTTCGAAGATGTACATGACTCCAAATGCATGAGGATTTTCTAATCAACAGAGGACACAATTATTTCCTGAGCCTCTAAATCAATTTGGTGAATTTCTCTTTATTTTTTTCTGTATCAGATGGACTCAGTATTCGTTCTCCTCCGATAATATCATAGATTTTCCTCTCCTTAAATGAAACTGATAGCTGGAACTTCCAGGCAACGAAATTCCTTCCACAACTATCCAGGAATACTCTATACTGTCTTTCTTGTACTCCAGAAGCCATATTATTTGATATTTAGTACTTTATGACTACTGGGTCCATAACCTATTATGATGTGATGGAGATTATGAGGCTTTTCAGTATCCCACTGAACTGATTAAATAATATTGAAATGAACTGATTTGAAAAGATTTTTTATTCAGACTTTGACAGACTTTTCAAAATAAAAACTATTTTTGTCAACTAACTATTTATGAAAAATCATGACAACAACTCTTTTTAATTTTCATGGAAAAAATTAATATTTTTAAATCTTCAAATTCCAGTTATTCAACAATAATTGCATTGACTCAAAGAAATTGTTTTCTTGAATAGGTCCAATACAATATTAGTTTGATTATTTGACTGATTCCTCTTAGCAACTTACAAGAAAAATATTTTGAAACAAGTGAACACTTGCTTCATAAGTTGGTTGAGGCAAGAATATTAAAGCTTCAATAATGGGTACTTTTTTGTTGAATCATAGGAGTAGGTTGAAACAAGAATATTGCAATTTCAGGGCAATAATGAATACCATCCCTCTATCAACTTGGAGGTTGAGTTCCAATCTGCACTTTGCACTTGGTCATGAAATATGAAATGGAAGCCATTTTCATTTTTGCAACATTGAATAGATTAAACAAAGCCTAGATGCACAACTACGAACAATATAGGTATAAATAATGGTTTTATATGGGAATAGTTTTAAGTTTAATTACTGTATTCTCAATAAAACCAGTTAGTAGTGACGCATATTGCAGTTTGATTGAATACATAAACAGCGCCACTCGGTTTTAGACACAAAACTTTAGAAGACCAAAATATATTTCACTCACTTTTAGAACTGGCCCATAATGAGCCAAATTCAATTTTTGACATTACATTATTATTGTATAGAAACAGTTTCCACTAGGCACAAAATTATAACATTCATATAGGTACGCATAGCCTCATAACCTCCAACCCAGGTTCTTTTGGAAACAGTTCACACTGAGTTTGAAGATGTCCAAGTCATCAGATAACATGGTGTTTTAAAATTACCGTTCATATAATTATTGAATAATTACCAAAATGATTCGTAGAAAAGTAAGGAGTAAACAAATAGTTGCCGGTGACTAATATTATATGACGAACTGTTCAGTGAAAAGAGAATTGAACATTTATTGGAATCAATGAGATTATTAAATATTTTGTAAGAGAAATATATATCACCGGAGTCACGCGTAAGAGATATTAGACTGGGAGATGGTGACAGATTTCAGGTGACGATTTTCTCGTTTATGCCTCTGAGACCAGTGAAAGATTGTTACGGGTCAAATTCGCTAGACAGCATTATACTAATAAAGAAGATAATTATGCCATACTCAACCATTTATTCAGCAAATTACAACTGGATTCAGCTAACAATGAACCCCCTGTATACTCACTGACAATCTGGTTCACTCGATTGGGCCCTAGAGATCGAATGCCATGACTAGTATCCTCTATTACGGTTTCCAGAAACCCTAGAAGACAAACAATCGTAAAACTGACATATCTGCATAAAAGCATTAATAGGAGTGCAAAGGTCTAAACGTTCACCAGTTAAGCTTTGAGCCATAGCTGATGAGTACCTTGTATGAGCAATTTTCAAAGATTCAATCATTTCAATATATTTCAATATATTTTCATAGCCTAAATGTCAAAACACTCATATGAAAACAATGAACTCTCAACATGAACCAGTTAAATCTAGGTTCGAATCAGTTGCTGATCATGATCAGATGATCATGAGGAATTGATTATGATCATGAATACCTTGCAAAAGAATAGAAAATGACAAGTGAAAAGAAGTCATAAGTCTAGAGAGAGGAAATGTTCTTTTTATACGATATAACCTTGTGTAGGCACATGGTCAGAGTAGCTCCTGGAAGACGTGCTCTCACCTCAGGTGGATTTGACCAATTATAATTGCTGGAAATTGTTTAAGTGTCCGGTAATCGAGTAGATTAGGGAGTTTCACAGTTGTGGATTTGAATTATTCAATTTCCTAAGATTGCCTATTCAAGCCATCACTTCAGGTAGGTCTATTTTACTCTCTTGGGAGATTTTACATGATCATTCTCATCTTCAGTCAACAATCATCATTTTTGAAAACTTTAGAATGTCATAGGATTGCTCACATAACGGAAGCTCTATTTCAGGCCTTCTTCTAACGGTTCCATATAATCATTGCATGATACAATTGGTATACTAAGCTTACTCACCCAGCATACGAACATCAGCATTCATTGGTAGAAGCTTACTGTCAGGAGTTGCCTTCAGACACCCTCTCAGCCGCTGTACGAATGGTGGAAGTCCAGCCGAAGACAACTCATGCATCACACTCAGGCGAGCTCATTCCATTATTACTATCATCTGCTTAAAATTTATTAGTTGCATATAGATTTAACCGCATTGCTTGGCTATTCTTGCCCAGGCCGAACTAACTGCGCTTACGCTACTATCACAGCTTATCGCTATCATCCTTAGATGGGCTTTTTGATATAAATGCTTGCTGTAGGCCTGCTCGTAGTGCTAGAAAAAGAAATCATAATCAATTATATAGTTTTTATGTACAGAAGTATCACTTACCTGTTGTGAACTCCAGTGTATATATACATTTGGGTCAAAGGGACATAGTTATACCCTATCTCATTTAGTACATTGGTTGTCAGCCCATCCATCAAGGTCCCTAAATCTACTGTTATTAGTTAGTAGAAAATTGCAATTGAATTGAGCATAAGCATAATCACAGTCTTTGACCACCAAATCATATTATTCATTGTTTATGATGACTAGATATTCTTCTTCTCCTTTTTGTAGCTCGGTGGGCTGTACCGGCGAACGCGCAGGGAAAGGTAATTAAACCCAGATCCAGTTTCAAACATATTGAGTATCATTTCCACACCCAATCTACCACTGAACTAACCGGATTGCATAAGTAAAATACATAAAGCATAAAATAGTCATCTCCCTTGTCTTTCAAAGTGGTGGAGAAAAGAGAGGTGGCAAGATATGAAAATTTTGATGAGAATGATGAAAAATTTGAGCGGTCGCCGCGTGGCTTTCACATAAAAAATTCGATTTTCATTGAAAAATATATTTGTTTTGGAACGATTTTATCGCCACTGCCATGTACATCAACGGCATGTTGAGATATATAGACAATAGCAGCGGAAAAATTATAGGCATAAGGGTTGCACGTGGCCAGATGGCGCAAATTTGAGGAAAAAAATTGAATTTTGGACGATTTTCTCGTTGCTGCCAATTGAAATAATGGAAGTTTGCATCATGAATGTCCCATAAAAAAGTGGCATGAGGTTTGCGGATGTCGAAGTGAGGTTAAAAGCGCCGGAATTGAATTGTTTATATGAAGACCACGCGGCGACCGCTAAAATTTTTCATCATTTTGGTCAAAATATTCATGTCTCTCACTGGTCTCAAAGGCAAGAACGAGAAAATCGTCACCTGAAAGCTGTCACCATCTCCCAGTCTATATGCTCAAGAGCTTGTAGAAATTTTGGTTACTTTCATATGGAAAGTAGTGCCTTGTACAAACTACACCGAAAACGATTCGATTTTCACAAACTTTATTCAATCACATGTTTCGCTGACACAGTAGCTTCTTCAAGTGAATATACAAGTTAAATAATAATCAATAAGAACCACCTATTCCAGATGAGTAATAATCAAAATAACAGAGAGTATAACCCCTATCATATCTACAATAATGAAATTACCTCATAGATTAAGATTCTAATATTCTCTCCTACCAAGAAAATGAATTCAACAAAGGTGAGTTATTCAAATCAAGCTGGTCGTTAAGCAATATGTTTGAATATTTCAGTCTATTGAATTCTGATGATTCTAAATGATTTCACTTCAATCCTTTATTTTTTATTCAAGTATTTGAAATTTTAAAGTCTTCGACAAAAGTGTGATTATCTTATAAAACGTGTTTTGAATATGATCAATTTGTTTTCATGTTCACATAACTCATATGATGTTCATATTTGCGATTTCTGAATTTTCTATTAGTTTGGCCAATATATACTTTAGGGCAAGTTCCACAATTCAGCATTACGAGGATGTATTGATATCTAGTTAGCCTAGACCAGTTTCCTGCATAAACAAAATATTGCGTATCGAGCCATCATCAAGTACCTGTATTTAAAAGGGTTAAGAGGTAAGCAGATTTACGAAGATATGCTTAATACCCTTGGTGATCAATGTCCTTCGTATGCGACCGTGAAAAATTGGACTGCAAGCTTCAAAAGAGGTAAATTTTCCATTGAAGATGATGACCGATCGGGAAGGCCAGTTTCTGTGACAGTCCCCGAAAATATCGATGCAGTTCATGACATGATTTTAACAGACCGTCGAATTGGGCTAAAACGGATATCTGATGCACTGAATATTTCATACGAACGCGTTAATCATATAGTTCACGTCAATTTGGACATGAGAAAAATTGCTGCACAATGGATCCCCAAATGTTTAAATGTTGACCAAAAGCGTGCAAGGTAATAGCATCGCGTTCGATCTGTGCTCGATTTGAAAACGATGTAGACTCCTTAAACCGAATTGTTACTATGGAACAATCAATGGAATGGCGACACTCCGGTTCTCCAAGTCCTGAGAAGTTTCGTGTCCAAAAATCTGATGGATAGTTGTTTTATGACGAAACGTTGGAAAGTGAAACATATCCACACAAAAAGGCGTATGAAAAGTTTTTGCGAAGAAGTATTCTTTATTTCGTTCCAACTCTGACGAAAACACCAGAAAAAATAAAATAAGATATGGAAAATTTAAAATACTTTTGGAAACTTTGTACTTCCATATACAGGGTGTTTCAAATTCGATCCTCACCATTGGGATCTCGGAAACTATGAGAGAAACGAAGATGGTTAAACTTAGGCAAAGTTGCGCAGTTACCTTACTAACAATATGCCGTTGAGAAAGTTCTGAAATTCCGAGTATATCCGGAGATATCCGGAAAAACAGAAATTTCGGAAAATGGCTTTTATTTTTTTCTGGCTTCATTTTTCGAAGGATTCGAAAATAAATTGCATTTTCACATTGCCACTTTTCACCTGCTACATAAAGGTGTTTTCAGATTTGCTATCCGATGTTTCGTCTTCCGGCCACCATCATTAACTTTATTTTTTCTTATGGGCACTACATTGGATTCTTTCTGTTTTGAATAGAACCAGATTTCACCTATTCAATGATGTATCATAAGTTATCATTCTTTTTCGAAAAGTTGGAGATATTGAAAAAAATTTATTCTTATCATAATAGGCTTTGACTGTGATGTTTCTAAATTTTACTTTCAATTTGTTACACTCATGACATTTAGCTATTGTACGAGTCATTGAATTTTTGGCGAAAAGTGGCTTTCACGAATGAAGATAAAAGAAATATGATACAAATTTATTACAAATACAAAAGAAACAGTGTTAGGATATCGGAAATGTATTTAAACTTGGATCCCGAAGGCGACAACCACATTGAGATATGTTCAAGTTATTAGATCCAAATTTCACCGAGTTTGGTTCATTTGAAAAATCAATGAAATGATACAAAGACAGAATCAACAGTCAAAATTTGATAAATGATGTGTGCATGAGGTAAATTAGACATTGTGTCTTTTTCAATGAAAATAGAACTTTGAACAAATAACAATAATCAACAAAAATATAAAGACAAAAGTAAATCATAGCAAATGCTCAAAATGCTGGCCTTGTTCATGATAACAGAACTGTGCCCTTCTTCGATAATTATTCACTGCAAAATTAATTTCCCTGTTGCTCAATCTTCCGAACTTTCTAACAATGCTGTGTTGAAGGCCTTCAGTATTTTGATATTCCCTCTTATCATAAACTCTATATTTCAGTGTACTCCATAAAAATGTATCCAATCATTTAAGTCTGGAGACCTTGCTGGCCACCTCACCGGCCCATTATTCTCTATCCATTCATCACCAAACCTTTCGGTCAGGTAATTAGATACTCGTCTGGTAGTGTGCGGTTGAGCACCATCATATTGAAACCAGATGTTGTTATAGTTAGCCAAAGGTAGATCATCCAAATAGTTTTCGAAAATCGACATTAAAAACTGGTGATAGGTTTCTCCATTAAAAATTCCGTCAAATAAATGAGGACCTAAAATTCTATCTTTGTGAATTCCTGCCCACACGTTAATACTAAATCGCACTTTGAGGTCGAACTTTTCGGAACTGCCTGGGCTTGTTTATGCTCCAAATGTGTTTGTTATTTCGGTTGAATATCCCACAATTCGTTAAAGTGCTTTCATCTTTCCAAATTACATTTTCCAGGAATACAGGAAAATCAGGTCTTCTTATTAGCCAATAACAAAATTCTAATCGCCTTTCGGGATCAACTGGATGCAATTTTTGAGATATGTGTATTTTGTAACATTTTAAACCGCTTTTTTTGAGATGTCTCTAAGCACTTGTATGACAAATATTCATGTCGGAGGAAATTTGACGTATAGATTTCCCCGGGTTCATTTTTATCTGCAAATTATTAATTATTAAACGTGGCATAAATCTTCCTTTTTTTATTCTTCATTATTGTGTTTTGGGTTCGTGTTTGGAATGGTAATAATATAATTAAATTGAAGATCTGAATTACTGCGCCAGTTTTTCCCGAAGTGATTTTGAAGTAATTCACTGATATAAGATTTATATCCTTTCAACAATTTGCGGATTTCTGTAACTATAGGTTCCCAAACTCCCAAATCTCTACTATGTGAAATTCTTTACTCATTGCCCTAGTACCGAGGGAGTGAAAAACAATTATTTGAAAAGATACGAAACATTAGTATAGATATAATTATCAAAAAACAAACACTCTTGTTATGCCTTGCTATTTTGAGTAACACTTTCTTCTTTTTTTAATGAAACCTACTGAGTATTGTATTGTCAAATTTTTCCTCAATACAATAACGATGTGAAACACTAGACGATATGACAGGTGATTGGTCTCGTGATCTTATAGGAACACTGCTATGGTTAAAGAGAAAATGCCCTTTTTTTCTGCCAAATATCGTCGAAAAATATAGTTTGATTTCAACTTAGTTTTTCTACCAATATAGTTTTTCTATGTGATTTCACAAGTTTTTGAGCAGAATGAGGATCTAGGTTTTTTTTGGTTTTGGTAAATACAAAGTTTTGATTCTATACGACTCATATAAGGACCTATTTGAATTAAAATATATCGGTTTGTGAATGAAACACCTTTTGTCATCACTCCACGAGTTTCTTTATATGTTTGAAATGATTCGTTTGGAAATATTAGACAAACCAAAGTTTTATAAAAATCACGTCCTTGCCTCTAGTGATAAAAAACAAATACTTTCTCATGAAACTGAAATAATTGAAATTGAATCTTGGGATTGCTATCATTATTAAACAAATTAATATATTAAAAATCTGTTTACACTAATGCTAATAAATGTCACACAATGTCTAATTCAACTCTTTTATCAAATTTTCTTTAGTTTACTGGTCCATTCTCTCTCCGTATTTTTTCCTCGGCTTTCCAAATGAAACAAACTCGGTATGATTCTGATCCAATAACTTGAACATAGTTCAATATCTCCAATTTTTCGAAAAAGAATGATAACTCATTGAAAACATCATTGAAAAGGTAAAATCTGGTTCTATTCAAACCAATAAGAATCCAATGTAGCGCCCATGAGAAAAAATAAAGTTGATGATGGTGGCCGGAAGACGAAACGTCGGATAGCAACTCTGAAAACACCATTATGCAGCAGAGAAAAAGTTGCAATGTGGAAGTGCAATTCATTTTCGAATCCTTCGAAAAGTAAAGCCAGAAAAAAATAAAAACCATTTTCCGAAATTTCTGTTTTTCGGATCTCTCCGGATATACTCAGAATTTCAGAATTTTCTCAACGGCATATTGTTAGTCAGGTAAATGCGCAACTTTGCCCTAATTTATCCATCCTCGTATCTCTCATAGTTTCCGAGATCCCAACTGTGAGGATCGAATTTGAAACACCCTGTAGATGGCCTTTGTGTTACGCAGTTTTTTCCACAGTTAACCAAAACTATATTTATTATAGTTTCGGATATCCCCATGGTGGGCAACCTATTCTTGGACTAATTCCAAGTGAAACTTGATATTCTTCGTAGTTTGCGGACATTCGGCGACCCTCTATTCCCATGGTGAGAACCATCAGATGGCTGTAATCCGGAAGAAGCGATTAGCAATTGAAATGTGTAAAATAGGTCTAATCTGTGAATCGAACATCCTCCTATCGATGTTGGGGACAGCGTCGCTTGGCAACCGCCCAGAGGCTATTTTACTAAGATTGGAATAATAAATTAATTCCGCAAGGATGATTTTATGTTTCAAGTTACTGTACTACTTTTGGAAACATATGGAATTTGGAGAATCAGTGAAAGTAACGGTGTCGATATATAGGATGTGAAAGATTGTATAACGATGATAAGAACGTTAATAGTTACTGTAAAGGTTGAACTAAGTGTTGAAAATGGAATTTAAATATAATAGCGATGACACAAAATCGTTTAGGTACGTGAGTTTGATAGCACGCATCAGTTGAATATTATTTGATCAATACTTAACAAATCATATTGACCTATAGATATTGTTTTGAAATATATTAACTATTGAATTAGGATCCTTTTAATAAAAATAATATATGACAGACAGTGACAAAATTATAGTATGAATAAACTTCTTTTTTTCTCATAAAATAGAGAATTGCCTACTTAAATGAATGTAATCAACACACAGTGTGTTCAGCTTTGATTACCCTCAATGTAATACAGATATTGATTGAAATTGTAACGAAAACTTCACGCCAATATTGAAATGATAATATTGATTCAATTTACAAAGAAAACCTATTACTATTGAAATTTGAATATTGGCTGAATATTCAATAAACAATATTGAAATATTTTATGCCTGGGTATGAACCGGCGCTACATATAGAACGTCAAAGAAAATAAACTTCTAGGGTTTGCATAGTAAGATTATACTGTAGCTCGTTTTCAGTACCTTCAGATTCAAGTAATGTAAAGAATATATCTTGTACATCTGGTAAAGCACAGTGTTATAACAAGATTTTCTTGCGGATCTCCCCTGTGATTCCTTTTGTTTTTAGCAACATTTCAAAACCTCTTTTCCATTTTGGTAAAGATAAACTTATCGTGCTCATTCTCGAAACAAAACAAATAAATTGGTGTTACTTACGTAGTTTTATCTCCTGAACACGAATCCGAAAGAATTTCGTAGAAGTCTCTTATACTTTTCGAGTTATAACCTTTTCAATCTTGAAAATCGACCATTTTCAAGCATGATTTTTTCGGTAAAAAATCGAAGAAAATGCCTCTTTTTTGAGACCGTAATCAACTTATATTTCACAATTACAAGCACTAAAACCAAACGTTTTATACAAAAAATCAACCTTCTTATAAAGCATACATTTCCCTTCCCACATCTCTAGAACGAACGCCAATGAAGAGTGAGGTTAAGAAAAGTGAAATATAAGAAGGTTAATTCTTTCCATAAAACGTTTGGTTTTGGTAGTTGGTGTAATTGTGAAATGAGAGTTGATTAGGGAATGAAAAAGCGTCGACAAATAGAAGGAGGAATTTTCTGCGATTTTTACCGAAAAAATCGTGTTTGAAAATGGTCGATTTCCAAGATTAAAGAGGTCATAACTCAAAAAGTATAAAAGACCAAATGAAATTCTTTCGGATTCGTGTTCAGGAGCTAAAACTACGTAAGTAACACCACTTCCCTTTTTGAAACTAAGACTTCATATTGTCTTCATTGCAAGCAAACGGGACGTGAAACATTAAATCCATCGTATTTGCGTTGATAAAATTCAATCCTATTCTCGTCGCCACTGTTGTAATTGTATAATAGAAAACACAACCACCCATAAATTGAAAATAATCATGATGTTTCGAACTCTGAGAATTGAGTAGTTTACAGTCTGCAAAAATCTACAAACTGAAATGACATCATAAACTTTATATTGGTTTGGTGCGTAACTGACAGCTTGGAGGTACATCAACCTCAATCGTAGAAAAGAAGAAGAAATAACCTCACTTATCCGTTTGCTTTTGTAATTAAAAAAGGTTTTTGGAAGTTTTTTTCTGTTTCTGCCGTGTTTCTACAGTTTCCGAAGTGTTTATTTCTGTTTCTGCTGTTTTTTTTGTTGGAATTTAGAAATAATGGACTTTACAACATATCCAAGATACATAGAAACCCTGGCGTAATCTCTTATAGCTGTGAAACCGACATACAAAAGTGTTAAGGTACGGCCTACTTGATTCGTGATATTTTTACTGCGTTGATACCGTTTCACCTCTTTAGCACACAGATGGCGGCAAAATTACAGATTCATGATGACGCTTGGACAAGTGTCATGTTATGTAATTTTCAACATTGCATTTTATTTGTTGTGATATTCATTAACCATAATTTGTAAACATTCAAATTTCAATCAAATAATTATGACTCATCGGTACTTCGGAATGTTGGAAACTCTGCTATTTTCGACTTATACGCCATCCATCGACGAATGAAGCCAACTGTATCAGTGCAATTACAGTCTCAACAACTTTGTTGAAACAAAAGCGAATCAGTGATAACACCATGGTTTCTATACATCTTGAACATATCATTCAGGTTTAGATGATAATCATCGACTACGGTATAAAGATAAACCATCAGTAATAAGCCTTACCTTCTGGAAGCTGAAGAATTATCAACAGATATATCACTTTTTCTTGAAATAATGTATCCTGATCTTGTAAATTATTTAGTGGTGCTCTTATAATGAATGAAATAAAATAATTTTGAAAATTAGAATCTAACAAAGCAAATTGCTCAGTAAAAATGATTTTACAAAGCATGTAGTCTAGAAGTGGCAGGGAGCTATTTCAGTAGAGGAAATCTGTTCTCAAAGTGAAGAAGGCAGTTCTAATGCAGCCATAAATTCTTCAATTCCTTCTACCAATTCAGAGAAGAATTGCACTAGCGCAACCTATGTGACACCAAAACTAACTAAAAATCGTCAAGGGTCTCTAGAGTACCCACCCGCCTGGACCTGTAACTTGAACATACCTATGTCTGTATTCTTAGTAATCAGCAACGAGGAAGGAATGTTGAATATTATTTGTTAAGCTTTGATGATGTCTATATACGGCGAAGTTGACCTGAACCTTGAATCATATTCAAAATATTCATCTGTTACTAGGAAAACAGATTTTGTAACATTTTGGATATGAATGACAGAATAAAGACAGTTATCTGGAAAAGTAAGTATTCAGTTTATTGAAATATAACAGTACGTGAAAAGGTTGGCATATCATCAACAATAATTGAAGGATGTAAACAAATTTAAAGAGCAACTCGTGAGCAATCCAAGTGCAAATCATGGTAAAATTACCAGGCAGGAAGAGTCACAGCACCTCATTTCTTCATTTACATATCTCTATAAAGATTCATTACAATGAAACTTCTTGTGAACAAGGCAATTTGTTCACCTTGAGACGAAATTTCCTGTATTGAAATAGTTCCCTGTCACCTCTAGACTACTAGGCTGGTGTCAAAATGAATTTTAAACGCCTAAAATAAGAAAAAAGTAACAGACAAGGACCAGGTGAAAAATGTTGTGGTTCCAGCTTTGTGAGAAAAACAAAATAAAACACGAAAACACTCAAAAAGGTGAAATGGGGATATAGTTTAATGATTGAAAACGTTTTTTTGCGATTTTCGGCGAAACGAGACATCCTGGAAGAAAATATTTGATGAAAAAGTTGTAGATAATAACAAAATAAAGAACTTTTGTAATGAACACTTCTCAAAATAACCTCAAATTAACCATCAAAATGACGAAAAATTGATTTTTCATTATTTAATTTTTTTCTCGCATATAAATGATTTCATTTACATGAAGATTTGTAAGTGTTCATTGTTTTTGGTGTCGGATGATCACGATTTTTTCGCAATTCGAAAACAACTGGTTTTTGAGTTATGTACATTTTTTGAAAAAAATACCCTTATCTTCCACGAACAATTGTTTTGGTGATTTTTTTTTATTTCGAAGGTCTATAAGTGATCATTTTGATTTTTGAAGGGTCTGTGTAACTTGGTACTTTATTGATTGTTGAACTGCCTAAAATTGAGAAAAACCGACAAGTCTCTCTGAATCATAATTTCCATTAATATTTTCAATGATTTTCAATAGCTGTAAAAAAGAATAAAAATTATGTTATTGGATTAATTTTTTAGTTCAATTATGTATTCAAATATTTTGATGCAATGAAATTGAAACAAACTACTTTTTGTTATAAAAATAACGAAAGTCAAAAATCATTGAAAATATTGAGAAAATCATGATTCGGAAAGACAGTTTTTTCAATTTTAAGCGGTTAAACGACCAAGTCACATTGACCATTTGAAAGTAAACATTTCAACTATCAAAATGTTCACTATAGACCTTCGAAGTATGAGAAAATATCAAGACAATTGTTCGTGGGTTACTTTTTTCGAATAACTCGAAGACTCCTAGTATTTTGATTGTCGTAAAAATCATGCTCATTCGACACAAAAAAAAACGTATATTTACAGACTTTCATCTGAACCAAAACGTTTATACGCGAAAAAAAAACGATTTTTTGCCGTTTTGTCGGTAAATTTGAGATTATGTCAAAAAGTGTTGATTAAAAGAGTTTTCGATTTTTCTATTGAGTTACTACAATTTTTATTTGAAACAAATCTTGCTACGAGGTCAGGTTTTGCCGTAAATCGCAAAATAACATTTTCAACCGCTAAACTGTATCCCCATTTCACCATTTTGAGTGTTTTCGAGTTTGAATATTTTTTCTCTAAAAGTTGGAACCTCAACAACAGTATTCACCTTGTCCTTGCCTGTTACTTTCTTTGTACAACTATTGAAAATCATTGAAAATATTGAGAAAATCATGATTCAGAGAGACTTGTTGTCGGTTTTTAGGTTTCTCTCAATCTTAAGCGGTTTAACGATTAATAAACCCCCAAGTCACATTGAAATGAGTAGTGATAATGAGTAGTGATACAACCTGTGTACAAGCCCACCATGCGCAGTAGCGACTTCTCAGCGTCGCTGGGTTCACCGCGTAACGTTGGGTGTTGCCGGATTTAAAATTAAGGAGTAGAGTTACGGAGGGTGGGACGTTGCCGGTTTTTAAATTTAATTATGGAAGAAAAAAGATATACACGGTGTAGCAACGTAACATGACAGAAAAAACAATTTGTCAAAAATCGTATTATATACAGGGTGTCTCAAAACACATCGGAAAAATGAATCATCACATCATTGGAGCATCGCATCATTGGGGCATGCAGGGATTCAGAAGTTTTCGTTTTACGTATACAGGTTGCGTCAAAATACACCATTTAAGGAAAAAAATAAATACAGGGTGTCTCATAAACGTGCATCGTCATGGGGTTTGGCATTTAAGAAAAAAATATATACCAGGTGTACCAACGTGTCCGTTGAGACAAAAAATATATACAGGGTGTCTCATAAACGTGCATCGTGACGGGGTCCGTCATTTTTAAAGTGCGATACCAATTCGTTTTCAAGGAATACATCAGAGCCATCTGTCGTTCAATATATACATTAATGATATTTTGGATCTGTACGAATCATCAAAAAATGAACACTTCCGGTTTCAAAAAATTAAGATAGAAGAAAAGTAATAGTAAATTCGGATTACCCACTTCGGGGAGAGTCCAAATCTGCAATAAAATGGCTACTTCCCGTCCAAACCGGAAATGCCACATCCGGTCGTCCGATTCGGATGATTTTGGCATCAATAGATTCGTTTGGATGTCAAGAAACATTTTTAAGCATTTTCCGAGGTCAAAAGGGCATAGGAGGCCATCTCCGTTATTAGTAAAGTTACAGAAACGTGCGGGTACTCTAAGAAGACAACTTTCATGGGAGATCAAGAAAATAATAGAATTTGCGTACGTCAACTGCCATAAAGGCCGTAAACCGCACATATTAATGTGTTATGTACTTATTGCTTAAATCTTGGAAGCTGATTCGTAAAAGTTTGTCATTTTTCGTTCAGAATGCCACTCAATATGTGTCTTTGTTTCGTATTCACTATCCATCATCATCAGGCGGAGTTAGGCAGCACAATTTTTTTTAAAGTATGAGATTGAATAACATCTGTGTGTGTCTGTGTGTGTGTGGTTGGGGCATGCAAGGATTCAGAAGTTTTAGTTTTACGTATACAAGGTGTGTCAAAATACATCATTTAAGAAAAAATAAATAAATACAGGGTGTCTCATGAACGTGCATCGTGGTGTGGTTTGCCATTTAAGAAAAAAATATATACCAGGTATTCCAACATGCGCAGTTGAAGGGAAAATGAACAGGGTGTGTCAAAGTGTATACAGGGTGTTTCAAAATACATCATTTAAGAGAAAAAACCGCTGAAACATGTAAAAATGCGACCATAATATGCGTTTTTCGCATTCCAAAAAACATCTAAAATTTGAAACGTTGAAACAGGCAAAAATGTGACCACAATATGCGTTTTTCGCATTCCAAAAAACAGTCTAAATTTAAACCATAAAAACTGTGGTGTTTCAAAATACAACATTTAAGAAGAAAAAACAACCGGGTTTCTCAAAATGCATCATTTAAGAGAGAAAAACAACGGGGTGTCTCAGAATACGTAATTTAAGAGGAAAAATATAACGACTGCTTGTCAAATGCTATACCAGGTGTACCAACATATGAATTAAGAGAAAAAACATGGTCGCCTCTGTCATTTGTCAACTGTTAGGTGGAAAATGGGTCAAATAAAAACGTATCATTGGAAATATGGGGATTCGAAACAACGACATACCCATACATAGAGATTGAATTACATCTGTCATCTATGTGATGTTCTTCGACGAGGGTGTTTATACTCGTCAGTCAACTGTCATCTGTCATTTCAAAAAAGGTTCGTTAAAGAAAAAAACGTTACGCTCAACGCAGTATGGTTATGTATGGCGCAGTATGTGACGGTTACGTTCAACGCGGTATGGCTATGTATGGTGTAGTATGTGACGTCACGCTTAGCAGTATGGTTATGTATGGTGCAGTATGTTGCGGTTAGACGTTTTCGCGTCCCAAAAAACAACTAAAATTTGAAACGCTGAAACACGTAAAAAATGCAACGAAAACATGTGTTTTCATCTTCGAAAAAACATATAAAATTTCGAACGCCAAATTACATAAAATATGTAACGAAAACATGCGTTTTCGTGTTCCAAAAAACAACTAAAATTACGAACGCCAAAAATACACTTTTACATGTAATTCTTATGGACAATAGGCATTTCAAAATTGCTCAAAATGATTGTTTTCGCGTCCCAAAAAACAACTAAAATTTGAAACGCTGAAACACGTAAAAAATGCAACGAAAATAGACGTTTTCGCGTACCAAAAAACAAGTAAAATTAGAAGCGTTAGAACACGTAAAATTCCAACGAAAATAGACGTTTTCGCGCCCCAAAAAACGAGTAAAATCAGAAGCGTTAACACACGTAAAAAATGCAATGAAAATAAACGTTTCCGCGTCCCATAAAAACAAGTGAAATTAGAAGCGTTAAAACACGTTAAAAATGCAACGAAAATAGATGTTTTCTCGTCACAAAAAACAAGAAAAATTAAAAGTGTTGAAACACGTAAAAAATGCAACGAAAATAAATGTTTTCGCGTCCCATAAATACGAGTAAAATTAGAAGCGTTAAAGCACGTAAAAAATGCAATGAAAATAGACGTTTACGCGTCCCAAAAAATGATTAAAATTACAAGCGATAAAAATTTACTTTTACATGTATTTCTTATGGAGAATTGACATTTCAAAATCGTTCAAAATGATCGTTTTCGCGTCCCAAAAAACAAGTAAAATTAGAAGCGTTAAAACACGTAAAAATGCAACAAAAATAGACGTTTTCGCGTCCCAAAAAACGAGTAAAATTATGAGCGTTAAAACAAGTAAAAAATACTATCAAAAAGTACCAGTAATCACACTTATATAGTAAATTTCACTCAATTGCACTTAGCTTTAAGTATTTTGGTGGTTATGGGACTTCAACTACTTGCACTCAGTTCTGGACGTTTTGTAGTTATTATTAAAAATTACTATTTAGTTATCAGTTTGAATAGTAAATTTTCATAAAGTGAGGTTAGATAGATAAATCGAAAGAAAAAAAGATTAGGTGTGGGATTCGAACCCACGCTCCCTTTCGGGAATCGCAACTTAACGCCACAACGCCTTAGACCGCTCGGCCAACCTAACTTATAAGTATACATAATGAAATGATGGTATTGTAGGATAGGGTAAAAAATTCAAACATCTTGAATACAAAATTTAGGCATTTTCATTACGGCAATATATGACATAGCCATTTGTGAAGAATATCTACGTTTCGGAGGCTGCAATTGTAGTTGGTGCGGCGATTGCGACGAATGTGATACATACAAGGTGAGATGCCATCATTGTTGCTGAATGTGGGAATCATCCATAACGTATTATCATAATCCTCCAAGTTGACAACACGTGTAGGTAGGTCCAATTGTTGGAATTTCGCAGTAAGATAGTAACGTTTTTGAAGTTCTCGCACATAAATGACATCAACATCATGTAGATTTTTCTTGAGGATGGCATCCAATTGATGATATTCCACAAAACCGGAGGAATACCGCAATCCGTGAACGTTTCGTTCCAAGAATCAATGAAAAGTCGACCATTTTTCTTCAATAGTTGATGTGTTGAGTGATCTTTGTATCAAGGTTTTTTTGTATACAAATTGATGAGAACGTCAATATACACACAAAAATGCGAACAAAATAGACGTTCCTGACGCTCCAAAAAAATGGTAGATTCAAAAAGCGTTTGAACTCGCAAAAATGTGAATAGAATATACGTTTTACGCGTTTCAAAAAAGATAAAAAATACGGACGTCAATTCACGCAAAAATACGTACAAAAATAGCCGTTTTCGCATTCATTATTACGACGAAAATTAAGGCATACAAAATACACGTTTACATGTATTTCTTATGTAGATTCAACATTTCTAAACTTTTCAAAATGGACGTTATTACACGTTACAAATAAGATAAACGCAAATTCACTCAAATAATATTACCAAAATATTCGTTTATTACGTTCAAAATTGAAAATTTAAAAGAGCAATTCACGCAAAAATGAGTATCAACTACATGTTGAGCTTACGTCGTGGACGTAAAAAAGATAAGAGCTTCGGTCGGTAGCGAATATTTCTATTGAACAATACATAAAAAAGCATGAGTTTTCGTGATTTCGTTTATGGTGATAGTGGCCACAGAACGGATCTTAGAGGCACAAAGCAAAACTCGATTATTACAACCGACGTACTTCCCGTTGAGTTATTATCGCATTTCCTGTGAGCGAAAATCCAGAAATGAAAATGTTATTCAGAGTTATTTTGTGACCAGTACCGGCATCATTTTAAGTATGTGTAGTTTGTAATTCAATAAAATATGGATTATGTACAGAGGATTTTGAGGTAAGTGGGTTTCAGTTAATCATGTAGCAACGTAGTCTAAAGACGACAATTGATCATTCAGTCAAGAAAACATAATTTCAGCAAATATCGTATTTTATTATTGGAGTTACCACCATTGTGTGGTTTAGGGCGATAGGCGTTTGTATTTCATATATTGAATTTATCTAGGAAATTATTAGTATTATTATGCATTTTACTTCAGTTAGCATCTACAAAAATTTATTTCGTGTTGTCGATTTTCACAATGTTCATTTTGAATAATGTCCGTTTAGGATACATAAGTCCATTATATTTTTTTATTTTTTTTATTA
Organism: Chrysolina oricalcia; assembly: GCA_944452925.2. Classification (NCBI taxonomy): domain Eukaryota; kingdom Metazoa; phylum Arthropoda; class Insecta; order Coleoptera; family Chrysomelidae; genus Chrysolina; species Chrysolina oricalcia. The sequence goes on from OX101811.2 coordinate 55,241,116, forward strand.
AATATGGGGGTTTTTACAAATTAATAAAGTCTAATCATCATCATTATTGGTCAATTGATTATTTTATCTACAATAATTTTTTATATAAACATATATTAATAAATGGGAATCACTTTCAAAAGTACAGCTTTCAAATCAGATAATAAACCTTTATCGGGACATGATACAATATTCGTATAAAAAAATCAAGTTCGATGATTTGGATCAAACGGAAACGACACAAAATATCATGAAAATAGTGGTAATAATTATAAAAGAAATTAGATGACGTCATATACAGTATGGACGACTGTACATAAATTATGTTTGCGGCAGATTTCAAGCTTGACGCGTCAGAAGAAATGAAATGAAACGGGATGAATCAACGAAATTATGAAAATAATAATAGTAATAAATACAGAGGTTAGCGCATTGAAATATACGTATGGAAGGGATCAAATTCATCGATTTACATGAAACGACACAAAAAATCAAGAAAATAATGATGATGATAATAAAAAATGTAGAAGACATCATATTATACAGTATAGAAGGCTGTTAATAAATAATGCTTGCGGCAGATTTCAAGCTCAACGTGTCAGAAGTAACGAAATGAAACGGGATGAATCAACGGAATTATGAAAATAATAATAGTAATAATAGTAATAAATGTAGAGGTTGAAATAAATATGGAAGGTATCAAATTCGATGATTTGAATGAAACGAAACGACACAAAAAGTTATGAAAATAATGACAATGATAATAAAAATGCGGTCGACGTCATATACCGTAGGCGCCCGACGGGTATCAAGCTTGACGCGTTGGAAGAAACAAAACGATATGAAATGAAAGGAAGCGAAAATGAATTAATGAAATCATTAAAATAATTGTGTTAATGAGAAATAGAGACAGCGCATAAATAACGCGTTCGACAGGTTTAGAGATCAACGCATTGAACGAAACGTCGCGTCGTGAAAATAATAATAATACCACGAAATATAGAGAACAACAACTAATAACCTATGTGTCTGACTTGACGTGTTGAAAAAACGAATCGCAATGAAACGAAAAGGTAACGTGAAAAATAAAATGCCAACGAGATTCAAAATGAAAAATTGAGGTGAAAAAAAAAGGTATGGAACGATGGGAAAAGATGCATTCAAGGAACAGTTTTATGGACATTTCGTAATCACAGTGTTTCTCGAGAGACAATAACATATAAAAAACAAATGAGACACCAAATTTTATATTCATCAGATTTGGTTTCGATTAAATAAGTCTCATGCAGTGTGTTAGCAAGAGAGTTTGTGAGAAATAAATCATAGAGAAATTTCAGTAAGCAAGATTGTTAGAAAGACACCCATCAAAGACGTTTAATATCCAACAGTTTTGTGCAGTGACGGCAGATCTCGTTCATAACTCCAGTTTGTGAATTCGATAGCTTCGGGGTTTTTTTTTGAACGTGTTGCAAGAGTATATAATCCTCGTTCCTATATGAAAATGGTGTTTGGTTGCCTATGAGATGATACCTCTAGGGGGACCAAAAAAATCAACCCTCTATAAAATACATCAATTCCGTTGCCATTCTTTATTCACATTATTTCCAATGACATCTTGGGCATTTTTCTATAAATTCCATTTAAGTTCTTGTGGAATTCCTCTGAACGTTTTTGATCTGATTTGAGTATTCCTCAAGGAACCATTACATAATCAGACACCAAATTTAACGTGCGGGTGGAAGGATTCATCAGATTGGTATTCAATTCAACTCAATTCAATTCAGGTGTTGTGTCATGTTCCAATTAAGTAAGCTGGTTTGTGGGCGAGATGTCACTGACAAAGACATCAACTTTGACACAAGATTAGGAGATTTATCAGATTGGTTTCCATCAAACGAAAGGCTCGTGCAGTTTGGTACTATAAAAGTATGTGAGAAATACATCACCAACGAAAGGAAATACTCTAAATGTTAAATATTTTCAAGTGAATCGTATGTTATTGCTTCCCAGTGGAAATGAGCCAAAAGACTTGAGGTAATATCGAGAGGAATATTTTCGACTGAACTATGTATCGATTCAGATGTGAAGTTTCACCAAAATGAATGATATATTCAGATCATTTTTGTTGAAATTGCTTATAGCCAAAGCACCATTTACAAACTCACCAAACTCACTCAAATAAATAGTTCCAGATGATTTTTGATGACAAATATCTTGACTGAAAACACTACTACGCATTCCCCGTGTGAATACATATTTTCCTTCGAATTGACAAAAAAATTAAACAATAGTGATCATCGAAGAAGGAGTTCAGAATTGGTTTTCTCTTCAAAATTATCTATTACCAAAAAGTCCACTGCTTGAATAGCTGAAGAGGTAATTCCTTCTATCGAAAAAACGGAGTTATACAGCGAATTGGAGTTTTAATAATATTCCTCCAAAAACACTCGAAGACATAGCCTGTGCGGGTGGAAAATGGTTGTAATTATTATTATTTGCCAGGGAGCACCAAGTCGACTTATTCACTTTACAGCTGTAGGAAAACTTGGATAACTCATCCCACCACCATTACAAAAACGAACATGTGAATTACAAGAACAAAATCAAAAATATCAAAATATCATGAGGATTTGAGAATTCAAGCTAAAAGAACCATGTAACAATTTGTTATTCAAGGATTAGCACAACGAAAATTAGGTAGTTCAGACGAAATATACATGAAGTTGATAGTAGAATAGTTCCAGAATCGTCAAATCAACCAAAAAAAGACTTGTTATGAATATGTGCCAAACCGAAATAACTCTTTGAAGGAAATGCGGGATCACATCATACAACAATATCAAGAAATTCCTTGGGGGAAGAAAGGTGCATGACAAAACACAACGGATAGTTGAAATGTGCTAAAAAAATTTCTTTCAAATACACCACTCCGATAATGAGTCATCGGAACAAAATTCAAGAGTTGCATTATCACCGATGTTACGGCTTTAAGTTTGTTAACCGTACAAAGACAGAAATCAAATGTTTGAGTGAAGAAGAATAACGTAAAAAATATTGGAATAACTGTGAATATTTCTTTCAAGTGTCGAAATTTGAAAGCAATCTCGAGATTTCACGGCTGGGAAGATTATTCTGTTTCAACTCAACAAGCATTGTGGTATATGTTTCAGTAGAGTGAGTTGGTGCATGAGCAAGATTTCATCGACGAAGGCACCAAATTTGATGTGTGTTAGTAGACAAATTTGTGAGAAATATATCACCGACGAGAGAATCTTCTTCAATAAGTATCAAGATGACTTGAAATATTTCCAAGTGAATTGTAAGAGTTGTCCGTAGGTAGATTTCATGGGCGGAAAGACAATTCGCTTTCAATTCAACATTGTGTTATGGTTGAAATGTACATATGAAAGTCGGAAGTGAGCTTCTGTAGGTGCGCACGCACACCAACAGAATCTCCTGGCGGCTGTCAAATTCGGTATACCGTTTCAATTCTGTCGTGTACGACTCCGCTCATGCTATATCCCAAACGGAGAGGAGGGACACCACCGCTCTGGTAGGGAGGCATGAGCGGCGTCGTACACGACAGAATTGAAACGGTATACCGAATTTGACAGCCGCCAGGAGATTCTGTTGTTGTGCGTGCGCACCAACAAAAGCTCACTTCCGACTTTCATATGTACATTTCAACCATAACACAATGTTGAATTGAAAGCGAATTGTCTTTCCGCCCATGAAATCTACCTACGGACAACTCTTACAATTCACTTGGAAATATTTCAAGTCATCTTGATATTTATTGAAGAAGATTCTCTCGTCGGTGATATATTTCTCACAAATTTGTCTACTAACACACATCAAATTTGGTGCCTTCGTCGATGAAATCTTGCTCATGCACCAACTCACTCTACTGAAACATATACCACAATGCTTGTTGAGTTGAAACAGAATAATCTTCCCAGACGTGAAATCTCGAGATTACTTTCAAATTTCGACACTTGAAAGAAATATTCACAGTTATTCCAATATTTTTTACGTTAGTCTTCTTCACTCAAACATTTGATTTCTGTCTTTGTACGGTTGACAAACTTAAAGCCGTAACATCGGTGATAATGCAACTCTTGAATTTTGTTCCGAAGACTCATTATCGGAGTGGTGTATTTGAAAGAAATTTTTTTAGCACATTTCAAATATCCGTTGTGTTCTGTCATGCACCTTTCTTTCCCCAAGGAATTTCTTGATATTGTTGTATGATGTGATCCCGCATTTCCTTCAAAGAGTTATTTCGGTTTGGCACATATTCATAACAAGTCTTTTTTTGGTTGATTTGACGATTCTGGAACTATTCTACTATCAACTTCATGTATATTTCGTCTGAACTACCTAATTTTCGTTGTGCTAATCCTTGAATAACAAATTGTTACATGGTTCTTTTAGCTTGAATTCTCAAATCCTCATTGATATTTTGATATTTTTGATTTTGTTCTTGTAATTCACATGTTCGTTTTTGTAATGCTGGTGGGATGAGTTATCCAAGTTTTCCTACAGCTGTAAAGTGAATAAGTCGACTTGGTGCGCCTTGGCAAATAATAATAATTACAACCATTTTCCACCCGCACAGGCTATGTCTTCGAGTGTTTTTGGAGGAATATTATTAAAACTCCAATTCGCTGTATAACTCAGTTTTTTCGATAGAAGGAATTACCTCTTCAGCTATTCAAGCAGTGGACTTTTTGGTAATAGATAATTTTGAAGAGAAAACCAATTCTGAACTCCTTCTTCGATGATCACTATTGTTTAATTTTTTTGTCAATTCGAAGGAAAATATGTATTCACACGGGGCATGCGTAGTAGTGTTTTCAGTCAAGATATTTGTCATCAAAAATCATCTGGAACTATTTATTTGAGTGAGTTTGGTGAGTTTGTAAATGGTGCTTTGGCTATAAGCAATTTCAACAAAAATGATCTGAATATATCATTCATTTTGGTGAAACTTCACATCTGAATCGATACATAGTTCAGTCGAAAATATTCCTCTCGATATTACCTCAAGTCTTTCGGCTCATTTCCACTGGGAAGCAATAACATACGATTCACTTGAAAATATTTAACATTTAGATTATTTCCTTTCGTTGGTGATGTATTTCTCACATAATTTTATAGTACCAAACTGCACGAGCCTTTCGTTTGATGGAAACCAATCTGATGAATCTCCTAATCTTGTGTCAAAGTTGATGTCTTTGTCAGTGACATCTCGCCCACAAACCAGCTTACTTAATTGGAACATGACACAACACCTGAATTGAATTGAGTTGAATTGAATACCAATCTGATGAATCCTTCCACCCGCACGTTAAATTTGGTGTCTGATTATGTAATGGTTCCTTGAGGAATACTCAAATCAGATCAAAAACGTTCAGAGGAATTCCACAAGAACTTAAATGGAATTTATAGAAAAATGCCCAAGATGTCATTGGAAATAATGTGAATAAAGAATGGCAACGGAATTGATGTATTTTATAGAGGGTTGATTTTTTTGGTCCCCCTAGAGGTATCATCTCATAGGCAACCAAACACCATTTTCATATAGGAACGAGGATTATATACTCTTGCAACACGTTCAAAAAAAAACCCCGAAGCTATCGAATTCACAAACTGGAGTTATGAACGAGATCTGCCGTCACTGCAAAAAACTGTTGGATATTAAACGTCTTTGATGGGTGTCTTTCTAACAAACTTGCTTACTGAAATTTCTCTATGATTTATTTCTCACAAACTCTCTTGCTAACACACTGCATGAGACTCATTTAATCGAAACCAAATCTAATGAATATAAAATTTGGTGTCTCATTTGTTTTTTATATGTTATTGTCTCTCGAGAAACACTGTGATTACGAAATGTCCATAAAACTGTTCCTTGAATGCATCTGTTCCCATCGTTCCATACCTTTTTTTTCACCTCAATTTTTCATTTTGAATCTCGTTGGCATTTTATTTTTCACGTTACCTTTTCGTTTCATTGCGATTCGTTTTTTCAACACGTCAAGTCAGACACATAGGTTATTAGTTGTTGTTCTCTATATTTCGTAGTATTATTATTACTTTCACGACGCGACGTTTCGTTCAATGCGTTGATCTCTAAACCTGTCGAACGCGTTATTTATGCGCTGTCTCTATTTCTCATCAACACAATTATTTTAATGATTTCATTAATTCATTTTCGCTTCCTTTCATTTCATATCGTTTTGTTTCTTCCAACGCGTCAAGCTTGATACCCGTCGGACGCCTATGGTATATGACGTCGACCGCATTTTTATTATCATTGTCATTATTTTCATAACTTTTTGTGTCGTTTCGTTTCATTCAAATCATCGAATTTGATACCTTCCATATTTATTTCAACCTCTACATTTATTACTATTATTACTATTATAATTTTCATAATTCCGTTGATTCATCCCGTTTCATTTCGTTACTTCTGACACGTTGAGCTTGAAATCTGCCGCAAGCATTATTTATTAACAGCCTTCTATACTGTATAATATGATGTCTTCTACATTTTTTATTATTATCATCATTATTTTCTTGATTTTTTGTGTCGTTTCATCCAAATCGATGAATTTGATCCCTTCCATACGTATATTTCAATGCGCTGACCTCTGTATTTATTACTATTATTATTTTCATAATTTCGTTGATTCATCCCGTTTCATTTCATTTCTTCTGACGCGTCAAGCTTGAAATCTGCCGCAAACATAATTTATGTACAGTCGTCCATACTGTATATGACGTCATCTAATTTCTTTTATAATTATTACCACTATTTTCATGATATTTTGTGTCGTTTTCGTTTGATCCAAATCATCGAACTTGATTTTTTTATACGAATATTGTATCATGTCCCGATAAAGGTTTATTATCTGATTTGAAAGCTGTACTTTTGAGAGTGATTCCCATTTATTAATATATGTTTATATAAAAAATTATTGTAGATAAAATAATCAATTGACCAATAATGACGTCACCACGCCTCACAGCTAAAACTTTTATGGCGAAAATGTTATCTCATTTTGAAATTAGACTTTATTAATTTGCAAAAACCCACATATTTAATAAAACTGACTATCTCAAAAAAATCATAATGGACTTATGTATCCTAAACGGACATTATTCAAAATGAACATTGTGAAAATCGACAACACGAAATAAATTTTTGTAGATGCTAACTGAAGTAAAATGCATAATAATACTAATAATTTCCTAGATAAATTCAATATATGAAATACAAACGCCTATCGCCCTAAACCACACAATGGTGGTAACTCCATTAATAAAACACGATATTTGTTGAATTTTGTCTTCTCGACTGAATGATTAACTGAAACCCACTTACCTCAAAATCCTCTGTACATAATCCATATTTTATTGAATTACAAACTACACATACTTAAAATGATGCCGGTACTGATCACAAAATAACTCTGAATAACATTTTCATTTCTGGGTTTTCGCTCACAGGAAATGCGATAATAACTCAACGGGAAGTACGTCGGTTGTAATAATCGAGTTTTGTTTTGTGCCTCTAAGATCCGTTCTGTGGCCACTATCACCATAAACGAAATCACGAAAACTCATGCTTTTTTATGTATTGTTCAATAGAAATATTCGCTACCGACCGAAGCTCTTATCTTTTTTACGTCCACGACGTAAGCTCAACATGTAGTTGATACTCATTTTTGCGTGAATTGCTCTTTTAAAATTTCAATTTTGAACGTAATAAAAGAATATTTTGGTCATATTATTTGAGTGAATTGGCGTTTATCTTATTTGTAACGTGTAATAACGTCCATTTTGAACAATTTAGAAATGTCGAATCTACATAAGAAATACATGTAAACGTGTATTTTGTATGCCTTAATTTTCGTCGTAATAATGAATGCGAAAACGGCTATTTTTGTACTTATTTTTGCGTGAATTGATGTCCGTATTTTTTATCTTTTTTGAAACGCGTAAAACGTATATTCTGTTCACATTTTTGCGAGTTCAAACGCTTTTTAAATCTACCATTTTTTTGGAGCATCAGGAACGTCTATTTTGTTCGCATTTTTTGTGTATATTGACGTTCTCATCAATTTGTATACAAAAAAACCTTGATACAAAGATCACATCAACACATCAACTATTGAAGAAAAATGGTCGACTTTTCATTGATTCTTGGAACGAAACGTTCACGGATTGCGGTATTCCTCCGGTTTTGTGGAATATCATCAATTGGATGCCATCCTCAAGAAAAATCTACATGATGTTGATGTCATTTATGTGCGAGAACTTCAAAAACGTGACTATCTTACTGCGAAATTCCAACAATTGGACCTACCTACACGTGTTGTCAACTTGGAGGATTATGATAATACGTTATGGATGATTCCCACATTCAGCAACAATGATGGCATCTCACCTTGTATGTATCACATTCGTCGCAATCGCCGCACCAACTACAATTGCAGCCTCCGAAACGTAGATATTCTTCACAAATGGCTATGTCATATATTACCGTAATGAAAATGCCTAAATTTTGTATTCAAGATGTTTGAATTTTTTACCCTATCCTACAATACCATCATTTCATTATGTATACTTATAAGTTAGGTTGGCCGAGCGGTCTAAGGCGTTGTGGCGTTAAGTTGCGATTCCCGAAAGGGAGCGTGGGTTCGAATCCCACACCTAACATCTTTTTTTTTTGATTTATCTATCTAACCTCACTTTATGAAAATTTTCTATACAAACTGATAACTAAATAGTAATTTTTAATAATAACCACAAAACGTCCAGAACTGAGTGCAAGTAGTTGAAGTCTCATAACCACCAAAATACTTAAAGCTAAGTGCAATTGAGTGAAATTTACTATATAAGTGTGATAACTGGTACTTTTTGATAGGATTTTTCACTTGTTTTAACGCTCATAATTTTACTCGTTTTTTGGGACGCGAAAACGTCTATTTTTGTTGCATTTTTTACGTGTTTTAACGCTTCTAATTTTACTTGTTTTTTGGGACGCGAAAACGATCATTTTGAACGATTTTGAAATGTCAATTCTCCATAAGAAATACATGTAAAAGTAAATTTTTATCGCTTGTAATTTTAATCATTTTTTGGGACGCGTAAACGTCTATTTTCATTGCATTTTTCACGTGCTTTAACGCTTCTAATTTTTCTCGTTTTTATGGGACGCGAAAACGTCCATTTTCGTTGCATTTTTTACGTGTTTTAACACTTCTAATTTTTCTTGTTTTTTGGGACGAGAAAACATCTATTTTCGTTGCATTTTTAACGTGTTTTAACGCTTCTAATTTCACTTGTTTTTATGGGACGCGGAAATGTTTATTTTCATTGCATTTTTTACGTGTGTTAACGCTTCTAATTTTACTCGTTTTTTGGGGCGCGAAAACGTCTATTTTCGTTGCATTTTTTACGTGTTTCAGCGTTTCAAATTTTAGTTGTTTTTTTGGGACGCAAAAACAATCATTTTGAGCAATTTTGAAATGCCTATTGTCCATAAGAATTACATGTAAAAGTGTATTTTTGGCGTTCGTAATTTTAGTTGTTTTTTGGAACATGAAAACGCATGTTTTCGTTACATATTTTATGTAATTTGGCGTTCGAAATTTTATGTTTTTTCGAGGATGAAAACACATGTTTTCGTTGCATTTTTTACGTGTTTCAGCGTTTCAAATTTCAGTTGTTTTTTGGGGCGCGAAAACGTCTAACCGCCACATACTGCACCATACATAACCATACTGCTAAGCGTGACGTCTCATACTACACCATACATAACCATACCGCGTTGAACGTAACCGTCACATACTGCGCCATACATAACCATACTGCGTTGAGCGTAAAGTTTTTTTCTTTAACGAACCTTTTTTGAAATGACAGATGACAGTTGACTGACGAGTATAAACACCCTCGTCGAAGAACATCACATAGATGACAGATGTAATTCAATCTCTATGTATGGGTATGTCGTTGTTTCGAATCCCCATATTTCCAATGATACGTTTTTATTTGACCCATTTTCCACCTAACAGTTGACAAATGACAGAGGCGACCATGTTTTTTCTCTTAATTCATATGTTGGTACACCTGGTATAGCATTTGACAAGCAGTCGTCATATTTTTCCTCTTAAATTACGTATTCTGAGACACCCCGTTGTTTTTCTCTCTTAAATGATGCATTTTGAGAAACCCGGTTGTTTTTTCCTCTTAAATGTTGTATTTTGAAACACCACAGTTTTTATGGTTTAATTTTAGACTGTTTTTTGGAATGCGAAAAACGCATATTGTGGTCACATTTTTGCCTGTTTCAACGTTTCAAATTTTAGATGTTTTTTGGAATGCGAAAAACGCATATTATGGTCGCATTTTTACATGTTTCAGCGGTTTTTTCTCTTAAATGATGTATTTTGAAACACCCTGTATACACTTTGACACACCCTGTTCATTTTCCCTTCAACTGCGCATGTTGGAATACCTGGTATATATTTTTTTCTTAAATGGCAAACCACACCACGATGCACGTTCATGAGACACCCTGTATTTATTTATTTTTTCTTAAATGATGTATTTTGACACACCTTGTATACGTAAAACTAAAACTTCTGAATCCTTGCATGCCCCAACCACACACACACAGACACACACAGATGTTATTCAATCTCATACTTTAAAAAAAATTGTGCTGCCTAACTCCGCCTGATGATGATGGATAGTGAATACGAAACAAAGACACATATTGAGTGGCATTCTGAACGAAAAATGACAAACTTTTACGAATCAGCTTCCAAGATTTAAGCAATAAGTACATAACACATTAATATGTGCGGTTTACGGCCCTTATGGCAGTTAACGTACGCAAATTCTATTATTTTCTTGATCTCCCATGAAAGTTGTCTTCTTAGAGTACCCGCACGTTTCTGTAACTTTACTAATAACGGAGATAGCCTCCTATGCCCTTTTGACCTCGGAAAATGCTTAAAAATGTTTCTTGACATCCAAACGAATCTATTGATGCCAAAATCATCCGAATCGGACGACCGGAAGTGGCAATTCCGGTTTGGACGGGAAGTAGCCATTTTATTGCAGATTTGGACTCTCCCCGATGTGGGTAATCCGAATTTACTATTACTTTTCTTCTATCTTAATTTTTTGAAACCGGAAGTGTTTATTTTTTGATGATTCGTACAGATCCAAAATATCATTAATGTATATATTGAACGACAGATGGCTCTGATGTATTCCTTGAAAACGAATTGGTATCGCACTTTGAAAATGACGGACCCCGTCAGGATGCACGTTTATGAGACACCCTGTATATATTTTTTGTCTCAACTGACACGTTGGTACACCTGGTATATATTTTTTTCTTAAATGCCAAACCCCATCACGATGCACGTTTATGAGACACCCTGTATTTATTTTTTTCCTTAAATGGTGTATTTTGACACACCCTGTATACGTAAAACGAAAACTTCTGAATCCCTGCATGCCCCAATGATGCGATGCCCCAATGATGTGATGATTCATTTTTCCGATGTGTTTTGAGACACCCTGTATATAATACGATTTTTGACAAACTGTTTTTTCTGTCATGTTACGTTGCTACACCGTGTATATCTTTTTTCTTCCATAATTAAATTTAAAAACCGGCAACGTCCCACCCTCCGTAACTCTACTCCTTAATTTTAAATCCGGCAACACCCAACGTCACGCGGTGAACCCAGCGACGCTGAGAAGTCGCTACTGCGCATGGTGGGCTCGTACACAGGTTGTATCACTACTGAAATGATCACTTACAGATCTTCTAAATACAAAAAACACTAGAACAATTGTTTGTGGAAGATAGGGGTATTTTTTTCGAAAATTGCACATAACTCGAAAGCTAGTAGTCTTCTGAATTGCGGAAAAATCGTGCTCATTTGACACCTAGAAAGATATATGTTTTCAAATTTTCATGTAAATTAAATCATTTATACGCGAGAAAAAAAAATAAATACTGAAAAATAGGTTTTTCGCCATTTTGACGGTTAATTTGAGGTAATGTCGGAAAGTGTCAGTGCAAAAGTTTTTGATTTTTTTATTATCTACAACTTTGCTATCGAACATTTTTCGCTTAGAGGCCACGTTTCACTGCAAATCGCAAAAAACCGTTTTTAACCCCTAATCTGCTTCCCTATTTCACCATTTTGTGTGGTTTCGTGTTTAATTATTTTTCTCCTTCAAAGTTGGAAACTCGGCAACGTTTCCCACCTGGTCTTTGCCTGTTACTTTTTTTTCCCAAAAATTATAAGCACCAGTCCATACTTGCTTTTTAAAATCACTTTCACTGAGCCGTTTGCTATATTGTAAGCTTTAAAATTTTGAAATGCTTTCTTTATTCATTGTGAAAGCACTCTTTGAGTGGTATTAACAAAAGTCAGTATTTACTTATGAGTACTCACTTATAAGTATGAACATCAGCACTAAGTAAATACTGAATTGTATATTAAAAAATAAATGCTGATACTCAGAAGTACCTATCTACTGATTATTCTTAAACATTTCTTATCTAGTCGAAATTTGAAGGCGCACGAAAATACTTGTTCAAATCAGTTTACACTTGAGATGAATACAACCCTAAAAGAATTCACTCTTCTACATTTATTTATCGACCACCATGTCGTTCGTTTCGACAGAAAAAGAAAAAAATAATGAGAGTGTTTCACAAACTAAAGAGTCCAATTTAACATTTGTGGCCAAAATGCGGGATAATCCTATTATTTTAAATAAAGGGAAAACTCCGGCAACAAATGAAAAAACAAAACGTCTAAGCCACTCTCAAACACTATTATGAAACTGATGGTCCGGGAGCCAGTGACAGATTTCCATGAACAAGTTCCTCTCAAGCGAAAATTAGCGGAATGCATCAGAGAGTTATATTATAAAACTTCGTGAACGTCAGCTGCGGTTCCGTGGGGGGATGAGCGGTGGTAGACTCCCACGCCCAAAGAAAAAGAAATGTTTTCAATTTTGTTTTCCTACCTGAAAACATGTTAAATTATTGCTAAAGCAATATCTTGAAGAAAGAAAAAATCAGCTGACTATAGTATGGTGTATTATACGATAGCTAGTTGGTCGAACACAAAAAAAATTGTACCTTCTATGATCCTCTCAAATAAAATTTTACCTTATATTCGGATTGCGTCAATTTATCGTGTTTCCGGGAAGGAAGACATAATTGAATATATTTTTTTTCTTCGTGCGTAGGAAGCTACTGTGCTGATCATGCCCCCCCACCAACGGAATCGCAGCTGACGTTCACGAATCTTTATAATACGACTCTCTGATGCATTCCACTAAATATCGCTTGAGAGGAAATGACTGACCAAATTTTTACCAAGCTCCTGGACTATGAGGTATCATGCCTTAATATAAAATGTTGTAAGTTAACTATGAAAACGTTGTAGATAATTCTGGAAAACCTACCGATTCCAAAAAATTATTTGAAAAAATCAATTACCTGTAGGCGGTAGTAAAAAAAATACTGATGCATCATAACTGGGTATAAAAAGAAAAAGGTATGCTATGTAAGTTATAGAGTAAGATCCCAGGGCCGTCAGACATTACTTATTTTTAAACGAACGAAATGTGTACGATTGAGTAGTGTTAGTATGTACTATGTTCGCGTGCCTACCTGCTAGCTTGTCCAGATGACCATTCTTCAGATATTAGGGAATCCAGGTACGTAAAAGCACTACTCATTTAGTTGAATTGCCAGTCTACAGATTTATTTCTATAACCCATGGTGGATCAGTGGACAGAGTACAGGACATAACCAATACCAAAGCCTGGAAAACCCTTGAACTGTCTTGATGGCTACCGGCCGATTTCGCTGTTGAGCGCGATGGCCAAGCTAGTTGACAAAATCATCCTCAATCGTTTGCTTCGCCTCGAGAAGAGGCTGAAGGTCATACCGGATGAGCAGTTCGGATTCAGAGCGGGACATTCCACCACCTCCCAGGTCGTCCGAATTGTTCACGGGGTGAAGGAAGCCCTTGATCGAGACGAGGGCACAGTCATGGCTCTGCTAGACATGCGTAAGGCATTCGACACGGTTTGGATAGTAGGTTTGGTCGATAAATTGTGCACGATGCGCACACCCTTCTTTCTTCTTATCTCTTACCTGGTGGGTCGAAGTCTAAGAGTAAGAATCAACAACACCATATCGGAAGAATACCCAATCGGAGCGGGTGTACCTCAGGGATCAAGCCTCTCACCCCACTTGTATTCACTACTCACGTACGATTTCCCGAAATTTTGTTGTTATTTCCGTCAACCGATTGCACCCTTACGCGCAACCCTCGGAAGTCTTCGAGAGACATGTGTGAGTTAGAGAAGACGCAGCCCTTATCTTTTAACGTGTGATGCCATGCACGGGACCTGTGAATCGGTGGATCGAACCCACGACCCCACGCTTGCGAGGCGTACGCTTTAACCAGCCGACCACCACGGCCCGACATTTGGAGCGGTACATACTTCGATTTATGCGGACGATACCGCGATATACGTGCATGCGCCTGCAAGCGGCGAAGCAGCGGAGAAGCTGCATATGCACATAAATCGAGAGATCGTACCGTATCTGGAGAACAACAAGATTGCACTTAACCCAGCCAAAACTGAGTTGATTAATTTTACGAAGACGTGTTGCGATCGTAAGGTAAAGCTCTTCAGGAAATTTAAGGTGGAAGACAATGAGATTGAGGAGTCTGATTCGGTGAAGTACCTCGGCGTACTGCTGGACAGGCGTATAAACTTCAACAAACACGTCAGCTTGGCTATCCAGAGGGCAGGGGCCGCTGTTAAGCGGACATATTCCTTCGTTACACGGGGGGATCCAAGCAGTCGCTCGATAACAAAATTTTAATCTACAAACAGATCATCCACCCAGCAATGGTATACGCCTGCCCAGTGTTCTGCGGACTGCCCATCACGCAACTTACGAGGTTGGAAGGAATGCAGAACAAAGTTCTGCGTATCATCACCAACAGCGATAGATACATCCGACTGGACGAGCTGCGTGACCAAGCCAAAGTCACCACTATCCAAGACCACATAATGAATCTTTCATATAAATTCTATCAATATCACATTCCCAAGAGTTCACTCACCAGGGAAATAACAAGAGTAAGGGCACACCACAATGAGCTCCGCAAACACGGCGGACTCATTTACCAAAAACTGGACTTGTTCCATGAACGCCAAGACTAAGCACCAAGTCACCTCTATAGAGGACAAAGACCAGAACCCGGTTTTTTGCCAAAAACTTTTTCCGGGAATCCACATAACACCCCTCACAAATCACACTTCTAAAATCTGATCAATCTGACAATCAACCCCTGTATTAGCATAGCGGGAGACAGGGTAAACTAATACCATAATGTTCCTCTTGAGGAGCCCGAGGAGACACTACATTCGGGACAACGCCGGCCTCTAGCAATATGGGTCGACGGAGCTCCCCCACCCCAGCACTCCCTCACAGCCTGCGGGATCCCTATCAGCTTACGGAGGTGGGCGAAAAATATCAAGCAGAGTTGTGTTGTACAAAGACTATACCAAAATGCAATGTAAATAGTTAATGATCTGAATATACATATATTTGAGTTTGAGTTTGAGTGGACAGAGTATCTAGCTACCACCCTGGAGCTCCCAGTTCAAATCTCGTCTGCAATATTTTTTTTCTTTTTTTTTAAACCAGCACGCATCACACTAGGGTTAGCCATCTCGATTGGAAACGGCTTCGACTCTGGGAGGATTTTTGTACAGAAAGAAAAGATAACAGAATTTTTGTAAATAAAAGATTTTGTTAAGATTTCCTTATGAGTAAAATTCCAGGGCCTTCAGACATAACTTATTTATGAAAAGATGAAGACTTAGGTTCTGAGTGGTGTCTCATGTACTTTTAATACCTGCGTGCTTGTGGAGTTGGCTCTGTGACACCTGGGCAGGTACCAGGTGAGAAAGGTAATTAAAAATAAGAGTTACTTAACTTGAATTTGTGTGGCTGATTTTCATGTATAATTTATTGAATATCACTCTGAAGTAATTTGTGGAGCTTTAAAGTGTTTGACAAAAGTTCTGGTCTATGGAAAGCGTCTGATACTTTTGAAATTACTTAAGAGTGATATTCTACAATATATATATATATATATATATATATATATATATATATATATATATATATATATAAAAATCAGCAATACAAATTCAAGTTAGGTACCTGCCCAGGTGTCACAGAGCGAACTCCATAAGCACGCAGGTATTAAAAGTACATGAGACACCACTCAGAAGTCTTTTCAAAAATAAGTTATGTCTGAAGGCCCTGGGATTTTACTCATAAGGAAATCTTAACAAAATCTTGTATTTGCCAAAATTTCGTTTTCTTTTAAATTTCTTTTTGAACAAAAATCCTCCCAGAGTCGAAGCCGTTTCCAACCGAGATGGCTAACCTTAGTGTAATGCGTCTGCTGGGTTTAAAAAGAATTGTTGGAGACGAGATTTGAACTAGGAGCTCCGGGGTGGTAGCTAGTTACTCTGTCCACTGATCCACCATGGGTTCCAAAAATAATTCAGTAGACTGGCAATTCAACTAAGTGAGTAGTGTTATTACGTACCTTGATTCCCTAATATCTGAAGAATGGTCATCTGGAAAAGCTAGCAGGTAGGCATGCGAACATAGTACATATACTGACACTACTCAATCGTACACATTTCGTTCGTTTGAAAATAAGTAATGTCTGACGGCCCTGGGATCTTGGATTATCATGTTGATTGGCGTAAATAATTGTGGCTAAACGGTTGCGTATGACTCAAAGTTCACGTAGTCCAACAGGTTCTTTATCTTGAATATTGTCATGGCTTAAATGTAAGCCTTTTCCAAATTCAAACACTTCTTCATCTTTTATATAACTTCCAATATCATGAAGAACACAACATGCTGTCATAATGGATGGCACTTTTCTTAATGGCAGTCTAATTGTATTTTGTAATAAAGGGAATCGTTGCTTTGACTGTTTGAAGCATCTTCCGAAAATAACACGTTTATTTTTCAAAAGTTTGTTACTGAATTGTCAAATGTTCTGAATACTCCACAGTTATGACTGTTCCTCTAAATCCTGCTATCATGTACAGAACCTGACCATTCTGCATTGACACTTGTAAATAACTCATCAGCGTTACATGTTACTGTACATTCAAATATTGCGGGAAATTGTTTGCGACAAATGTTTTCGTTACCATGATGATTTTCCACAACTTTGTTACTTCGTGTCAACTTGCACCTGTAGCAGTTAGAAAGCGAAATTTTGTTTCTCCTGTTGTATCGCTTCATAGTCCTACGATTTCAAAGGTAATTAATCAGGTAGGTAACAAAAAAAGTACAACCATGCACGAGGAAACTTTATCCTATAATATTTCAATAATATTTTAGCTCACAAAATGTACTAAACTTGATACCGTTGGTTGACTTACACCAATATCTTCTGCTACACCAATCTGGTAGCCTAAAGCCAAATGTAACAAATACTCGAATAAATAACATATTTATTTTAATAATTGCCAGGGTACTATAAAGACCCACCCGCTATCAGTGCCCAAAAAATGTGTCGTTAACCACGCCACACTTTCGGGGTTAAAACAAAACAATTTCACATAATTTTGACCACGAGGATCTTCTTATCTGTTTTTATAAACTTTTGGAGCTCGTTTCACGACAAACATTTTTAAACAAATGGGAATTCACCTTCAGCAAGCAGTATCAGCATACTAAGAAGCAGACTTACAAATCGAAAAGAACGTACTTAATTTAATCAGTATAACCTTTCGTTTATTAATATAGATTTAGGTAACAACTGGTCAGCATAAGTACAAACTTATACTCTATCAGTTCATACTTTGAGTATCAGTTTATCATTAAACTTTATTAATATGCTTTTCAGTATTAACTTATGAAACCGTAAGTTTTAAGTATCTACTGAATTTTATTAATACCACTGTTTTGTGTCCACTAAATAATTTATAAGATCAAGATAAATTATTTTGGGAAAAAGTGAAATATCTGTTGATAATTCTTCAGAAGATAAAGAGCAATGCCTATTACTGATGGCTTATCTTTATGCCGCTGTCAATGAACATCATCTAAATTTGAAAAATATGTGGTTTTAAAGTCCATTATTTCTCAATTTCAACAAAACAGCAGAAACAGAAATAAACACATCAGATACGATAAAAATACTGCAGAAACTGAAAAAACTGTAAAAACTTTTTTTAATTTCAAAAGCAAACGGAAAAGTGAGGTTATTTCTTCTTTTTTTTTTCTACAGTTGAGATTGCTGTACCTCCAAGCTGTCGGTTACGCACATATAAATATAATACTAGACTAGAACGCCAAACTCTCCTTCCGAGATTCAATTAAATGACCCCTCACAGGGAACGATGACAAACTATGGCAGTTGCGCTTTATTACTTTGTCTGGTCACGTCGTTGCCAAGTTGTTTTTTATTTTTTCGTGTTCCAATTGAAGTTCAGAATATCGTCAGTGGTTAGGGCAGGTAATTGTGGGAAGTCCAGTACACTTGGCAACACTGCCTTAAAATCCTATCGTGACGTATCAAGCGAAGAAAGATATCAGTGTCAGCTTCCGAGATTTGGGCGTTGGCTTTATGCTTTGTTACTTGTTAGGTTTGAGTATTTAGCAGTTGTTGGTTTGTTTTCGTGTTGTGTAATTGCTTTGCTTGCCATTTGTCTCATAAGGCCAACACAAACTGTTATAAATATTTGTATTTTCCTTGAGAGAAAAATCCGGCAAGAACTTGCAATTACTGATAATTTTATGCCAAATGAAACGAATTTTTTGGAAATCTTCATTCACCAAACTTCCTCAATATTATTTCATGATGAAAAGTTATTCAGTTCAATAAAAAACCACATTTTCGATATATCTCCCTATGAGGTGAGTCACAAGATGAAAATAATAAAAGAAATAACAAGAATTTACACCAGAATTAGATATTTCAATATTGCGATGTCGCAAACTGGGAAAATTAGAGGTGAACTGAAGAGGAAAACACTCACAAAATTGATTTTATTTTCTCACCAATAGGTTTTGAAATAAAATGCAATTTACGTTTGTTAGAAATAAATAGAATAGAAGTAAAATGTATATTTATTGAGAATTATTATAGTCCTTTTTCCTCCAATCCTACCATTTCTCCTTATTTAAAACAGAGTGAAACAAATAACATTTGACAATTTGAATTTTTGACTTTTCATATTTATTTCACTCAACATTCGATAATCTACTTCTGATTACAAAAAATGCCATTTGAATTTAATGCGAATCAACAACATTTACAATGATAAATGAGAACCTCTGACCGAATGCAAAAATGTAGTATTTTACCAGAGAAACTATATTTGGCAGATTTTTACCCAATTTTATATCCAATCAATAACATTTCTGTTCTTCAACAAAATTAGTTCAAGAGTGATAACAAGAGTTAACAAGTAGAACTCATTTAAAAAAAATTGTAATGTCTTGTCAATATAAGCCCTCATTACTATTATTATTATTACATACTTTTTCGCATTAATAACTAATTAATCAATCCATCAATTTGTTGAAGTAGATTCTTTCATCACATAATGTGATTCAAAGTCACCACTTACAATGGGTTCTTAATTGATTCAACTCACATCATTATTCATAACAAAAGCATTTGTTATCTCTTGAAGGCCTCAATACCCAAATTACTCAAATATTCATAAAAATCACCTTCAATATTCAGAATTTCGAAAATCAAAAATATGCCTACCTCAAGAAAGTGTTTCCTCACTCTGATTTGGATTTCAAGTATAATGGGCTCAATGGTTTAGGCGTGAGGCCGATGGACACACAAATTTAGTTTTTTTCTGATTTACAGACTGAGAGGAATAGAATCAATTCTTATCAAATTTGGATTTTTTGACGATCACAATAATTTCTCCGTACTTGGTCGCGAGGAAGCACAAAATAGAAAACCTACACTCAATATTTATATTTTAAAAAGTCAGTTATTGTTTTTCTGTATATATCATTGAAGGAAAACTCTATTTTATTGCAAATGCTTTTAACGAAAACTTATACCAGATTCAGGAATAGGAAGTCGAAAATCCTAAGACCGTCCCTGGCGTCACTTGCGCTCTATTGCGCAAACTCATAGATTGGTGTATCTGCCGTAGGGGGACCACGTTATTCTGAACTAATTGGCGTTCTAGTCTAGTATTATATTTCTATGGTTACGCACCAAACCAATATAACAATTCATTCTTTATTAAATCGATTCATTATTAATTATGTTAGCGGCTGTAATAACTCAGAACTATCAGTTTGTGGGTTGCGGTAGATTTTGACATTTCGAGGCCAAATTATTCTCAAGTAATTTATTAATTATTCTACATTATCCAAAGTAACAATAACCAACAATCATCGGCGCATGGAACATCCCTGGCACGGATTCCAGTAAGAGGTTAGGTTCACAACACTTTATAGTTTGAAAGTGGTTGACAATGTATTAGTGTTAGTAGAATTCTTCTGGACTTCCATTTTCTAGAAACAAAGGAAATAAATTCTTTGCATGTGTTTGAGTCACTATGACTCACACATGCAAATAATTTATTCTAGACAATGGAAGTCCAGGAGAATTCTACTAACCTTTATAGTTTATTCACTCTATCGAAGCCTAAAACAAATAAAGCTTCATTTACTAAACATATTTCTATTTTCCCCTGTATACCACCTTTTTCAAGCGGTGAAATCTTCTCAGCTCCGATAAGGAAAGCTCTCCTAATACACACTTGACCTACGTTGAATATCGTCTCCAATCCAAATCAATTTCCTTTCGAGGAACAATCGTGATAATGAACACGGACGTTCTCTCCTCTCAAGTTTCTCTTATTCATTCGGGATTAGCGTTGATATCGCGGCGGCTTGGGTTCATATCTGGGTCTGAGGTGGCCCAGAAAGGTCGGCACGGCGGCGGAGTCATGATCCTAGCAGGCGATGGCGGTGGATCTTCGAAAGGGGTGGGAGATGCCTTAACGGCGCGGCGTGTCGACACCGGCTGGCTGGGTTTGCGACAGATGTTGCCCTACGGAGTACTGCCAGTGGATGCTTATGTGTAGGAGAAATTGATATACAGGCTGAGAAAAAGTGTGGGTGATATTGATAATGATGTTTAAAGAAACTAAGTAAAACTTGAAGTCGTCTCAATAATACATATTTGACTTGAAGGACGAAAACATGTAAATTATGTTTATTTTAAAAATTGTAGCAAAGCGCTTTCGACTGTCAAGTCCTCATCAGTGCGTACCTGTAAGTCAGTAATAATTGAAATTAAATTTGATAAATTGAAAAATTGAACGTAAGAAAAATTTTGAAGAGTGAGTTTACTTACTCGTCAGGTGTACAAGAAGCCGTATGAAAACATCAAGTACATGAACCAAAGTGAATTTTAAAATTTTACATAATATATTATATCATATTTAAAATTGAACAATGTTCATCCTTTTCAAGGATTATTCTGGATTCAGATATGGGATACAACATCATGTCTGTCTGAATGTTGAAGTGGAAGTGAAGTTATGAATTGACAATGTGTGACAATGACACTAATGACAAGTGACAAAGACCATTGACATATGTGACATAGATTCAAAGAACTGCAACAGAAATTGAAATAATCGAGACATGAGTTTGAAACGGAACATAGATCTGAAAAGAATCAGTCTAATGGGAACCTTTCGAAGAAGGGGAGCTGTTGTCAACGCAGCTTTGGCAATAACTTGTCAAAAAGGAATTGAATTGGAAGAAAATGAGTCAAATATTAAAATAGATACTTTTAAAAATCAGCAGAGATCAATAGAATGTAGAATGTGCACTATTACATTTATGTTTGTTTGATTCATATTCTTTGTTTCTCAGTGAGTACCTACCTATACCTGATAATTGATAATAAACGCATTTTGAATGAGAACCTATTTTTGAATCGATTTTTGCAAAATATGTAAACATATATAGAAATTATTCATTCTCAATTTCATATCATTATACAGAAATATTAGTTCCTAGGTAATATTAACATCGCGATTAACAAACAATCTGGACAGCGGGAAAAAAACAATTGGTATTTTCTTAGACCTAGCCAAGGAATTTGACACAATAAGTCACTCCCAGTTGTTAGATGTTTTGGAAGATTTAGGAATCAGAGGTGTAGTAAGGAAGTTGATGGAAAGTTACCTAACAGGACGAACACAGCAGGCAAAAGTAGATCGCTTTACTAGTACTGAGCAAATTGTATTATATGGGGTACCTCAGGGTACTGTTCTGGGGCCATTATTGTTCATTCTTTACATCAATGACCTTTTGAATTTAAAAATTTCTGGAGAGGTTATTAGTTTCGCAGATGACACTGCTATAATATTTGAATAGCATACCTGGGAAAAACTGAAAGAAATAGCACTAAAAGACA
The DNA here is from genome assembly GCA_944452925.2 of Chrysolina oricalcia. NCBI lineage: Eukaryota > Metazoa > Arthropoda > Insecta > Coleoptera > Chrysomelidae > Chrysolina > Chrysolina oricalcia. The sequence goes on from OX101811.2 coordinate 55,263,690, forward strand.
TGAAGTTAATAAAAAAATGGTTTGACTATAAACTTCTTACAATTAACTTCGATAAAACATTCTATCTGCCGTTTTCATGCTATGAAAACACTAAGCCTCCCTATTCGGTCCTCAAAATTGAAGAAAACATTGAAATAAGAGAAAATGATTCGATTAAATATTTGGGCATAAAAATTGACAAACATCTCAGATGGAACGTGCACATTATAACACTATGTAACACGTTGAGAAGTATCCTCTATAGATTCAAGTACCTAGCGAAATACCTAGAAAAAAAACATCTGAAGATGATCTACCATGCTCTAGTAGAATCCAGAATTACATATGGAATCATAGGATGGGGTAGTGCACTCAAAGACCATATAAAAAATGTGAAAATATTACAGAAAACTTTCATAAGAATAATTTAAAAAAAACCAAGTCGATACTCGTCTGATAATTTATTCTCTGAATCTGAAATTCTTGATATCCGACAAAATTATTTCCTTATGACATCGTGTTTTGAAATGAAACATAAATTGAATCTTCATATATATATATATGAACATACTCATAATACAAGAATTAAAAAATATATGATACTCCTCTTGCGTCAAAATCTATAGGACAGCGAAACTACTCATACTTAGTCCCACGATTTTTCAATTTTATAACTTCTCAAATAAAAAAAATAAACAACTTGTGGTAATTCAAAAAAAAAAAAACTGAAAGCACACTCACTAAATACAAATAGATGGGAAATTCATCCCAGGTAGCACATCATATCGGCTGAATCTTGGTTCCATATTAGGCCAATATAGATATATTGTAAATGAAAAATCAATATTGATCCAATATGGGTAAATATTCAAAAAACAATATTATATTAATAATATTGGTGGAATATTGGTTCAACTAGTTTTGAATGTAGATTATCACATGAAATATTAGGTCAATATTGGTTGAATAATTTCTACCAATATCGATTATACAATATTGGTTATATATTATTTTCCACATCTAGAATAAATATTGCAATCCAAATATTCCAGTCATATCGATTATAGGGGAAAAAACTATATTGTATTTCCAAGTTTGATAGCATATTAGTTGAATACTATTTCCACTTTATTCGACAAATTGTAATAACTCATATTGAGTCAATATTGGTTGAATGATATTTACCAATATCGATAAAACAATATTGTCTTCACATCGTTTTCAACATCTAGAATAAATATTGCAATATTCTCCTCATATAGATTCTAGGAATAAAAACTACATTGTATCTCCAAATGTGATTACACATTGGTTGAATATCATTTCGTCAATATTCAACAAATCTTATTAATTAATGTTGGGTCAATATTGGTTCAATAATATTTATCGATATCGTTAAAACAATATTGTGTTCATATTGTTTCCTGCATCTAGATTGAGATGAAATTTGAATATTGGCCGAATATTCAATGAAACATATTAGAATTGTATCATGATCAAACCTGGATAAAAATCCGCTAGGTGGCTCTACATATAGAACGTCATCTAAAACCTACGAAAGTATATTAAATACTTCCCATAACTTGTTTTCAAGACAGCTCACTCAGTGGTTATGGCGATCTAAAGGCAGACTCTGGTGTCACCTTCATCAACTAAAAGACATTTAATAATTTACCAAGGTATATTGACATCCTCCAATATATCCAAATGATATTGTACCAATATCGATAAATATTTTGAGGCCATTATTGCTTCAAGAATATTTCACCAAAACTATTTTTGAAATATTTAAACAATATCGCAAAATGTTTACATTTTACTTCTCGACAATATAACTTTTGAATATTGTGCCAATATTGTCAGAATATTGTATCAGCGATATTGTACTAATATCGCCGAATGTTTTGAGGCCAATATCAGTTCGAGAATATTTTGCCAATATTATTTAAGTAATATTGGACCAATATCGCCGAATGTTCACATTTTTTTTCTCGCCAATATTGCATTTCAAATATTTTGCCAATATGTTCACAATATTATAACAATATTTTACCAATATAGGTGTGCTACTTGGGATAGCTTGATTGAGATGTGAAAAAAAAAAGAATAAAGAAAAAAAAAGAAAAAAAAAATATCCGGGTATATTGTCATGTGTACTTATGTATGTTATATTTATAGAATTACTCAATTGATCGACATCCTCCACAGACAGTCTACGACTTTGTGGAAAATTATTTATTTACACGAATATGAGTTTATCTATGAAAAATGTACTATCAAATTATGTCTAGTCTTGTTAAAGTACGTGTTTTATATATACTACACACATATTTTATTATTTACATATTTTATAAAACTGTACTTTTGAAATCCTATTCTATCAATATTATATTCTATACTCTACATTTATACACTATATTTACTGTAAATAAAGTTTATTATTATTATATTACTATTATTTCAATACTGGGAGATTTACATCAAAATAGGAATCATTGCCACTTTGTACATTTCTTCAATGTCCTGTAATAGAAATTTTTGGTTCTTTTTAAAATCCAGGATAGCAAATTATTGAAGTTTTGCCTATCTTGATGTTCATTAATTTTATGTACATTAAGGAGAAGTTCTCTCAGACCATAAGCCTGATCTGCATGGAGAAGAAAATGTTGATTATCAAAAACAACAATTTGGTTGAGTTCTTCATATAGCCCAGTTTATCTGAAAATTCCAGCATGATGTCGTCGACTCTCAAAAGCTGTCTTCGAGCTGTTGCAGAAACCATATGGGCAAATTACTGATTGATTTTTACTAGAATAGGTGTTCTAGTGACGAGAATCATATAACTCTTGGTTGATTACTGGGTAGGTAAAAAACTTACAGTCGAACTCCACCAAATAAAATCTTAATGATAATGTGAGTGTAGTCAGAGGACACACATCAGCACATTACGAGATGTAGTCGGAAGACTTACATCAGCAGCAGGACATGTTTCGAAGGATTAATCCTTCATCTTCAGCGAAAAAAGGTTACAAACTAATGATGTACAGAAAAGAGAAATGTTACAATATTGAGAACAACAGTATTAAATTTCGAACATACCATATGTGGTGGAAAAAGTGCTTCTATATAAATGTAGAATAATTAAATTAAAACAATTGTCAAAATGACAGTAACTGCATAACGAGCGGGTCCCTAACTGTTAGGGGGCATGATTGGATCTCGCCAAAAACATCATCATTTTTCAAAAACTTTTGTAAACCGTGACCATGAACGTGCTCTTCATGCAAAACAATAGGGTTATGTTATGAAAAGTGAAAGTGAAAATTGAGGATAAAATCTGTCATCTGTCGAGTGAGACGTCACGACTCAAATAATAATAGAAAAAATAAAATATTTATGAGTAATGTAGTATGTAGAACATTGGTTGTAGATCGAGTGTGACTTGTAAAGGTGTGAAAGAATTGATCAAGAAAAGAAAATTATTGACAATTTGATCGATCAAAAAAGTAAGGAAATGAAAAGTTTTAAGCTGTCGAAATTGGTTTGTTCGTTTATGCATTGAACTTCTGAATTTTTAATTATTAATTATTTATTTTTAGGGTCTCAAGTAGATTGAGCTTTTTCCCTTTATCACAAATATGTAAAAAATTTAAATCTGAGTTAGGAACAAAATTAAGTTTTTCGTTAATAATATGATTGGAAAAACAGAGTTAGAGTTGATTTCTTCCTTATCGGAATTGGATTCTATTAATCTAACGTGTTCTGCTACTCGAGTTTTAATTTTGCGACCAGTTTGGCCAATATAACAAGCTATATAATCTGGATTAGAGCAATTTAATTTGTAAACCCCTGATTTGTCCAGCAATGGAATTTTGTCTTTTGAATTTACCAAAAAATGTTTTAAATTATTTGAAGTTTTGAACGAAATAGAGAATTTTGAATTGTTATTAGTATTAAGTTTATTAAGTAACGTATTTTTTAATTTCAATGATATAGGGCCAAAATAGGTTAGGGAAAAATATTTGTTCTGTGGATTGGATTGAGCGAGTCTATGATTTGAAAATTTGTTAACATATCTGTAATATAATCTGTTGATTTAATGTATTGGAAAATCATTGTTGTGTGCAATTTGTTTGATGATATTGAGTTTTTTTGAAACATTGGAATCATTCAGTGGGATAGTAAACAGACGGTGAAACAAAGAATGAAAAGATGCGAATTTATGATTGTATTGATGGTTAGAGTAAAACGATATGACATTATCAGTATTAGTGGGTTTTCTGTAAATGGAAAATTCAAGCATATTTGATTTGTGAATCATTAAATCAAGAAAGGGTAATTTGTTATCTGATTCCATTTCTATAGTAAACTGGATTCTTGGATTGAAAGAGTTAAGTAAAATTAGAAAATCGTTAAGGTCGTCCAACGTACCTTTGAATAGTGCTAGTATGTCATCGATATACCAGTGCCAGAATAATTTTTTTTAGAAACTAGGGTGTTGTGAAATGGTGGATTCTAATTTTGACATGAAAACTTCAGCCAGCAGAGGACTAAGATTAGAGCCCATGGTTAGACCTGATTTTTGAACATAAAAGGAGTTATTAAATCGAAAAAAGTTTTGTTTGAGAACTAAATCCACAAGAAAACATAAGTTCAATATGTGTTGAGTAGGTAAGTTTGAATTGGAAAAAAGAAGCTGTCTTGGTTGATTGGTAGACGACAAAAAATGAGCCATCAATAAAGTCCCAAAAATATAAGGGGACAACCTTTTAGAGCATTAAAATACGAAAATTACTTACTTGTGAGTATTGATGAAGCTTTTGTAAGTTGAGATAAGGAACATTCCTCAAATTTTCAAGCAGATGGTCTTTGTTGTTGTAAATTATGGATGACATTAAATTGCATATATTTGAAAATGTTGTACTGCAAAGACCAAATAGTGGTTCTGAATCTACAATCTTTTTCGGTAAGCTAGTCTTCTTAGAAGCACACATAGGCCATTTACACCTGCAAATAAAAAAAAATGTATCTGCAATTCTGAAAATGAGATCTTTTTGGAAACTGAACAGTTAAAAGTACTTGCTGAACGTTAGCCTTTACTTTCCTTCGACAACTCGTTCATTTCAAAGTGGAAAGTTCAATTTTTTTAAACCAAAAGATAGCTATGAAACAAGTGCTATTTAACGTGTGTACATTGTGTTTGTTCTGATTGTTGTTTAAATTGTATCACTAAATGGAGGTTTTATAAAACTAAATTACTACTCAATACCAGGAAGGGTTACTCTTTCTGCTGTGGTTATCATATCCGGTATACCCAGACTTCTACATGATCTAGGATAATCTTGTTTCGGAATAGATTTTAACATTCAATACATGATAGATTCTCTAGATTGAAATGGCCATAAAGTAAAGCTCTGTTTCCCAAATGTTCCTCATCATTGAGAATATGCAAAATCAAAGCATCGTCCAGATCATCTTCGTTCTCGTCCTCAATTAGAACTGATAAATTCCATTAATACTAGTTCACATTTATCCCGATTTATCTCGATATCTATGCTACGAAGAGAAAAAAAATTAAATTTACAATTTCTCAAAATAATCAAAACCAATAACATTGACAGATATTAGAGGTTAAATGAAGTCAGTGAAGGATCAAAAGTGTCAAGTTTCAACTTTTCAAAATATTGCCTTAACAACTTCACTTGGCTTTAACTTTAATAATTTGAGACTCAATGGAATACGTGCTTGTATTGGGTGTACGTCGCGCTGATACGCCACGGCTAGTTCAACCGATGCAACTTTAATGGATTGTACTGAGCATGCGCCAAACTTGAATTAAAATATTGTGGTTCAACATGGCGGGGTGACAAAACTGAATTAAAAATGTGTGAAATTGTTTTTTCGCTCATAATTGATACACCTGAGCAAGCTAACCTAGCTTGCGAGACTCGAAAATACGTGAATTAGTTTTCTGCTCGCAATTTACACACAAACCTAACCTGAGCAAGCTAACCTACCTAAGGAAGACATAATAACAATACAAAATTGTTAAAATATAACGACTAATTACACAAAATTCAGAGAGATCAGCCGTGGAGCAGCAATATTTGTCCATATTAGGAATCTACTAAGCATGCTCAGTGGATTCCAATAAAGATGCATCGGTTGCACTAGCCGCTAGTCGTTTAAGTTTTGCCTTAAGAGCCCTTTGGATATAGGGTCACTGAATCCTAGAAGGCTTTGGCCTTACGGGTATGGCCAATGGGTGGAGTCTCAATAGTTCCGATGTTCCAAAAACACCACGAAAATTAGGTCCGATGTTTGAACTAGTGACACATGTCAAAAGTCAATTTTTATGTCATTTCCGTCATTGGTAATGTTTTCAAAAATAATTTTAGCAGATTCACAGAAAAGAAAGCAGATTGTCCCAAAATCTTCTTATGAGCCCAGTTGTCACTGATGCAACGTAGGAATATATTGGTTACTTTTTTTACTGATACAAATATTTCTTTCTTTTGAAAGTGAAGTACCTATTGTGCAGTGAAAATCTGCAAGAATACGGACAAAAGTCATTAATTATATTGTATTCTCAGAGGTGAGTTCAAGATCATTTTGTTTATAAATTGTTGATTAACAGATTTTTAGAATACATTTTTCACATTTTCCTCACTAAAGACAAATACAGATTATATTTTCATTGGAACTTTTTTTTTCAGGATTGAAACAGGAAACCTTGAGAAAGAAATGGCTATCAATAGTATCAATATTGAATAACTTAGTATAAAATTGTGACAGAAATCAGGACTATAATTAAATTAAAAAATGAACTTAAGAAATGTATACTTAACAGATGACTTCAATTCCTATATAAAATGTTTCACCTTTGGCTGTTTTTGCTTTGATATGACTTATTTACTAATTTCACAAATTATTCTCATCATTCCTTTTCTAATAATTGTTTGATGTCTTCATCAATTTTATTTCATATGTATTGCTGTAAAACATTTCATGTAAAAATATAATCCCTCTCGTAAACAGAAATGTTTCTTAGAATCAATAAATAAAGTGTGTGCAGTGTTCGTGATCACAAAAGGACTGACAAATTTTTTCTGAATTGTTCAGATTATCAACCCATTTTATCAATTTTCAGATTAATTTTGGAACGAAAGACCCAAAAATGGTAATTAAAAAATTGTCCAATTCTAATAAGCACCTAGAATGGAAAAGTTGTAAATTGCAAAAATGGAACCTTTTCGTTCGAACAAGTTTAAAAATTCTATATTGACGTTTATCTTGAGAAAATTGGTTAGACCATAATATGAAATGAAATAGTGTAGTAATTGGTAATCTCCAATCAAAAAGAAGTTTCGCTGTTGAGGAACAAAGTCGATTCGTTAGAACAGAAAAATAAGATGAATACGTTGAGGCTGGTGGGAATGAAGGAAGAGGAGAACAAAAATCTGCAAGGTAGGATTCTGCAACTATTTAATGATGGGATGAAAATCAAATGCGGACTTGGGGAAATCAACAACGTATTCCGCATTGGCAAATTCAGTGAGACTAGCCCAAAACCAAGGTCATAGTAGACTTCATTTCATACCTGAAGCGAAACGAAGTCTATAGAGCCAGAGCGGCATTGAAAGGTACATGGATCTATTTGAACGAGGATTTAATTGAAAAACGTTACCAACTTCTAATTTCAACAAAGAAAATACATGGAACACAGAATGTATGGACGAGAAATGGAAAGACCTAACCTAACTAAAAATTGGCAACGATGTGAAAATAATAAATTGATTCAGAAGGCAGATAAAAACTTTAAAGATAAGATCTGCTCGAGTGGTTTTGTTAATGTTTTGTCTACCTTTAGTTACTACCAAATTCTTTATGTTCATTCCTATCGATTGTTTTTCTTTTTTCAACTTAAACGACTAAAGCTAGGTTTACATTTCCTCGATATTAATAATTACCAAATTTTCTCTGAATGTATGAATATATTGGCATTTATAACTCATCGAATATTATTTCATTTGTGATTTAGGAATGACAGGGCTTACTAATCTTAATACAACTCTATGTTCAACTTAGCTATATATTACCAGAATTGTAGGGGGTTGAACACAAAGTCAAATGAATTTTTTAGGAGATCTTTGGAGGATGACTATGACATATTAATGATAACTGAAACGTGGTTACAGGAAGGAGTCAGAGATGGAGAAATCGTAAACATGGAGAGTATGTATTTGATAAGATCTGACAGAGATCTAAAGTTTATAAATAAGAGTACTGGAGGTGGGGTCCTAATCGCTGTTAAAAATAAATTCAAAATCCTTAATATTGTGAAATATGCATTGTCCTTTGAAGCCGCGATTATTGAGATCAGATTGGGTAAGGAAAGATACACGTTTGGTGTTATATACATACCTCCCAATAGTGCAAATGAGGTATATGAGACGGCTTTCAATTTTTTACAAGAAAACATCTCGGATTTTAACAAATCTTACATTGTGGGGGATTTCAATATACAAGGGGTATCAGGCACTAGCTTCAATTTAAATATTCACAGTGGGAAATTAAACTTATTACACGGGTTCACTGATTTTAATTCCCTCCAACAATTTAATCATATCGAAAATAATTATGGCCGTATCCTAGATTTAATATTAACATCCGAATATAATTCGACTAGCTGCGGAATAACTAAAATAGATCTGCCGTTCGTGAAAGAGGATGATTATTATCCCGCTGTAAATATTATTATTTCTTCTGAAAGAAAAAGGGAACCTGCAAATACTTCACAAGAATCGAGATATAACTTTAAAAAAGCGGATTTTCTTGAAATGAGTCGCACTTTTAGAGACATCGAGTGATATACAGTTTTTAATGAAAGCGATGTTGATAGCTTTAGGTAAATTTTACAGTATATGGGAAGATGTTGTTTATAGGTGTGTCCCTAAAGTTATTGTCAATAAAAATAATAATTCGTATCCAATTTGGTTCACGAAAGAGATCAGGTATTTGATGAGAGAAAAAGAAAGATACAGAAAATTAAAAATGTTGTCAGATCATTATGACAATAAGTTCAAAGAGTTGAGGTGCAAATTAAATAAAAGTTATTAGAAAAGAAGAAAGGATTTATTATAAAAAAATCGAAGACAATATACACACCGAAGTGAATGAATTTTGGAGCTTTGTAAATAAAAAAAAGACAAACAACACAAACTTAGGAAGTTTCATTTATAATAATGAGTTTGTGGACGAAGGTAAAACCGCTGACGCATTTGCAAAATTTTTTTCATCGGTTTTTTGTTCCGAACCAGCAACATATAACTTGCATTCCACAGATGCACATAATGATATAGGAATTTGTAATGAATCTTTTAATATTAAATCAATAAACGAGACGGATTTTAATCAGGCATTGAAAAAACTGTAGCCCAAGAAGGCAGAAGGTACAGATGGTATTCCTCCGTATATTTTGAAAGGCTGTAGTGAATGGTTAAAAGCACCGTTGATTGACATTTACAACTTGATTATTAAAACAAATTCTTTCCCAACTGCTTGGAAAACTTCCATAACAATACCTATACACAAGTCGGGAAACAAAATGGATGTGGAAAACTATAGGGCTATTTCTATAATGTGTTCACCAGCCAAACTTTTTGAACAAATCATTTTTATCAAACTCAGCAATTACACGAACAAATATATAGTACCCCAACAACATGGATTTATGAGACAAAAAGCAATTAGCACAAATCTATTAATATTTAGCAATACAGTTTTTGACACGTTAGAAAATAAATCACAACTAGATGTTATCTTCACAGACTTCAGAAAGGCATTTGACCAGGTGCATCATGATGTTCTCCTAGAAAAGCTTAGTGGCTATGGATTGTCCGAAAATTTACTTGAATTGATGAAAAATTATCTTCAAAACCAATACTTTACTGTCAAACATAATGGAAACACATCAGGAAAATTTTTGGCTAATTCTGGAGTTCCACAAGGCTCGAATCTTGAACCTCTCCTCTTTTTACTTTTTATTAACGATTTACCTTCAATTCTTGAATTTTCAAACTGCTTACTTTTTGCTGACGACTTAAAGCTTTTCAAACGTGTGCAAACTGTTCGAGAGTGCATAGGTTTACAGAGAGATGTAGATAACATCATGGAGTGGAGTCTAAGGAATAAATTATATTTCAATTTCAAAAAATGTTCTGTACTATCTATAACTCGTGTAAAGGAGCCAATGTTTTTTGAATATGAAATGGAGGGGGAGGTCCTAGAGAGGAAAACTGAAGTAAATGAACTCGGCGTTACTTATAATTCACAATTTAACTTTTACAATCATATCAAAAACATGATTAAATCTGCTAATCGTATCTTGGGATTTGTGATCAGACAAACATCGAATTTCTTTAATATTAATACTATTAAATTACTATACTATTCCCTGGTCAGGCCTAAATTGGAATTTGCCTCGATTGTTTGGTTCGGAGAATATCAAACATATTTAAATGAATTAGAAAAAGTCCAAAACAAACTCTTGAGATATTTGTATTTTAAACAGTACTTACCGCTTATGGCCTAATTATAAAACCATCAGGACATCTCACTTGAGATCGGAATTCAAAACATTATCCTTAGAACAAAGATGAACTCTAACATCAATGTTATTTCTATACAAGATAATAAACAATATAACAAATTCCCCAGAAATCCTCAAATTGCTTCCATTTAATGTACCTTCACGTCGTACACGTTCTGCACTAAAGTTCAATATCTCTGCAGTTTGTACCTCAGCCAGACCTCAGCCAGACCTTTGTTATCTATGCTTAAATTAGCAAACAGTTTTAATGTACTTATGGATTTAGATTGGACCTTACCTCTAATTGCTTTCCGCAAAAAATGCTACAACAAATATTGAACTTGACTCTATGAGACTGAATACATATATTACTAAACAACTCACTACAGTTCTGGATGACTCCCTACAGGTCTGGACGATTCCCTTCAGTTTTAGACGACAGTTCTGGTCATTTATTAGTAGGTAATTAGGATCAATATATAATAACCTCTAATAAAGTTTATTGTCAACCAAGTTTATCCATGTAATAAGGCTGTAATGGTCTGTGTGGGTAATAAATAAATAAATAAATAAATAAATAAATAAATAAATAAATAAATAAATAAATAAATAAATAAATAAATAAATAAATAAATAAATAAATAAATAAATAAATAAATAAATAAATAAATAAATAAATAAATAAATAAATAAATAAATAAATAAATAAATAAATAAATAAATAAATAAATAAATAAATAAATAAATAAATAAATAAATAAATAAATAAATAAATAAATAAATAAATAAATAAATAAATAAATAAATAAATAAATAAATAAATAAATAAATAAATAAATAAATAAATAAATAAATAAATAAATAAATAAATAAATAAATAAATAAATAAATAAATAAATAAATAAATAAAATCTATTTAGAACAGCTGTTTCATTGAAGTGAATGGCTATATTTTCTTTTATCAATCATAACATATGGAGATCATAATTCACTATCTCAAGAAACTTCTTATTTATGATAGGAATACAACAAAAAACAATTCATTAGGCATATAAAGGAACTTTCATAATCATACAAACGAAATGCAGTATTTCAATCATGTCAATATTTTTTGGATGTTTTGTAATACCTATATATCTAATAGGTATTAATTTTTGCCTCAAGTTTTTTTGCTTAAGCTTGATTTCATCTGAGAGGCATTCAGCAAATATATTTGACATGTGTTATGTTCAAATTCGATAATCGATATTATTTGGTTTTTGAGTTATTAGCAGTACCTCAAATTGATACATAATTTTGAAAATTAGTATTGATCAAACAATTATTGTATATATTGACTTAGAAGTATTTGGGAGAACAGTAATCTCTAATTTTGAATAATGAACCCATTAATGGAGAAGTTACAGTTTTTTTATATAGGGTTTGTAACTCTGTGGATATATTTAATCAATCATTGGCAACTTATACACATCATTCTGAAAACAACACTGGGTTCTGCACTTCTAAAAGAAACTCTTGTGTCTGCAGCAGAGACGGTCGACGGCTGAATCTCCATGTTCCATAATGGCTGGTGGTCGGGCCTCAGAATATCGGGGCCGTAACCGAAAGTTGATGCTTTTGTGTAATTCGAGTCAATTGTACACCTGACAATTTCAATCCATAAAAAATTAGAATAGATATGTGTCCATTGAAATTGCACATAATATCCATAATTTATTTGACATTCTGACTTACAAAAGAAACATAACATAACCCAACTTTTTTTTTTAATTATCGGTTCTCTCTCTCTCTCTTATAACCCTTGCTTCCTAATTGGCGCTTTTGTGGGTTATTTGGAACGTTGGAACTATTTAAAGAGAATGGGTATTAGACTCCACCCATTGGCCATACCCGTAAGAAGGCCAAAGCCTTCTAGGATTCAGTGACCCTATTTGGATAAAGTTGACAGCGCCATCTACGGCAACAAAAAATCCCGACTCTTCTTCAGTATGAAATGGAATAACATCATGTTCAAAAGGTTACAACGTGCCTCCTTAATCATGAAAAACATGCACCCACTCAATCATTGCATTTTTTCCCATGAGAAGTCAGTCAGGCGAGTCCCCTATACAAACGATAAAAACGAACACTCTGTGTATGTATATGCTGAATATTATTGATGCTCCATTTGGCAAAATGTCGGTTTGGAATACCGATGAGCGAGGGGTTAATTAGGAACAATGCGAGTGATGCATATTTGTCAGCAAATGCATAAAGGTATGCAACAAATATGAACTCGTCTCCAATATTTAGGGTGTTTTGGTGGGGTTGCGGCGTATTTTCGGGAACGATCCGATCATATCACGTTACTTAGTGTTGGAATTTGATACTGTTTGTCGTTCGCGTCATAATTAACATTCCGTTAACAATATTGTCAAACTTTGAGTTATTTTATTGGCAACATGCAATTTGTAGTATGCACATGTAGTGCTGGATAGACTTGTTTTTTGTTGATTCAGCGTTATTGGCTGACATAATGTGACACGACAATATTTTTAATGGAAGTTATAATTTCTTTTCGATAGTAGTAGTAGTAGTATTTATGATATTATTTTTCATATATTTCTGTATAATTATAGCAAGTCAGAAAGAACGTATATATAAAACACATTAAAATATCGAAGCAAACAGAGTTCTTTGGGAGATCGTTTAGTAACGAACGGTCGTTACCTACCGATGATGAACCCTTTACTTCCATATACACCTACTACCTAGGCTTATTATGGCAAGTACCTGTCATAAAACAACTACTCCCCTGGCTAAGACCACGACGGGTATTGAATTAAATCTAACAGATACTTGTGCAACGTTCCTCAAAGCATCAGAGGACGCAGTTGCAAGTGCCCTCTATGACCAACTAGCAGAATTATGTTTTGATTTATGATGGGAACCAGAGTTGACCAAACCAGCGGAGTGTGTAATGATTTGGACGGGGAACAGATAGCTTCAGTGCTGTCTGTGTTGACCTACCATTGCACTGATGAGAGGCAATAGCCTCGAAACTAGTCTGCAGGTGGTCACCCTGTCCAAATCAAAACATAATTCTGCTAGTTGGTCATAGAGGGCACTTGCAACTGCGTCCTCTGATGCTTTGAGGAACGTTGCACAAGTATCTGTTAGAGTTAATTCAATACCCGTCGTGGTCTCAGCCAGGGGAGTAATTGTTTTCTGACAGATACTTGCCATAATAAGCCTACGTAGTAGGTGTATAAACGTGTATATGTAAAGGGTTCATCATCGGTCGGTAACGATTGTTGGTTACATTAAAATATGTTGAGAAATGTCACATTGAAGCAAAATCAGAAGACTATATTATACAAATATACATTACTTATATAGGGTAAAAACAGAGGGGAATTACGGGGATCGTCAGTCTAAAACGTATAATGATACAAACCCCTCATTACATTGTACCGAGCTTTCGCCTCAATTTTGAAAATTCTTCAGGGACCGAAATACAAATATTTAAAGCTATGGTGATAAATGCTTATTGTAAAGCGAGTATAGAACTAAACTTACGGATAAAAAGAACTACATGTTTGGCTCCCCGACTGAGCTGAAAAAGAAAAAAAGGTATAAGAACTAAAAGAGTGGGAGTGAGTTTTTGGCATGGGCAATCTGGGAGAAAATTATATACAACATTTTATATACTACAAAAATCAATCAATAACATAAAAATAATTCACCACAAAAATTATTGATAACTAAACAATTGAATTAAAATCATCTTTTTACATACAAATAACATTGTATTATGATATGTTTCTTGGATATTGAGCATAATACGTCAGTTTGACAATAAAAATATGATCATGATACAACGCTGAAGATGGGGACTCATTACCTCAGAAAACACGTATAATGGATACGTATTGATGATGTTGACCACTTTTATAACGTTAAGTTTATGTTCCACCTATGTAACAATTAAAGAAAAGGTTACCAGGACTTATATGTTAAGTTTATCCACCATAGTGCTAGAGTTATCGGATGAAAATCATTATTCAACTAACAATAATAATTGTAATGTTGAATGTTTACCGGCCATATTAATATTAAGTAGTTTGTAATATTATACGTTCATGTTTGAAGATGTTTATTTCACATAATTGGTCGTTTAATCGATGATTAATCCATATAGAGAAATATACAAACATACACAAATTCACCTACAGTTGTACACATATTTAAGATCTGTTAGCAGGAATTGATTGCACTTGATCTTGTACTTGCAGTAATTCTATATAGTCCAAGATCCCAGGGCCATCAGACTTTGCTTAATTTTAAACGAAGGAAATGTGTACGATTAAGTAGTGTTAGTATGTTATGTTCGCATGCCTACCTGCTAGCTTTGCCAGATGACCATTCTTCAGATATTAGGGAATCAAGTACTTAGAAACATTACTTACTCTAGTTGAATAGCCATTATACAAACATATATTTATAACGCCTGATGGGTTCTTGGACAGGGTCACAGGCAACCACCCTGGAGCTCCGAGTTCAAATCTTGTCTCTGACAACTTTTTTTTTTAACCCATCCAAACGCGTCAAACCAGTCAGCCATCTCGGTTGGAAATGGCTCGACTCTGGGAGGATTTTTGTTTAAAAAGAAATTTGACTTGAAAACAGAATTTTGGTAAATAAAAGATTTTGTCATAAGTAAGATCCCAGGGCCATCAGATATGCCTTATTTTCAAAAACATGAAGACTTACGTTCTGAGTAATGTCTTATGTACTTCTGATACCTGCGTGCTTGTGGAGTTCGCTCTGTGACACCTGGGCAGGTACCAGGTCACAAATTTAACTGAAAATAAGAGTTAACTAACTTAAATTGGTATAGCTGATTTTTTTATACGATTTGTAGAATATCACTCTTAAGTAGATTTAAAAGTGTCAGACGTTTTCCATGGACCAGAACTTTTGTCAGACGCTTCATAGCTCCAAAAAAATAAATATATGAACTCATTTTTAAATGTCTGATTTTCAGGTATGTTATTGAGACAACTATTACAAAGTTATATTCAATCAGTCAGACAAATTGTAATGACCAAAAATTCCCTGAATACAAAACTTTTTCAACTATGAGTAAGAGCGCGAGAGGACCATGCATGCGTTTCAGAGCGAGTGCCAGTCTACTGTATACGCGTCTTCCCTAGATCACACAAGTTTCTCGGAGACTTCTGAGGGTTGCGCGTAGGGGTGCAATCGGTTGACGGAAACAACAATTTTAACAATTTTTTTTAACAACAAGAATTGATTTCATGTGGAGCTTTAAAGCGTGTGACAAAAGTTCTGGTCCATGGAAAGCGTCTGACATTTGAAATTACTTAATAGTGATAGTCTACAAAATATATATAAAAATCAGCCTTACAAATTTGAGTTTGGTAACTATTATTTTTAGTTACCTTTCTCACCTGGTACCTGCCCATGTGTCACAGAGCGAACTCTACAAGCACAAGATACTAATCAGAACGTAAGTCTTCACCTTTTTATAAATAAGTGATGTCTGAAGGCCCTGGGATCTTACTTATAAGGAAATCTTTTTTCAAGTCAAATTTCTTTTCAAACAAAAATCCTCCCAGAGAGTTTCCAACCGAGATGGTTAACTAGTTTGATGCGTTTGGTTGGGGTAAAAAAAAACAAAAAGTTGTCGGAGACGAGATTTGAACTCGGAGCTCCGGTGTGGTTGCCTGTGACCCTGTCCACGAACCCATCAGGCGTTATAGATATGTATCTATATAATTGCTATTTAACTGACGGCCCTGGGATCTTGCTCTAATACTTATATATGGGATAGATAAATTGGGAAGTGAACAAGAATTATCCCAGAGTCGAAGCCGTTTCCAACCGAGATGGCTGACCCTAGTGTGATGCGTCTTTTGGGTTTAAAAAAAAAATTGTTGGAGACAAGATTTGAACTCGGAGCTCCGGGGTGGTAGCTAGTTACTCTGTCCACTAACCCACCATGGGTTACAGAAATATGTCTGTAGACTGGTAATACGACTAAGTTAGTAGTGTTTTTACGTACCTTGATTCCCTAATATCTGAAGAATGGTTATCTGATCAAGCTAGCAGGTAGGTATGCGAACATAGTACATACTAACACTACTCAATCGTACACATTTCGTTCGTTTAAAAATAAGTAACGTCTGACGGCCCTGGGATCTTGGACTAATACGCTTGATTGGAAAGTGCTCCGACCCCCCGGAGTGATGACGTAGGTTTTTCAGGAATTTCCTACAGCTGAATGCGCCTCCAAATATCAGTCAATCGCCCTGTAGCGCCACGGTGAATAATAATAATAGCCGTCCTCTACCCGCACAGGCTAAGAAGCGTGCAGTCCACGAGTGTATATGAGAGATTTTTTTTTCTTTTGCGTTTATAGTGGTATCGACTGCAATGGTCATTAGCCACTATGTGTTCTGGGTAGGCCTTGTTACTAAACTCCATACGCCCCCTTAGGAGCCGCACTGTAATTTGGAATGCAACTAACAGCAAAACGTGCAACTGGGGCTCGAACTCTGGACCTTTCGACCCAGAGTCGGACGCTCTTACCACTACGCCATGCCTCGACATGAGAGAGTATTGTTATTATTCAAATTTTTTGGAAATGCGAATTTTTTTCGTATTTGAATTACATTTTCATTCAGACTTTAAGATGATTCTCTGAAGAAGAGATTGGTAACTTGATAAACAGAATTTTTCAATCCAAGTTCTAACTTCAAAATAATTGTAAACAAAGCACATCAATTCGCAACTTTCTCTTGTAGCATAACTAGAAACTACAAATCTTGCAGCAGGCAGTCGTTGAGAGGAGGATAAGATATATTAGAACTCCTTCGACCATGTATCATCCTCTCTTGAGGTTTGAGAATGATATATATGTCAGGGAACAATTTACCAATTGGAGTTGTAAGACGCATGGCGCGATCGGTACAACTCTGAGGGCATTAATTAAGACAGCTTCTTGAGTTATTGTTCAAGTGTTTGTATGTGAGAATTCATCGAATATGATATTTGCGAATAATAATACAAATTTAGTTTCGATGATGAATTGATCGGCCTGCCTCTACTGAAATAATGATTCCATGGTGTCATGATACCAATATTTGAGAGATGTTATCTAAACTTCATGAAAAAATTGAGTATTGTCTCTATCGTTCAATGGAGTAAGTTCAATATGAGGGAGCACCTCATATTGGCAATATCAATCCAATAAGGGTAAATATTGAAAAAACATTATCATATTAATAATATTGGTAAATTCAGATTGCTACATATAATACTGGGCCAGTATTGATTGAATAATTTTAACCAATAGGTATCGATAAAATAATATTATCTAAATTACCTAATGTTTCTAACATATAGAATACCTTTTGCAATCCCAATATTCCTCTCATATCGATTCTAGGAATAACGAACTTTATTATATATCCAAGTACAGCAAATTGGCTAGATATTATATCAGCTATATTCAATAAAGTGTATTAAGTAATATTGGGTCAATATTGGTTCATTAATATTCAACAATGTTGAAAAAAAATTGTCTTCAAATGGTTTTCAACAACTAGAATGAATAATGGAATCTCAACATTCCTCTCATATCAATTCTAGGAATAAAAACTATATTGTATTTTCAAATTTCATTTCACATTGGTTGAACCATGTTAGAGACGGTTTTCAATCATGATTGTATCATTGTATGGAAGTCACTGGAGGACAATTTGCACATTTGATTTAACAACGCAGATTCGATTTTTTTAATTGCAAGTATGATAAAACAATTCAATTCTCTTAAGAATGTGATTTTTTGAGGATTCACAAATACTTCTTTAAACTTGTTTTCAAGACAGTCAACTCAGTGGTTATGGTGACCAAAAGGCAGACTGAGGTATCACCCCAAATAACTGAAGGAAAACAGTAGTTGTAGAAGTTTGAAGTTATTCGACGTTTAATAATTCACCAAGGCATATTAAATTTGATTATTTCACCAATATAATGTCACGTTTGAAAAATCTAAGAAGTGAAACTGTGAAAATAATTTCAAATGTTCTCTAACCGGGTTGGAACATACGCTGCTAGATGGCGCCACGAGTATGATATCTTGTTGAAATTACTGTTTATTTTCAGATTGGAAGTTTCATATAGAAACAATATAGTTTGATATAGTGTTCTAAGAAGTTATTACCTTGAGTTTTCCTCAGGTACAACTGTCAATGATAGTGAGAATTTGCTTCGTTTGTTGACTCTCATGTACGCACGAGTCATGGAGTTGGTGAACAGAAACATTTACTGATTGCATGGTAAACCATGTTGTAAAAAGAAAACCAGCTTTCAACAAAGACTCCACCTTGTCTAGCTCCCTAGGCAATCAGGCCTGTTAAACTATTTTATTTTCAACTTTATTTTATGAACTTTACCTGCCCAATATTTTTTTAATATTAGTAATCTGACTGAACCTTAAGTACTGAACATTCGCTATTACCAACATCTAATTTGGAAAATTAAGCAAGTATTTTTTCATGATTTTTTATCATAAATTTTTTGGTGCAATAAGTCAGGTGGACTCACCTATGATTGCATTCCACCTCCTGTTTTGTGAAATATAACTTCCCAGATAAGGATTTCACTACTATGTAGATAATGTAAAATATTAAAGGGTAAAAGGTATTTGTTGAATATACGGGGTTAAAAGCAAAGTAGTGTTTTACTTCAAGTGATTCTCAAGAATACATCCTTTCTCTAAAGAAGTGACAGATTGAAAATTGATAACAACATGTGTTTTATTAGAATATTTTTAAATTACGACCGTTTAAACTGTCTTGTTTTCTCGGATTGAACAAGATCATTAGAACTATTATTATTAGAGCCGAGTGGCGCCCATTTACTTCCCAGATTTGATTGACTGACCGACCCCGACCACCATGCATCACCAACTATCGTAACTAACGGGGCAGTAACTTATGCTTCCTCGAGGAAAGTAGAAAGGTTACTATATCCAAATGATAATGAATGTTTTGAGGACATTATTGTTTCAAGAATATTTCACTGATATTATTTTTAAAATGTCCAAACAATATTGTACCAATATCAAAAAATATTCAAATTTAATTTTTCGCAAATATTACGTTTGAATAATTTTCCAATATTTTCACAATATTGTAGCAGCGATATTGTACCAATGATATTTTGAATATTTTGAGGCCAATATTGCATTGAGAATATTTCGCCATTATTATTCAAGCAATATTGGTCCAATATCGCCTAATGTTCACATTTTCTTCTCGCCAATATTGCGTTTCAGATATTTTGCCAATAAGTTCTCAATATTGTACCAAT
Source organism: Chrysolina oricalcia (assembly GCA_944452925.2). Taxonomy (NCBI): domain Eukaryota; kingdom Metazoa; phylum Arthropoda; class Insecta; order Coleoptera; family Chrysomelidae; genus Chrysolina; species Chrysolina oricalcia. Next base: position 55,283,641 of record OX101811.2, read on the forward strand.
TAATATAAGTGTGCTACTTGGGTAGTGTTCGTACCGTGCTGCTAATTTGTCCAATATTGCCAGACATTCTGAAGTTCAAATTTCGGGTTTTGTCGTATAATGAAAGAGAAGCTGTTCGTTTATTCAAATTTGAAATTCTGGAGATTCCAGTGCCTACGGTAAAGCGGTAACTTGGATTTTCAATTATAAAACCATGAGATTTCAAACTAAAAGAGCTGATGATAAGAAGGCCTGCTCATTAGTGAAAAGTTTTGTTACCATCTTCAGGTTTCTCTGAAGATTTTCTTACCAACCAAACAATTGAAAGGAAATTTTTGAAGCCGATAGAATTATATAGGTAAAGGAAAATATTGATCTGAATAAAAAATTCGACACAAATGAAGAAGTGATTCAATACTTGGCAGAAAAACAAGAACAACAAGATGAATAAAAAAATCTTCTCATTATGGAGGTGTTTTGCTCAAAATAAGTTGGTAATAGAGCCATGCACTATGCAGCATTCGTCTATTTTTCATATTCCAACCAGCTACACGTCTATACTTACCCCATGGATCAATCTAAAACTAGTTTCTGTATTTTATTCTTATACTGACTGTCAGTATTAGACTGGGAGATGGTGACAGGTATCATTTGATGATTTTATCGTTTATGCCTTTAAGACAAGTGAAAGATATGAAAATTCTGACCAAAAATTTTTTTGTGGGACATTCATGATGGAAACTTCCATTATTTCAATTGGCAGCAACGAGAAAATAGTCTAAATATAAAAAAAAAGTTTTCGCCATTATTGGTACTATTTGGCCACGTGCAACCCCTATGCCTATAATTTTTTTCGCTGCTATTGTCTATCTTAACATGTTTTTGGTGTACATGGCAGCGGCAATAAAATCGCCCCAAAACATATCTATTTATTAATGAAAATCGAATTTTTCATATGAAAGCCACTCTGCGACCGCTCAAATTTTTCATCATTTTTGTCAGAATTTTCATATCTTTCACTGGTCTCAGAGGCAATAACGAGAAAATCGTAGAATGAAATCTGTCACCCTCTCCCAGTCTAAACGTCAGACTGATTCATTACACGCTAGCATCATCAATTGGATTTGATCTCTGTATACTTCGAAATATCTGGAAATAAATGAAATTCCGCAGTCAATTTTGTATGAATCACTAAAAACATTCTAGCTTTGGCCTCACCCTGTATATAGTGGATATGTGTAGGAATTATTACACTCTATATAGTGGATTTATATCAACCATATGAATTATCGATGCATAGTTGATTTGGTTCATAATATATATTCGAAAAAATATCTTCGCAATGGTCATTTGAAATATTGGAAAAGTTAACTTCAGCACCCTCTGTGATCTAAACCGTCAGAATAAGAACTTTGGCGCAATAGAGGTATTTGATCCGCATTACAATTTCTACTACATATAAAAAATTTGAGCAAATTTACCGAAGCCAGTTTTCAATTGAAACGGTACGAGGTCCTTTGCTTAGAAGGCTATGAAGAAAGATAAAAAATAAAGTGCACTTCATCACACCTCATGCATCATGTTTCTGATTTTAAAAGCATACGATATATTGAAAAATTCTTAGCCTAATATAGAACAGTACAATTTTTCACGGTCGCATACGAAGGACATTGATCACCGAGGGTATTAAGCAAATCTTCGTAAATCTGCTTACCTCTTAACCCTTTTAAATACAGGTACTTGATGATGGCTCAATACTCCAATTTTTCGATTTTCACAATTTCGGTGGACATATTTTTTCTTTTAATTTATTGCGTAACTCTGGTTTACTTTTGTAACGTCAAACTTTACACTGACACTTTTAATAAGTTATTGTTCGTTGCTATGGTAACGCAATATTTTGTTTATGCATGGAACTGGTATAGGCTAACTATATATCAATACATCCTCGTATTTGTCACACTTTGGTTGGATACCTGGGGCAGTTATTTATCAAGAATTGAAAAGAGTTTCTGAGTTAACGTATCTACAATTCAATGAAAACAGTTCATTAGGCCATATGGAAGAACAGGGCTATAATCCAATCGTCGGTTGGATTATGACACTGAATATGGTCTCATTCAATAAGTATGAATGGATAATATAGTGACATAATGAAATGTAATATGCTTATTGAATAAATTCATTATTATTATTATTATTATCAATTTGAATCTTCTCTTTCACTTGTGTTAAGCCACCTCTAGCATTGACGTTGTAATGACTAAGATTACTCACTATTGAATGAATCTCATTTCGCTGCAGAATGCTTACACCAGTATAACCAATGGAAATAATAAATCAGAGCAATCCTATCTCTCCTCATGGCTTGCACAAAATCCCAATATATACCCAAATGGGTCCCCAGGAGAGACTTCACAATACAAAATCTAAATTTGTAGCCATAAAACAGAATTAAAATCAGAAAAGAACAGCCCAAAACACAACAATTCAACTATAAAACACATGTATATGCAAATCCGGTTTCATATATTGTAAAACAGATGGTAGACGTCATTATGAGCCTTAGGCCCAAGAACATAGCGGCGTTTGTGCAGAAATCCCCATCAGAACATAATGGGCCAGTTATTTAGTTACCCTTGCGAGGTAAAGGAAAATAAAGTAAGCTGGAAGAATGGGGATTGTAATTTAGAGGGATGTAGGAATTAAGGGTAGTTTATAGGTAAACCAGGCGAGTCTTTAGCGGATCCTTGCACCCTCGACTTTTTACGGAGGGCGTGGGTGGCAGCAGGCAGAAAGGATATTAATATTGAATAACAGTTGGAGCATAGTTGATTTATATTTCCAAAATTTTGTTCAGGGAATGAAATTAATCCCAATATTTGATTGAACTAGGTTCATTGTTTTTGAGTAATCACTACTGAGTGAGTTGTCACGATATGACATTGTGATAAGATAGAGTAAAAGTATGTACCAAATAGTAAAAAAGTTTATTGTTGGAGTATTGAAAAAAAACATTTCAGAGGAAAAGTTAGTGCATGACCGATTACCTAAAAATCGATTTTCATACATGTTACGTGACCACTAGTATGGGGACAAATTGGAAAAAAAATCCATGAAGAGGCCAAAAGTGGGGTAAGATGGCCAGTTATCAACAAAAGTAAAATGAAAAGGTTGCTTGGAATTTCATTTTATACTCACGTACAAAAAATTTTGAATTCCAATTTTTTTTAATATTTTCCGACCTCTTTACGAAAATCATAGTTTTTGTTTGCTTGACTGTAGTGGAATATTTGTATTTTGATGATGCAACCCTCTTTTCTTTAAATTTAAATAAATAGGAGAAATGCAGACGGCAGCTCTTCGTCGGTACGCACTATGGGTTCGTTTGCTACTTTATAACAGAAACATATCATTGAACAGTAACAGAATGGTCACAAAAATAAGAGGGGGCGCCACAGCAACTTTTAATATGTCTATGTCGAAGAGTACTTACTAGGGATGTTGAGGAACCGAAAAACGACAATTAGATGTAATACCCAAAACTATAAGAGACTTTACCATACGATGTTGTCAAGTTGAAAAGTGTTAATCAATAAATAAATAAAACATGAATAAACACACAAACAATCAATATGAATGAATCTTCACTGGACAGAGTAACAGTTTCTCAAAAATAAGACTGTGATTCTAATAATATTCAATATTCCATATCTGTTGCACCTGAGGTTAAATATGTAAGATTTCATTAGGAAATCTATTTTCCCAGCGCATAGTACTATGTGGTGGTTTACAGATCGTGTTGAAAGATATAAAGTTCAACCGGAGATATTATAAATATTGAATAATAATAATAATAATAATAATAATAATAATAATAATAATAATAATAATAATAATAATAATAATAATAATAATAATAATAATAATAATAATAATAATAATAATAATAATAATAATAATAATAATAATAATAATAATAATAATAATAATAATAATAATAATAATAATAATAATAATAATAATAATAATAATAAGGTGGTGGGGCCAACAACGATGATTTGCCAAATGACAACCGCAATGACAACGGACGCTTTGAGTGGACGGACGAATTGAGAGACGGACTTCTGTATATCTACGAGAGCAGTGAGCCCGCCCGGAGAGGATACATGGCAAGGATGCATGCTCTCTGGTGTGAAAGACACCCAGAGCATGCCGCCGTTTCCGCCCAAAATCTCAGGGATTATGTTTCCTATCTCCGGGCTCGAGGCTATGTTAGAGCTCCTCCTCAGCCGATTAACGAAGTGGCAGAAGTGGCAGATATGCCACGTGTCGGTCTGGCTGTAGAGGAGGCTCGCATCATACCACCAATGGAGGACATCAGAACCCGCAGGGCGCTTCACAATATGAAGCCCCTGAAGCCGCAAGAACTGGCACGAGTGGATGCAGAGATTGGCGATGTTCTTTCAGAAGAGGCTACCATCTGGCAGATCAATTCTGTCGTGTACGACGCCGCTCGTGCTCTATCCCAGACGGAGAGGAGGGAAACCACCGCTCTTGTTGGGAGGCATGAGCGACGCGTTCACAAGATGGAAGCTAAGATCAAGTCGGCGAGACAACACGCGTCTCGTATCCAGTGTGTGGGGGACTACATGTCGGCCAATAGGCCTTTTACGCCGGCAGTGCGGCGAATTGCTGCAAAGCTAAGACGAGCTCACCACACATTGAATCAAGGCGTGCTGTTTACCATAAAACAGCACTGTCTTGATAGGATACGAATGCTAGTGGCTGCAAAGAAGTCACTAGTGAGGCGGGCGAGAAGTATCGCGGAAAACATGAAGTTCCGCGATAAACCTTCTCGCTTATTCCAAGAGCCTCCACGTGTTGTCGATAACCCGCCGGCTGCTGATCGGGTAGAAACCTTCTGGAAGAACATCTATGAGTTTCCGCAACCACTCAATGTAGACACTCCAGCCCTAGCGCAGTTCGAAGCTTACTGCAGGACGCTTCGGCAGCATGAGCACAATGATCTGCGCAATCCGATAACCACGGAAGAAGTTCGAAGGGCCCTAAAAGGTTCTAAGAATTTCGCTGCTCCAGGCCCTGATGGGTTGAATAACTATTGGTGGAAAAAGTTTCCAACAACCCACCGCCATCTGGCTAGAGTTTTTAACTCATGGCTAGATGGGGAGCAGCAGATTCCGGAGTGGTTTGTCGAGGGGCGAACCGTGCTCATCCCCAAAAACGGAGATTTGTCTGATCCAAAGAATTACAGGCCGATAACATGCTTGAATGCGTGTTATAAGTTGTTTACACGCATCTTATACACGCGCATTCTCTCCGCAGTTGATCCGGTGTACGAACGGATATATGAGCAAAGAGGGTCAAAGAAAGGGGTCGCCGGCTGCAAGGAGAACCTGCTCATCGATAGATGTATCACGCAGGACTCCGTGCAGTATAAGCGTAACCTTTCGATGGCCTGGATCGATTACCGCAAGGCATTTGATACAACATCGCATGAGTTAATCATGCATTTGCTCAGATGTCTTGAGGTACCCGATCAAATAGTGGGATGTATTGGACAATTGATGCCACTCTGGAGGACTCGCTTCACCATAAGATCTGGTAGAGACACAGTCCAAACAGAGCAGGTCATCATTAGAAGAGGCGTGTTTCAGGGAGACTCCCTCAGCCCTCTTCTCTTCTGCATCTCACTATTGCCATTGTCCGTTGTACTCAGGAATACCCGTGGGTACAACTGCGGCACCCCCAGCAACCGGAGGCATAAAGTCACTCATCTGTTTTACATGGATGACCTCAAATTATATGCCTCTGGAGAAAGGGACCTACATCAGTCCCTTAGGGTGGTGGAAGAGTACACGCATGCTATCGGAATGGAATTTGGGATCGACAAATGTGCCACGGTTCATCTCAAAAGAGGACGATGCGAGGAATACGGAGAGGATGTCCAGCTCGTAGACGGAAGCATCCTACATCATCTGGATGCCGGAGAGACGTATACTTACCTAGGAGTGGAGCAACGCCACTCCCAAGAGGTATTCACAGTTAAGAACTCTCTCCGCGGCAAGTATCAGCATAAACTCCGACAGATCTGGTCATCAGAACTGTCGGGGAAGAACAAAGTTGCTGCAACCAATATGCTTGCCGTTCCGATCCTTCTCTACTCTTTCGGAGTAATGAAGTGGACTAAGGAAGAGCTGCGACAACTCGACGTTAAAACTCGCAAAGTGATGCATCTCAATAGGTGCTTGCATCCTAAATCGTCCGTTCCACGGTTATACTTTCCCAGACAACGGGGAGGCCGTGGACTTTTGAGTTTGGAGTGTATGCATAACAGAATGGTTCTGGATGGGGCCTGTAAAGTCATCAGGAGTTCAGATCCCCTTCTCTGCATGGTCCGCGACCATGAAAAAGCAGGGATTGGAGCATTTCTTTTTAAGGCAGCAACCCGTGCGGCCGATGAACTCGGTCTCGTATTCGACACTGAACGGGCTAACCCAAACTCTGTCACCGAGTTGGGACCCGTTCAGCAAAAAGCTCACATCAAAGTTGCGGAGACAGAGGTCCTGCTACAGCTACATATGGATAAGCCAATGCATGGTGTCTTCTTTCACAACATCGAAGACCTTGGCTTATCCAAAAGCTTGACCTTTGCCTTCCTCAGGTCGACTGAGCTAAAGTCGGAGACCGAGGGATTCATAATGGCCTGCCAGGATGGTGTCTTCAACACCCTCGTCTACCGTAGTCGCGTGATGGGTATAGACGTCCCTGACACCCGATGCAGGGCATGTCGTGGGGCACCTGAGACCGTAATGCATTTGCTATCAGCATGCCCATCTTATGCGGTCTCAGCCTATATCCACAGGCATAACGCGGCGCTACGAGTGTTATACTACCATCTACGACACTCGTACGGTATAGACGAGACACCGGTGTTGCCTTATGTTCCGGGGGATATTGAGTCCGTGGTGGAGAATGAGAGGTGCCGGATCTATTGGAACTACTCATTCCCCACCCTCAGGCAAATACAAGCCAATAAGCCTGATGTTGTCCTCCTCGACCACCAAAGTAGAACGATATTCGTCATGGAGTTTTCCGCTCCAGGCGAAATGAATATCGTTCGAAAAGAGGAGGAAAAACGGACTAAATATCGAGATCTTCTCTTTGAACTCCGCAGGATATATCCGGACCATTCTGTCAAAATGGTGGTTCTGATCATAGGAGTCCTTGGTGGAATGATGGACACACTGCTCTCAAACTTGAAGATAATACCTGCTTGCCGTAATATGGCAGAAATCTTAGCAGCGCGAATTCAGAAGGCCGTCATCCTTGGTTCGCTCCGTCTACTCAGGGCACATGATTCTCGGACCCAATAGTCACTCACCCTACGGACGTAGGGAGTGGTTATTGGGGTTAACGATACCAGCGCGCCCTCCGGATGTATCGGAGCACCGGAGACAGGGCCTGACTGGTACATTCCCAAAGGGAAAAAAATAATAATAATAATAATAATAATAATAATAATAATAATAATAATAATAATAATAATAATAATAATAATAATAATAATAATAATAATAATAATAATAATAATAATAATAATAATAATAATAATAATAATAATAATAATAATAATAATAATAACTGCATTGCTACGAGAGCAGTGAGCCCGCCCGGAGAGGATACATGGCGAGAATGCATGCTCTGTGGTGTGAGAGACACCCAGAGCATGCAGCGTTTTCCGCACAAAATCTCAGGGATTATGTATCCCATCTTCGGGCTCGAGGCTACGTTAGAGCTCCTCCTCAGCCAGTTATCGAGGTGGCAGATATGCCACGTGTCGGTTTGGCTGTGGAGGAGAATCGCTTTGTTCCACTGATGGAGGATATCAGAACCCGCAGGGCGCTTCACAATATGAAGCCCCTGAAGCCGCAAGAACTGGCACGGGTGGATGCGGAGATTGGCGATGTTCTTCCAGAAGAGGCTGACATCTGGCAGATCAATTCTGTCGTGTACGACGCCGCTCATGCTCTATCCCAAACGGAGAGGAGGGACACCACCGCTCTGGTAGGGAGGCATGAACGACGTGTACACAAGATGGAAGCCAAGATCAAGTCGGCGAGACAACACGCGTCTCGTATCCAGTGTGTGGTGGACTTCGTGGCGGCCAATAGGCCTTTCACGACCGCAGTGCGGCGCATTGCCGCAAAATTGAGACGAGCTCACCACACATTAAATCAAGGTGTGCTGTTCACCATCAAACAGCACTGTCTTGATAGGATACGAATGCTAGTGGCTGCAAAGAAGTCACTAGTGTGGCGGGCGAGAGGTATCGAGGAAAACATAAAGTTCCGCGATAAACCTTCTCACTTATTCCAAGAGCCTCCACGTGTTGTCAATAACCCGCCGGCTGCAGATCGGGTGGAAACATTCTGGAAGAATATCTATGAGTATCCGCAACCACTCAACGTAGATACTCCAGCCCTAGCGCAGTTCGAAGCATTTTGCAGGAGGCTTCGGCAGCCTGAGCTTAATGATCTGCGCATTCCGATAACCACGGAAGAAGTACGAGGGGCCCTAAAAGGCTCTAAGAATTTCGCTGCTCCAGGCCCTGATGGGTTGAATAACTATTGGTGGAAAAAGTTTCCAACAACCCACCGCCATCTGGCCAGAGTTTTCAACTCATGGCTAGATGGGGAGCAGCAGATTCCAGAGTGGTTTGTCGAGGGGCGAACCGTGCTCATCCCCAAAAACGGAGATTTGTCTGATCCAAAGAATTACAGGCCGATAACATGCTTGAATGCGTGTTATAAGGTGTTTACGCGCATCTTATACACGCGCATTCTCTCCGCAGTTGATCCGGTGTATGAACGGATAAATGAGCAAAGAGGGTCAAAGAAAGGGGTCGCCGGGTGCAAGGAGAACCTGCTCATCGATAGATGTATCACGCAGGACTCCGTGCAGTATAAGCGTAACCTTTCGATGGCCTGGATCGATTACCGCAAGGCATTTGATACAACATCACATGAGTTAATCATGCATTTGCTCAGATGCCTTGAGGTACCCGGTCAAATAGTGGGATGCATTGGACAACTGATGCCGCTCTGGAGGACTCGCTTCACCATAAGATCAGGTGGAGACATAGTCCAAACAGAGCAGGTCATCATTAGAAGAGGTGTGTTTCAGGGAGACTCCCTTAGCCCTCTTCTCTTCTGCATCTCACTATTGCCATTGTCCGTTGCACTAAGGAATACCCGTGGATACAACTGCGGCACCCCCAGCAACCGGAGGCATAATGTCACCCATCTATTTTATATGGATGACCTCAAATTGTATGCCTCTGGAGAAAGGGACCTACATCAATCCCTTAGGGTGGTGGAAGAATATACGCATGCTATCGGTATGGAATTTGGGATCGACAAATGTGCCACGGTTCATCTCAAAAGAGGACGATGCGAGGAATACGGAGAGGATGTCCAGCTCGTAGACGGAAGCATCCTACATCATCTGGATGCCGGAGAGACTTATACCTACCTTGGGGTGGAACAACGCCGCTCCCAAGAGGTATTTGCAGTTAAAAACTCTCTCCGCGGCAAGTATCAGCATAAACTCCGACAGATCTGGTCATCAGAACTGTCGGGGAAGAACAAAGTTGCTGCAACTAATATGCTTGCCGTTCCGATCCTTCTTTACTCTTTCGGAGTGATGAAGTGGACTAAGGAAGAGCTGCGACAACTTGACGTTAAGACTCGCAAAATGATGCATCTCAATAGGAGCTTGCATCCTAAATCATCCGTTCCACGGTTATACTTTCCCAGACAACGGGGAGGCCGTGGACTTTTGAGTTTGGAGTGTCTGCATAACAGAATGGTTCTGGATGGGGCCTGTAAAGTCATCAGGAGTTCAGATCCCCTTCTCTGCATGGTCCGCGACCATGAGAAAGCAGGCATTGGAGCATTCCTTTTCAAGGCAGCTACCCGTGCGGCCGATGAACTCGGTCTCGTTTTCGATACTGAACGGGCTAACCCAAACTCTGTCACCGAGTTGGGACCCGTTCAGCAAAAAGCTCACATAAAAGCTGCGGAGACAGAGGTCCTGCTACAGCTACATATGTATAAGCCAATGCATGGTGTCTCCTTTCATAACATCGAAGACCTTGGCTTATCCAAAAGCTTGACCTTTGCCTTCCTCAGGTCGAGTGAGCTAAAGTCGGAGACCGAGGGATTCATAATGGCCTGCCAGGATGGTGTCTTCAACACCCTTGTCTACCGTAGTCGCGTGATGGGTATAGACGTCCCTGACACCCGATGCAGGGCATGTCGTAGGGCACCTGAGACCGTAATGCATTTACTATCAGCATGTCCATCTTATGCGGTCTCAGCCTATATCCACAGGCATAACGCGGCTCTACGAGTGTTGTACTACCACCTACGACACTCGTACGGTATAGACGAGACACCGGTGTTGCCTTATGCTCCGGGGGATATTGAGTCCGTGGTGGAGAATGAGAGATGCCGAATCTATTGGAACTACTCATTCCCCACCCTCAGGCAAATACAAGCCAATAAGCCTGATGTTGTCCTCCTCGACCACCAAAGTAGAACGATATTCGTCATGGAGTTTTCCGCTCCAGGCGAAATGAATATCGTTCGAAAAGAGGAGGAAAAACGGACTAAATATCGAGATCTTCTCTTTGAACTCCGCAGGTTATATCCGGACCATTCTGTCAAAATGGTGGTTCTGATTATAGGAGTCCTTGGTGGAATGATGGACACACTGCTCTCTAACTTGAAGATAATACCGGCTTGCCGTAATATGGCAGATATCTTAGCAGCAAGAATGCAGAAGGCCGTTATACTTGGTTCGCTCCGTCTACTCAGGGCACACGATTCTCGGACCCAATAATCACTCACCCTACGGACGTAGGGAGTGGTTATTGGGGTTAACGACACCAGCGCGCCCTCCGGATGGGTCGGAGCACCGGAGACAGGGCCTGACTGGTACACTCCTAAGGAAAAAAAACAAAAAAAAACAATAATAATAATAATAATAATAATAATAATAATAATAATAATAATAATAATAATAATGATAATAATAATAATAATAATAATAATAATAATAATAATAATAATAATAATAAATAATTAATATTGAAATGGTAAGTGAAACCTGTTCCTCGGGTGACACCAACGTGAAGATTTTGGACTAGATCCTAGGCCAACCAGTACTGAGATGATGGAAGGGAGTCTACGAAGACTTTCAACGAAAAAGGCATCTTCATATCTGACAGCAATTCATCAGTTCATCAGGCGAAACCAGGTAGTCTACTCTTCGGCAAATGAGCTATACTGGAGCCATAATACCATAAATATCCAACAGGAAGACGTGGGGCTTAACCAAAGCTTGGTAGATACCCAACCAGGCAAGGAAACGTGACAATTCCCTGGGTTAAATTCCTCCAGGTACAGCAACCTTACAAATGTTTTTTAGTTGATATCTGTTCCATACAGTCGCTAGCATGAAAACGATGGAAAGAAAAGTTGAAAAACTCACCTTCTGTGAAGGGTTTTATCTTGTAGAAAAAAATGTCGGCGTGGTACAAAGTTTTCAAACGCCAAATTGTCCAAGATATGAATCTATCAAAAACCAGGTCTTAGGAGTTGATGGTGAGATAGTAAAATGCAGGATTCGCCAGCCGAACAAAACCAGTAACCCCTGTATGGCTAGACACCTGTAGCTTTCACCAATTCTACTATCAGAGCCATATTTTCTAGAAAGAGCATTTTGAAATTATTTCGAAACCACATTTTAATAACTACGTCATCGATTTTGTTGTCGCGAAAATGGATGTTTACGAAAGAATTACGTCATAACTTCAAAGTTGTCACATCGAGCAATAACGAATAACATAATTATGGACATGTTATTAGTATTAACACAGCAGAAGGGTTCTCAAATAACCCTTTTGATTGATGATTTGATTCAACAGAGGCATGAAGAAGATAAGGAATTCGTCCATTATGTATTTTTACTTTTTAATCCGATCAGGGATGAGAATTGGATTACAAATTTTACAGACTATGAATCTTTCATACACTTCCGGGTGTCATTTGCAGTTACATTGTCTACTGTTAATATGATATCTTCCAGCTGGATTTGCACCATACATTTCACAAACTTACAATTTCTCTGGACGATTCAGAAAAAAAATTATTTTATTTTCCTTGTTTTTGAACTCGACGTCGTCAAACTAAAAAAAATCACCTAGGTGACGTGCGTCATACTGTTATGAAACATCCTCTCGATGTGATTTTGAAATACTTTCAATATTTGACAGCTGTGACGTCATGGTTCGAAATAATTCCATCGAGAAAATAGAATGTTTTGAAATTATTTCAAATACTTTCACGAGAAAATATGGCTCTGACTCCTCGTCTCTCAGTCGGAAACGAAATCCAGGAAGTTAGGTTACCAACATTCAGATATTTCAATATGTTCCATGCACAACCGACCAATCTGACCAGCTTAAAAATAATGATGTGTTTGGTTGTCTCTGATCAGACACCCCAAAAGCTGAGTTGGCTACACTGATAATTTGAAAAATGAAATAGTTGACAGCTGACAGTTGAAATATTATCGGACAGCTGACAAATAAAAATTAAAGGTTAACAAGGAAGCAATCAAAATATTTAGTTTATAATCGCATTGAACCCTTACAATTAAAACAGAGACAATAATTCGAAGACAATCCTTGTGAACCTTCTCAATAACCAGAACTCAGACATACATATGAAGCACTCACAAAAATTCGTTTGAAGACAACATTGGATGCCAAAGTGAGTAGGATATATATTCTTTCAAAGACATTTCTTATTCCCCTTCAATCATTTTTAGATCGACACTTGCACAGCGTAAAACAGTTCACACTTTTCTAGTAAGCAGAAATACCAGCACTACTTGGAAAACCAAAAACAGGACCACAACGTATGCAGTTTCAATGATAACAAGTCGAAAATAGAAATGCTATGATTTATTCTGATTGTGCATCAAGAACTTAATTATTCTCCTTGTTGTGAGAACTTGTAAAATGTGAATTGATCATTAAATGTGGTTTACGAATGGAAATTAGCATGGGAATGTTGATAAGGTTTCTATGAATGACGTTAGACAACCAACTATGAACATATACAGGGTGTTAATTAAGTACGTTGACAAACTTCGGGAGGTGATTCTTTGAAGGTTTTCAGGACGAAAAGTTCATGTAAACATATGTCCCAAACGGCTTGGTTTTCGAGATACAGGGCGATAAAAATACATTTTTTTCAAGATTTTTTAGAGTTAACTTCGACATTTTCGACAATAATCAGTTCAAATTAGGCAAGTACAATCCATTCAATAGGGCGCACGATACAAAATGATGCATTTCTTAAATAATTCACAGGGTCCTCCTTTTTTCAGAGTCAAGCTTTGTTCAACCCTTCAGAATTTTTTTTTCCGCCGCCACTGACATATCAATGTTGTTTCATTTAACATCTTTTTGATATCTTGCATTTTTTCATTTACTTGTACGGTTCAGGGGCTATAATGAAAATATTAATTTAAACATTTTCCAGTGTGGCATAACATTAGAAAATTTGAAAATTAAATATTTTCAATTATTGTAAATTGATGGAAATATTTTTTCAGAATTATAAAAATCTACGATGAATAAAAATTATACAATAAAAAATATAAAGACAAGCATTTATACAAATGCACTGAAAATGAAAAAATAATTTGTTTCATTTTTTGTAGGTTATTCTGTGAGTATCAAAATCTTTCTGTACAAGATTACCTAGATCAAACAATGAAATGAATTATTTTTTCCTTTTCAGTGTATTGTATAAAAACTTTAAAATGTTTTCTTTTTATAATTTTCATTTTTAACATTTTAGTTTATTTTTTATGTGAAACTGAAAATCTCCAACCCAAAAACCATCACATACCAATTTTGAACAGAATCGGATCATAATCACAAAACTCGTCCGCCATATTGGAGCCACCATTTTGTTTTTTAACAAACAATTTTTTAATGCATTGTCTCCGGAATCACGGAAACCTGCCAAATTTCAAATTAATCGGAGTATTAGAAGTGGGTCAAATTTAACTTTGATTAAATTGTTTGTTAGTTAGTTACAAGTGAAGCTAAATAAAAGCTTGTTATTGTAAAGATGTGATTTCTTTTTGTGATATCTAACAGAAAACTACTATCTCCCCGTCACTGCGGTACGCTGGATATTAAACTAGATCTGACAGATATTGGGAAAACCTTAACTTTCAACCTGAAGATTCTGATGGTAAAAATGTGCATTTTCATTGAGATATTTGATTAAAAATATTTTTACCCATCAGTCTTGATAGAGAACTCATACAAATTTTTTGTTATTTTAAAAAAATATATTTTTTAGTTTTCAATTGAATGTTTCCTTTTCAACATAAAAAACTTCCGAAAGGTAATCCTGTAATGGAAGATAGTTAATAGGGTTTATCTAATAGTCGCAGATCATTACACATTTGATTTTCATTTATGAATCTCTGGTCATAACTCCGAAAAACTAAATCAAACAAATTTTTGTATCCGTACGGAGTACATTATTTTATCAGAAATTTCGGTATGTTTTTTCTTCTGCAGTAACGCAGAAATTTTGTAATCAATTTGAATTCATAAAAATAGCAAAGTGGGCTTTGATATTAATTCATTTATTTAAATAGCAACAACTTGACAGTTATCGAAAGTTGAGAAACTGTCTCATTGTTAATTCTTCATTAGTGCAAGCTATAAAGCAGATTCATTCAATATTCCTTTGGATAAAATGGTTGAATATACAAATTCAGAAATGGCAGACATGCACTTAATGTATGGAATGGCTGATGGTAACGCTCGTGCCGCCAGACGAATGTATCTAGAAAGATTTCCACAACGTCATATTCCCAGCACACAAATGTTCATCAATATTCACTCCCGTCTTCGTGAAACGGGTACTTTCAAGAGGTCTGCTGTTCTCATAGGAAGACCCAGGAGAGTTAGAACAGTTCAGATAGAAGAAGCTGTACTTAACGAAATTGAGCAGCATCCAGACACCAGTACAAGACAAATTGCGGCACAGTTTAACGTAACCCATGTATTGGTATGGCAAATTTTAAAAGAGCAACAACTTTATCCCTATCACATACAGCGTGTTCAAGCTCTTCTGCCAAGGGATTTTCCAAAGAGATTAACTTTTTGCACTTGGATTCGAAATAAATTGTTGGAAAATCCATGGTTTTTATCTCAAGTGTTATTCACCGATGAGGCATGCTTTTCCCGTAAAGCCATTATTAATTTTCACAACAATCATATGTGGGCTGATGAAAACCCACACGCCGTGATTGAAAACCATTTTCAAGAGACGTTTTCTGTGAATGTTTGGGTTGGAATTGTAGGGAATTTCCTTATCGGGCCACATTTTCTGCCTCATAGACTCAATGGTGACCATTATCGACATTTTCTTGAATTCATCTTACCTGGACTCCTAGAAGAGATCCCACTGAGGGAAAGAATTGGAATTTGGTTTATGCATGATGGTGCTCCAGTACACTTCAGATTGGTTGCACGCCAATATTTAGAAGAGAATTATTCTGATCGCTGGATTGGGCGTGGTGGGCCACAACTTTGGCCACCAAGGTCACCCGATATGAATCCACTTGATTTTTTCCTCTGGGGGCACCTTAAATCATTAGTGTACCGAACTCCAGTTCAAAGTGAAGAAGACCTGAGGAATCGCATACAGGAGTCATGCGGAATTATAAGAAACACTCCTGGTATTTTTGAGCGTGTCCGCCAGTCTATGGTTAGGCGCATAAACGCATGCATTGAAGTTGGTGGTGGCCATTTCCAGCAGCTGCTCTGACATACCCATTTCAATAATGGTCCTTTTCTGAAATTAATTTTATTCCTAGGGAATTTATGTTATTTTGCTCTAGTATTTGATAATAAAGTTATTCACTATTGAAAATGTCCAAAATTATTTTGCCATAATTAACTTTGTGCAATACATATTCAACCTGAGTTATGGTAAAAAATGTATGGGAGCTCCATAACATTACATTTTCTCTACTCGAGCAGAAAATAGCTATTTGTGTAATGAGAACAAAATGACGTATTGCGTCACGCGCTAATCTTTGGAGAGTGGCAATGACACTTCGAGAAATGAATTATTTTATATCATGCGCACTATTGAATGGATTGTACTTGTCCAATTTGAACTAATTTGGATCGATTATTGTCGAAAATTTCGAAGTAAACTCCAAAAACTCCTAAAAAATGTATTTTGATCACCCTGTACTTCGAAAACCAAGCCGCTTGGGACATGTTTATATGAACTTTTCATCTTGAAACCTTTCAAAGAATCACCCTTCAAGTTTGTTAGACTATTTGCTTCTCAAATTTCTTTATGTTATGCGTTACTGGAAAATGTTTGCGTTAATATTTTCATTGTAACTCCTGAACCGTACAAGTAAATGAAAAACATCAAGAGAGCAAAAAGATGTTAAATGAAACAACATTCATTATTCCTTTCTCATAATATGTCAGTGGCGGCGAAAAAAAAATTCTGAAGGGTTGAACAAAGCTTGACTCTGAAAAAAGGAGGACCCTGTGAATTATTTGAGAAATGCATTATTTTGTATCGTGCGTACTATTGAATGGATTGTACTTGCCTAATTTGAACTGATTATTGTAGAAAATGTCGAAGTTAACTCTAAAAAATCTTGAAAAAATTTTATTTTTATCACCCTGTATCTCGAAAACCAAGCCGTTTGGGACATATGTTTATATGAACATTTCGTCCTGAAAACCTTCAAAGAATCACCTCCCGAAGTTTGTCAACGTACTTAATTAACACCCTGTATGTATGTTGTGCTAAGGCTCATTGAAAGTAGTTCACCGCAGGGTGAAGTCTACCTTGCTTTGAAGCTTTCTGAAAATTAACAAAATAAATTAGCGAAAATTTACATGCTACAATGATAATGACAAAACTCTCTCATTTTGTCCGCACCAGATGGTACTAAATTGAAAAAAATCGTTTTTCCCAGAACCCTCGCTGTTACATTCGTTCGTATCGAACAGTTATATGAGAATTTCAAGACTATCGTGATGATATGGCAATCTAGAAACATTATATTTTCTGATTAATGAAGTTTTGATGACAATGCTGCCTGAGCGTTTAATTTTGCACATAAACTTTAAGCCTATTTAATTTGAGGCACTATTTTCAAGTTTATGTGCGAAGTGAAACGCTGATGCACGATGATGATCGAAACTTAAGGAAACCAGAATATTTCCAGATTGCTATATCACCACAATAGTCTTACAGCCGTATGCATAGTCAATTTCAGCGATTCGCCAGAGTTTCGCCGCTCGCTACACAAGAACTATGATGCAAATTCGAGCTCCAAAAAAGTGGTACATCGCCAGCGTTTCGCCAAAATGTAACTTATCGCGTAGTTGTCACTTTTTTGGAGCTCGACTGTGCATTATAATCCTTGTGTAGCGAACGGCGAAACTCTGGCGAGTCGATGGCGATTGACTATGCATACGGCTGTTAGCATTCTGATATAACTGGTAAGTACGAACCAATGTAACTGCGATGGATCTGGTGAAAACCATATTTTCAGTGCCATCTCGGTAGGAGAAAATGAGAAAGTTTTGCCATCATCCTCAAAATACAAATGTTTCACTACAAGCAAGCCACTCAGAAAAAAACTCTGATTTTTGTAAAGATATCGTGAAATATTCAAAAAAAAATTTAAATTTCAGATTTTTCTGATTTATTGCTTGTAACTTGTTACGTGTGGATAAAATTAAATTCCAAGCAACTCTTTCGAATAACTTTTTTTAATATCTTACCATCTGATCCCATTTTTAGCCTCTTTATGTTATTTTTTTCCAATTTGACGCCATACTAGTGGTCACGTGACATGTGTCAAAATCTATTTGAAGGTTATCGGACATACACAAACTTTACTCTAGAAATGTTTTTCCAATACTCTAATAATACCTATATACTTTTTGGTGGTCACTGTACTTCGAATACGGATGTACTGTAACTAAATCAGATTATTGAATCTTCCAGGAAATAATAATAAAAATAACAATAATAGTAAAGGTTTCTATTTTCATCAACCAGATGAACATAAAATACATCTTTGAGTAATATGAGTACAACACTGTTGATAGAAAAATGCCCAAGATCAGGTGACAGCACAACCTGAGGTTGCCGGTAGCACTGTCTCTGTTTTTCATGCATTCGTGGGAATATGAAGTGAGATATTTTTCTTCTGTAATATGCCCTTTCTTCTACGGTCCGATGTTTCGCATTCACACGCTGTTTCATAAATTATTCACAAAGTTCGCTTTGTACGTTATCTCTAGATAACCACATTTTGTACAGGTGTCCATTTATACAAGCATGTTTAGTGAGAAGCCCTGTAAGCATTCTCATCTGGTTTCTGCTTCGAGTTAGCTGCAATGCTTTTGATGTAACGAAAAATCCTAATGTCTTTGTCCTGGTACAGTTGTTTCGTTGTGGTATTGATGTCTCATCTCAGCAATAGAATACTTATCCATAATTCAATTATGCAGTTAGCTCAAACAAAACACCCTCTTCATGTGCAACAATATTTCTAGACGAACAAATCAGCAGAACTTGCAATAAATGAAGACCTGAAAAACTAGGAGGTAACAGAATAAATTTTTGTTATGAAACACACAAAAATGGAAATTGTAGAAAGTGTGGAAGGACTTCATTTCAAATAAATAAATTTAAAAAAAAAACTTTTTAGAGAAACGCTTTCATTTAAATGCATTGAAAAAATAAATAAATTTTAAAGTGAATTGAACCCATCATTTTGTTACGTTATAAAATTTTAAATCTATGCATTTCTTACAGTAAATTAAATTCAAAATTACCTCAAGATTTATTCTCGCGACAAAATCTCATAACGTAACAAATTAATGGGTTTGATTCACTTTAAAATTAATTTTCTTCTTTTTAGTGCATTCAAATGAAAGCATTTCTCCAAAAAGTTTTTTCTTAAGTTAATTTATTTATTTCTTTTTCAGTTTTCCTTGGATATGTTTCTTAGTCTGTTCATTCTGATTAATACGTCATTGTTGCACGGTCGCTTGCCTGTTAATTTACTACAATCTACTATCTAGTTCTTCAATGAGGACACCTTTCAGTGACTTGACCCTACTTGAAGCCACATATGCTTGGCCAGCAGCGGAGAGTTTTGGGCCTAGACAGACAACGGCACGGTCAACAGTACTACCCTGCATTTTGTGTACTGTGCAAGCCCAGCATAATATAATCGGCAACACTCTCCGTTCAGCAGTACCGTGACCATATTTTTCCGGTGTAAATTTTTTTGTCTATTTTAACGGAATTTTCCGATTTCTATTTCGCGAGTTTTCCTAACTTTTTTCGTGATAGGAAAGAGAAGCGAGACCCCCAATCGATTTTTTTATCATTATTTTCCATGTCTGAAACTGTTGCAACATTGTCCGAACTCCTTTGCGTGCTTTACCTAGCTTTTGAGGAGGACAGGGAGAATTAATTTTTTTTAAACCATAATATTCGACGGTCAGATATTTTTCACTATTTTTACGGATTTTTCCGATTTTAATTTCGCGAGTTGTCCTACCTTTTTCAAGAAAAGGGGGAAGGGTGAGCCCCCTTACCTATTTTTTTTCGCTGTAATTTTTGACGTCCAAATTCGCCAAGAAAACTTCCGCAAACCTATGCGTATTGGTGAAAACTAATCAGTGCCGGTTTATCAGATATGACGAAAAAACGAAATTCGTTTATGCCACGAAATATCCAAGAAGTGAGACATCAATATCATTCCTTTTTGAATATGTGGTGTGGTTTGTTGGATAATAGAGTACTAGAACCGTATTTCATTCATGGCAACCTGACTGCAGCAAATTATTTAGTTATACTGCAGGACGAGTTGGATGATCTCTCCAGAGTATCATCTTAACGAAATGTGGTTCCAACAAGATAAATGTGGTCCATACATTTCAAGAATGGTCGAAAATCATTTGAATCAGACTTTTCCCAATTCATGGATTGAAATAAGAAGTCCAGTGGCGTGACCTGCCAGGTCTCCAGATCTGAATCCATGAGATTTTTATTCGTAGGGGCATCTCAAAAATATAGTGTATAAATACAACGAATATAACGATTGAGATTCTTCGCGAAAATATTGAATAAGAGAATAAGAGGTCCAATGGCGTGACCTGCCAGGTCTACAGATCTGAATCCATTAGATTTTTATTTATGGGGGCATCTCAAAAATTAAATGTATAATATAACGAATGTAACGATTGAGAATCTCCGCGAAAATATTGAAGGTGCATTGGAAGATATCCAAAAAGAAGAAATAAGCAATTTCATAAGAAATTGAATTTCAGAATCGTCTAGTGTAAAGAAGAAGATGGTGGACATTTTGAACATTTACCCAATCAATTTCAATGATGTTTTCAAATAATTTGGTTTTCACCTCCAAAAACTGAATTTCTTTTTGTTATTATCAGTAATTGCGTTTTAAATTATCTACATTACTATATTGTTCTTGTTGATGAATGGTTTAATTTTCAAAGAATCACACAAGTTTCGAAGAATTGACTATATTTTTCTATCGAGAGGCATGGCACTATGTTGATTCAACTGAAGATGAAACTAACTGTGAATTTGATAAAATTTGGATTATGGTCCATATTACCCGAAAACCGTCTTTGAATAGAATTGTATAATAATCCGCTGGATTCAGAATGAAAAGTTATTCCGAATAGTGTCATAAACTATCCAGATAAATTTTGAATTGACCATATTTGTATCCTACACACCACTTGATGCGATATGCCAAGATTTGTTGTTACATCCAGTGAGGAAATGGAACGATTATCTTGAAGCTGAAGGAAAATGATTTGAATTATAGGTAATTTTTTTTCTATTCGAACCATAATCTGCTGAATTTTTATGGAATAATAAGAAATAATTCTGTGCTGGTTGCTTTCTCTTTCTCTGGATACCACTGGAGAAACGTTTCGGACGTAATTTGCGCATTTCGATGCGAGGCTTAATATTTCTGATTCTTATCAAGCTTTTCTTCATTTGGCATTCTTGTAGATGAACTTGAAAGAGTTCAAAAGTTTTGCTTCGATATTAAACTGAAATGTCATAATTTAGGTTGTTAAACAAAACGGTTGGCGTTCTTTCCAAAGCACTCTTAGCAAAAACGATTTTTTCCTTCTTTTGATCAGCATGTCGTGTGCAAAAATCCAGTAGAGCACTCATCAGAAAAACCAAAGTTGAGTGTTGTAACTCTGGTATGAAGAACCTTTTGAAAAATATTTAGATTTCTTGTAAAAAAGTGCCTGAAATGTCTAGTTCTCTTGGTTTTCGCCTGAAAAAATTAAAACGAAAATTACAAATTTCCGTTTTACCAATAATTCAGAAACTAAAACTGACACATCAAATATTCTTTCAGATAATTGTTCAACATGAAAACGCGCAACTTTGCTCTAATTTAACCGTTCTCTTATAATAAATCAACTCCCCCAACGAATAAGGCATTATCTCATTTTGAGCGTTTTTACAGGAGAGGCGAATAAAGATAATATAATTTTCATTTGGAAAAATTTATGTAGAAGAAAGTAAGGCTGCTTAGCCACAAAATTCAAAAATGTATGTGAAATAAACATAAGGTCTATCATTTACAATGATTATAATAGCTCCAAATATGCTAGAAACCCATTTAAGGTCTAGTTACGACCATAAAAAAATCAAAACATTTTCAACAGACAAGGTGGTAACTAGACATAATACCTTTTACGTGTTCAAACGATTGAACTCCTCATGACGTAAGTTGAATTACTACCATATTGCGCCTAGCTAAAAAATATATTATGAAATATTATCCGAAGAATAAAGTGGCAAGTCGACTAACTGTTTTGTTCTCATCTTGGTATTGAGAATTGATAATGATATATAAGGAGTAATCTAAGATACCACCTTTTTGGGATAACGTGGTTAGAGTTACTTCTTTGTTCCTCTCAGATAACTTTGGATCTATGGGTCTCAGAGATACTTCCATACTACAAAAAGAATCGTCTCTTTCAGCTGAGTGTGCCTATGTGAATATCTCAAAAAGGAAGTATCTTAAGTTCCTGCCTTGTTCGTTGGGGGTGTCGAAATGGGATCTCATGGTGGAGCTCGAAAAACGGTCACCAGGTATATTGGAATCTACTACTCAAATAACCCATGGGGTTCTCGTATCTATTGACAAGTTTCCACAAATCTCTCAAATAGTTTTCAGCTATAATATCCCAAGGACATTGATAACTAACGAAATAATTTTATCACAGTTTTCGAAAGCACATTATTTGGTAACTTGTTACCAAAAATAACGTGCTTGAGGAAGTTGTGATAAAATTATGACTACATTTATCTCACAGCTTTGGATCCGCTCAAAATGGGTTTGACTTGACTGGATCCGATACACCTAATCGATATATACAGTGTTCGGATTGGATTGAATCACTCAAGTCAATTCCATAAAATATAGGATTGGACCCAACCGATCGCCTTGAAGAGAAGTGAAATTACGAGATAAACGAGTTTGAAATTGACAAATGACAGGTACAAGTAGCCAAATTCAGATTAGTGTTTATATTGACAATTGTCTTTCTCAAAATGGAGAGCAAAATAATAATTAGGAAAAGAAACGTATGGTCCAAAGAGAGCAGTTTTTTCATTCAGCTGATTAAGGAAAAACATATTTTGGGACTCATGGATGCGAAAAGGATTAGGGTTCAAATGAAAACCACAGATCCACGGAACAATGATACGTGAATTAATTCGCAGAACACAAGAAATTTAAGGTTACGAACATTCGACATTTTGCTGTGAAGTTAGCTTTTTTCAATCGGATTGAAGAATAGGATTCTTCGATCCACTTAAATATTGCGATATAAACTGAAGGGTGGTTTCACTCGACTCAATGCTATTGAATTTGAAGCGGATAGAGATCGTCCAGATAAACGTAGTCTATGAGTTATTTATCAATGTTCGAGGGATATTCGGTGAGAAAATTTTTTGCAATTCGAATAAAATTATTTATTGAACACACGGTTATTAAAAAAGCAATTCGTATAATGATATTCCGTTAATATTGCTGTATTCGCCTCTGTTACTGCATAGGTGTTTCCACGCATACTATTGATTATTTGGTTATGATGTTCCTGATCAATATTCAAATAAGGTTTTATGGAATTTCCATTATTGTGCCCAGTAATTTTCAACAATTGTTGTTCTTGAATTCCACTCTTTGCTAGTTGACTGACTGCAGTTGCTCTATTAGAGTGATTGGTTATTTTCCTCTGTTTCGTATCCAAGCCAATTGCTTCAGCAGAAGTTTTCGTCCATCCGTTGATTATATTTCTACCCAGGGGCATATTGTCGTACCAGTTATCGCTTTCTGTCGTCCAGTGACGATTTGGCCTCAAAAATAGTCTATTAGTCTTGATATTTGTGCCTCGTTTTGATAACAATTTAATGAATAATCTGACAGGACAAGCATTGTTATCACTATTTTGAACTAACCATTTGCTAGAGGCGCAGTTCTTTGAACCCCCTTGGCAGGTTTTACTGAAAATTGGATTCTATTCTATCCTATTAGTTGGGGATCCATTGTTGTCCTTTTCATTATGAAAATAATCATCTAAGCAAGCAGCACCTTCACCACCTCTCCAAGCCAATTCCACCGCTGCTATGTGATAAAATTTGCGTAGGAGTCCTATAGGGGTATTTTCATCCCAAAAGTTTATAATTTTACTCATTTTCGTTGAAGTTAATGGTACTGAGCTTGTTTTGCGTTTAGTGGGATCTGTTTGTAAATTACTTCGTGTTGCGTCGCGTGCATTCCACGCTTGTTTGAATGCAACACTTTTAAAGGGGTCTAGCATGATAATTATACTACTTGTAATACTTTTCTTGTAATAATTTGCTTGTTATATTCCATACAGTTTTAACAGTAGCCTCCTTAAACTCTTTGCTATCCTTTTTTCTCATATTAATCGCCCAATCCTTGAGTATTAATGCAAGTTCTTCGAGAGTACGATTTTCATCCAATTCATATTTTCTGGTTCCAAGTGTATATTTTACTATTGACAGTATTGTTTGGTGTATTTTCTTCAATGATTTTGTCAATTGCCGCATCATTTTGAACACCAAAGCGAGGAAGTGTCATTTTCGAAATAAATTGAATTACTGAAATGTCAAACAACTTTATTGTGTTGGTTGCGTAGCAATGTCATGACATAAGTGATAACTACCCGTGAAAACTATCCATGGGTAGTTATCAGTGTAATGATGGTTTCATTGGTTATTTCGACACACATGACTAGAAATAGACAAATTTGATAGGATAATTTTTTGAGCAAAAAATTTTCACTAGTAATCTCCCAAGTGCTTGAATTATCGCCGGAAATTTTTCGAGTACATGAATTTTTTGAAAATTACCCGAGTCGCGCAGCGACGAGGGTAATTTTCTTAAAAAATTCATGTACGAGATAAATTTCCTGCAATTAATTCAAGCACGCGGGGGATTCGGTAAGAAAATTTTACACCAAAATATATCCAACAATTCATAAGAAATAACTAACTATGGTTCACCTGAACTATTTATTTGCATAGTACAAAAAGATGCATGAAAATATTGATATGTAAAACACACTTAACAAAATTTCAATTTGATTTTTTTAAATTTAATCAAAAAAAAAGTAAAAGTGTTCTTGCTCCACTGGGAATTGAACTATTGCCACACGACCACGAGGCGGACACTTTACCGACTCGCCACGGGGCCTTTGATTTACATGTAGACAACTGGTGTATTGAAGTGTTTCTGAAATTTGATTTCAAAATTTGCAAATTCTGCGATTATTGTGAAGAAAATATTCAGACACATTCGAAATATTTAATAAATACATAAATATGAAATATTATCTCATTTCAAATGAAAAATACAATTCCATTTGTACATCAAAGCAAAATATAAACTATCACCTGTCAAATATTTGACAGAAAAAAATCCACTTAATAATTTCGGCCAGGGTACCCAGGAGGATAAAAATTTCCGGAAATTTTTTGGGTTGCCATGGCATCTAAACCAGAACGAATGTTTTGGTTCTCTCTAAAAGTGAGGTGTGAAATTTTCATTGTAATATTAAAACTGAAAATAAAAACGAGTTCTCAATAACTCGCAAAAAAAAAGAATTCAATGAGTTTTCAAATTATTTGTTATTTTCCCACCTAATGGCCGAAATATTTCCATAATTGTACATTTTTCCTTGAGAACAAAATAGAATAATTCTCATAGTTACAAGGATTTTATCCAGAAGGATAAAGAGCTTCTCTGTACACATTAGGCGCCTTGACTATGAAAATTAAAACCGATTTTATCTATCAGCTTTATTTTCGAAATATGACATAGGTGCACTTGAGTGGAAAAACACTAAAAAAATTACCACTAATATAAATTCAATTTCTAAGAGTAGCTAAAAATGATCTTTTTGGACAACTGCCAAAAAAACTTGCATCTTTATTGATACGTAAATGTTTACTTTTTTTCACTGCCAAAATAATTCGCAAAATAAACATGAAATAATACTTTTTGAAGGATTTATTTTTACCAGAGTCAATTATTAATTGATCATTCATCATAGAACAATTTCGTTTGTTGGAATAATAATTGATAGTAAAGTTTGAACAATTACTTCCAACATAAATCCTTGAAGATTTTCCATGTTGCTGCTGATCAGAAACGTTAGATATTTCTAGAAGAGTTGAGTCCACAATTTTATCAGATAATTTAGTTTGTTTGGAAGAAGATGGACATTTCAATATTTTATTAGAAATCTCAATTTTGTTATTCAAACTATATATTCTATATATGCTTCTGCTACGGAAGCAGATTTCCAGCTACCGTAATGTTTTATGGATGTAATGTTGCCCTCTACATTGGCCAGAAGAGTCACAGAGCTTCTCCTGAAACAGTGACCTGTATAGCTCTTATATATGTCTTTTCCAAGCCATTTTGCAATCAAGCTGGGAATTTCTACTATTTCATTTATCCCCACATGTTGGTCAATACATTTACCTCTCGAATATTTCGAAAATAATCTGTTATTTTTTGTACGAGGCGGCGGTAGTGCTCTATACTTGCCGTATATATCAATATAATCAGAATTTGAAACAGTAAACGTTCTTGCGCAATAGGTCTTCGTATCAGGTATTTTAACAATCGATATAGATCCAGCATCTTCAATGGCATCAATAGTTAAATTTAATAATTCTTCACGGCGACCAGCACCGCTGATACCCAAAATTAGGACAACCTACAAATAAAAAGTATTGAGATTACTACTAATCTTACAAAATAACGATTATATTTTGTACCTCATAAAGTGAATTTGTCTTGTTATCAGCATCTTGAATAATTTCATTGATATCATCCCTTGATAAAACTTTAGATTTCTTTCCTGGGTATTCGACGCTTTTGTTCTTAATGAGCGGGACCAATTTTGAAAACTTCCTTATATCAATATTTTTCTTAACTTTCAATGTACTTTTCAATATTGAGTAGACACTCCATAACGTAGGAGGTTTTATAATTTTGGACTTTTCCTCAAAATAGCATACCATACATTTTCAGAAACGTTTTTTACATGTTTCTTGTCGCACCATTCACGAAATTGGTCATTTGTTTTCTCATATATTAACTTGGATTTGTCCGGTAACATATTAGATACAATACGATTGAATTTGCTTTCTCAGATATATCTGATGGGGTATCACTACCACTATCATAATCAACAACCATCTTCTTGAAAATAACTTGAAATTGAAGCAACTACGACACAGTCAGTCAAACACGCGGCGTGCCAACTAACCGTTTCTATAGTAACGACACAGAAAGACCACTGGATGCTCTGAAATTGCATTGGAAGTATTGATAACATTAAAGATAACATGTATGGAAAAGAAAAGTATCATTCAGTGTTTTTCAGACAGGAAATATTTTTGAATACGATTTTAGTGAAAACATTGAATATTTTCAAGACAAAAGTAATTTAAAAGCAATAACTTATTGGGACAAAAAACCACCAATTTTTGGCAGATGCCAAAAATTAACACTCTCATGTGCCATTAAAAAAAACACTAATTTTTCGCTTTTGATACAAAAATAACTATTTTAAACTACCTTACGGGTATTCGTTTTGAGCCCACAGTTTTTGTTTGATTATTTTTCAATTTTTTTTTTGCATTACTCAATGTTCTTGTGTAAATTCCGGAACTTCAGTAATTTTTAGTTATGATAATTTTTAGGAAAAAAAATTAAATGACACGGTGAATTTAAAAAATTGAGAGGTTCCGGAATTCTCATGGAAGCACCAAGCCCATACAAAAATATCTCTTTCATGAAATCAATGGTTTTCGCAACAAACGGATTGTACGATCGGAAAATTTATATCTGATTGGCGCTGAAATTGAGATCGGACAGATGCTGTGTTGCCAATGTTCATCGAGTTCATTATCTTCACCCCCTTTCTCGAAAAGTATGCCAACAAACTACAGCAGTAATCGGCCATCATATGCACGTAATATCGTTCCTTCATGGAACAAATTTCTTGGTGGAATCTTTCTCCTTATCCATCACTAAAGTGAACGAGATTTTACGGAAAATGGTCCAGATGAGAGTTTAAATAATGTTGCAACCAAGATTCTTCAGACAAGATAGCATATGTTGAAGTCTTTGTAGTTTGGGGCCCTATAGTATTACCATTGTTTATATAGAAGTAAGATAGTTAGCCAACCTTATGGGATTTATATTGGATTCAAATGGATGCGACATGTAGATGGCGACAGTGATCTTGCATCCAAGTCATGTCGTAACTTCAGTGATCTGGCCTCCAAGTCATGTCGTAACTTGATTAAAACAATGGAAAAGCATTAAAATCAGGGTTTTTTGAAGAAACCTGCATTAAAATGATGTAAAATATTCATGTTTGTAACTAATCACGCTAGATGACACTCGCGTTTGTGTCCAATATCTTTTCCACAGGCATTGACTATCTTCTATTTAAACAATGGTATTACCAAGAAAATTTTTCATAACTGACACAAATGCTTTCCATGAATTGGATCGGTTTCATTAATTTTTTGGGGTCCATCGAATATTCCAGCTTTTAATTCATCTGTACTCAGGCCAGGGAATTTCTGAGCAATATACTCAAAACATTCACCATTTGTATCAAGTGCCTTAACAAACTGCTTCATAATTTCAAATTTCATATGCAATGGTGGCAAAATAATGCGATGTCTATTAATGAGAGCAGGATGTATTATATTTTGCTTTCCAGGGACGGATTGTTTTTTAGTAGGCCACTACTACGAGTCTAATGGTGATTTCTATCCCTGCTATCCCATAGACAAATGAAACAAGGTCATTTTGTAAATACACTTTGCGTCCCATGCTGTTCATGGTATTTGATTTTTTCTATAATAATAGAAATATTTTCATACGCTTCTTTAAATTATTTCACTTATTACACATCAATTTGTAGGATTGGTATTGGCAGATGACTCGGGGATTAGGATCTAAGATGAGTTTTAGAGTATTTTGAACCCATTTCTGATGTTAGTTCAGTGATGAATTTTCCCCAATTTTAAGAGTACCCTGAAACAGAATTTGATGTTCACTTTGTGATGAAAAAATACCTAATATGTTTTCACCACTTATTCACTTCTCAATTGGTCATGGTTAGCCTTGGAAAATGGACATACGAATGTTTCATCAACATAAAGGATTACTATAATTTGGAAAAAAAAAATCAACTAAGTGGGACACACTGTATATGAAGTGGTTGCTACAAGACCAATCGCTTTTATAAATGAAGCGTGGAAACAAATATTTCCGCGTTTTCCGCACTCTCCGTCTACGCTCATGACTTCCGCCTCATCTACCTTTCTGTTAGGCCCTTCGACAACACATCCGATGCTAATTTTTTCAAATAGCAAGGGCTGCACAGGCCCTTATATTTACTCGGAGAGTTCTTCATTAAAGTTATTATGAAGCTGAAAAGGCGGTGCGGTTATAATTAATACAGCAGCGGAAGGCGTAAATTTGCAAAAATGCCACTCGAAAAATTCCTTGTTGGCTACACACAATTCTTGGCAGGGAAAATAAGATAAAAATGGAAAATTCTTGATAAATGAAAAAAATTTGTGAACACGGCAGGAATGGTGTGATTTTGAGATCAGGGTAGCAGTCAGGATTGTATTCAAATAAATATAGGAAATGAGTATCAATATCTTAGTATGTAAAAGACGAAACAAACATAGATCAATATTTGATTTCTTGAAATATGATAGGCCTTAAAACTAACCATAATGGAGCACATGCATCAATAAATGATAAATGGCAAGAATGCACGCTTCTTTGTAAAAGAAGCGGTTTTCAAAGAAAATATAGAGTTGCTCAAAAGCCCACTCACATTTCTCATAAACCTATCAAAGTGATAATTCCCGACTATTTTTGAATTTGCCAAAGTTTATCAATTCATAAAAAAATGAGACAAAGAATCAATATCAAATCACAGGCCAATATATCTTTTTCCAACTCTCTCAAAAATTCTGGAAATAATTGTGTGTACCTTAGAGTTTATTTCGAACATTATTAACAATTTTTCAGCTCTCAATACGGTTTTCGCAAAAATCTAAATACATCGGATGTTATTATTTGTAATTATTGACTTCACTCTTGAGTTGCAACATTACTTTTTGGGCTTATTCTGTGATCTTAGCAAAGCGTTTGAATGGGTTAATTTCGAAATTCTACTCCGTGAACTGAATTATTATGAGTTTAGAGGTATAATTTATACATGGTTTCAGTTAAATTTCGAAAACAGAAAAATATTCGTAGAATTACATGGAAACGAAGCGATAAAAATCAAAATGGAACAGGTCAACGTAGAATGTAGAGTGCCTCAAGGATCAGTTCTGGGCCAGGTACTGTTATTGATCTATACAAATAATTTGGTTTGTGATTTTCCTCAACTTAAATTTTCCTTATTTGCTGATGATATACGAACATAATAATAGACAATCCAACTTCATCTTTCCAACATAACGCTGAGATTCTATATGACCTTATCGACTGGTTTTCGTCCAATAAGTTATTACTCGAATAGAATAAAACACACTGTATGCTTTTCCATCCATCTCAATCGTCAATAGATATCAACATTGAAACAGATAAGGAAACGATAACAAGTGTAGACCATGTTAAATTTCTAGGGATATATTTGACTGCAGTTTGAAGTGGAATCACCACATACGTGAACTCAGTGAAAGACTCTCGAAGGCAATTTTCGCAATCTTAACGATTAGGCGAAACATCGGGTTTCCATCTGCAAAAATAGTATATTTGAGCTATTTTCACAGTATATTCTTTAGTATGGGTGGAGTCCTGGGGTAATTCTACTGCAGCTGAGAGCACATTTATGCTGTAAAAAAGAGCAATACGATCCTTATGTGGTTTGAGGAAATACGACTTAAGCAGGCAGTACTTCAATGACATGAGAATCATCACAGTTACCAATTTATACAGGGTGGGGCACCGAAAACGAAACAGATAGAATATCTTCAAAACGCTATCATAACCTCAACTGTCATTCCTCTCCCCCCACCCCGTGGACACTAACCACCAAACAATTTGAATAGGGAAAGTAGAAAGTGTGATACGTCATTAAAAAGGTTATTTCATAACGAATTCAGCCATGTCAATTTTCGCTACCTAACTTTTAATTTTGGCGCCCTCTTGCTGGAAAACTACTGTTCCGTAGTCCAAATTATGATACTTTATTTGCAAGCTAATTCGACATGAATTCGGTGCCAAACATTATGGAATTTTTCTAAGAAAAAAACAAAATGGCGGCTCCAAAATGGCGAACATGATTTGCAGTTATGGTACGATACGATTCAAAATTGATACGTGGTTGTTTTCAGTGTCGCAAATTATGATTTGTTTGCCAATGCAAGAAACAAGATGGTGTGGCTCCAAGATGGCGGACGAAATTTTGTAATTATGGTTCGATTCGAATTAAAATTTGTATGTGGGGATTTTCAGGGTTGGTATATTACGATTTTTTTGTCGGTCCCAAAAACAAGATGGCGGGCGAAATTTGTAATTATGGTTCGATTCGACCCGGCACCGAAAACGAATTCTTCAAAACACATGTGTTGTGGAAAAAAATTCAAATACACGTCGATTTTAAATCCAAGGGGGGCAGTTTTCTATCATAATCTCAACTGTCAAAGCACTCTCCCCACCACTTGGTGACTCATACAATTTGAATAGGGAAAGTACGAAGTGTGACACAGTATTGAGAAGGTAATTCCATAAGGAATTTAGATATCTGAGTGTTCGCCCTAACTTTTCATTTTGACGCCCTCTTGCGAGAAACACAACTGCTTCGTATACCAACTGGTGTTCACAATTGCGATGACAATGCATTATGGAATTTTTGTTGGAGGAAAAAACAACAAAATGGCAGGTCCACGATGGCAGATGAGATTTTTAATTATGGTCCGATTCGATTCAAAATTGGACTGGGGGGTTCTTATGTACATATTTTCAGCATGACTGAAAAAAATTTAATAAAATTGATAAAGAAACCTTCAATACAAATGCGATGAAAAGAAGAAAAATATTTTTTTTTAATTGGGGGGGTAGGTAGAAAGCTTGCCGCGAGTACAAAATTGGTATTTTTGCGAGGTGAAATTTTGATTCTGTTACTCACAGAATCACCTACGTCACACACTTTAAAAAAATAATATTTCCTTCTTAGCGCATTTGTATGGAATCTTTCAACTTAATTAATTCATTTTAGTCATACTGTGAACTTGTGAAAAAATCCCATATGCCAATTTTGAATCGAATCAAAGCAAAATTACGAATTTCGTCCACCATCTTAGTTTTTGCATTGACAAAAAATTCATAATTTCCGACCCTGAAATTCCCCACATACTAATTTTGATTCGAATCGGACCATAATAACAAATTTCGTCCGCCATCTTGGAGCCACCATCTTATTTGCATTGACAAACAAATCATAATTTCCGACCATGCATGAAAACCACCACATATCAATTTTGAATAGAATCGGACCATAATTGCAATTAATTTCCGCCATTTTGGAGCCGCCATTTTGTTTTTTCTCTTAGAAAAATTCCATGATGCATTGTCATCGAATTTATATCAAAATAGATTGCAAATGAAGTATCATAATTTGGAATACAGAACAGTTGTTTTTCCAGCAAGGGGGCGCCAAAATAAAAAGTTAGGTAGCGAAAATTGACATGACTGAATTCCTTATAAAATTACCTTTTTAATGATGTGTCACACCTACTACTTCCCTATTCAAATTGTTTGAGTGATAGTGCCCAAGAGGTGGGGAGAGAGACGTGACAGTTGAGGTTATGATGGGAAGATATCCCCCTAGGATTAAAAATCGACGTATTTTTGCATATTTTCCACAACACATGCGTTTTGAAGATATTCGATCTGTTTCATTTTCGGTGCCCCACCCTGTATATATATATATTTAGAGAGCCAGCTTGATGATTTTCAAAACAAAAATAATTTAGTAACTCATTCCGACATTCATGTCTACGATACCCGAAATGAGGATTCATATATTCTACCAAACTTAAAAATGAATATAAATAGAAATAACATTTCTTATACGGGTACTAAAATCTACAAATGTCTCCCTATATATTACAATCACAAATTCGGAAAATATCAAAATATTCAAACACAAATTGAAATCACTCCTCTTTCAACATGTTTTTTATAACATTAAAGAATTTTAACAGGTTTTTCAATGATTTGGATGATTTCAATATAATAATCTCAAATTGAACACATTTTCCGTTTACTTTTGTTTTGATGGAAATAACATTTTATTTGATTAGATTATGCTTTGTGGAGTGAGAGACCTAGAGCCCAAAATCTTATGGATTATGTATCTCACCTTCGGGCTCGGGGCTATGTCAGAGCTCCTCCTCAACCGGTTAACGAGTGGTAGAATGGGCAGATTTGTCACGTGTCGTTCTGGCAGTAGAGTAGGCTCGCACCATATCACCATTTGAGGGCCCTGCAATAACACCAAGCACCTGAAGCCACAAGAACTACCACAGGTGGATTTAGATACTCACGACAGTCTTTCGGAACCTAAAGTTACACCTCGTCCTGTCGAAAACTAAACAAACGAAATTATTATAATTCTCAGATTTATTGGTTTTTCAAATAATGGTTTAAATCTATTGAAAAGCTATTTCAGTGGCAGGAAACAATACACTGAAACAAACAAGGAAAAATCTAACTACGGAATTATTGTGCAATGTGGTGTGCCACAGGGATCCATTCTGGGGACTTTGCTTTTTTGTATTTATACCTGTGATTGAATTTCTCAGCTCCTTCACTGTACTGCACATATTAAAAACGCCGACGATACACAAATTAACTATTTATTCAATAATAAAAATATAATTGATGCAAAGCTTATGATTAATGAAGATATAAATCGATTGATTTCATCATCTAAATCTTATAACTTGAAAGTCAATACTGCAAAAATAAATTAACTGATATTTAAGGGTAAACGCGACATAACTGACCACATTTTGAACATTGCCATAGATAATGAAGTTGTCAACGGAACTGAAGTTGCTAAGAATTTGGGAGTGGATGGATATGGATGTAAAATTGAGATTCAAAACGTTCATCAAGAAATGTGAACAGATAAGTTATATGAATCTTAAATTGCTTTACTCAAATAGGCACTTATTATCTAAGTCAATGAAAACCAAATTAACAGATATTTTAGTTTTAAGTCACCTCAACTACGGAGATATCTTACATGATCCTTGCATAGACAAAATTGATATAAAACGTATTGAACAAGTACAAAGAAAATATCTCCGATGTATTTACGGTATCCGAAAATTTAACCGAATATCATATAAACTGAATGAAACAAAATGGCTCACAATGGCAAATAGAAGACTACTACTTTCAGCTACCTTAATATCATAAAATTATGATCACGAAGACCCCACCGTAGTTATACAATAAGATAAAATCTATAACTGATGTTCATACTCTGAATCTGAGGTACAAAGAATTAATTACGCCAACCCTTCACCAGACTCTTTCGTAGATCATTCACCAATAACGTGACCAAAATCTATAATTCAATACCACCATCATTCAAGTCTCTGTCTATCAGTAAGTTAAAAACCCAATATAAAAATTTACTCTTCCCAAAACAATCCTTGTGAAATTATCAGTGATAAATGTTTCTGTTATTGTTTTTTTTTCTTCGTTTGTGCTTTTTTCAAAATTATTAGTAGTTATTTTGGAATTGAGGCTGAAACTAAGATCAGCAGGCCGCCAGGCCAATGTTGTTTGTTTGTCTTCCAATAAACTCTTGTGAAACAAAGATTACTCGTTTTCCAATAATTGGTTCTAGGAACACAAAAATTCTGACTATTTTTTGTAGGATATCTGTGAACTCCATGAAATACTATAATGGTAGCAAAGAACTAATCGTGACAATATTTGAAAATGAAAATCATCGAAAAATAGAACAACCGTCTTTAACTGACAATTTCCGTCATCTTATATAAACCAATCAAATGCCATAATTATTTGAATTCAAACCAATGAGAAAAGGACTTTTCGAAAACGCTGTCCCCAGCCCGTGGTATTTTCAAATCGGTTTTTCGCCTGTTCCTTATTTATACGTTTCCATAGCTACAATAATCACTGTAAATATAGAAACGTCAGTTTGACGGTTCAACTCTTCAACTGACATTAATGACACAAGATGAACCGTTCCTGAAATACGAATTTAGTCCATAATAATATAGTGTATTCGTGATATTGTCTGATCGAATATCCCTTCAAAATGCATAATTTTCAAAATACTTTCACCTTGTCAGTCGCTCAAACTGTGTTGCTGTACAAAACACCACTCGAGCAAGCTCTCGTGGTGTTTCTAAGCAACACAGTTTTCGTGACAGCAAGGTGAAAATATTTTTTGAAAATTCAGCATATTGTCGGGATATTACTACTGAGAGCCTAACTAAACCCTATAGCAATGCTTTTATGGATGATGGTCTATTACATCTCAAAAGTATCCTCATTCCCATATTCCGTAATATCTGTAAAAATGCAATAAATTGGGAGGTAGTTATGATAATAAGCTAGCACAATATTCATAATGTGGTTGAATAATTGTGATAATGACAACCATGAGGGATGTTTAGAAATATAAAATTCCACTTATTTCTGTAAGGAAGCATAGTTTTTTTGCTATTTTATTGGATGTATACTGATGGTGTTTTCTTAGATTCATTATCAAGTATAAACATTTCAATAGGGAATATAAGTAATTTTTTTTTTATTTGTTTAATCAATTTTTTACTTTGTTACAACATGGTAAAAAATATAAATACTGTGAAAGTCTTGGAATTAATTTTTAAAATAATATATAAAATACCGATTGAATTTGACCTATTTGAACGCCTCCATTTTCGCGCGCTGTGGATGTGCTGTGTCTTCTTCAGTGTCGTTCGTTGAGACGTATTCTGATTGCTCTACTTGCTTGAAGTTGATATTTTATAAAAGAGTAAGACAAATGCAGTACAAGTGTTAGAGAGAGATGAACATATGTGAAAGTGATCTCGATCAACCAGAGCAGTCTTCAATGAACAAGCATTTAGTAATGGCCATTGACACTATTGACAGTTATTTATTAGGTTAGGGATTTGCAGTTTTAATCGCTATTACGATAATGGAAAATGCTAAAAAAACATTTTATAGGTATTGTCTAGTACCGGAATGCCAAAACGCAATTATAAGTACACCAAGTGAAGTATTTTTTTCTGTTACAAGAAATGCGAAAATACGTAAATAATGGTGTAAGGTTATGAAAAGACGCGAAGTATATCCAATATCACATTTACATTGTTGTGAAGATCATTTCAATGTTAACATGAAGTGAATTGATCAGAAGTAAGTTTTGTATGCATAAATGTTTTGTATATAGGTACCTGCCTCACCTAAATTACAAAAGGAAAACTATCATTTGATAAACTATTCCTACTTATCAGTTCAGGTATTGTCGGTTTGTGCTTTGACAAAACCACTTTCAGTCATTGCTCTTGATAATTTACAATTGTCACTAGACCAAAATCGAACTATGTAATGGAAAACACTACAATTATATAAATAAAAACGAATTTTCTTGAAAGACGACTAGCAGAGTATGTATATCAACACAGATGAATTTCATAACGTGCCTTCTGACGTCATTTTTCGTTTTGACCAATGGTGATGCGTTTCGCAAATTTGAATTCCGCGCGCTTATTATGTACTTTTTGATTAATGTTTTATGGAGTTAAATACAAACTAAATGATAAACTAATGGTTTAGATGTAATTTCAAGACAATAAGTATATGAGGTAAAAAATCAAGTAAATTTAAATCACTTGCATATTCCCTATTGAATCCAATTCAATTTTAATATCAAAAGTTTCTATTTAACTTGCTTTGTGTGTGTGTTAGATGGGTACACATCCTGCAAGCTGAATTAGAACCACTACCTCTTATCCTATAGAATTGAAATTTCACGTGTTGGTTCAGTTCCGATCACAATACATTGTTGTCAAATAAATTGTCCCCTTCTTGCACCCCGAAAGCTAGATAGAAAACGCGAATGGTTTCGGAATGATGGATTTGGACGCCAAAAATTACAGCGAAAAAAAAATAGGTTGCTCCTTGTCCTCATTTTTTTCGAAAAAAGTTGGAAACCCTCCCTCAAACGTAAATGAATTTGGAAAATGTTTCAACTTGCTATTTTCTCATACTTACTTAAAATCATCGAGAACTCCTCCAGCGCATGTATCGAAGCGTCTGCTGTTGACCAGCACTTCGAATCGATTTGATAGTGATGTAATTAAACACATGAATTTCACCGTGCGCTAAATTTGTTTACATTGGCTGCTGTATTCTAGGAATCGCATCGTCGAATCGCAACGGTTTCGCTGGCTGCTGTTGTTGTATGCCGTAAAATAGGGTATTTTTTTAACAATTTTTTCTGACTTTATATTCGAAACGTAGGGATTTCTTACACAATAATCTATTATGGAAGAGTTCTTCTTGCATCGTTCGCGAGGGGAAATGGAGATTCCTCAAAGTAGTCTATCCTTGAACTTGCAGGTGGTCACCCCGACCAATTCGAACAACATTTTTTCGTTCGATTACCAAACAATTATTACAGGACGCATTCATAATGTTATTCTCGACGAAATTTCCCAAGTATCAGACAGTTATACCAAATTCAATCGCTGCGGTATTAGCAATATTTTATTTTCATTTATTTTTATTTGTTCTTCTACTATTTCTGGTGAGAATTGTATTTTGATATCGAGGTTATTAGCACGTCTGTGAAGTTGACTAGAACAGAACAAGTCTGATAGAGTCAAGTTCAAACAATTGATCCAACCAAGAGAACATGTTTTCGACCAATACCCTCGTATAATGGTTGAAGCTCCAGTTTTTTTGTTCATGTTATCATCAACTACAAAATACTAAAACGAAGACACTCAAAACACGACATTCACAAGTGAGATTGAGATAAATCATAAACTTTTTGAACTGACACTGCGTGATAAAAGCATAATAACAATAATAGTATAAATGAAGTGCCATGAGCTGGGAGCCTCGAAGGCTCGAAGTTAGGGGGTTGTAGGCAATAGATGTTCATTAAAAGCTAATTAAGACAACTGGTTATTATTCCTCTGAGGATGAATTCGACGTTTAAGAAAACTCATCTACCCGGCAGTTCTCAGATGATTTTCATCAGGAGTTGGTACAGTGAATATTTATTATCGTGCACTTTAAAATTTTAAAAAAAATTGTTGGAAAAGAACATGTGTTTGAAGGACATAAAATTAAATCTAATGCTGTGGGATGTGACGATATCAACCTAAACTTGATTTTTATAGTCATTCCACAATTATTTCCTTACCTCACGTTTACTATCAACAAATGTCTAGAATTTGGAGATTTTCCTTTGTCCTGGAGATATACAAAATGTTATTCTAGTTCCTAAAATCACTAATCCTATCTCTATAGCACATTTCAGGTCCATCAGTCTACTGCCTACCTTATCTAAGATTGTGGCAACACAAATAAGGGATTTCTTAAAAAATTGTTAAAATTGTTATTTCCGTCAACCGATTGCACCCCTACGCGCAACCCTCGGAAGTCTTCGAGAGACTTGTGTGAGCAAGGGAAGACGCAGCCCTTACCTTTTGACGTGTGATGCCATACACGAGACCGGTAACCATGCAGGGATTTGAACCCTCGACCATTCGCTCCAAAGGTGAACGCTCTATCAGCACGGCCTCCACGGCTCATAAACATAATATCCAATTCCACGTTCAGTCTGGATTGTGGGCCCGTCAGTCCGCTGTCAAAATGTGTAATGATTTTACGATGATCAATGAACAAGCAAAATTAGCGCTTGCCGATGGAACATAACAATAATAACATAACAATAATAGTAATAATAATAATTAATATGGCTAATGACCATAGCAGTCGATGCCAAAACAGCAAGGAAAAAAAAATAATTAATATGTCGGGGCGTGGCGCAGTGGTTAGAGCGTCCGACTTAGAGTCGAAAGGTCCGGAGTTCGAGCCCCAGTTGAGGCTGGGATTTTTTTATTTAATTTGACCGATTAAATTATTAAAATCTCGTGGCTCGACTAGGGTGAGTCCTGCACAGAACACATGGCTAATAACCATGGCAGTCGATGCCAAAAACACCAAGAAATAATAATAATAATAATAATAATAATTAATTACCATAGCAGTCGATGCCAAGACACCAAAGAAAAAAAAAATAATAATTAATAATGTACTTTATTTTCTCAAAGATATGCATAAACACGTATAGATTGGACAATGCCCTGACACGTATGCCGATCGGTTTCCGTCTGATTTGTATTCGATGAAATATCGTTTGGTATACTTGGCAAAGCTAAACTATCATCAAAATACGTGATTTTTTCATGCAATCAACTATAATCAACCAGTTTCTGACAAATTCTATACGTGTTTATACTTGTATTTAATAAAAAGAAGTATTATTATTGTTATGTTTCACTGACAAGCGCTAATTTTGGTTGTTCATTGATCATTATATTCATAACTACCAAAACCCCAAAGGGCATGCGTAATGAAATCATTACACATTTTGGCAGCGGACTGACGGACTAATACTGCCCTAACAAAAGTTGGTAATGACATTGTCATAGCTACATACAGAAAAAATGCACAGATCTGATTCTACAGCAAGGCTTTTGACACTATTATATCGTTATTTTGTCGAAACTAAGATATTATGGCTTTGATGAAATAACATTAATTTTTTATCAAAACTATTCAAGTGTAAGGAAGTAGTGGTAAATAATAAATACTCGAATTTTCTCAGACTGAATAAAGTACCACAAGGGTGCGTGTTAGTACCTTTACTTCACTTTGTATAACACTGACTTTTTTTCCATATTTATGGAACACTGGTGCAATATGAGTACATTAGTACGCTGATGATACCCAACATTACCACCCATTCAGTTATGCTAATCTGAAAGAGTCCGTTGTACAAATCAACTCAAATATCTGTAAAATTGAACAATTATGAGAATCAAGTCAATCTTGAGGTGGTTAATTCTTTCATCAATCATATTCTTCACCTACTGGCTGTTAGTGGTAGTCGTCGTCAAGGAAATAGTTTAATTACCTACCCATGAAGAAGAGAGTAGACGACAAGACTGCTCGGGGTAACATCTTGGTCATGTTGAATATGACTATTTGAATTGTTTATCAGAGCAGTAATTTATAATGAGAGTAATAATAATAATTATAATAATAGAGTTTATTCATATTCAAAATAATATAACAAATACAATGTAAAATGTTCTTATTGAACAAACAGAAGAATCACTGAAGCTCTTGTAATCGCAGCAGCTTGTGAGTGATTTTTTAAAGATAAACAAATACTATTCTACAAATATATAATGTGGCATCATGTAAATATATTAATATAAAGAAATCATAAACATAAGTGGATGATTTGCTATTTAAAATATCTGTACAACAATGTGAAAATTCTTCTTTGGCATTTTTCTAATGATTCTGGGGGAGTGGATGCATCACGGGGTTTTTTCAACTTCACGGACTTAAGTCTTAGCTTGTGCGTCTGGAAATCTAATTTATCCCGTGCCATCTCTTGGTTAATCTAATTTTCCTAGTTTTCAGGCGATTAGTTTATTTATATTTATTTGCCCACTATCAATGAAATTTTCTATGACATTGACATCTTGTTTTGATGACCATATTTTTATTTCTTTTTTGTATTTTATGGGATGTGTTATTTCTTTGATATTATCAGGTAATGTGTTATATAGTCGGGGGGCTAAGTAGGAAATTTTTTTCATAACTATGGTTTGTTGAGCTCTTGCTACTTGTTCATTCACGTGTGTTTTTGCTCTAGTGGCATATTGATGTGTTATTTTGACATTTTGGTTGCTTTTTTTGAAATGATTGTTCAATATGGATTCACTGTAAATTGTTCTTATGTGAGGGATTTTGGAATTTTGGTAGAGGAGTTTAGTGATATATCGTTGAGGTCTATTATAAATTATTTTCAAAAATCTTTTTTGAATTTGTATTAGTGGTCTCATATGTGTCTTATTTGCCGCTCCCCATCCTATTATTACGTATTTCATAATTGACTCTATCATTCCAATATACACGATTCTAGCATGTTTTTCGTTGTTCACGGTGTTACATACTTGTTTGAAGCAGTACAATGGTGATCTTAGGTTTTTAACGGTATTCTTTATATGACTATCCCACTTCATATGTGAGTCCATTGTTATACCTAAATATTTTGTTTTATAACTTACTTGTATATGTAAATTTGTACCTAATATTTTGATTTCAGAAAAATGTGGTAAAGATTTGGTGTATGAGAAAAAGGCACAAATGTAGTTTTCTCAATATTCATTGTTAAATGGTTTGCATCAAACCAGTCTTTGAGATTTTTCATTTCTTCTCCTATTAAAGTTTTCATCTCTTCCCAAGAGTTTCCCGAGTAAAAAACTGCTGTATCCCCTGCAAACGAAATTATATTTCCTTCCATCTTGAGGTTCAACATGTCATTAACGAATATGATGAATAATAGTGGGGCTAGTACTGTGCCTTGTGGTAGACCATATTTAATTTCTCTTTGTTCGCTAAGTTCATCGTCAATTTTTACATGTTGTTTTCGCCCGTGGAGATAGTCGTTGAGAAGAGTGTGGCAGATACCTCTGATACCATAGTTCTCAAGTTTCGCTAATATTTTTGTGGCAAATCGTGTCGAAGGCCTTTGCTAGGTCTATATAAACACATATTGATGGTTTACTTTTGTCTAACTCCTGGTATATTTGTTCTGTGAGGAAGGCTATTGCATCATTTGTGGACATTTTATCTCTGAATCCGTATTGTTTATTGGATAGTGATTTATATTTATGAAGGAAAATTACCAATCCTGATTTGAATGCTTTTTCAAAAAATTTTGATAAGGTAGAGACTAGGGACACTGGCCGGTAATTTTCAATGCGGGTTTTTTCCCTTTTTTGAAGAGTGGCTTTATAACTGATATTTTGAATTTTTCCGGGCATATGCCAGTTTGAAAAATATTATTCACTAGTGTAGTAAGTAGAGGAGCTACAATGTCTATTGTTGTTTTTAGCATTTCCGATGTAATGCCATCTAATCCAGGTGCTTTGTTATTTTTCAAGTCT
Source organism: Chrysolina oricalcia (assembly GCA_944452925.2). Classification (NCBI taxonomy): domain Eukaryota; kingdom Metazoa; phylum Arthropoda; class Insecta; order Coleoptera; family Chrysomelidae; genus Chrysolina; species Chrysolina oricalcia. The sequence continues at coordinate 55,325,718 of OX101811.2, forward strand.
GTTATGTATCCTTTAATTTCGGTTTCATCCTTATGAGTTAAGTAGACTGAGTGGACTAATTTTTCAATATCGAATGTCTTTTGAGGAGTGGTAATTTTGTTTGCCATATTTTCTCCTAGATCAGAGTAATAGTTGTTGAAATTATCTGCGATTTCTTTTTTATTTTTTATTAATGCACCGTCATTTAGTTTTATTTCGTTTATCTGTTTTTTTTTTGTTTAGAGTTCATCACTGTTTTAGTTAGTTCCCATACTTAACTATTTGTTACAATTAGCACTTTGTTCAATTTTTTGTCTATAGAAGGTTTGTTTTCGGTTTTTAATTATAGAGTTTACTTTATTTCTGTAAGTTTTATATTGTGTTTTGAGTTCTTCATTTTCTGGATTTCGTAACGTATTTTGAAATATTTTATCTCTAGTTTCTATGGATTTGACCAAACCGTTGGTGATCCATTCTTTCCTTTTCTTATTTATTTTGATTTGTATTTGTTCTGTTGATCTTTCTATAGCCTTTCGATAGTTTTCGATAATTATATTGCAGCACAGGTTCACATCATTTGTTGTGTAAAAGTTTTCCCAACTTGTTTCTTCAATGCATTTTTAAAATTTTTCAAGGTTTATCTTTTTTATAGTAATTTTTTCTTTCTTTGATTGAGTGTAGTTTTTTTCAGGTGTATCATTTATGAATGCTAGAGTTGCAAAATGATCGGTCAAGTTTGATTGTAGAACTACAGGTACCGTGGGTTTGTTTTCAATATCTTTTGTTTTTAGGAAAATATGATCAATGCAGCTTTTACTCTCATTTTGCATTCTAGTGTATTTATTGATCAAAGAATGAAATCCATTTTGGCTTCAAATATCTAAATAATCATTTGAAATATCATTATCTGACAAGATGTCAATGTTTATGTCCCCGGTGAGTATAATATAATCAGCATACTCCAGCTTTTCCAAGGATGCTCTCAGGTCATCCAGAAAATCATATACATTTTGAGAGGGGGGGGGCGATAGATTGCCGTGGTTATAACTTTATTTCCATTTATGTTCATTTTACACTGTAAGGCTTTAATCAATCCTATATTTATATTTTTTGTGTCGTGATCTACATTGTTCTTTGTATATAAAATTGTTCCGTCGTTCTGATTGAACGACCCATGATTCTAGTATAATGATATATAGATAATGAAAAATAAATATTAGGAACAATGTAGATAGTATGACGTAATCCTTGTCGGTTGCCATAGGATCAGGATCTTCTTATCACCACTTCTTATATCTTTGGAGAATCGTGTAATATTCAATCTAGTTTACATTGCTGCTTGTACTGTTTGGAGTTATTGATGACGACAAATAGCAAATGACAAATGGCAATTCTAGTAAGTGAATGCAATTAATCAGAAGCCATATTCGTATTTTATTAGCAATAAAAAGCATATACGAATGCAACAATAATGAATAGTAGAAAGTAAAGTGGTAGTTTTCTATTGAGCGGAAAAATCTTGATTCACGAGCGTAACCAGTGATTAGAATTTCTACGAGACAGAAACTCGCTTTTCCTACGCACTGAACACATTGTTTTTTCGTATTTTTAATGAAAAAGCAGTAATTAATTTGAAAAAAGACATCACAAATCATTGTTGTGAAGTGCTGAATAGAGAATTGAAAACCCTTTTAAACGCGGTATCACACGCTACCCTTTTTTATTTAAATTTTGTATAGGGGTAGCTATTGCCCCTAAGGGGTTGAAGAGGCAGGTAAATAATTTTATTGAGAAAGTGTAGTTTCATATAAAAAAAAATATACCTGTTTCAGAATTTTTTATTTACCTTCATAATTACGTAGAAAATGAATTTATCTGTTACTTTAGAACCTCACTGTATATTCATCTAGGTTAAAGTGTTCTATATTTTCAATTTTCCATGTTTCTGTGAGGCAGATACAGTCAAAGGAGATTTTTGATAAGTAAGCTAGTAGTTCATCAAAGTTTTTTGCTATACTTCTGATGTTAGTATGAAAAATTGAATTCTTTATTAAGAAAGTGTTGGTAATTTACGTTTCTTTGGGACCAACTGTACGCTTTGAGCAATTGCTTCAAATATAACTATTTCAAGGTTAATACTAACGATTGTAGTAATAGTGATGGTACATGTACATATGTATAGACAAAAGCACATAGTGTGCTAACCAAGATTATCATGTTGGGTGAGTTTTCAACTATAGTAAGTGGTAATGTTTATGGAGACAACTTTGAGATTATTCAGTGCACAATTTTTAATTTCCTGAATTTCAATTTTCACGGTAACAAGCCACCAAGCTTTGGCATAGGTAGGAAATAAACTTCAGATCACCTGAGCCGCCTACTTTTCTTGTTGGTACCTTCCACACATGCAATTCATCTTTATATTTCAGCTAGTGAGGTTATTTTACTAGTAAATTTTCTTGGTGGGATAATACTTATCTTCCTTCCATTTAGCAACTTATAATCGCGTAGTTGAGAAGTTCTGATAATACATATATGAAATGCCTAATGCTTGAATAAATAAGTACTACGTAGAAAGTATACAGCAACTCTGTAATAAATAGACAATACGGGCCATGATTTTCCAATTCTGCCTGGATACAATGAACATGTTCTAGACTGCTTCAAGTTAATTGACTACCAAAAACTTAATTCAATTATTTCCTCTCTGCCAAATAAAGGTTGTCCAAATGATGTGGACACACTTTTCCTCAAGAACTGTTTTCGTAATATTGCCCAGCCTCTGTTAAATCTAATCAATTCATCTTTCAAAACCTGTAAAGTTCTCAATAATATTAAAGTATCCACAATTATGCCAATTCCCAAAGTAAAAACTCTACCAAAGCTGATGACTTAAGACCAATCAATAACCTACCCATTATAGAAAAAAATGGATTACTTTTACAACACATGCAATGAAATATGCAGAAGCCTCCTGTTATATGTATGGTTTATATGACTGGACATATGGTACATTATCCATATGGTCTCCAGGCATCGGAATTGTATCGATCAGTCAATAAAATAATACTGCATAGTTTCACTTGGTTATTTGAGTAATTTCGATTTATATAATCAAGGACAATCCCAGCTTAGGCTACCTGTCTTAAAGAGCTTATAACACCTCCATTTATAGGCCTCCCAATCTTTTCCTTCCCACCTTTTTGACAGTATTTGAAGACAGTTTATCTATCATTTGCCTAAAATTTTATTATTTAATCTGCGCAGGAAATCTTAAAATCGACTATTTGGAACCCACGAACATTTCTTGCGTTAAATTGAATGAAATTATCGATTCATTTGGTTTGAAACAAATTGTTGATCAACCAACACGATATTCCCCAACCAGTTGTAAAATTATTGATCTCATAATGTGCTCCGAAATAATAACTGTAACCGACTGTACTACGATCGACTGTAGTTCACTTTCTTGGATCGTGTAAAGCTGGTCTTATAGATAAAACAGGTGATGGTTTTATGTACACATTCCGAGACTTTAGAAAATACAATTCTGTTTCATTTCTTGAGGATTTGCATGCAATTGATTTCCGAGTCTTGTATGAATGCAATGATATTGAGGAGAAAGTTGCCATTTTCACTACTTTACTACTTTAAATTTTCGAAAAAGACTCGCCTGTGAAAAGCACCGTGGATAACTGATAATATGAAACTTAAGTTCAAACTCAGAGATAAAGTTCTCTCACGATTCAAAAGAACAAAGTGTGTGCATCACTGGGACAATTATAAAGACATAAGAAATCTTACGAAGCGAATGGTTATTCTCGAAAGAAAAGCATATCTTAACAATCGTTTAACAAGAAACAAACAGTTATGGAAAGAACTAGCCGATATGTATATAACAAAAAAAACAAAAATCAGTTCCGGAACACCTAATTCATGTTGAAGATATTAACAATTATTTTGAAAGCATTTCAAATATTAACTCAATTATTTTTCTGGTACCAGACTGAATGCTCACAATTTTTCATTTCACGAAACGAATGATGATGAAATTTACATCACCCTACTAGGTATCAAGTTAAATGCTGTTGGACCGGAAAAAATAAGTATACAAATGTTATTACATTGTTGTCCGTTGATACTACCATGCACACATATCGCATTTATTCAATTATTGTATACAAGAAAATGTTTAGCCATCGAGTTGGAAACAATCACATGTCCTACCCCTAGCAAAAACCGCCAATCCAGAGAATATGAGTGACCTTCGTCCAATCAGTATTTTGTGTGCAATTTCGAAATCCCTCGAAAAAATATTGAATTCACAAATGCAGAATTACCTAAATGAACGCGATATATTGCCATCTTGTCAATCAGGATTTAGAGCTGACCATAGTTGTACAACCGCCCTTTTGAAAGTTGTGGATGATGTGTACATCTCTATTGACCATAACAAACTCTGTCTCTTAGTATTGCTCGACTACTCCAAAGCATTCGACCGAATCATTCACACTCTTCTTTTGGCGATATTGAATTACCTAGGGTTTACCTTAGATGCTGTATCACTTCTCATGTTCTCATCTTCACAACCGCTCTCACTGTGTCATACTCAATAATGAAAAGTCGAACTCATTTGTTATAAACAATGGCGTACCTAAGGGTTCAATTTTGGGCCCCTTTCTTTTCGTTCTTTATACCTCCCAATTCTCGAAGTCCTTACATTACACATCAATGTACTGTTATGCTGACTATACACAATTGTATTTAGAATTCGAAGAAGACTCTCTCAATCACGCAATTGAATAAATGAATCAGGATTTGAATTCTTTAATAACGCTTTCTAATAAATATTGTCTTACTGTCAATGCCTCTAAATCTTATGCCATGATATTTGGAAGAACAGCCGCGAGAAACCGTTATAAGAATTTAGTGAATGTAGCCGTTGACGGAGTCCAATTACCCAATACAGAGGTAACTAAAAAATTAGGGTTGTACTTTGACAGTGCTCTCAGATTCAGAACACATGTCTCTCATATTTTGAAGTGAGGGTATATGAATCTCAAAATTATCTACTAGAGTAGAAATATATTGAACAAAAAACGTAAACTAATACTATGTGATGCATTAGTGCTTTCACATGCTAATTATGCAGGTGTAGTTTATAGCCCTGGATTACTGAAATCAGACAAAATGAGGCTTCAAAAGTTCCAAAATTCATGTGTCAGGCTTATCACAGGCACAAAAAGGCGGGTTCATGTTTCACATCATTTAAAAAATCTTGGTTGGCTCAGCATGGATGGTAGGTGTACACTCCATTCCGCTGCGACTTTTCATAAAATGATTTCAACTGAAAAGACTTCTTATCTCTCCAGAAAGTTATCTTTCAGAACCGACATACATAACCTCAACTTGAGATTTCGCGGTCATTCGTCAGCACCCAAACACAAAACTTCTTTTTTCCGTAGCTCTTTCTTGTATCAGATCGTTCGCTTATACAACAGGTTACCAACTGAATTTAAGTTACTTCCACTCAAAACTTTCAAGAAAAAACTGAAACATTATTTAATCGAAAACAATATCTAGAATATTGATATATGAAATGAACTAAAAATGTCACACCCCTGTATTTTAGAACAAAAATGTTTGTGGATGTTTCAAATGTTAGGCTTAGTTTTTAATTTTTGGTATATTTCTTCATCTTTTTCTCTTGAAATACCGTAACTTCTCCAGTTCTATTGAATTTTAAATATTATTTTTATTGTTAGTAACGATTCGAAATTAGTAATTATCAAGAGTTTAATTTTAATGGTTGGATGGATACAATGATTTTTCATGTGCGGAGATTGAATCCTGCCTTTTGTTAGGTTTACAGCTCCGACTTTTGATTTTCCTGATCGTTCAACCTACTGGTGATGATCAGGACGGAAGCTGCTGAACAGTTCCAAGATTTTTCTGAAAACTACGTTCATTAGCTACCGCTTGATTTCTCCGGTCGACATATATAATATCTTTACATTCAGAAATAATGAATTTATTCCTTACTTTATATACACACTGTAAATCAAGTCATAAATGCTAAAAATATTTGGTAAATAACATGTGAATGTTGGTATAATACATTCAGATGATGCCTGATTTCGAATGTCACATTGGTGAAATAATGTAAAGAATATTTTGGTATAATTCAGCTGCTGTAGAGTTGTTGAAAATTAGAAAAAGTTTATTTCAAAAACATTACGTTTCGAGTAACACAAAATATTTGAAAAGAGTCACTCATATATAGGTTTTCTTGAAGTAGACTATAGGCGTTTTCCATTTAGGCGTGTTAAGCCCCAGAGCTTTTGGTTTTGTCGAAAAATAGCCAATACGTGGGTGAGTATTCAAGAGCTTCCTTATTGTATGTGGGCCTAGCCTCAGTTGTAAATTCCGTGTACGAAGTTTTGAATCACCTCACATAACCGAACAATCCCGATTAAGCAAGAATTTCCTATATGTATGAATATCTGTCAAATGTAATTCAATTTCCGTCATGTTGGTGAAAATACTAGTGTTCTGTCAGATAGTTGCCTCATAAGCTGCTTTCCATTTGAAGTAAGGAGCTCCTCAGAGATACCCAGAGCGTATGCTCATGTGTTCCAGTTAGTGGGGCTGCAAGCACCGATTGACATTCCCCTTGCCCCTCGAGCACCACCTGTTTTATAGGTGCATGAAGCACTAGACAAAACTGAAAACCGCTAATACACAGTTTTGTTACGAAAAAGTTAGTGATATGGTAATTTCCTATCTCAGGGGCTTGTAGCTCTGAGGCTTAACACGCCTAAATGGAAAACACCTATAGTCTACTTCAAGAAAACCTATATATGAGTGACTCTTTTCAAATATTTTGTGTTACTCGAAACGTAATTTTTTTGAAATAAACTTTTTCTAATTTTCAACAACTCTACAGCAGCTGAATTATACCAAAATTTTCTTTACATTATTTCACCAATGTGACATTCGAAATCAGGCATCATCTGAATGTATTATACCAACATTCACATGTTATTTACCAAATATTTTTAGCATTTAGGAGTTGATTTACAGTGTGTATATAAAGTAAGGAATAAATTCATTATTTCTGAATGTAAAGATATTTCGGAAAAATCCCCGGACAGGTCGATTTTCTTTTCCGATGGGCCAATTTTTGAACCCCACCCAAAATATATAGGGTTATCGACAATTGAGTAAAAATGACTTTGGTGATATTTTTAAATTGGACACTCAGTATATTTTTCCATATTTGGTTAGGGATCGTCATTACGAATCCAGTGATACCAAGTTTGATGGGATTATGTCAAACGGTTGCAGAGATATGGCCAAAAAACTTCCTCGTATGTCTAATGAGTATGACTGCGAGACTCCACACGATTCAGAAAGTTAAAAGTCTCTGTCGCACTCATTGGGTATATGGAGAAGTTTTTTGGCCATATCTCCGCAGCCGTTTGACATAATCCCATCAAACTTGGTATCACTGGATTTGTAATGACGATCCCTAACCAAATATGGAAAAATATACTGGGTGTCCAATTTAAAAATATCACCAAAGTCATTTTTACTCAATTGCGGAAATTCCTATATATTTTGGGTGGGGTTCAAAAATTGGCCCATCGGAAAAGAAAATCGACCAGTCCGAGGATTTTTCCGAAATTTCTTTACATTCAGAAATAATGAATTTATTCCTTACTTTATGTACACACTGTATAAGAACACCATTCAACACAGAACTGTGATTCGATATTTCGTCTTGTTGATCTCCAGAACATGAAACACAGAGTATTTTTCCGCCGGACAAATAAATATTCATTCTCCCGTTTATGCAACCCTCCCGTATACAAAATGGAAATAGTTAGAGAAGTGCGGAGAGTTTTAAAATGCAGAGGACGGAGTGCTTTTTACCTCCGGACAAGGGAAGTGAATTTACAATTCGGCCTTTTCGGCTGTCTGGATCTCCTCTTACATCATCGCCAGCTGGCCATCCCCAGTGGATTTGTAAGTTGATTCCGGCTGGCGACGCTATAGCTGATGCGGGGACGGCGGGCGTCGCCGACGTCGGCGTCGGTGGGGAAGCCCCCACAGGTCCCTCGGAAACCTCTCGCGTTTCAGGAAAAATACCTGTGTTATCCGTTTGAAGTATTGTCATTTTCCGTGCCGGTGTGGAATGAGCTAATGGGTTCGGGTTGTTGGATGCACATTCATAACAATAATAATAATTTTTCTACAACTGTCAAAAAAGTGAACTTTTTTGTGTAGTTTTGAGTTCCTAAAGTATATGAATATTTTGATATCTAATTACGATTTCAGTATTACACGGAAAAGCGTTTTAAAAAGTACACTTTTTTTAACGGTTGTCTAGGCAGCAACACTGACAAACTGATTCGAATAACATCGAAATCCTGAATGTGTCAATGTGACAGTACTTATTTCAAATTAGTAAATTGCATCTCTCACAATCTTTCGATATTACGAATCAAGTACCTACGAAAATGAAAAGCGATGATGAGTTAAACACCACACCAGAGGAGATCGTAGATAGTGCGAAAGCATCAGTAAGTAATTTGCTACCAGAAAAATCGAAGGAGACGTATTTGAAGGAATTTGAGTCTTTCTTAACATGGCATCAAAAAAAAGGGATTGGAAGCTTTACAGAGAGAGTATTGCTCGCCTATTTCGAAGATAAATCCAAGAAAATGAAATGTTCATCTCTATGGTCTAGTAATTCGAAACTGAAGTCCACGATATTAATACATAATAATATTGACATAAGCAAATATGCGAAATTGATTGCATATTTGAAAGAATTTCCATTGGCAATAATTCAATTGATTGTGTTTTCAACATCAATTTTTCGAAATGAACCCTGGGACGGAAAAATTGATTCTGCCCTTTTGTATTTCTGTGGTTTATTTTTTTTGTGTTGTTGATTTGAAATAAATTGAATGAGGATGAAAAGTAGGTAATAGGTAAATAGTTTAAAAACATTGGTTGGTTTTCTTTTTTTGACAGTTGTAGAAAAAATTTTGTATGAAACTCGTGAGTAAAGTGTTTTTTTACTCGTAGGAATTGCCGCACTCCGCCTACGGCGTCATGCGTCAACAGTTGTAGAAAAAATATTGTATGAAACTCGTGAGTAAAGTGTTTTTTTTTAATCGTAGGAATTGCCGCACTCCGCCTACGGCGTCGTGCGTCAACATTTCCTACTCGTAAAAAAAGTATCACTTTACTCACCTGATACATAAATAACTATTATTGAATTCTGTTAGATCAAATGAAAATGTAAGTATGCGATAAGATACAAAAACGACATTTAAAAACATGAAATACAGTTTTAATTTCAACATATTTTGATTCTGAATTTTCCTGAGACGAATAGGGAAATAGTTGAAAATATTACTTCTGTGTATGACATATTTTTCAGGAAAAATTGTATGTTTCAGAAATTATTCATTACATTATGCAATGTACATACACAAAAAAGTTAAAATATACTTCTTGAAAAAAGTATTTGCAGGATTATTTGATAGTTAAATCAAAAATCAGTTAGATGACTCGTTTCCGTAAAACAAATATTCAGTTGGTATTGCTGGAACAGCCCAGATATATTACAGGGTATGTTGGAATAAAACGTGGAGTAATAAGTATTATTTACATTTGTTGTCCAAATAATGTCACTGTCTACTGATGGCCTGAGAAATTTAGCAGTTTTAACGGGGCTGATCACATCATGCTTCGATAGTTTTTAGTTCTTTGGAGTTCCTAATCAGTTCATTCAGATCTTACCAATTTGTAATTTCTTTTTATAGTAGGTACATTCACACTCTTTCTAGTTTCTCAGGAGACTCGTGTCATCTGCATGAAGGACACACATTTTGTGCTTATAAAGAAAGCTATATAATGTAGGTATTCATATTTACAAAAATTTGGTGATTCTGGGATGAATCCCTGGCAGATTCACCTTGGCGATGGAATTTATGATAATTTGTAATTATTTGAAAGCCATGAAATCAATTCCTCCAGCTTTTGGAAGCATTTTGGGTTGTAGGTAAACATATCTATTATTTAGATAGATACTTAGGTTGAACACGAATAGCCTTAATTATTTGTGAAAAAAAATGAGTACCAGCTGGGAAATGATGTTATGGTTTCAACTTTGAGAAAAAAATATTTAAACAGTTAAAATCGTTAAATGAGGATGCAGTTTACGGGTGGAAACTGTTTTCTTTCAATTTGCGGCAAAACGTGACCTCTTAGCAGAAAATATTCAAAAAAAAGTTGTAGATACTAAAAAAGTCAAAAACTTTTGTTTTCAACACTTTTAGACATAACCTCAAATTAAATGTCAAAATGGTGAAAAATCGATTTTTCAGTATTTAATTTTTATCTCGCAGATAAATTCAATTGTATTTGTGGAAATATCTTTTTCGATAAAAATGCCCTTATTTTCCACGAACAATTGTTCTGGTGTTCTTTTATATTTCGAAGGTATGTACCTAAGTGATAATTTTAATTTTTGAAATGCCTACTTTCAGATGGTCTATATAACTTGGTGGTTTATTGATCGTTAAACCGATTAACATTGAGAAAAAAAGGCTACAAGTCACTCTGAATCACAATTTATACAATATTTTTACTAGAAAAGAATAAAAATTATATTATAAAATTAATTTTGTAGTGTACTCCAATATTTTATTGTGAATAATTCAAAATAAACTACTTTTTGTTATGAAAATAATAGAGAAAGTCGAAAATAATTGAAAATATTGAGAAAATCATGGATGAGAGGGACTTTTCTCTCAATTTGAAGCGGTTTAGCGATCAATAAACCACCAAATTACATAGACCATTTTGAATTAAATATTTCAACAATTGAAGTGGTCACTTATAGACCTTCGAAATGAAAAAAAGTATGAAGACACTTGTTCCTGGAAAATAAAGGTATTTGTTTCGAAAAATGTAAATTACTCGAAAACTAGAACTCTCCTTCCTCATCTGCGTAAACATCAAGCTCATTCGACGCAAAAAAGACATATCTACAAATTTTCATCTGAACTGAATCATATGCGAGAAAAAAATACTGAAAAATCGTTTTTTGCCATTTTGACGGTTAATTTCAGGTTATATCAAAAAGTGTTGAATAAAGAATTTTTCGATTTTTTAAGTGTCTACAACTTTTTCATCGAATGTATTTTGCTAGGAGGTTACGTTTCGCCGCAAATCGCCAAAAGACGTTTTGAACCCCTAAACTACAAATCTCCATTTCATCATTTTGTATTTTCGTGTTTAATTTTTGTTTTGCCAGTAACATTTTTTTTGAGCGTTTATAATTCGTTTTGGAACCAGTCTAGAAATGAAAGCTGATCTTTAAAGGATTTTAGATAATAAATAAATAATTTCAAAAATGATCCCAAATCTTCTTGGAAATCCGACATATTTTTGCTGATGATACTCAAATTTATCATACATTTCCCGAAACCGATATAAACAAGGAACGCAATAACCTGAATGATGATTTGGAATCGCTCCGATCACTATCTGATAAATATTGCCTATCAATTAATCGAACTAAATCCAAGGTTCTGTTATTCGGAAGTAAGGCATCTAAAAAGATGCTTGCCTAATCTCAATATTCAGTGCAAACAATTTAGAATTACTTGTAGATGATTCGATAAAGTTCAATGTGCATATCTCGTAGGAAATCCCGTGATTTCAGATATATTTGGTTCAGAAGCCTCACATTCATATGCTATCTCCATAAAACTTCTTATGGCTAAAAAACTCACGACTGCCTGGCCGTAAGTTACTGTATTGAGAGTATAGTATTTTAAAGATTTCCATAGATCTGATCTCCAAACAATTTTTTGAAGATTCCTTTGAGAAGGATTCTCAAGTATTTGTCTGTACATTTTAGAAACGTCTGCGGATATAACGTACCTATACTCACGGAATCTCAAAACGATGGCTAGAAGGTTATCTTGTATTTGAGGTTCTACTAGCATAATATTATTCAATGATAACCCGTTACTTGAAGGTGCTGATGCATCAAAGACAACTCTCAGATTGGTGGTAGTGCTTTCCTCAATTAGGACACCATAATGTGGCATGAAATATTGGATTTCATCTGTACTCAAGGTTTCTGTAACATCAGTCATATGTCCAAGAGATTCGTACTCATTCATGAATTGGATGAAGCGATCCCTCAGTATTGGATTTCTCTCAAGTTTTCTTTCTAATTTATAAAGTCGCTTTTCAGCTTGAATTTGCGATTGACCAAGACTACTTGATGACTGTTTCAGAGGTAGTGAAACTATGAATCTACCATCTGAACCACGTTTTGTTGTTTCTCTAAAATACTTTTCACAAGCAAGTTCTTCTTCAGAAAATATTTCCGAAGAATCAATTTCTTCTATTAGACAGAATTTCTGAAGTAATTTATCTAAACTGCTGGTTGTATTCGAATTGCATAAACTGGATTTGTGATGTGGAACACCCAGCTGTCCCGAAATAATCCACCCTAGCTTGGTTTCTTGAATTATTGGCTGATTTGAACCAAGTGTGATTTTGTTTGAACACAATCAATTCCAAAATTAATCTGCACCTATCAGAATATCTATTTGATTAGGTTTGAAGAACCCTGGATCGGCCAGTGATATATTTTGGGGTATTTTGGCACTATTATCTAATTTTTTAAATGAAGCTGGAAATACCATAAACAGATAAATCAGTATTGCTCATTTCTAAATCTAGAATCCTACACATTCTTTCACTAATGAAGGATGTGTGAGAACCACAGTCCAAAAGTGCACGGGCGTCGTATTATATTTTATTTTTTCCTCGAATACTTACTATGGCTATAGTTAAGAGAACTTGAGGAGTTACACGATTGGAAGAATTTAATGTTACTGACTTCTCAATAGTATTGTTTTAAAAACTATTCAGTATCTGTGAATTATCTTCGTTGTGTAAAAGACTGTTATGCCATAGCTTGCATTTTCTGCACAGCCCAATTTCACACCTTTTGACTGAATGTCCTTCTCTTAGGCAATTTTCGCAAAGCTTTGAATTACCTACTTACAAAATTGATTCTCTCTGGAATGGATAATTTCAAGAAGGCATCAGGAATCACATTTATAAATAAAAAGTTCTTCTTTGCAATGAGAACATATATAATTTGTAGTGACTAAACTTCTGAAACTAGTATCATAATTAGGTTTGCTATCGCGCTTTGAAAAGTGTTTCTCGTTTTTTTTTTATTCTAGAGTTTCAAATAAATTTACTCGATTTTGTGAAAAATCTTCCAGATTGTCCCAAGTGGGCAGTTCAGTGTATCCACTGCTCTGTTTCTCCCACTCCCGGACACTTTGGTCATCAAGTTTTGATGTTATCAGGAAAATTAATGAAGTTTCCCAATTTTCAGTTTTTTGTTTTAGCTGTTTTAATGACCTCAAGTGTTTAGAAATGGTATCGATCAATCTTCTGATTTTGAATGATGACTTTATCTGTACAGTTTCTAAGGAAAACAATGCTTTAACGTGATTGTGAATTAATAGCTTTTGATTATCGAAACGATCACAAAGTGTGTTCCAAGCGACTGTGTTAGATGCCGATATGAATTCAATGGATTTGATCATTTGTGCAGGACTTTCTTCTAGAAAAGCTCGCAAATAGTGAAATTTCTGTATATCGGGAAGGAAATCATTTTTATGGATCAAAGACTCGAAAGTATCTCTGTATTCGAGCCAAACTTCATAGTTCCACTTAAATTTTGGAAGCTCTATGGTAGGCAATTTCACACCTTTTGAGTTAGCACCTGAATCATATATATGAACTTGATACAATAGACCCCCCTAGTTTGCTATGGAATGTCATCGCAGTTATTTTGACATTTGATAACATTTCTGGCTTGAGCTATTGAAGTAAAATAAGAATTTTCGAAAGAAATTTTCTCTTCAAGTTGCTCATCTTGGTTATCTACAATCATTTCTAAATTAGACCAAGCTATAAAGGTTTTTTCATCCACAAAATAAAAGACGCAAATGGCCTATACTTATTTATATAAGATAGTTCGTTAATGAAAACCCCAGTTTTCGCCCCAGCAAAAACGCTTTGTGGAAATTTTTGAACAAGAAATAGTGAAAAACTTTTTTGGTTCTCAAAGATTAATCAAGCAATCGTTTCACGTTGATAAAACTTATGTAGAGATTTGTAAAACTTACAAAATGGATTTTCATACGACCAGATCAGTGCATTTTCCACTGAGAAAATCCGGGAACGCCTCGAAAAAGAGACCATTTTTTTTTTTTTTTTTTTATTTTTATAAATCTGAAGCTGGACAAACATTATTGCGGAAACTGATAGATAATAATATGTAGTTCAACTGTACACAAGATGTTTTCTGTCCCATGCATGTGCAGTTTTTGCACAATCGCGTAATAACAATTCAAGGACTCATCAGTGAAAAATGCAACGATCTGGGCGTTTAAAAACTAGTTTGTAGGTTTTATAAATTTCTACAAAAGTTCCATTGACAGTAAAACGATTCCTTGAATTATCTTTGAGATATTTCTGAAAAACCAAAAAAGTTGTAATTTTTTTCACTCTTTCTTGTTTAAAAAATTGCACAAAGCGATTTTGCTGGGGCGAAGACCGGGGTTTTCATTCACGAACTATCCTATAAAAAGTAGTATTGGCCGTTTGCGTCTTTAATTTTGTGTGAAAAGAGCATCTTGTTTTTATCTACAGCTTGGCCTATAATATTACACTGAACATTATTGAAATTTTCAATGATACATACTATCGATTCGGGAAAAAATTTCGAATATGGACATTTGGCCGATTTTAACGAAATTTTCACATATGCCTTAAAACAGCGAATAATTGATAATGAGATAGTTTTTTTTTTTTGGGGAAAGCACGTTTTTTTGGATTTTTTCGATAAAATGTGTGGCAGTACATACCCCATAATTATAAAAATTATAACAAGTTTAAATTGAACTAACTGTCTGCTTCTGTGCTGTCTATTCACTTTCAAAAAGTACCAGTAACTATAAAATGCTAATTTCAAGCCATACAAGAAACGATTCATACAGGGAACGGTTTTAAATTATCATTACAAGTTTCAATTCATTTGAAATTGAAATCCATAACATTGATATTAATTCAATTGTCAAATGTCAAACACGGTGAAGTCTGTAAAGAGAACAAAGCGACGTTGCCAGTTTTATTTTAATTCCTGCAAACCGGGATCAGTTTGAAGGTTATTTTTTTTTTGAAATTATGTTGAAAATAACTAAAAAATTGTTGGATTTGAGGCTGATTTTTATGTTGATGAAATGACGGAGGGATCGTCCCGATCTTACTGATATGACAGATCTAATCTTTTAATGTAAAAGAAGAGAGAACAACCTGACCTAACTTTGGCAGTTTTGTTACAGACGTTGCTTTTGATCCCTTTACTTTTTAGCTTTGAAACAGTAAATTGAAATAGTTGCTCGCTGCGCTCACGGTCATTATGCTCGCTTCGCTCGCCCCTATTGGGCAACGACGACTGCACACACATTTTAATGTAAAAGAAGGGAAAATCACCTAACCTAAATTCGTCATTTTTTCTGCAATTGTTTACTTTTTAGCGTTGAAAACGTTAACAAAAATAGTTGCTCGCTGCGCTCGCCGTCATTATGCTCGCTTCGCTCGCCCCTGATCCGCCCCGACAACTGCACACGGATTCCATTTCCTAACGTAAAAGAAGGGAAAACCACCTAACCTAACTTTGGCACTTTTGTTACAGAACTTGCTTACGAACTTTTTAGCGTTAAAACCCTAAATAAAAAGAGATGCTCGCTGCGCTCGCCATCATTATGCTCACTTCGCTCGCTCATATTCTGCCTTGATAACTGCTCACAGATTCAATATTTTAACGCAATAGAAGGGAAAATCACCTAACCTAAATTGGAACCCTTGGAAATATTTGTGATTCGACTTATACGGCGAAAAAATAATTGTTATGTAGTAATATCTAACTCCAGACTGAAAAATTACATGTTATCATTCAGCGCAATTTTTTCGCCGTGTACGTCGAATCGGAAGAAATTACGAAAATTCGCAAGGATATGAACGAGCCTTTAGGAGGTGGACGCACGCTAAGGAAGTGAAAGTTGGCAACGTTGCATTTGAATGTATCCACCCGATCCGATCATGTTCATGAGAGCTGTCATTGAATTTGTCAAATATTTTTGAAAAGCGAGTTTAAAATTTGAACTCCGTAATTTCAAGAGCTCCATTCAGTCAATTAATCTCCTTTATACTTCTGAGAGTTTATGTTTATAGTTAATGACCAGTTATTTGGATTGGAAATTACGTGAATTGTCTTGGATTGGGGAGTATTTGTGAAGTGACCACTATGAAGGATTTTCGCCAAAAAAATGGTTCTCACATACATTTCCGCGGAAAAATTTCGATTGGTGAAGTAATTTTATTATGTTTTACACAATCTGTGCAAGTTTCATGAAAATCGGGCACATGTCCACATTCGCAAGTTTTACCTCGATTCGTGAGAGACGTTCTTGAACTTGAACGATATCTACACTAGATAAATCTTGCTTCTCTTTAATCGAATCAATTAAATTTTTGAAAGCGGTGGAGAACCCTTCAAATATCATCTCTTTCTGATAAGCTCGTTTTCTGCCATTTCAAACTTTAATGATTGGATCAAATTGATACATTTCACCACAACACAAGTGCAATGATAAAGGGGGGTAGTGAGGAATGTTTGATAAAGGAAAAGAAAGGAATCAACAATGGAAAGGAATGACTCAGGACCTTGTTTGCCTGGCTTGTTGTCGACCTGACTTTGTTAAACGCTGTGGGGACTGACTGGACTTGCCGCTTTTTCCACTGCACTGCGTATTTAGAGACCAAATTGTTCGATTTTAGCTGGAAACTTCGTTATTTCCGGTTCATTAGGGCCATGAAGGGTTTATGATGGACTGCATTGTATTGCTTTATGTTTTTATGTAGTTATTTTCGAAGAATACTCGAAAAAATCTTGGAATTACTTTTTACTCTCTCAAAAATACAAAATGTCATTTCTTGTCACTTTGACATAACATAATTTTCAACTACAATGTGATGCTTAACAATGATCGAAAATTGGTGAAATTATGAAAATCGTAATAAGAAAAATAGTTCATGAACAGTTTTCATTAAATAATCAAACATCCAATCAGAAACAATGAATTGAGAATCAATGAAGTTCAGGGGAGCATTCAAAATAAAAGATTAATCAAAATAAACATTTCATGTCATAATCGGAATGAACTCAGGTGTTTTTTTATTCATATTGTCATGCTCAAAGGTACAAATAAACTTATGTAGAAAAGCAAACGTTATAACACGACTATTGTTGACTCATTTTGAATATTGCATCCAAATGTCACCCATCTTCGCAGTTGGCTTCATACCGTACTGAAGCAAGTGTAATTGTGTCCCCTGTGAGAAATGTTGCACATATCTGTCAAATGCTGTTTAATGTCCGTTGTGGTATGGAAGTAGTTTCCTTCATAGTTTTCACGCTGTTTGGAGAGAAGGTGTATTTTGACATAGTCGAAATTATTCGTTTTAATTATTTGATGTTCTTCTAAAATTCTCTCGAATATTGAAGGAAATTTTTATATACAGGGTATATCTTCATGATTTATCGCGATTCATATGAAGAGAACAAAAAGTAGAATATTTTTGGAAATTTTTAGAGACGGAGAAGGAAATACTGAGAATCAAACTAAAATATTTTCGTTATTGTGACACTTCCGGTTTCTCCGGGAGCGATGTCATCTTTGTTAATTTCAACAAGACACCCTACATTTCACATAGTTTTTGGATTCTTCTCATGATTCTTATTCAAACGCATGCATCCAAAATGAACCGTTTTTGAGTTATTCAAGTTTTTCTAGAAAACATGACAAATTTAGTCTATCAAACATACGTCATTTCCATGAGAATTACAGTTTTTAGTGATGTGTAGTGATCGAATCATAAATTGAAGGTTAAACGGATCGGTCAGCATAATCACATCTACTGAATGATTTACAAAGTGCGCATAGAAGAGGGTACAGAAAATGAATCAGAAACTCCAATTTGACTCCTCATGATTCAGTTTTATTATTGAAGTGTGCCCCATGCATTACTTTCAATACAGTTCTTCTGAATACCTAACTATTCATGAAACGATCCTGAAGAAATTTTCCAAGTCATTCACGTTGTTATGTGTTCAATTTCGCGCAGAACTCCCCAGAAACAGAAATCGATGGGTGTCATATTTGGTCAACGAAAAGTTCACTCAACAGGGACATAGGAGGCAATCTATAAGTTTGGAAAAAAATTAGACACTTGAGAATATTTGACTACATAAAGATTTGTTTATTTATAATAAATGTTTTTAACAATAGCCACACCAAACAGCCTTCTTGAGTCAATGAATCCACTTTGGGGCCAAATTAATCAAAGGAAGACTTATAGTGATTGCATAATATAATTGGCTTGAAAAAGTTACGATCAGAATTTCATATGGGGGGCGTTTACAAATATTGGTTGAAATTGGTTTGTTTTTAAATGGATCGCCAATTTGAATCACATTTTTCAGTTATACATAAAATAAATTACCCTCTACTCGGGTAAATTTCAACAGAAGATTAACATCTTATGAACTACTGTTATTTTCATGTAAATAACATACTACAAAAGTAACGGACTCCTATAAACTATATGTATATAATATTTTTTTAATTAAAATTAAATATTGGGTGAGTACAAATCTAACTCAAAGGGGCTGTTTACGGTCGTTCAGTTTTTAATGGTGGAATCATTTTGCGCTGCAAGATCATATTATTTTATCAAGGAATAAGATTAAATAATATTTTCCATAGAATATCAATTTTAATTTATATTTCAAACATCAGACATAAGAAATTGATTGAACTCACCCGAGTGTAGGGTAATGTACTCTGAAGTGTAACTGAAAACTATGATTCAGATCCGTTCAGAAATAGTCATCAAAGAAATATATCACGTACAAAACCGATTTGAACTAATATTTGTAAACTACCTACTACTACTACCTACTACTAAAATGTTATAGTACCTTTTTGAAGCTAATCATATTAAGCAATCACTCTAAGTCTTCTCCAAGTAGTTCTGACTCCAAAGTGGATTTATTGACTCAAAAAGGCTGTTTTGGTTGCTATTGTTTAAAACATGTAGTGTTAAAAATAAACTTTTGAAAAAAAAATACTTTGTTGTAAAGAATTCGAAACTTTCAAAGAAAACCTTTTCCTTATAAGAAAATAATCCCAATAGGGATTTTTCTAATGAAAAAAGCCCAGTCTTACTTTAATGGGAGCGATGATAATGGCAAAATATGTTAAATTATCGATGTTTTTTACCCGCCCTGTATAATAGGTCAAACGACCGACGGACTGACTTTATTCGACTTTCCAGCCATGATATTATTTTGTTACTAATCATCTAAAACGTAATACTTTTGGACAAGTGAACTTTACTATGTTTTGGTAAAACAGCAATTTTTATTATTTTAAAAAATTCATATCTCCGAAACTGGAGATAGAAACCAATTCAAACTTGCCTGTGTAACTCCTATTGACTTGTACTACAATATCCCAAAAATTATCAAAATTGGCTGTAAGCCATTTTCCTATGTATTTGACGCGGGTTTATTTGAATTTTTATATTATATTAATCGGATTGGTCACTCATTAGATAGCGCAGAACCAACATGACAAAATTAATAATCCCTATAATGAATAGTCCTTCGCCACCTTCCTCTTCGTGTTTTCAATTAAATATAAAATTGTACTGCCTTGTTTCCGTTTCGTTCTTCCCTACAAATTTATTGATTACCACCAGATACCCTTGCTCAATTCTCTCTCTTTCACTCATTACGCTAAGTTGATACCCTGTCATCTTGCCGTCTTATAATTTAAAGCTGACCCTTAAGGTATTTGATCGGAACGAGGGTTGAATAGTCCAAAGTTGACCGTAAAGGGCAGTGTTGGACCTACTTTGGGTAACTACTTCCGCTTCCTCACATCCCTTTTCGTCGGATCGCTCTTGTCCTGCCCCGAGGACTATTTGACTTAAAACTGATTTGCAACGTGGAAAGAAGTATTAGGCTTTTTCGTGTCGTCGGGAGATGTAAGTTTGTCGTAAAGTCTCATTTTGCCAAAGCATGTTACGGGTTTATTTTGCACTAGAAAACCCTTTCTGTTTTAATACAATAACATCAGAAATTCTCTGTCATTGATATAAACTTTCCACTCTGTACGCCATTGTTTCAAAATATTTTTCCAATAAAATAAAATGCCATACCCACGACAGGTTTTATGTCTGAAAAATATTTTCAAATTGTCACCGCACAAGAAATAGTCCAACAATTCCATCATTAGAGTGTGAAATTGCTTCTGAAGAGTGTATTTTCTAATTTTTCGGACCTCCTTGATGATCTTAGAAGAGTGAAATAGATTTTTGTCGACCAACATGTATTGGAGGTCTAGCGAAAGAGATGCAATTCACGTTTCAATGAAATGAGCGATTTTCTGTGAGTGATACTTCTGAATAACACTCTCTCTTATCTTATTCATAGATTAGAATCTCCAATGGAAACTAGACATTTAATAAATAATCAACTTTCTGAATGAAAATGCAAATATTCACTATCAGATTTTTCTCTCAGGTTATATACTTAGGGTCTTTCACAATATCTATCAGATGTAGTTCAATGTCCAGCGTGGCTTTAGCCGAGGAAGTAGTTGTTTTCCGTTAGATATATTACAAAAAAGTAACTTCAATTCATTGTAGGTTTTTCCATTTCCAGGGGAGTCATGTATTGGTACAATTTTCAGTTGAGAATGTTTCTCGTTACAACATGGATACCTTCCAAGAGATGTTATCTTATACGATGGAAAATAGCGACTAAAATTTCAACTTTCAGTAGCAGATGATTCCACAACGGACTTTATGAACATCCAGTTCATTTTTCCAATAAAATCAACTTGCCATACCCAAGACAGGTTTTATGTCAGAAAAATATTTTAAAAGTGTCACCGCACAAGAAATAGCCCAACAATTCCATCATTAGAGTGTGAAGTTGCATCTGAAGAGTATGTTTTCCAATTCTTCTAACCTCCCTGATGATTTTGGAAGAGTGAAATAGATTTTTGTCGACCAAAATGTATTGGAGGCCTAGCGAAAGAGATGCAATTCACGCATTAATGAAATGAGCGATTTTCTGTGAGTGGTACTTCTGAATAACATTCTCTCTTATCTTATTCATTGATAAGAATCTCCAATGGAAACTAGACATTTAATGAATAATCAACTTTCTGAATGAAAATGCGAATTTTCACGTTCAGATTTTTCTCTCAGGTTATATAGGGTCTTTCACAATATCTATCAGATGTAGTTCAATGTCCAGCGTGGCTTTAGCCGGGGAAGTAGTTGTTTTCTGTTAGATATTACAAAAAAGTAACTTCAGTTCATCGTAGGTTTTTCCATTTCCAGGAGAGTCATGTATTGGTACAATTTTCAGTTGAGAATGTTTCTCGTTACACCATGGATCCCTTCCAAGAGATGTTATCTTGTACGATGGAAAAGAGCGACTAAAATTTCAACTTTCAGTAGCAGATGATTCCACAATGGACTTTATGAACATCCAGTTCATTTTTCCAATAAAATCAACATGCCATACCCAAGACAGGTTTTATGTCAGAAAAATATTTTAAAAGTGTCACCGCACAAGAAATAGCCCAACAATTCCATCATTAGAGTGTGAAATTGCTTTTGAAGAGTATGTTTTCCAATTCTTCTAACCTCCCTGATGATCTTGGAAGAGTGAAATAGATTTTTGTCGACCAAAATGTATTGGAGACCTAGCGAAAGAGATGCAATTCACACATCAATGAAATGAGCGAATTTCTGTGAGTGATACTTCTGAATAATAACATTCTCTCTTTTCTCATTTATAGATAAGAATCTCCAATGAAAACTGGACATTTAATAAATAATCAACTTTCCGAATGAAAATTTTCACTTTTAGATTTTTCTCTCAAGTTATATAGGGCCTTTCACAATATCTATCAGATGTAGTTAGTTCCATGTCCAGCGTGGCTTTAGCCGAGCAAGTAGTTGTTTTCTATTAGATATTACAAAAAAATAACTTCAATTCTTCGTAGGTTTCTCCATTTCCAGAGGAGTCATGTATTGGTACAATTTTCAATTGAGAATGTTTCTCTTTACAACATGGATCCCTTCCAAGAGAGGTTACTTGTACGATCGAAAATAGCGACTAAAATTTTAACTTTCAGTCGCAGATGATTCCACAACGGACTTTATGAACATGCTGTTCATTTTTCCAATAAAATCATCAATCAATATTTTTCATTAGTAAGGGAAATGACTCTTTCTTTTATTCTGGTCCAAGTTATCCAAGCGTAAGGGAAGACAAAACCTCAACATATTTATATATTATTTTTATTCCATTATAGGTATCTATTGTTTAAAATTTTAGTAATATTAGTACAGTGGGTTGTCCCATTCCATCAGGGTGGTTTCGGATTTTACACCGGAAAATCAAACCCAATATTTCAATCCTATCGAAATCAATTCAATTGTCGAATCCACGCCTACTGAGCTACTGGGTATGTTAGTGACGTGAAACATCATTGAACATTCACTGCTCTCCTTTCCTAAATTTCGCCTCCAATGAGCATACATAATTTTCTGAAGACAAAATTAATTTCAAATGATTCAAACAATACTTGACGTTATTGATTACGCCCTGTTACATTATTACTCTTTACAGTTGAAAGAATAACCTTAATTTAAAAAAAAAATTGAGGTATACTTTCGGTACCAAAGATAACCAGCATAATGCATATCAAGTAGTAAAGACTTAACGTCTTACTTTGCTAGAAAAAAAAAATTGTTAATCTATGAACAATTCACAGCATATCTTGATAGCCTGCCTGCCTGCCTGCCTACCAGAACGCGTACAAAATAAATGATGATCAGCAGTGGGACTCTGTGTCATATTGAATTCTACTTATCGACTGAATTCGACATAACTGGTACTCTGTGCACAAAAATTATCGCCTAAACTCGACGATCGCTGTAGCAAAAAAGCAAGACGTCTAGACATATCGGTTTTTGTTTTTAATAATATGAAATATTGAATATTGAAGGTACGGAGGCACTGGCAAATAATACTTGATATGAATCTCCCATTTATATTTACAATTCGTAATTCTTGATCACAAATCTACAAAATTGATGTAATTTATATAAATACTTTCACGTAACTAACTTAAAATTTGATTGTTTTAGGAATGGTATCCCTTCCTATTAAAATGATCATGTTTTTCCTCCATAATTAGCTTCAATTCAGGTTTTTTCCCGGTCATTTTCATGTTCTCACGAAGTATTTACAATAGTAATGGCCTCGATGCAGATTGCTGAGCTACAGAAAGATAATGACTTCTATCTAACTCTTTGGTATGATCCTGTTGCTTAAAACTTGTTACTGTTAATAATATATTGAACCATATCCTTATATATTTACTATAAAGAGTTCTTCAAACCTCGTATTTTCTATTGAAAATGGATGTGACTCTTTTCTGAAGAGTTTTTCCTCAATATTTTCTGAACGAATGTCTTCTAGCCTTTCTTTTCTTTCAGAGCTCATTAATTTAATCCGTTTATAGGCAATAATATCACAATTTATTTGAAGTTTATTAAAAAGCAAATGAAACTACCAGCCGTTGAAAATAAAAATGCGTGACAGTGACAGTAATTTTGGACACAATAATCTGAAATGTCACTAGAATATTACCAAATTTTGGTAAATGCTTTCAAATCGGGTAGTACGTTGCCGAACAAATGCGATGTGCAGGCGACTAATGCACAGAGTGCCAAATAACATGATCATCGCTTGAAAACGAGGGGTAGAATTCTATATGACACAAGAGTCCCACTGCTGGTGTCTTGGAACAGAAAAACAGGACAACAGGAAAGTTCTCGAAAATGAAGTCTGAAAAATAGTGAAAAACTTCGGAGCATCGAATAACTTAATTCAAAATAAATTTCTGCCACCCTGAAGGCTAGATAAAGAATTCGTCAGAATTTGGAAAAATTTCCGAAGGTGTCGAAGAGCAAACACTACCTTGGTAAAACGGAAATTCGTTTTTGTTTGGAATTTTTAAAAATTTTTTTGCATTACTCAATGTTTTTGTGTAAATTCCGGAACCTCAGTGATTTTTGGTTATGATAATTTTTAAGAAAAAAAATTTAAATGACATGATGAATTGAAAAAATTGAGAGTTTCCGGAATTCTTATGGGACCACTGAGCCCGTACAAAAAATATCTCTTTCTTGAAATCAATGGTTTTTGCAAGAAACGGATTCTACGATCGGGAAATGTATACCCGATTGGCGCTGTAATCGAGAACGGACAGGTGCTGTGTTGCCAATGTTCATCGAGTTCATTATCTCCACCCCCACTCTTGATAAGTATGTCAACAAACCTGAGCTGGAAGGGATGAGGAAGAAATTCGACTTTTCGGTGATGGTGGCTCTTAAATTAGAAGGTCGGACGGTTCGAACATATGTCCTCGACAAAATTTCAAAAGACTCGCTAAAGTATCATTCGAAAAATCTGTAAAAATGGTGATAAACATCAGACTGTTGAAAATACGCATAGCAATTCAATAAAAAATCCTTCGTTTCGGATGTGAAAAATTACAACGAAAAAAAAATGTCGGCTAGGGGAAACGGACTCTTGAAAATTGATGCAAAATGTCACTAAAATAAAACCAAAAAAATCAGTAAAAATTATCGAACTGTCGATTAATATTCGTAATGTATCCTTGAGGTTGGGATGGAAAATAAATTTCAATGACAAAATGTACAAAATAAAATATACTAAAAACATCTTCATAGAAATAAGCTTTTATTAATAAACTATTGAACTAAATATTAAAAAACAACTTAAAAATTGAAATATTTTCACAAAAGCTTATATTTTTTAAATTTCTCTGTTTTTTATACTCTGAATATTATTTTTTACTTTTCAGTTCAACAGTTTATAAATATTAAAAGAAAGTTTCATGTAGGCTACTTCTAATCAAGTGTGTATAATGATGTCACGGTTGTTGCCTTCATATCAGGAGACTTATTTGACATTTAACATGATAAAACTAAGAACTAGGCATTGATATCTAGCAACCACCTTTTAGGCCAAGCTGTAGATAAAAATAAAAGGATTTTTTTACACAAAATAAAAGACGCAAACGGCCTATACTACTTTTTATAGGATAGTTCGGTAATGAAAACCCCGGTTTTCGCTCCAGCAAAATCGCTTTGTGGAATTTTTTAAACAAGAAATAGTGTTCGGTTTTTTGGAAACATCTCAAAGATTATTCAAGGAATCGTCTTACAGCCAATGAATCTTTTGTAGAGATTTATAAATCCTACAAAATGGATTTACATTCGACCAGATCGGTGCAATTTTCACTGAGAAAATCCAGCAAAACCTCGAAAAAGAGACCATTTTTCAAAAACAACTGTACGCAAGATGTTTTCTGTCCGACATGTAGTTTTTGCACAATCGCGGTATAAACAATTTAACCCGGTAACGTGGTATTTTGAAACACAACTGGTAACGTGCAGTCTGTGAGACTGGCACTTTTTGGAAGCAAAACAAAATATTCTCAAATAATAATTTTTTCAAAATATATATTACGAACACTTAAGTACACATGCTTTTGAAATAATATTGCATAAAATAACGGAAAAACTTGATCTAAAATAATCTTTTTCAACATAACGTAAATTGGTAGTGATTTTGGAAAGATCCATAAATAAATTTAAAATCATTCAAAAAAATTTTGTCTAGTTATACCAACATAAGAGAGTGTCATCATATTCTTCATCCCCATAACGTACCTACCCGTTTTGACGGACCTGCCATTACTTTGAGTAGCAAGAAATGCTTACGTAAACCGAAATGTACCGTCTCACGGACTGTGCTCAACTAAATACTAAATATTTCTCAGACGTCCTTTACCCAAATTTACTCCCAGTTGAATAATTTGTGGGGCACCAATAGCTAATAGATTAGGTGGTGTGAATCGCAGAAAAGCGAAACCGTTTCAGAAAAACCCCGAAAATAAAATTGGCTGCAGTCTCACAGACGGCACGTTACCAGTTAAGGGTTAAGGGCAAATGTTTCTAAACACTCCTATTTAAGGGCAATCATCTTATTTAAATTATGTAGTCCATAACGAAATAAACATCCCCAGGATAGACACGACACGCCAGCTAGAGGAGGCGGTGACCGAAATGAGACAAGCAGTACTGACATCAATGGAACGGTGCTCTAAAGACATACAGGTCACAAACTTAGATTTCCAAGGAGGGATCCCACCTGAGGTCAAGGAGATAGGCTAAGACGACGTCTGAAAAAACGTTATCAGATAACACTGGCGCCCGATGACAAGCGTTTTCGATCTACACTGCAGACATGCCTATGTCGGACAACCCCATGACCAAACTTGCTCTCTATGCAGATGACACGGCAATCTTTGCTGAGTCATCCCATGAGAGAGGAGTAACATCGAAGCTGCAACATCAGATAAACAAGCTGGAACCGTGGTTCAATCGTTGGAAGATCGGAATCAATGCAGACAAAAGCAAGGCCATACTGTTCACGAGGCGACGTAGGACACCCGAGGGCCATGTTACTATGAACGATGAGATAATTCCATGGGTAGACGAAGCCGTATACCTAGGAGTGACCTTGGACAAGAAACTCACGTTTCAGGGGCACGTCTCCCTCAGATTGGCTATAGCGAAAGCCGCGAGGCATAAGCTGTATCCACTCATCGGGCGTAGGAGCAACATGGCACTCGAGTTGAAACTACGCCTCATCAGGACAATCCTTCTGCCAATCATGCTGTACGCGTCCACTGCTTGGGGGCAATGCGCGAATGTCTGCCTGAGAATGGCAACAGATGCACCACGATATATGCCAAACAGGTTTATATATCGAGACTTAGACATCCATCCGGACTTCATTGACAGACTGATCAGGAATCACGTGGGGACTACTCTAGACAGAGTAGAGACCCACACGAACCCGTTGCTCACGGAGCTCCTCGAGAACAGACGTGAGCAAGACGATAGAGACAGAGACAAATACAGACGACCAGTGAACCAGGGAGACAACGACACCCCTGAAGAAGTAAGATGGAAGCGAAACCTTCGGCGACGCCAACGTCTACTTCAACAGGCTTAAAATTTCGATAATCATGCTTTCATGTTTCATATTCCAAGAAGAACCGACCAAGTGGTAAACTCAGGAAATTCAATACACAACACTTGGCCCTCAGCCAAGTGTTTTTCAGGCCTTCAGCCAGTTTCAGGGGGGCACCATGCACATTAAGTAAAGTCATTGTTAAATCATATTAAACTCATGTTAGATATAAGAGAGTTTCAGGCCGAGAATTGGCCGAGCACTCCATATCAAACGATCAGATTTTATTCTGCTGAATGCCAATCATCAGGATAAGGAACCGCTTTAACGAGCGGGGATGGTGGATAGGGGGGGGGGTGAGCTTTCGAGTACGTACGAGTGCTGGGGCGTTCATCCTTCCGGGCCTCAACCTTAGGGGGTGCATGGTGATGGTTAAATTCTGTAAACGGCACATGGAAGTAGAGATCAATATATACAATTGGTTTATTTTGGATTTTCACCCGAGAGGTGGAACATGTGTTGAAAATGTCAGTGGAAATTACTCTAAATGCTTCAAAGTAATAGAAAAATATATTATATACTTACTCCAGAATGCTAATCCCTCCAATTTTCACGGCGAAAAGCATGCCGCTTATGCGACCCGTTTACAATGTGCGCATGCGCGTCATCAGTGTATTTTGGATAGATCGTTGCCAAGTTTGAAAATAATGTGGTGTTCTATTTCAGAGTTTCTTGTTATGAGGTAATAAAACACATGTCATTTGAAAGAGAGAAATTTGACAGCGAATTTAGGACTTTTTAAAACCGAAATGAAACTTTTAGAGATAGATTACTCCGAATTTTAGGCGCAAAAGAAACTTATTTAAAACAAAAATGTACCCTATGCTACTGTAATTATAATGACCATGCAACAGTGCTTTTTCACCAACAGGAAGACTTGTCACTAAGATCTGTCACTCTTGTCAGAGATCAGAGACGGTTTTCAGAATTTCAGATATTCTTTCGTCGTTTTGTGTTGTCGTTGGTTATTCTTTCATCATTCGTAAATTTGCATTAATCTTGTTCCTTTAAAGATAATTTCTAATAAAGCCGTTTCTTTCTACAAATAAACAACGAACTGTTTAGTGTTGTGTAAAGGAAAAATACCTGAAATAAATAATTTTTGGTAGATAATGGAACTTTTTATGTACCTATATGCTTTGCTCAGAATAGCTTAAATATTATTTTAGCTGGACAAAAAAGGCTTGATTTTTGGTTATTGTTTTTAAGAAGAGACCCCAGCATAACATTTGAGTGAGAAAATGGTAATTTGGGGCAGACATTTTCCTCATGAAGATTCATGTAAAAACGACAATAGAATAATTTGAAACCTAGTGCAATACCAATACTGTGTCTGCGTAAGCATGCAGGGCGAGTGATACAAATTTCTGCCACACCACTTATATTATGAGTTCTAGATTCCTATAAAAAGTACTAAACATACATAGAATCGCCTCAGAAAATTAATGTCAAAATGGAAGTGCTATTCTTTGATGGTAAAGAAAATGCTTCTGGCCTCACTTTTTCGTGCACTCCCATTGTGGAAACTGCACTAAGGTAATACAACCAGATATACTAGTAGAAATAGCATGTTAATCTCTTCAAATGATATAAATTAAATGCAGTTGCATATTTTGACATGAATTGTCCTGGAAAAGAAACCTTGAGCTTCCAAGCATCCAATTTCATAAATCCAATTTGAGTTGAAATTATTCATGATATTAGCTGAAATAAATTTTCATAGTTTTTTGTACTTTCAATTTATTTTCCAATCCAGTGCTTCCTTGAAATTCGCACCGACGATTTGGGGTGGTTCCGTAGATTTTTGTTGGTTAACTACAGCTGAAAAGTGAATGTGATACCAAAAATCAGTCGCTTCAGAACGATAAATAATAATAATTATAACCGTACTCTAGTTTCTGATGGCCTTTGCTGAATATTTGGGATCATAAATATGTGAAAATATGTATTCAAATCGGATAAATACAAATAACAGTTATAAGTACAATGAGGTTTCCAACCTTATTCTCCGAGATTCAGAATTAACGTTTGTTAATCTTCACAAATACCATAATATTTTACCAAAACCGGGCCTTTTACAAAAATCACTAATGACTCCATGCGCATTGCGGACTAGCCTGAACCTTTAACAACACTTTTGACATAGGGATTAGCATTCTAGAGTAAGTATATAATATATATTTCTATGTTCAAAGTGCACTCGAAGTCGCTCGTACTAACTCAGTTCGACTTTGGGTGACTTCGGATGAGTTCGTACGCATTTTGAAGCATTTTGATCAGTGACATGTTCAACACAATTCCCACCACTCAGGTGAAAATCCAAAATATCCAAATTGTAGATATTATTCTCTACTTCCAGATGCCGTTTACAGAATTTGAATACGACGATTTACCTTAAATCGGCGCGTCCTGCAATATGTGCCCTTAAATTGTTTATAACGCGATTTTTTTGCGGACAGAAAACATCTTGAACAGTTGAACCATATATTATTATCTATCAGTTTCCGCAATATCGTTTGTCCAGCTTCAGATTTAGAAAAAAAAAAAGAATGGTCTCTTTTTCGAGGTTTTCCCGGATTTTCTCAGTGGAAAATGCACCGATCCGGTTGTATAGGAATCCATTTTGTAGGTTTTATAAATGTATACAAAAGTTTCATCGACTGTAAAACGATTTCTTGAAAAATCTTTGAGATATTTCCAAAAAACCAAAAAGTTGAAATTTTTTTCGCTATTGTTTGTTTAAAAAATTCCACAATGCTATTTTGCTGAAGCGAAAACTAGGGTTTCCATTGACGAACTATCTTATAAAAATTAGTATAGGCCATTTGCGTCTTTTATTTTGTGGGGGAAAAAACCTCTATAGCTTGGAGATTTCGCACGCCCTTTCGGTACATTTGGTACATTGAAAATATATCCCAGTTCTCATCAGAATTCTCTATCAAAGAAACATTGGTATGCTCATTCCCAAAAGAAGATGTTTCAAAAACATTTGTTACAAAATGTCAATCTATTTTACCATAGCAATGAGACTAGTACAGCCGTATGCATAGTCAATCGGCAGCGACTCGCCAGAGTTTCGCCGTTCACTACACAAGGATTATAATGCACAGTCGAGCTCCAAAAAAGTGACAACTACGCGATAAGTCACATTTTGGCGAAACGCTGGCGATGTACCACTTTTTTGGATCTCGACTGTGCATTATAGTTCTTGTGTAGCGAGCGGCGAAACTCTGGCGTGTCGCTGGAATTGACTATGTATACGACTGCTATAGTAGCCAATCGCTTTATTTATACGAAATATAATTTGGAAAAAGTTTTTCATATCGCTTTACCAGAAATTGATGAACGCTCCATTTTCGAATTTATATTCATTTTCCATGAGTATCTTTTTTGAAGGTTTCACAACCAACTAAGTGCTTATTGAAGACATACTTATCTGACACAGGCATTTCATTCATAAGCAACATAATCAACTAAAGTAAATTCAATACATTAGCTTAAAAAGAATGTATCTCGCTCAAAATAACGTTCAACATGTATTTCAACTTCTGTTTGTTTTTTTCTGCATTTGCCAAGACAGTAGTAAACGTATCTAATGAGTATTCACAAGAACATATTATAAAACCATGTTATCTTCGCCAAATCATATGAATTCATGTGGTCTCCATTTCACTCGATGTCCGTTTCGACAATAAAAGTTGGCTTAGTGCTACTGATGATGCTAACTTCAATTACGAAACTGACGTTTGGGTAGTTTTCTGTGGATTTAAATTGTATTCACACCAAAGATGTTCCAGAAAGCACATATACGATTAGTAAATAATATTCTCTTTCGTAAAATGTTTTTCATTTGGAATCGAATATTCCAAACCCATTCTCGAAACTTCATTCCAAACTTCTGAGAACCTTCATCTCCAATCCATTTTGTTGTCGAGTATACATATTCATGATAAGTACTTTGGCAATGTTATAAATTTGAGAGATTCTATATAATCCACCACTCAGTATAAATTATTAATATCGAAGCTTTCTGAGCATCAAACATTCCATAATTCTGTCTATATGAATATCGTATAATAAATATTCAACAGTGTTTGCAGTGTACACCGCCTCTAAAATTATCCATCAAGTTGTAAGTTGCATGGTAATCCCTTAACACACATCACAGTTGGCCGTATTGTGTCTTGATCTTGAGCGTTGCCATGAATATATAACCCATAAAAGCTCGTATAAAGACCGACGCCTCCTCTTAGAATGGAAATATTATCAGATGAAATTTAATGAAAACTCCATCGTCTCATGGTCTTGTTTGCGAAAGAAGCTGCCTTTTACTGTTGCTTCCTAATTTGAAACCATTTGCTTATTAAAACGAGTCAGACAGTAATTTGGTTATATTTTGTATTCCTTTTTGTGCTTTTGCTTGTTCTGCGGAGAAGTTTGAATATTACAAGACTGTTTTTCAATGATTTGACTTTGGAGGCGAGTACATGTGTTGGGAACAAAAACTTTGATTTTCAAACGTGCCCTCCTGTTATACCAGGTGATACGGGAGACATATAGCAGACTGTTTTTTGTTTTCATTCGAAGAGATAAAAATTTGAAATTAACATCTGGTACGAAATCAATGAACTCGACGAAAAAATTTTTCATAAACCTTTTTTATCGGAAGTGACACCATGTTCAATTTTTCAAACTTCACCTTGTACATTTCTCTAGCCTTTCTCATATGCCTCAAAATTCTCTATTAAACCATGTATCACAAATTGCTATTTTTTTCTCTTGATTGGCTGTTGAATTGCATTTTATTGAAAAGTATCTAATAGGATGTCCTTCGAATTCGATGACAGTTTCATGCTTGGTAGGCTCTGAAATACAAACATTATTATTTAGACGATATCGTTAAAAAAGTTGATACCTTGACCAATCTCTGAAGAAGAAAAACATTTGAAAATAACTTACGATATTGAGAAAACTTAGATAGGAAATTATAGTTTTTAGTTTAGCTACTTGTGAATGAACTACCCCTCTTTCATTTTGCCATGTAGCATTGTATCACATGGTCTGTTTATTTCAAAAACTACCAACGTGAAATATTCGTATATTATATTACAAGACCTATGAATTCAATCGATTGAACTATCAAAATATTTTGAGCATGATTTTGCTTGGAAAATAGTTCCCGAGACCGCGAAGCGGTCGTGGGGTTTTATTTTGAAATTATTGTGCATGAAATTATTTATCAAAAAGCACAATCATGCAAAAAATATTTTGATAGTTTAGTCCATTAAAATGTATTGGTTGTGTGATATACGACAAGATTATTTCTTGAATGAGTTAGATTAAACCAACAACAAAGAATTTTATTGATAATGAACACCGACATTTTCTATTTTTTTATTTTAAGTACCCACATTGAGAAAATTATTATTTTTATTTTGTATCCGTACAGTTGTAATAAAAATTGGAATTTGTGTAGATTACAAATGTTTGTTTTCCATTGCTATTTATATTTGATGAGACATTGGGCAGAGGTTGACAGATTAATGGCAGTTGTTGATAGACCGGTTTCTCATTTTGTTAATTAAATCCAGATGATAAGTGGGATCCATTTGAAGATATGGTTTAATAGAAGATGCGCTGTTATATCC
Source organism: Chrysolina oricalcia (assembly GCA_944452925.2). Taxonomy (NCBI): domain Eukaryota; kingdom Metazoa; phylum Arthropoda; class Insecta; order Coleoptera; family Chrysomelidae; genus Chrysolina; species Chrysolina oricalcia. The sequence goes on from OX101811.2 coordinate 55,358,754, forward strand.
TGTGATTTTGAGTAGTTGCTGTTCTTGAACTCCACTTTCAGCTAGCTTACTAACTGCTGTTGATCGGTTAGGCGGGGTTGTACAATACAAGTTCACCAACAGTTCAACTATACCAAGTTCAGTTGTTGAGGAACTAGAAATTTTATTGGCTAATCCATAGCAACTGAAGCGAGTTTACTTGAACTGTTGTTGAACTTGTTTTCTACAACCCGCCCTTAGAATGGTTAGCTATTTTTGCATTCTTGATTCCGATTGTATGTGCTGCTTCTCGGGTCCATTTCAATATTTGATTTATTCCAATCGGGCAATTTTTGTAACAGGTAGTAGATTCGGGTCTTTTCCAAAAATGATCTGGGGTTAAGAATAACCTAGCTGATTTAATATTATTGCAGCAATCTTACAGGGCACATTTTTGTTTCTGTAGTATTCTGAACCAATCATTTGCTGTCCATAAGATTTTCATCGCCTCCTTATGCAGCTTTAAAGAATATGGGGTTGTATTCTATTCTACCTATAACAAGAAAAAAAATATATTTCTAGACAGAAATGCTTTTCAATATTTTACCTGTAAAATTTCCTTTCGCCACCTCTCCACGATAATTCAACGGCTTTTAAATGGTAGTGTTTTTTTGGCAATCCCTCGGGAGTATTCTCGTCCCATAACTCAACTATTTTCAGATGCTCTCCATCACTTACAGCAGAAGAGCTTTCCTTTCTTCTAATTGGGTTTCGTTGAAGAATTCTGCGTTTCGCATTTCTTGCATCTCTAGCAGCTTTGAAAACTATATCTTCAAATGGATCGAAACTTACATTATATTGAACGTGGTACATTTGTTGCAGTTTTTTTGCTACGATGATCCATATTGTCTTGACCACACCTTCTTTATATTCCGTTCCGTCTTTCTTCCGCATATTAAACCTCCAGTCTTTCAATATTACAGCCAATTCATTAATTCTGATGAATTGAAAGAGTAAAGCAGGATTTATAGATTGTGTCGCAGCCGCTTCCGCTGACGTAGCTGTTGCCGTAGCCAAAATTATGACCAATTTATAGTTCCATCGGGGCCAGGTAGCCGACTTTTGAGTGCTGCCGTTCGTAAGGGGACGACAGCTGGTTAACGGAAAAAACAATTAAAATAATTTTGTGTTCATTGAGCACCAACTGCTTTTCTTCATGAACTTATTTTTACAATCCTTATCCTTCAGATTATGTAGATGTGGAAATCCTTCTAGTTCAGGAATACGCCAACATCAACATCTATATTTTCCTCATATTCTGACATTTCTGAATAAAATTAATTCTTGCTTTCGAACTATATAAATAAATACATAACCTTAATTACATGACCTTTTGTTAATTTCTGACACGGAAATTTTCAGTTTCATGTCATTTTCCGCTGCCGCTGCCGTCCGAGATAAAAGTTGGTTATCTACCGGCGGCAGCGATAACAGCAACTGCAACGACAGCGGATCTATAAACGTATACATGAGCAACGGCAAATTTATCTTCGTACGGCAACGACAACTGTAACGACTGCGGTTGCGACTCAATTTATAAATCCAGCTTAACCTTTTGTCTTACAGAAGTCGGAAAGCTGTAGCCATACAGAAGCATGGGTTTTCATAGTGTTGACTGAAACGTGAATTCATTTTTGCTTAAGCTTCAAATACGAGACGTTTCAGAATCAAACGCTTCGTTGATGATGTTTGTTTATACAGATCATCTCACAGCACTGCCGTTTTCGGTGTCGCTGTTCACGATGACAATAACTGTCATCGTGATATCCTAATAATTATCTAGCAAAGACTCTTATAGGTAGTTCATTTAAAGACGTAATAACATTTGTTGAACATGGTTTACGAAATTGCTGAGAAAGTGCAAATTGTCAAATGGTATTTTCAAGGATCAAGGACGTACATTGCGTCAGATTAAAGTATCATTTGTGGAAAAGTTTGAAAATATGCCGGAAAATTATTAAGCCTTTGCTGCGAATTTTGCATTACATTTCAAATTCTGGCGTATTTTCGTTACCTTATGTCAAAATATTTGTCTAGAAATCCTATCGAAAATGGAGTTTTTACTGATGAAAATCAATATTAGGTCATTCAAACGATTAAAAAATTATCGTTTATTTACAAACTGTTGCCAAGAATTGTAAGAATCCCTGAAAGACGACACAACGAAAACCAATATAAAGGACGAAAATTTAATCGCGATTAAACAGCTCTTGTGAAATAATCACTTATTTAAACGAAATATATTTGAAAAATGGTGGTGTCCGATTGACCAATACTCTATTTCATCATGAATGATGTTACGGGTTTATTTTGCACTAGAAAACCCTTTCTGTTTTAATACAATAACATCAGAAATTCTCTGTCATTGATATACACTTTCCACTCTGTACGCCACTGTATTCTTCTTCTTCTTCAGATTCCTCAACATGACAACTTGATCGTAGTCATGTATAGCTTGTTCCGAATGTTAGTACTTACCTTTGCTGTACTAGTTCGAGCGGACATGAACCGGCCTTAAGCTAATGACAGTTATCAGTTGTTCTATTTTGCGGTATGACAGCGTTGTTTTGTAAACATACTTATGGTTAGTCTATTGTTTTGTACTTAGAACACAAAACCGTAACATTCCTACTCTATCTCTATCTCGTGTCATTGAGGTACCTATTTCACATTCGAATACTTGACCTTTTGTTTGTTTGGTTCTGAGATTGAGAGGCTGGCGTTTTCGTGTTGTTTCAGTTGGCAACACCGAATCTTAAGGTGTTCTTTTCATAGCTCCTATCAGCTCGAGTTAGTTCCTGGACTGTTCCCACCGAACACTAACGAACAAGAAAGCGCCTTGTCAGATATTGACAGTTTTGACTTTGACGTCTGAGAGATATTCTCTTCTTCCTTATTTGATCTTGATGAGTGAGTAACCTACTTTGAATATTTCCAATTAAAGTTTGATCATCGTTGATGGATCTTTGGAAAATTCATGTCAGGAGAGTTTCTCATATTGTTTGCGATTTTTGACGCTTTATATTTTTGAGAAATCTCCGTTCGCTTTGCGGATTTTTGAGGTTAGAAGTCACTTCATCATTGTGTGAAACCACTGGATTGAGAAACTCGCTATCAGACAGCAAACAGACCATCAAAGCTGTTATCAGAACCCTCCCACTTAATAGAGGTTAGTATTTGCATTTGGGCTCTACTTATGGCCCCATACAAGTGTAATCAGAAGTCAGACTGGTATTGTATATTCTGGGCTTCTCTGCTGCGACTACCACTCTGCTACTACTTTGCTCTGCTGCGGCTAGTCCTGCTACTACTGTGCTACCGATTATTGGAGTTCCACTCATGTGATTGTTCCACTGTTTCGTTGCTACATGTTTGTCTTTCCACTATTCCACTGCTGTGATTGTTCCTGCTCGACTGTGGTTGTCCCGCTGTATATCTGTTGTTCAGCATTCCTTCGCTATTCGTCCAGTTGTACCTGTACTTTGATTGATTGTGTCATACCCACTGTGCACCTGTATTCACCAAGGCACCGGTGAACTACAACCACAATAATTGGTGAACTGGAATGCTTGAGAATATCTACGTAGTATCAGATAAGTTTAAAATAAGACTGCCCCTAAGGCGTAAGTATCCATAATTGTAAGCTATCGTCGTGATGTCACAGGCATAGCCCTCACTGGAGGTTTCATATCGATATATTCAAACAATACCATACTCTCAATCACAGCATTCACTTGAATTCATCTTGGTGGTTGATATTTACATTAATTTCATTTTCTGTTGTATGGTAAGCTGAACTGTGCACATACAGGGTGTGTAACGATCAATATATTTTATTAGTAAGGGACATGACTATTTCTTTTATTCTGGTCCAAGTTATCTAAGCGTAAGGGAAGACAAAACCTCTACATATTTATATATTATTATTATACCATTTACAGGTATCTATTGTTTAATATTTTAGTAATATTAGTACAGTGGGTTGTCCCATTCCATCAGGGTGGTTTCGGATTTTTTACTAGCGATAAATCCGTGGCGCTCCGGAAAATTAACCCCATATTTCAATCTTATCGAAATCAATTTTTATTGTCGAATTCACGCCTACTGAGATGCTGGGTATGTTAGAGGCGTGACACATCATTGCACATTTACTGCTCTCCTTTCCTAAATTTCGCCCCTAACAATGAAATAAACGAATTCTTCTAGTTTTGCTGGAAATATTCGAAATAACTCCAACTGGATGCTTTAATTCCGCATTTATTCAAAACTGCTCTACTAACGGCTTGTAGTTTTGTAGGTATCACAAAATATGAAAGATCGCACGAAATGCTTTCTTGATATGCACCCGAAGTCGCCCCAACTGAACTCGAGTTAACTTCAGTGGGACTTCGTGTGACGTCTGATGCACTTTGAAGCGTTTCGATCAGTGACATTTTCAACACAGTTTCCACCTCTCAGGTGGAAATCCAAAATATACAAATTGTAGAATTTAAATACGACGATGCCCCTTAAATCAGCGAATCTTCCCTTGAAGATGTTCCCTTGAATTACTTATAACGCGATTGTGCAAAAACTATACATCAGATAGAAAACATATTGTGCACAGTTCAACTACATTTATTTATCCGCATTTTCCGCAATATTATTTGTCCAGTTCAGATTCATAAAAATCATAAATTATTTATAAATGGTCTCTTTTTCGAGGGTTTTCCAGGTTTTCTTAGTGGAAAATCCGTTTTGTATATTTTATCTAAAAAAAATCCGCACAAAAGTTTTATGGACTGTAAAACGATTCCTCGAATAATTTTTGAGATATTTCCAAAAAACCAAGAAAGTTATAATTTTCATCACTATTACTTGTTTAAAAAATTCCACTTAGCGATTTTGCTGGGGCGAAAACTTGGCTTTTCATTAACGAACGTTATAAAAATTAGTATAGGCCATTTGCGTCTTTTATTTCGTGTGGTAAAATACCTCTATAGCATGGTCTATTATGTTTTTCTCATGGATGGACTCAAGGATAAAATCACAGATGGAGGTTTAAAGGCAAGAGGGAGGAAATGGAAGCCCATTTGAGGATGTGGAACTCGGGAGTCTGGGTTAACGAAGAAGCGATGATAGGTCATACGGGAATCGCGATGTGGGCTGAGCAAGAGATCCCGATTTCCGCCCTTAGAGTGAAAAGCGCCCAAGATAGACTGCCATGGAATATATAGGTTGCTCTCACTATTCCGAGCAGGAAACAACGGGAAGCAAATACGGTGGAGTTTTGCACAGGTAGCCTTATGTGATACGGGCTGTTCGCGTCTAACTGACAAACAGGATACGGGATAGGCATCTACCTGAAGGAAAAAGATGCAAGAGAAAGCTGATGCGTTCGCCATTCTAACCGTAGCTACGGGGCAAGAGGTGAAAGAAGTGCCCGAGCAGATAATTTATATCTATTCGGATGGTTAGGCAACTCTTAGAGTCATCTGCCATCCTGAACCAAGCTTAGTACTTGTACAGGAATACGGAGATGTTTTCGAAAAACTAGCTGAAATGAAGGAAATTCAACTGGTATAGGTCCCAAAGTGCGCAGGAACGAGGTGGCAGACGGACTTGCCAGAACCGGTTTTGCAACGCCTTTCTGTGGGCCGAAGCCTGTACTAGGCATCGCAAGAAACCAAACCTCTTCAGCCCATGACAAGTGGACGGTAGAAGAGCTTAATGAACTTTTGAGTGATAAAACCGGCTGCGGGCAGTCGAAAGATTTCGTGGCCGGCTCCAGTAAGTCAATGACGGCAAAGGTCTTAGGCAGAAACCACGAAGCTCTACGCCTCCTTACGGAATACTAACATAGCATTACAATTCAGGCAGACACCTATTACCTATAGGTAAAGAATACTTTCCACTTGCCGCTAATTTGAAGAAGACGAAGAAGCTTCATCTCACTTCATCGGCGAGTGTGAGGCATATGGGAGGATAAGATTCAAAATATTAGGGCCTACTTGCCTACTTGCTACTTCGTTTCTTGAATACATTTTCAAGATGCAACTTTGAATCAGCACAGAAACGACGGAAAAAAGTCAATACAATCGAGTAATTTTTAAATGGAAATACAAAACAATACAACAACAATTTATATTTCCTGTTTCCCAATGAAAAAATCATGTTATTGCTTTATGTTATGGTTTCCTCACAAGTAGACAAATTAATAGCGGAATGTTTTTATGTATTATCAATATCGTAAGTTATTTTTGGATGTTTTTTCTTTGAATGGAAAGTGACTAGGGTAAATCCGGGATAGATGGCCATAGGGGAGAGAATAGCTAGGTATTTCTGGTCTCGCTTATTAGATGGCTATTTCGGCGCGTCAGTTTACTGAGTTAGTTGTCATGCTAGTTGTGTGTTATTCTTTTCGTGAAAAATCTCATTAAAGGTGAGTTAACAGCTTTTGTTTGATTTCGCTTCAGTGAATATTTCACGTGAAGTAAGTCTGAACTTGAATTCCATAATTTGTTATGGTGTTTACATGATATTTTGTGTAAAATTAGTTATCAGGATGTTGTGGGATTCTACATAACCTCAAATTGAGATTCTAGTCAACACGTGGTAATGAAATATCGCTATGGCTATCTGTCCCGGAAAATCAGTAGAGATGGCTCACTTTTTTTCGTGAGAGACAGCCATAATTTTATTTGAATGGAACTTGTCTTTTTGGCACTGTCAGCTCATGAATATGTTTTGATTCACAGATGCCGAACAAATACATGAGAAAATCTTTACAAACACGCGGTACGTGGTCACAAAATGATTTTTCAATGGCTATCAAGAGTGTTGTTGATGGAAATAGCTCTGTTCGTCGAACTTCTATTGAATTCAACATACCACGTAAAACCATGGAGCGTCGAATCAAAACGAAAAACTCTCAAAAGGGAAATATGGGCCCTAGCAGCGTCTTTGGAATAGAAAATGAAGATCGACTATCGCGACACATAATATCTATACCAAAAAAGGGCTTCCGTTAACCAGAGACGACCTCAGGACCATTGCTTACCATTTCGCTCTACGACTAAAAATAAAACACCAACATAGTAATAATGAAACCGAAACATCTTGTCCATAGAAAACCACTAGGAAAAGTCCTTTTGATCCTGACGGGCATGCTTCCCACGTGAATTCTCTCAAAATGTTGGAGATTGCAGAGTCGAATGATATCATCATGTTATGCTTGTCCAGCCATACTGCGCATTATCTCCAACCGTTAGACAGAAGTTTCTTATGTCGTTGAAAGCACATTTTTACGAATCCTTTCGTTTATGGCTTAGACATCATGCTGGGCGGCGCATCTCTAGATATCAGTTTGGTGAGCTACTAAGTGCAAGCTGATGTAAGGCGGCTTCAGATCAAAATGGTTTATCCGGCTTCAAAGCAACAGGCATCCTGTCGTTTAATCGCGACATCATACCATATTATGCTTTTCGTATTGGAGAAGCTTCTCCTAAAAATTCAGCTCACACCTCAAGAACAAATGGCTATTTCAGAATAACAAACTGACGGCCCAGAAGCACAACCATCAACTTCTAAAACCGTAGATGACAAAATAAGCTACTCAAAGATATTGTTCGATTTGACGCCAGTGCTCCAGAAAAAATGATTGTGATTAGAAAACGAGCTAAACAAGTAGCGACTATTTTAACTTCACCAGAACATCTAAACATTCGTGAAAAAAAAGAGAAACAAGCCCAAGAGAAAGAACAAAAGACTCGACATAGAAAGGTTACAAAAAAGGAAGAAAAAAGATATTCTAAAGATTAAGCCTGTGGAAAAATTTAAATATCTAGGAATCTTTTTGGACCCCCACCTCAGATGGAACCACCATGTTGAATATCTTGTGAAGAAGTTACAGTGTATTCTGTATAGGTTTAAGCAAGTGATAAGGCACCTTGATTTCAAACAAAAAGTAATGGTTTACCAGAGTTTAGTGGAGTCGCATTTAACCTATGGAATCATTGGATGGGGAGGAGTTCCTCGAACTTACCTTAACACCCTTGACTAAGGGAGGTTTCTCAGACTTATGCTTCAAAAAGAAAATAGGTATTCTAGTGACTTACTTTATTCTGAAACAAACACCTTTGATATTAGTCAATTATTCATTATACAAATAGCCATTAAATGAAGAAAAGGTTTGTATTTCGTGCAGAAATTTATTTATAAAATCATAGCAAAGCGCTTTCGACTATAAAGTCATCATCAGTGCGTCAGGTGTACAAGAGCCAGACCATAAAAAAAAAATTAGTGATGACTTTATAGTCGGAAGCGCTTTGCTATGATTTTATAAATAAATTTCTGCACGAAATACAAACCTTTTCTTCATCCAATTACATTGGAACGTGCACACAGCTGGACAATTTTCACTTAAATTGCCATTAGACAATATTCAAACAAAAAAGAACTGATAGCGATAGCACATCCATAGTACACGGAGAAAACACGATTTTGTTACACCCCTAATGAATAAGGCAATAGGACAAAGATGCTATAATTATTTAGCTCCCAAAGTATACAACTTTCTGCCTCACGAGTTGAGTTCCCAATCTTTCATTTACATATTCAAAAAACAATTGATAAACTTTATACGAGCTACACCAAGAACGACTACATACAATTATTGAAAAATGAAATAAAAAACTTCTGTTTATTTATTTATATCTAATATATGTGTATACACGTGTAATGCAATATGTTTATGTTCTTATATACTATCTTTTATTTGTTTATAATATTTTTACTATTTTTATTTATTTACTGTTAATTTTACTCATCAATTTATTTAAATTTCATTTATTCATCAATTTCTGTGTTTTATATATACCATACTTTGTATTTTTTGTCTTGCGATCAATAAATATTATTATTATTATTATAGACTAAAAAGAAAAGGAAAATGGAATCTTCAAGCAGCGAAGAAGATGTTATTCTGGAAGTGATGAAATTGAAAGTGAGGATTGTATTAAAAAGTTTTGCGTGGGGTGTGGAGAAGGCTATAGAGAGACTTAAAAAAGGTTGAATGCGAAAGGATTGAATGCGTTCATTGTCAGTTGTGGTTACATAAAACCTGCACGTCCTATCTTGACTTCTGTCAAAACTTAACAAAGGGCAAAAAAACACGCAGCACAAGAATCTCATAATTGATTTTTCTTTGGCCATCACTCCTTGAAGACAAGGGAGAGATGGCCATACCACTTATTTTCAAGTTTTTCTCATTTCGAATTTATACTTTGTTTTTTCGCAGAATTCACTAAATGATGATTTAGTAGAGTTATCTTGAATGTTCTTGAGGAATAGATACTTCACACAAAAATATTAAGGGTTTGTTCTCAACCACTGAAAAAACTATGGTCATCTATCCCGGATTTACCCTAAGTTGAATGAAATCTCGAGCGTTTTTTGTCTGAGAGATGAGTTCGAAGACAAAATCTACGATGTATCTCGAGCCCAAAATGCCATCATTACTTCTCTCCAAAGATAACTCTCTCTTGGTCGAGCGGCAATATATCACTTTGCGCTTAAAACACACAAATAGCTTGCAGTAGTGAAACTAATTCTCGATCAATACTTTCGTTGAATCCAAGGTCCACTGAAACTTTAATATACGAAACAATATATCTCCGGCAACTTTTAACAGTCTTTGTTGTACTTTGCATGCGTTATCGCGAAACTACCACAGTGTCTAACCACCGCCAGCCAGAATTGGGAGAAACCCAGACGAATAATCCTTCGATTTCTTAACTGTTTTCAGCAGTTTCGAGAAGAGTATTCGTCCGGTCGATCCGTTCAAACATGGGGTAGTTTTTAATTAAGGCGACAGAATGGGAGCGTTAAGAATTCCTAACATACCGGACCGTTTTAATTGTGTTACAATTGAGGTTGGGTCCTTTTCTGGCCCGCGGTAGCTAAACCGGCCGAAAAAAGATGGAAGATTCAGACACAAAGAAGAGGTAACGAGAACGCTGTTAAAATTTAAAGAAATGCAAATATGCTTTTAATTAGAAATATTAAATTATAAATTCCTATTTTGGACAAGGGAGCGATAAAAATTATGAATAGAGATGGAAATTAGAACGCACAGGATGAATTATTAGTTGAATCATTAATTCGTTAAACTGGTCTCAAGAAAACATCTACACAAATTCAAACTGATTAATTAAATCAGTAGTCATCTATACAAATATGATAATATATTTGTATATACAGTGCGCTTCAAAATTATGGAACAAATTCGGTATTTCGCAAGCCTTGTACTTTTGACAAAAGTCCTGCAATGAATCGATTTTTATTTTAAAATGCCAATTTTTCTATGTATATGTATGTCAGTGGTTTTGACGTGGTGATGTAATAGGTATTTTTTTTCAAATTGGATTAGATGTCTTGTGATGTCTTGTGAAAGGTCTTTCAATACTGCATTCAATGATAATAATCAATTAGATTTTTTTAAGGGTGAACAAAAATCAATATTTTATTCAAAGAAGAGAATAACTTTATATCTAACAAAACAGAATAGTTAAATAGGATGTTCGAAATGCCATCCACCAGTCTCATGACAATAAGCAAATCTACGGACACATTCCTCTTGCACATTGTGAATAACTTCCGGAGTGATTCTGTTAATTTCAATTCTAATTCGATTTTCCAACTCCTGTAGATTTTGCGGCCTATATACATAAACCTTTGATTTCAAATTACCCCACAAGAAAAAATCCAGGTGTGTAAGATCTGGAGATCTTGGGGGCTGCTCTATCGGTCCGCGTCTACCAATCCACTTCCTAGGAAAACATTTATTCAAAAACTTGTGAACATCACGTGCACAGTGCGGGGGTGCACCATCTTGTTGCAACCAAATACTTTCATTTTGTGAATTAGGCTAGGTATGAGTTAATATCTCATATTACCCTTGGTTATATAACTTTTTCAACTTTTCTTTACAAATATTCTTCAATTTTTCCACCATACAAATTCTTTTTTTATCTGCTCAGTTTCAATATAGATTTGTAGAATAATGGGAAAATGATCAGTTATTTGATATTCGAAGATGATAGGTTTGAAGATATCAGAATTTTCATCACTTTTTATAAATATGTGATCTAAACATGATTTTTGTCTACCCATTTTTCTGGTGGTTTTATTAATAAAAGACACAAAACCACTTTCACTCAAAATATTAGAGTATTCATTGACATAATCATAACTTGAAAGTAGGTCGATGTTTAAATCACCAATAATAATTGAAGTTTTTTTGCTCAGTTCTGACGACTTATTCAAAATAAGCATGAAAATGGATATTAGACAATTATTTTGTTATAATATTATTTTACATATATTTAAAAAGAAAGAAGGTATTCATTTCAACTCTCATATTTATAATACACGAAACAAAAATACTGCTACTTTAAAAAATCAAGTTCGCAAAACAATAGGCCAAAAAATTTTTACTTATATCATTCCCCATTTGTACGACTCATTGCCAAATGAAATTAAGAGCATCAAATCATTTTTTTCCTTGAAAAAAAAACAAAAGAATGGATATTAAATGAAGAAAGACAATTTTTCCAAAATTTCTGTTAACAAAATAGAAATAAAAAACTGTCCATATTTGTTTTTTGTCATAATTATATATCATTATTATATAAATAACTTAATTTCCTTATTTTAATTCAGTCCTTACAATAAGTGAAACTTCGTAAGGTTTTTCCGGTTTATTTGCATCAAACAGACAATTGATTGTGGATTTTATACTGTACTTATTTATATATTATTGCAAATAAACTTATTATTATTATCATTATTATTATTTCTTAATAATTTCAAGTAACGCTCCCCTGTGAGATTTCCTTCGAAAAAATACGGGTCAATAATCCCATCGTTTATTATTCCTGTCCAAACATTGACTTTCTGAGGGTGTTGAGTACGCTCGTCCATCATCCAGTGAGGATTTTACCTACTCCAATATCTGCAATTCTGACGATTTACCAAACTATTTAGGCAAAACGTAGAGATTGGGAGAATATTGCAAAGTAGTTCTTGTAGAATACCCTGCCAAGAATATATCAGATATAATTCAATGGTCGTTGGGGGCAGTAGTTGTTTTCTGTTGGAGACTTACCGACGATTATTCCTATTGTATAGGTTGAAGGTAGAAGTCTGGATTGCTCAATCCATTTTTATTATTAGTTTAATGGGCTTCTGCCAAGTAGTGTCATCGAATATTTTCTTCTGAAAATATCTTCAATATTTATTTCGCAGCACTGAAAGTTTATATTTTCGCGATTAGGATGGAGTCTACAGTCCTTTCACTTCTATATTTGAGATTTGCAGGTTACGTGTTATTGAATTTTCAGGAAATATTTTCATTTGTGTGTTTCGACGTCCAACATTATTTTAAAGCTACAAAATTAAAATCACATAGCATTCCTAAAATCAGGTGGAAATTCTGAAAGTCAAAGAAGGGAGAATCTTTTAAGTGCTCCGTATAATATGAGTGAAACCACTATCCGCATCTGACATAACAACTGTCAAACATAATTCAGGAAATTTCATTCAGTGAATGTGAGAAACTGACAATCGCGAAGTTTGATATTCAATTATTTCAGGACGTAAAACGACGCTTTAGAAAATTTGACATGAAAGGAAATAATTGAAACAGAATCAATAGATAAATCGAGAATCCTGAAATTTCAAGCTTTCTCAACATATCGAATCTATTTTCCTAGACATAATATTTAATTAGTAATAAACTGCCAAACATTAGCATTTAAGAGATTTCATTTCTTGTTGCTAGGAAACGGGAACATTAAATTGTTTTGTCAACAAAAGAGCACAAAAATGTAACTAATAGAGGAATGTTGCAACATTTTTATGAAACAACAAATTGTAAATAAACCACTCCATTTCTATAAAAAAATAATAAGTTAGTGACAGTGTCGTGATGAACACTGAATGTTACTCAAAAGTATTCAAGAAAGATATTCGGTCGTGAATGAAAATTTCCAGTTTCCAGTTCCTGATGTGGAGGCATCTTCGTAGATCGTCATGAACGAGGAGATCAGGCAGCAGTTGTTCAACACCAACACACACAGGTAAAAGGCCTTTTTACATAAAACGTTGCAACGTACTCCGTTCCAATATATGCATTGCTGAGTTCATGAACGATTTTCATCTGCTTTCAAATAGTGCACTGGAGTTTGTATTGACAATACTTACTCTACAACTTTAATTATCAGATCAGGTGTACCACAATGTTCAATTCTTGGCCCACTTCTATATACCTTGTACACCTCTACCATTCTGAAATCACTTAAACTCTGCTCAATTCACTGCTACGCAGATAATACGCAGATTTATCACAGTTTCGAATCAATGAATCAATTAATGCTGAAGCAGCAAATGCTTTCATAAATGATGACCTGAATAACTTATATTGAAACAGCCTCATCCCATTGTCTGCAACACAAGTAAATCAAATGTAATGATATTTGACTCGAGAAATAATAGAGTACGTGATGAAATAGATATTACTATATAAATAATGAGGTATTAACAGTAGTGAATCAAACAAAGAATCTGGGAGTTATATTAGATACTGAATTATGGTTTGAAATGCATGTTAATAAACTTGTGCAAAGAGCATACTTAGCACCGAAGACTATGTACGGTGCTAGGCATGTTCTATCTCCTTCTATCAAATTATTATTGTGAGAGTCGATTATATTATAATAATAATAATATAATAATAATAATAGATATTTATTCAAATCATATAAAAGACAGGTACATAAACAATGATGAATAGATATCAGACGTATCGATAAGTGTGTAACACACTTGTTTCGAAATATACATTAAAAATATCAAATTAGAAATATAAGACAATCACCTAATACTAATAATAATATATATGAACTAACTATTTAAAAATCACAGTAAAATCATATAAATAAAAACAGTTAATTCAAAACAAAGAGTATAGACATGTATGCATAAATAGAACTAGACTAGACAAGACATTTCAGAATGTTTCCAGAATTTAGGAATATAAAGTTTTAAAAATAAAAATCACATTATCAGGTCAGCAATTTTTTCCCTGGGTTGGTTGTGAATGAAGTTCTTCAACTCTTTTTTATATAATCTCAAATTATCGATTTTTTGTATATGGAGAGGTATGGAGTTATACATTTTCGGGGCCATATAGTAGTATGACCGCTGGCCAATAGATTTTTGCATTTGTGGGATTTTGTGATGGTGTTTTTTCCGAGTTTGATAATTATGATTTGGTATGTTTGAACTGATATGTTTTTCTCGATGGTATTTTATATTGATATTATTATAAAAAAGTTGACGAATATCGAATACATGTGCTTCTCGATATAGTGCTTCAGATGGATATTTATAGTCTTTGGACATAATCAGTTTAAGGAACCTTTTTTGCAGTACTTCCAGAGGATGAATATGTGTTTTCAATGCCCCTCCCCATCCTACTATACAATATCGCAAGTGACTCTCAACTAATGCATGATATAACACTTTAAGCTGATGGAAAGGTAATATATCTTTCAGATATTTAAACTTGTAAAGAATCATGCGTAACTTATTACAGACATAATTAATATGAGCATCCCATTTGAGATTCGTGTCTATTATTACGCCCAGATATTTAACATTCTTTTCAGGTAGAATTACATACTGTTGTCCCGTTGTAGTAAGTGTGAGTCTATCGAATGATGGTGTGTTGGATCGATTACAGCTAAAAGGTAGGTAGTAGGTTTTTTGTAGGTTGACAGTGAGTAGTTTGTTTTCTAACCATTTCTTTATTGAAGGTAGGTCATTCTCCACAGTGTTTTTCAATTCTTGCCAAGTGTCTGCTTTATAAAATATTGCGGTGTCGTCAGCAAATCCTAGTATTTCTCCTCTGCTCCTGATAGAGAACATGCCATCTATGTAAATATTGAAAAGGATTGGGCCCAAAACAGTCCCTTGGGGAACTCCATACTCAATTTGCAATCGATCGCTCTGTACATCATCCACTCTGACAGACTGAAATCTATTGGCGAGATAGCTTTCGAACAATTTTAAACAATTATTCCTGATGCCAATATCTTCCAATGTCTTATTATATATATATTATCGATATTTAATTTTGCTGACTCACTCTACGGCCCCAATCTCACGCAAAAAATCCAAAATTCTTGTTTAAGATTTGTATTTGGTATTCGTAGACGTGATAGAATATCTCATAAACTGGTTCAAGCAAATTGGCTTAATATGGACAGACGAAGATTGTTACATGCTTCGTGCCTGTTTCATAAACTTATATTAAGTAACTAAACCAAGTTATCTTTATCGTAAGTTAACATTCTGCACAGATGTCCATAATCTAAACGTAAGGTATAGAGGTACTTTAACACCACCAAAATTCAGAACGGAATACTTCAAGAGTTCATTTTCTTTTCAAATATGCAAAATGTATAATTCCCTTCCACTGGACATGAAAAACTAACAATAACGAACTTCGAAATGAAGTTAAAAAACCATCTTTTCGATCAATAATAATATATTTTCATGGATAGAAAAGGTGATGGTGATCCTCACATTCATAATTTAGACAATGTTCCATACTATTATATTAACACTAAAGACATTTATTACGTAGCAGGATATGTTTTAGGGTTGAGTGGAAGAGTAGCCTAAAGGAGTACTCTACTCTCTTAGATTGAACTCTGCCCTTTTCTTCTAATAATGAAAAGTGTATATTATGTTTCTCTGTAAATGTTCCATTTTGAGGAAATAAAAGCGATTAATATTATTATTATAATAAATTCGTATGTACCGAAAACTCTTTCATAGACAATCCTTGTTTATCAATAAGAAATCACGAATTTTCGGAAGTGAACAATTTAGAAATACTTAGTTTAGTTCAATAGGCAAATCTTGCCAAGCCAGGTTGTTAATTAAGGAAGGTTTGATCATATGACGCCATAGTGCATTATTCTAGTTATAAGGTTTGCTCATTTGCATTTGAAATCGAATTATGGAATATCATCAACTTCAACATTGAATTATTTATTGTTTACATGGTATAAATGGTTATATCTATTGCAATTTTATTGTTTTTCTCATTTACTTGGTTTGAATTATTGAATTTTTAATCACATTTATTTATCATACGCCATCAAGAGCCACTTGGAACCCAGAGAATCCCCCTGAGAGGCAAAGAAATGCTCCGATAAGACAAGGTAGAGTATATACTTTGCAAGAGAGTATGTGAATAAAAAGAATAATAATACCTAATGGCTCCTCAACGTGAGGCATTTCAAAATAAAAATAAAAACTGACTTTATTATAATAATAGTTCATCTAGTACATGGAAGTCTGGAAATGTTCTCGAAAGTTGTTTCATTCCTACTGGTTTTCTTTATTGAATTTTGGGTTTGTCATTTATAAATTTTGTACTTTTTGTGAGATGAACTTTGATATCATCCTTCTTTTCCAAAATTTTCACGTTGACTCCTTTCAATGTTTCTCGCTGTCTTTGTCACTCAATTTGAATTCGGAATCATGTCTCTTTCACCAATCACTATCGTTTGAACTTATAAGTAACTTATTTCAACAGTTAGTTGTCTAATTAAAACAATCTGATCTACCAATAGTATTTTAATTACTAAAAATTACATTACTTATTCAGATTCATTACTTTTTAATTTCAATCTTATCACTTGTCAATTGGTTTTTGGATTTTCCACTCTCAGTTCATTTATCTATCAAAATATGATTCATTATTATCCATTAAGTTATAATTTTTGCTTGCTGGGTCCATATTCAAATCGTTCCGTCCCCGTACTCTTCTAGTTTCACGGACTGAGAACAAAAGTTTGGAAGAGAAAGCGGTATGAAGGGTAATATCATATTGACCATTAAAAATAACTGTTTGATTCAAATTCATAAGACCAACATGCCAGGCCTGAATATCTTTTTCTCTATCATTTGAAATCCGAAAAAGTATATACGATGTACCAACAGAAAATGTTTGGTAAGATGGTAGAAAATGTATAACAGATGTCCACATCGCATCATTCAGTTTGAGTTGACATTGTTATTCTGAAACAAGTATGGAAAGAGACAAAAATCAGCAAAATGCGCATTTACGACACATCAGAAATGTTTTTTAAATCTAAGATATCCTCGGCCATTTCTCAAATATTCTTAAATAATATTTCAAAAATAGCTACTGATGTTTGTTTTTCAGTTGCAGATGATTTCAAACCTGATTCTATGAACATCCTGTTCATATTGTTACGCACCTGGTATGCAACGAAAGCACAGAAAATTGTTCTAGAATCCTGTGATGATGGAATTTGATGGAAACATCTAGAAGCACTAATTTTGTTTCTAGATCAAACGTCGACTATTGTTATTGTATTCTATCGTTTCCCTAGTGGTTCGAGAACTATATGTGCATATCTATATAAGTTGTGCAATGGGAGGGATTCAGATCAATTGAGTAGTAGTTCAGTAACTGACAGTTTACCATTAATAAATATTTGAAGTGCAGTACAGTGCTGTCAAGTTAGGTTGAGCTAATGAAAGCAGTTTTACAGTAACGTATCACTTTTTAGAACCCGAAAACGTAACAACATTTTCAAAAAAAAACGATAATTCTTGGTGTTTAGCTTTACCTGCAAATATAGTTACTTATTAGATCCGGACGGAGGCCAGCACAATGTTTAGCTTTTCAAATTGATCTTTTTACTGGATAAAATGTTTCGAAATTGAAAAATCTTGCTAATATTTTACTTCTCTTTTATTTGAACATCGTCTCTAGCAACAACTCAAAAAAACAATCAAAAACTGCGTCACAATACATCATAAAATTATACACTGAGTGATTTAAAACTCAACATTCTCCCCCCTGTATTTGAGATGCGGGACTGCATTTCGAATACATTCTTCTAAATATTCAACAGGACATAGTTTTGTAACAGGATGGCGATAAATACTTTTCTTGACTTGGACGTCGACTACTCGGACCATGCCATCTCTTCCTGGAAAAACATCCACAATTTTACCCAAAGGCCAATTATTTCTTGGGAGTTTGTTGTCCATAACCACCACAAGGTCATTTTTCTTCAAACTGGTTTTTTGTTCTAACCATTTCGATCGCTTGATGAGAGTTGGCAAGTATTCCTGAATCCAAAGATTCCAAAATAATTCTGAAAATTGTTGAGAAAATTGCCATTGTTTCTTCAAGTTTCTCTTTCTGGAATCCATAATGATAGGTGGCTTGGCAATACTAGAAGTTCCAATTAGAAAATGGTTGGGCGTGAGGCTCTCAAAATCTTCGGCAGTTGAAGAAACATACGTTAGGGTTCGACTGTTCACTATATGTTCTGCTTCTGCTAACAGCGTTTGAAGAACTTTCTGTTTGGGTACTTGTTCTTTGAGTGTGACTCGTAAAGCATTTTTTACTGATCGTACCATTCTTTCCCATGCTCCTCCAAAATGAGGACTGGCTGGAGAGATGAATTTCCAATTAATTTCCTGGGATACTAAATTTCTGTTGATCAAATCTTCAGCTAAACTATCTATAGCGTTTTTCAATTCTTTCTTGGCAGAGGTGAGGTTGGTTCCATCGTCACTCCAAATTGTATCTGGTTGTCCTCTTCTAGATATAAATCGTCTTATAGCCAAGATGGCAGAACCAGTGGACAGCGAATCGGCCAACTCGATATGAATAGCACGAATAGATAAACACGTGAAGAGAACTCCATATCGCTTTTCACGTCATCGACCAATGGCTACCATGATTGGACCAAAATAATCCATACCTACTTAACTGAATGCTCTTGGTGGTTTCGATAATCTCATTTCCGGTAGCTGTCCCATTTCCGGGATTATGGGTCTTGCTCTTCTTATTTTACAAAAATTACAATATTTCAAAACTTTTGAGGTCAGCTTTCTTGCTTGCAAAATCCAAAATTTCTGTCTCAATTCATTAAGAGTCAACTGAAGTCCAGCATGAGCATTTTTTATGATAATAAATAATCAACTAGTAGTCGCGTGAAATGATGACAATTACATAAAATTATAGGACGTTTCGTTTCATGAGTAAGCTATGGTGAATTGTCAATTCTACCTCTGATACGAATGATATAATTTTCCAAACAGGGTGATAATCGAAACAACCTACTGTTTTTTGAAATCTCTTTTCCATGTCGAAATGAGTTCATTTCATCTGGAAAGCAATCTTCTTGAACTTTCTTACAACAGAGTTCTTCTATCCTTTGAAGTACCTCCCAGGTGAGTTCCCTTTTTAGTATTCCTACCCCTTTTCTTTTCAGATTCGCGATAAATCTTAAAACATAAGCTTTGGATCTGAGCAATTTAATGTAATTTCAAAATTTCATACAATCTGGTAAATAATCAATTTTTACACATACAGTATGCAACAAAATCATTTCTTCAGGTAATTCAGTTTTTTTCATTTCTTCGGGTGAAATACACTCAGTTTCTTTCATTTCCAATCTTGGCCAAAATATTTTTTCTTGATAAAAAAACTCCGGAACTTGAAACCAACTACCGTTGAAATCTAAATTTGTTTCATTGTTATTCCTTGTTGCTTCGTCAGCTACGTTCATATTTGAAGGTACCCAATTCCATTCATTTACATTGGAATTCTCTTGAATTTCACCTACTCTGTGAGCGACAAAAGTCAAAAGGCTTCGCATCTGATTTCAACCAACAAAGTACTATTCAGAATATCCCTATTAATTTTGTGAAAATTCAATGGGAATGAAAGATAATCTTCTTTAGGCATCCACTTCAACCCTAAAATTATTTGTGAAATATTATCTTTCAAAATTTTATCATCTCCCCTGAGTTCTTCCGGAATTTTTTCGAAAACTTCTTCAGAATTAGAAACCCATCTACGCAATAGGAAACCCCCTGACTTGTGTATTTCAATAACTTTTTGTATGAGCTTTATTGCTTCTGAAGTTGTTGAAACACTATCTAAATAGTCATCCATGTACTGCCTATTTACAATACTAGAAACAGCTTGAGGTAATTTATTTTTGAATTCTATAGCATTTTTATTGTCAAAATACTGTGCACAAAATGGAGATGAAAGGGCTCCAAAAATCATAACTTACATTTCATATGTCTCAGGTTCATGATCAGCATTGTTTCTCCATAAAAATCTCTGCCCTAGCCTGTCTTCTTCTCTTATACAAATCTGATGGAACATATCTTTTATTTCTGCTGAAAATGCTATGGATTTTTACCTAAATTTTCAAATTATTCCTACTAAAGAATTGAATAAATCCAGGCCTTTCAGAAGAAAATCGTTCAAACTCTTACCATGTACCTTGGCTGCTGCGTCGAATACAAACCTCACCTTGTTTGGCTTATTTTCATTTACCACTCCAAAGTGTGGTATTGGTATTGGTAGGTATGGATGGTGACTGATGCGCAGCGACCTAGTTAGATCTATTGTGCCCCATCTTCTTCTGCTATCTCAAGGTGTTCTCGTTTACAGCAGCCCCTCAAGCCTCAATTCCTTCAGGAATTTTAGGATTTTGAGGGGGTCCATTTGTGGTATTTCTTCCACAGTCAGCTGGTGTGAACCCAGTATATTTAATCTTTTGTGGTGTACAGCATAACACTCCACAATATGTGATGAGGTGTTTCTGAAAATTGTTGAGAAAATTGCCATTGTTTCTTCAAGTTTCTCTTTCTGGAATCCATAATGATAGGTGGCTTGGCAATACTAGAAGTTCCAATTAGAAAATGGTTGGGCGTGAGGCTCTCAAAATCTTCGGCAGTTGAAGAAACATACGTTAGGGTTCGACTGTTCACTATATGTTCTGCTTCTGCTAACAGCGTTTGAAGAACTTTCTGTTTGGGTACTTGTTCTTTGAGTGTGACTCGTAAAGCATTTTTTACTGATCGTACCATTCTTTCCCATGCTCCTCCAAAATGAGGACTGGCTGGAGAGATGAATTTCCAATTAATTTCCTGGGATACTAAATTTCTGTTGATCAAATCTTCAGCTAAACTATCTATAGCGTTTTTCAATTCTTTCTTGGCAGAGGTGAGGTTGGTTCCATCGTCACTCCAAATTGTATCTGGTTGTCCTCTTCTAGATATAAATCGTCTTATAGCCAAGATGGCAGAACCAGTGGACAGCGAATCGGCCAACTCGATATGAATAGCACGAATAGATAAACACGTGAAGAGAACTCCATATCGCTTTTCACGTCATCGACCAATGGCTACCATGATTGGACCAAAATAATCCATACCTACTTAACTGAATGCTCTTGGTGGTTTCGATAATCTCATTTCCGGTAGCTGTCCCATTTCCGGGATTATGGGTCTTGCTCTTCTTATTTTACAAAAATTACAATATTTCAAAACTTTTGAGGTCAGCTTTCTTGCTTGCAAAATCCAAAATTTCTGTCTCAATTCATTAAGAGTCAACTGAAGTCCAGCATGAGCATTTTTTATGATAATAAATAATCAACTAGTAGTCGCGTGAAATGATGACAATTACATAAAATTATAGGACGTTTCGTTTCATGAGTAAGCTATGGTGAATTGTCAATTCTACCTCTGATACGAATGATATAATTTTCCAAACAGGGTGATAATCGAAACAACCTACTGTTTTTTGAAATCTCTTTTCCATGTCGAAATGAGTTCATTTCATCTGGAAAGCAATCTTCTTGAACTTTCTTACAACAGAGTTCTTCTATCCTTTGAAGTACCTCCCAGGTGAGTTCCCTTTTTAGTATTCCTACCCCTTTTCTTTTCAGATTCGCGATAAATCTTAAAACATAAGCTTTGGATCTGAGCAATTTAATGTAATTTCAAAATTTCATACAATCTGGTAAATAATCAATTTTTACACATACAGTATGCAACAAAATCATTTCTTCAGGTAATTCAGTTTTTTTCATTTCTTCGGGTGAAATACACTCAGTTTCTTTCATTTCCAATCTTGGCCAAAATATTTTTTCTTGATAAAAAAACTCCGGAACTTGAAACCAACTACCGTTGAAATCTAAATTTGTTTCATTGTTATTCCTTGTTGCTTCGTCAGCTACGTTCATATTTGAAGGTACCCAATTCCATTCATTTACATTGGAATTCTCTTGAATTTCACCTACTCTGTGAGCGACAAAAGTCAAAAGGCTTCGCATCTGATTTCAACCAACAAAGTACTATTCAGAATATCCCTATTAATTTTGTGAAAATTCAATGGGAATGAAAGATAATCTTCTTTAGGCATCCACTTCAACCCTAAAATTATTTGTGAAATATTATCTTTCAAAATTTTATCATCTCCCCTGAGTTCTTCCGGAATTTTTTCGAAAACTTCTTCAGAATTAGAAACCCATCTACGCAATAGGAAACCCCCTGACTTGTGTATTTCAATAACTTTTTGTATGAGCTTTATTGCTTCTGAAGTTGTTGAAACACTATCTAAATAGTCATCCATGTACTGCCTATTTACAATACTAGAAACAGCTTGAGGTAATTTATTTTTGAATTCTATAGCATTTTTATTGTCAAAATACTGTGCACAAAATGGAGATGAAAGGGCTCCAAAAATCATAACTTACATTTCATATGTCTCAGGTTCATGATCAGCATTGTTTCTCCATAAAAATCTCTGCCCTAGCCTGTCTTCTTCTCTTATACAAATCTGATGGAACATATCTTTTATTTCTGCTGAAAATGCTATGGATTTTTACCTAAATTTTCAAATTATTCCTACTAAAGAATTGAATAAATCCAGGCCTTTCAGAAGAAAATCGTTCAAACTCTTACCATGTACCTTGGCTGCTGCGTCGAATACAAACCTCACCTTGTTTGGCTTATTTTCATTTACCACTCCAAAGTGTGGTATTGGTATTGGTAGGTATGGATGGTGACTGATGCGCAGCGACCTAGTTAGATCTATTGTGCCCCATCTTCTTCTGCTATCTCAAGGTGTTCTCGTTTACAGCAGCCCCTCAAGCCTCAATTCCTTCAGGAATTTTAGGATTTTGAGGGGGTCCATTTGTGGTATTTCTTCCACAGTCAGCTGGTGTGAACCCAGTATATTTAATCTTTTGTGGTGTACAGCATAACACTCCACAATATGTGATGAGGTGTTTCTGGATGTTCCCCACAGAATCTGCAGGTGTTGTCCTCCTCTAAGCCTAGCTTCCTTAGGTCTTCTTTGAGTCTGCCATGCCCCGTTAGAAATCCTGTGATTGTCTTTAGACTAATTTTGCTGAGGTTAATCAGTGTTTTCGATCTTGCTCGGTTGAAATTGCCGAGGAGATCTTTGGCCTGCCTCAGCCCTGGAAGTCTTTGCCAGTATGTTGCTCTCATTGCTTCTTCAGTTTTATTGAGTTCTTCTTGAAAGTAAGATTTTCCAAGTCCGCAGAATGGTTCTGGTCCGATCAGTGGCGTTGATGCCCCTTTTCGTGCCAGGGTGTCTGCTTGTTCATTGCCCTCTACTCCGACGTGCCCAGGCATCCAGAGGAGGATCACCTTGTTGTTCCTGCCTAGATCATTAAAGTGTGGTAAATACGATATCTTGTCAAAATTACCATCCTCTTTAACTTTTTTTGCGAAGCCTTTTTCCAAATATTCTTCAATTTTTTTCGAATATTTCTTCGCAAAATCTGAATTTTTCATCATACGGTTTTCTATATGGTGAAGTCTTCGAAGAGCCATGGGCTTGCTGTCGGGTAAAAACCTTGCATCCTTTTTCCAGAGTAAACTCGTTTCCCAACGATTTTCATTTTCTTTATTCTTCGTCAACATTTCCATCAATTGTTCTGCTCTCGCTTCTTCGCCACTGAGAATTTTGTTGGTCGATACCTTGACTCCGAATCACTCTGTAGAAAAGAAATTCCAAGCTTTCTCATGCAATTCCTCGTCGATGCTGGTATGATGTCGAATGTGAAGAACAATGGTATTTTCCACTCTTCCTTTGAATTGGCGTAGATTTCCATGTACAACACAACCCAACTTGGTTCTTGACAATACTGGTGAGTTTTTGGGAACTTCAATGACTCCACAACTCCCAGTTGTCTTATCCTATGAGTAGTTTTGGCTGAACATTCTGCACACTCTCCAATTCAATTCCTCTCAGATGCTTCCATTTGTCTTTCATTTTCCTGGAATTGGTAAATCCATATTTTTCAATGTGTGAACGTTTTCTAATTTATGAAATTCACTTCTATCCTTGTCTACAATATCAAAACTATTTTTTCTTGAACTTACTTTTTTGCAAGACTCCATATCTGTCCATTTTAATCCCAAAATGGATTCCTCACCTTGTATGCCTAAACTATTTGCCAATTCCTCATCCATAAGAGTGACAGTTGAGCGACAATTTCTGGAGTTGAAGGTGCTTCAGATTCAATAATTTTGTTGTGAAGAACTTTATGATGTAATTTCTCAGAATTATTCACCATACACTTCTTTTTCGATCTCCAGAATTTTATCTTATGATTATTTTTCAGACAAGAAAAGCAAATGCCATTCTTTTTGATAAAATTCCATCTCTCATCTATTGAATAATCCAAAAACATCTGACAATTCTCTAACGTGTACCCTTCTTTACATAACAAACACTTCATTGATGTGGCATATCGAGAATTCTGAGATGTTACCAAAGATCTCCTGAATTTATCTTTATTTAAAGGCTGAGTTGAATGTTTACCAATATTCACCGACGATTGGACATAACTAGCAGCTTCCGATATACCCCAAATCCACTGAAATCTGAAATCTTGCAAGTTACATTGTCCTTTGGCTCTGGATGCCTTTTCACCCCAAGACATCTGCATCGAAAATGGTACCTTTTGTATCATATCATCCAGTAGTTGTGGACAATCCAAGTAATTCACTATTTCCATGGCTTCTACGTTACCACCAAGTCAGAAACTTCCTCTGCAAAATGAATTAAGCTTTTATAATCGTTATTTCTAATGATTGGGAAGTTTTTTGCTTTACTGACTAGACTTTTAACTATTAAATCTGCTCTGCCAGATTTATGAATGAGAATGTCCAAAATGGTACTCACTGATAAAGCGGATAACAATAAACCGAACGTCACCATTCAATGCCTCACGTAGTCTACACATGTTTTCTTCATCAGACAATCCCAAAAATTTTGTTGTAGACACATATTGTTGGTAAAAACTTGGCCATTCTGTAATTTCCCCACCAAATATGGGAAATCCTTCTCAATTGTCTGCCTAGCTAGCAACATTTTCATTTCTGGACTTGATACACTTGCAACACAAGTTTGATGATAATTATTGTGATTCACATTGCATTTGATATCGTTACTTGGACATTTCGCGATTTCATTCGATGAAATTGAATCTGTGGCATGATTGTTAATTTGACTTTGAATTGATTTGAATTGATTTCAAAAACCCCTTACCTGACGTTTCAGACAACATCCCTTTCCGCTCATTTTGTTCGATATTTTTCAACCAATCACCCGCCTTTTTCTTCGGATCTTTGAATGACGAGTATTCCATTTCCTTCTATTATATTTTCCTCAAATTTTTCTTCCAGTTTTGCCTTTTCTAAAGCCAACCTATTTTCTACGAGCTTTCTTTCCATTTCTAGTTGTATCGGTATTATTCTTGCCAACTCTTCATCAGCTTTGACGTGGGCTTCCAGTAACTTCCTTTTATATATACTGCTTGCTTTGGATGTTACTGACTTCTTTGCGTTAGTTTTTGTGGACTGTATACGTGGATCCATTTCTTTGTTCGTGACTTTCAGAGCGGCTGGAGACAACTTCTTTTCCCCGTCACCTTG
The DNA here is from genome assembly GCA_944452925.2 of Chrysolina oricalcia. Classification (NCBI taxonomy): domain Eukaryota; kingdom Metazoa; phylum Arthropoda; class Insecta; order Coleoptera; family Chrysomelidae; genus Chrysolina; species Chrysolina oricalcia. The sequence goes on from OX101811.2 coordinate 55,384,644, forward strand.
CTTCGTGTCGTTCTTTGGCACCTCTGTTTTGGCTTTGAGAATCCTACTTTTACTTCTTGTTCCCAAATTGCTAATTCTCAAGGCTCAAGGACCAGCACAATCTTTAGCTTTACCTGCAAATGTAGTTACTTATTAGATCCGGACGGAGGCCAGCACAATGTAGTTACTTATTAGATCCGGACGGAGGCCAGCAAAACGTTTAGCTTTTCAAATTGATCATTTTACTGGATAAAATGTTTTGAAATTGAAAAATCTTGCTAATTTTTTACTTCTCTTTCATTTCAACATCGTCTCTAGCAACAACTCAAAAAAACAATCAAAAACTGTCACAATACATCATAAAATCATACACTGAGTGATTTAAAACTCAACACTTATTTTTTCAAATATCGAAAAAGAAGGCAAAGAAATGGTGTGACTACATTTTCAATAAACAAACAGTTGGGCAAGAGGCCTCTAAAATCGGAATCAATCCATATATACTACGAATGCATTACTGAAGTATTCTATTTTAGCAATGAGACGAGATTCTTGTCAAAATTGTTCTTTCCGTGAACCGACTGCACTCTTAGAGCAGCCCTCAGAAGTCTTCGAAAGACTTGTGCGAGCTAGGAAAGACGAGAACCATACCTTCTAACTTGTGAATCCATTCACGTTTTTTTCTATATTTTTCAGATGGACTCTGTTTAACTAGATAGAGTTTCAGTTCAAATATGATTTGTCAATAATGTTTGGTTACTTTTACTAGTAAACGAATTCAGAAAATTACCGCTTCTACCTCTACTTGCATCCTAGATTGTTTTCAGAGTGACTATCAATAATATTCTATGAAATATCTATAACCCTTTTGAGCAGATATTTCGTCTTATATTGCATTTTTCTCCCATTATCATCATTATCGTAAGGTCCGATAGTGCTGATGAAGTCGGTATTAAACGTTCACTGTACGTGACACGATCAAGATTTGGCCAATGGAAACTGTCCACAAAGGGTCACGTGACTGGGAAAGTGTCGGCCCTATTGTGTCTTTCGTGGATAATTTTCCATAATTGGAGCAGCAGGGGGAACAAATGATTTGATGCGGTAGATGTCACGAAACTACTGACATTTCTATATTCCTACGTTAATCTATGTGGAATATCAATTGTATTAAGTAGAAATAAAAATCCAATAACATATTCTGCCAACACTTCATTACTCAAGTTTCCTCAGAAATGACTTCCTTGTGTAAAAACTGACATTTGGAAGCTCCCAATTTCATGTTATCTACTGAAACAAAAGGACAATGTTAGTTTAGATGATCTAAAAAATTTTACTTATTCGAATCGAAACTATTGTAATCATTAGATCAGTTACATTGTGACGTGATTAAGAGAGAGAGATTATAGTTTATTGTCATAAGAATTATCTTGTTGACAAAGGTTCCTCAACCGATTGAGTCAGTTTTATATAGTGTGCACAAGGATGGGAAAACGGTTGGAGTTAAAATGTTCGTTAAATTATCAAAAAGTTGCATAATTCAAAGTCATTTAATACGGAGTTTGCAAAAGGAAGCTATCTAGCTTTCTCTGGTTTCGAGATAATTTGGAAACACTAATGTTTCTGATATTATTTTTCATTTATATCTAATGTTATTTTAGAAGATATAAAGAAAACATTTTCATTGCTTAACAAGATGGAGTTTACAGATTTTTGCCACGACGCCGACGTTTATTTTCTGAGAAACTTTCATTAGCCTTTCAAAAAAATACGGCCCTGTTATTTTTATTACAAAATTTAGCCATTTTGATTTCTTAAATAGGTCATATATAATTTTTGATTTTTCAAATATGTTTTTATCTTATCTTAGACAGTACTTATGAGTTTTACTAGCTTTCTTAATGATGACTGATTTTTATTTTTGGAGATTTGAGGTCTTGAATAAAAAATACTCAATTTATTTAAAGCCAACGTTTTGTCAATTCATTTTGATATCTTCAGGGCAAAATATGAGTTTTCCTTGTTATAATATATATATATAAGAACATATTAGTATTGGATCTGAATCAAGTTCAACAAACGTTTGGACGGTAAAATAATAGCCCATTTGGATGCATGCCGAAGTGAAAATTTGGCTATTATTTTATTTAAATTTTTTATTTAAATTTTAACTTGTATTGTGTATTGTTTGTTTCTGTTTTTATCGTCGAAACCTCTGTTGAACTTGATTCAGACCCAATACTAATATGGTCTTAGGATATATACCGGGTGTCCCAGTATACATGTTCCAATGGATTATCTCGGTCATTTCAAAACATAAAAATTTGAAAATTTCATGATCTTTGATTCGTTTAAGGAACCTGTAAGTGAGATAAACAAAATTTGAAAAACACTTCCGGTTTGACCGGAAGTGACTCTAACTTTTTAATTTCAAATACCATCCTGTGAAGTTTTTGCCATTTTTGATTTCTACTCAAAATTAGGTACCTTCCCAACGATGTATCACACTTTGTATTTCATATTTGATTTGATGCAGAAAACTTCAATTTAAATTTCAAATTGAAAGAATTGCAGTAGGCTACGATATTTTGTGTAATCTTGATTCTGACTTCAATACACGGAAAACTCACCCTTCTTAACCTAGAGATGTCAAAATAAATTACCAAAACTTTGGCTTTGAGGAAATAGAGTATTCTTCAATTTAAGACCTCAAATCCCTAAAACTCAAAATCAGTCAGTATTTAAAATAATATACGAAAAACCTCCTGGTACGGCTCTGAATTCTTGAGAATAATTATTTGATAAAACACAAAAATTTTAAGATTTTCCTTCAGGTAAAGTGAGAAAAAAATATAATCATACTTTCATAAGATTATGTCAGATATAATTCAACGGCCGTAGAGGGTAGTAGTTGTTTTCTGTGAGTTGCCGACGAATGTACCTATTGTCAAGGTTGAAGTGGAAGACTGGATTATTGTTTAATCCAATTTTCATTATGAGTTTAATGGTCTTTCCGCGTAGTATTTTACCAATTTTTTTTTATGAAAATTTGTCTTCGGAAGAAGTAGATGCTATAATGTCGGAGTGCCTTGTGGAACATACAGATGGCGCTGGATTCATACTTCAGTGTTTATCTCAGGAACTCCCAACAAATGCTGAAGTCGTCTTTTGGTTTGATTGAACTAGCCTTCGCTGATGAATGGCAAGAACCATGAAACCGGTACGGAGGTGTTCTCCAAATTGAATCGAAAAATAATTTCAGCTATGGTATTTAAAGAGCACTGCAAAGTAGTTCTTGTAGAAGACTTTGCCAAGAATCTAACAGATATAATTCAACGGTCATAGAGGGCAACAGTTGTTTTCTGTTAGAGACTGGCCAACGAATGTGCTTATTGTATAGGTTGAAGTAGAAGACTGGATTATTATTCAATCCATTCTTCATTATTAGTTTGATGGCCTTTTCGCTTAGTATCTTCAATAATAATGAAGTTATTCAATCAACTATTGTAATAATGAAGGCTATCAATGATTGAGATATTTCAACTCGTGAGCAAAGCGAGCGCGTGAATTTTCGTGATCATTAATTGCATTTTAATATAAGAGTTGATTACAATATTTTATTTTTCACTTGTCCACTACCTTGGCAACGGTTGCTATTAACAGACCCATAACGCCCGGGGCGTTATGGAGGGCATTATGAATCATAACGCCCGCTGAATGTTTTTTTCTGTAATTCAATAAATTAATTACTCAGAAAATTTTATTTATAACTGTACATAAAAAAGGGACTAATTATCTTCTCTCAAATAGAAATTACAATTTTCGAATGTTCCTGAAAAATTAGTTCCAAGTCGAAGTTCTATGAGTAAACCGATGATGAACTCCTCAATGTGAATTCGGTTTCGTTCGGAACTTTAACATTTTCTTTTTCGGAAACGGAATGGGCTATCATTGTAGCAATTTTGTTACTTTTGTTATTTTCTTCAATATAGCTCTCCGCTACCGTACTATTCTTTCATTTTTCATGCAATTTTAGTGTTTCAAAGGAAGCACCACCTTGAACAAGAAGCGTTGACGACGTTCGGCGTAGACAGTGTCCGGTGTAACCTTTCGGGTTTTCCGAATTGAGGTATTTCGCTATGATAGAAGGAACACTTTCAATAGTATTTTTACCTACAGGTAACTCAATGCATTTAGTATTTCTGTAGGTTGAAAAAAACGTACGTTGTTTACATCCTTTTGGTCGTAGTGCAATGTACTTTTTAACTAAGTTGAAGGCTCCTATTTCGCTTTCTTCAACAATGGTGAAACTTTTTGAGGTGCAGGTCTTGGTTTCTGGTACCTTGATCAGTAAAACGGCTGCTCTGTCTTCAATGTCATCAATTGTCATCTTGGCCATTTCATCACGTCTTAAGCCTCCAAATACGCCCATTACCAGAAAAACTTTATATAGCAGAAAGGTATCATCTGGAGCTTTTCTTATGAAAAGTAATACTTGTCCACCTTCCAACACCTTTGATTTTTTGGAATTTATCCTTTTGATTTAACTTTCAGAAAGGCCATCAGTTGACTGAATGCTGATATATCAATGTTTTCTTTAACGGTCAATGTTGATTTCAGCTGTGAGTATTTAGTCCATATAGTCGAGGCTTGTTTTGCAAAAAGCCAAATCCTAGAAGCATTTCATGTAACAATTGGATAAATGACGTCAATTCCCTATTTCGATCCCGCTGAATCAGAAAATACCGTTTATCAAGTCGAAATTCCAACCGGAGGTGGGATATTCAAGATGGCGTCCAAAATACCCCTAAAATCATATTATTTTCTACTTTTGGTCACACATACGACTAAGGTGTCGATGTTTATGTTTTCGGGGATGTAGAACACGATAATACACTCAAAAATTAATTTCGATCATTAAAAATGCATTGAATGATTGAATTTTGACAAAATGGGCCAAAATTCCAAAAAAACTTGTGAAAACGTATTGTGTATGCTTGCATACATTTTCTAGGGCGCTTAGTACGTTTATGAGCTCAAAAAAGCATTTAAACATTGTCCAAGCCTTCATTTCGAAAAATAATTTACTATTAGTAGTCTTCTTCATCTTCTTCTACTCCATTGCACATGCACATCTTGGTGCACGGCACCCTCGGCGGATTTCTGCAGCCACACTGCTTCGTGGCGCAGAGCCCCTTGCAGCCACAAGCTCCAAATTTGGGAGATGACTTGGGAATAGGTGGCAAAGTCATCAAGATTGTGACATACTGTCCATCAACAATTTTCCAGCCGCAATTAATCGGATCTGGTAATTCAGGATACTGATCATGGGCGTTATTTCACACTAGTACCTTCAAGTTAGTTTTCTTCTTTTACTCACAGCATACACAATATCCTGTGCTGTAGAAAGGGTAGCGTTGTTTGACCCACTTCTTTCTGCTTCAGTGCATCCGGCTTTGTCCCTGTCCTCAACGTCTGCTCTAAAACCTCTTCAACTTATATGAGGACACCCAATAACAGGTACAAGGAATCAGGAATTATTTTGACTACAGCACCGGGAAATCCGGAAACCACAATGACCCCCGGCAAGGCCATCAAATCTCCTCTTACTCCCAGAGCACAGTGTAGGATAGTACGAAAATAATTATCAGGCTCGTGCGAAGGTAAATCAGAGGCATCATCCACGTTCAAGAAGTTTTTATCAGCCGCCTTTTTACCTACTTGTGAGGGAATGAGCAACACTTGTCTCTCGTGAATGTCTCTGTTTAAAGGTTGGAAAAACTGTAAACTTTCCTCAATTCCTCTTCCAGCTCAGTTTTAAATGTACTTTGGCGGGACTCAAATGAAACTGGGATATCAACGTCTAAGCCCTTAGCTAGATTGACGTACCTCTGGCACACATCGTCCAATTTTAACATCTGGAAATAAACATTATTGTGTACAATAGTTTCAAGCTACTTTTTCATTTCGATTGTCTTTCACAAACAGTTATACTAACCTTTTCGAGAGAAGCAGCAACTCAAAGTTCCTTGCAAAGTTGCCACAACGGTAGCATGTTTCTTCGGTCCTCATTTTTTGACGCCGCATCCATCGCATCTTTTACTCTGCCAAGCCTGACAAGATACGTGCTATGATACATGGCATCCGCAGCAATCAAATCACCAACTGCATTCACTTTAATGTTCAGGTTGTAGTCATATTCGGAAAGCTCTGTTAGCTTCATGTGCACATTTGTTGACTTCACTAAGCGTAGATGCTCTCTAGAGTCTTGCTGGCACACTATACATTTGAGTTTATCAAATTTCAAGGATTTAGATCTTGTTACTTTCTGAGGCGTAGCATCCGTTTTGGCCATATTTGAGTTGTTTTTCTGTTGGAGCGTTTCGATATTTCTTTTTGCAGTGAACGCAGTAAATGCAAAGTTATTTTCACATGCTGGACCCCGTAAACTTTGTAAAATTCTGAGTATAGCACCACTGAATTGACAATCGTGGGGTGTTTTGCGTTGTTCGGCACATTCTACCAGCTTGGTTGCACCCTGACTGCGCAACTTCGAAAGATGTTTTTGATCATCTTTACCTTTCTTTGTCTGGCAAATAAGGCACAAATTGCTGTTAACTACAGACGGTTCTTCTGAATTGCAATTGTTGTCGTCCATCCTGAATATAGTTACATCAAAACCTGAAAAGAAAGCAATATTTTTGCCCTTTAAACATCAATATGAAAACCTAACTTCAAACCCCTAGGCAAGTTATAAATTGTCGTATGTGCATCTTTCGAAGTACTATCTTTACTGCCGCATGTATATCACTTTGCAACCCTAATCACTTTTTGTACATACCTTGGAGCACTGAAACTTGTAAAAGTATACATATGGAAATACTGTATGTTTCACATCACTATATTCCGGGGAATCATCGGTACCTGACTCACATCCTTCTCGAAAACGCTGAGTTGCGGACACTGCATAGCGCCAAATTTTAAACAGATAATGTGTAGAAGAAAGGCAGAAGGGAAATGCGGTGAGAGAATTATGTACGATAGTCGTGCGCCATCGACCATTTTCAGTCAGTTTAATGAATAAACAACCCCCCCATATTATGACTAGCATCAAAATGTTAGAATTTAATGAACGTTAAATGTACCAAATTATTTTTAGATGGCGAATACGCATTCAGCGCCCTCCAAAACATATGGAACACGTTTTCACAGTTTTTTTTTTAATTTTTGCCCATTTTGTCAAAATTTGATCATTTGATGAACTTTCAATGCTTCAAATTATTTTTTAAGTGTCTCATCGTATTCTACACTGTTACGTTCAAATCTGTCACTAAGTTTTACCCCTATGTAATGAAAGACCCTGTATAACTATACCTGCTCCTCGTATACAAGTGACACCGTCCTAGTACACTTCTGATATTATGATAATCAGTTCGTTTTTATAGTAAACCCCAGACCTTATCTTTTCATTTCACTAGCAAGTAGTTCACCTTTTCTTTCGGCCACAGGTATGTCGTACTACAAAAGTCGGTACTACCTCTCTAGGACACTGAAACTGCTCAGAAACGAGTTGATTCCCTTCTCTCTGCCTCATAGATTTGCCATCAATCCCCACATCTCGGCTCAATACAAAGTGTCTCCTGAAAAATGTAAAGTTAGTAGTAGTAATTTTCAATTTAGAATTAGGACTCTGCCTACAGAGTCGAACGTAGTTAGTAGTCGTAATGTATAATTTTATTGAATGTAATTTATCACTCACCTTGAAATTTAGTCGTGATCCGGTTTCAAAATGTTTGATTGTTTCTACGATTCTCTGGTTGACCTTTATTTACATGTTTACTCTTCATTCCAACCTCTTTTTGGTTGACTTGTCACTATTCAATTTGAAGTTTGACGTGAGATGTGATCGACGGTCGACACTTCTGCGGTGTTGCCAAGCTTCCAGATAGTAATTTTGTAGAGTCGGCATATTTTATGAGAGATCGGAAGATATTTGACTATTTAATTATACTGGGGCATATCAAAGTGATGGGTGATATGACGTAATGTTTTCACCAGGTTTGGAAGTGAAAACATTATTTCTGTCCTGGCAGATTGACCCTTATGGCGCCTCAGACTTGTTCTGTGATCTGTGACTGTGACTAACTTCAGAGTACATCGGACCCGGGTTTTTTTTGAAAAACGGTGGGGAAGGTACTTGTGAAATGGTATGGTGATGGTGTTGTTTAGCTGACTTGAAAAATTTTGTGATCTAGAATCATCCTTTAATGGGATACCTTTTTCAAGTCAATATTGTTGAATTTGGGTGTAACTGGTAGTGCCGGAGCGCATGATTTGATATATTCCCGATTCTGAAGCTCTACGGAGGATTTGTTAAATACCTCACCCAGCCATAAGTGCAGAGACCGAAGTCTTGTGTTTTTTGGACACTTCATAATATCCACCAGGTATGTTTCAGTACTCCAGCTCTCTATTTTCTGGTTTTCGAAACCCAATATTGAGTTTTTCGGAATTTAAAATAGTTTTCCTTTTTAACAGATTCCATAAGGCCGCAAATCGCTTGACCAAAGGACGTGTCCATTCTAAGTGGTGTAATTCTATTTGGAAAATAAAAGGAAACCCCTCACGGCCAGGGTATGTTATTTTTCACTGTTTTATTCAATTTTCTATTCATGTGGTGAGTTGAATGATTTATTTTGTTAATTTTTTTTTCAAAGGACAAATGTCAAAATGTCGAACCACGATTTTTCCAAGTGGTATATAATATATAACATATTAAAAGTTTTCATTTGGTAAATATTGCCAATTCAATTTATTGTTGGGAGTATGATCCCAATTGTGATTTTATTTCAATGATACCGTCATTGAAAAATATTTTCGTTATAAGGAATCCTGGAAATAATTTCGTGTTGCATTTATTAAGTCTCATTTGATATATATTTCAATTTCACTTCAGAAAATATATTTCCATGCAAGCAATCATTTGGTTAAACGTATATGATTTGCCCGACAAACACATTGATTCGAGTATTTCGGTCACTCAAGGGAGTTTCTCGTGAATACATATTTATTTAAATTATTTTATTTTTGAACATGGTACAGGGTGATACTGTCTCACTAGTACCATTCGTGGTAAAAATCTATATTAGGCTTTTGGGTAAAACTTCGTTTTGAAAACCGAATGCGATTTGGTATGTTAATTTCTTTATTGAAAAAGGGAAAAACCTTGACAATGTTTTCCCTGTCTCTAGGGTTTTCTTTCTGGACTCTGGATTTCCGTTTTTCTGGGTTTTGGATTTTGGTTTTGGTTCGGGCCTGTAGCTGGACAATTCTCGGTCCCGGCGGTATACAGGGTGATTTCGCTGTCCAATATCTACAGGGTGACCTGCCAAAACGTCTCCTTCATCTGTGTGGTTTGCCTGGAGTCCCCAATACATATATGGTGACTCACTCCTTCATTATCTACAAGGTGGACCTTTGAATATCCTGCATCTACAGGGTGGACTGTTTGGAGTTTCCCCCAAAAGCTAGTGGGATTGTTGGATCTACCACCTACGATTTGGATAAACGAGAGATCCCTTACATACAGGATGCACGCAAGTGTTAAATAGAACTGCTTATATTTTGATTTATTTATTTTTGCTTATTCGCTATGGTACGAATTACGTACATTTTGCTTGATAGCTATTGTTAAGCGGACATCAAACCTATTATTTTTTTATTAATGCTTATCCGCCACAATATTATTTTACTGCTTCCGCTTGATATTTAATGTGAAGTGGAAATTGAAGGTTAGAACTTTTGGGTATATTTTGATATGGTTTTATGCGCATGCGCCTGAGCTCAAGCGACGCTTATTCATTGCTATATATGGTACACCTTTCAATTTCTGCGGTGGTGGTTACATACTAGTAGTATCTCAGGGTTATAGATTTATATGTATATATATATATTTTTTCTACTTGTTGATGATATTTTTTTATTTGCTCATTGCTTATATTATTGCTGGCTAGCTCTTACAGCTCATCAATAGTGCTTATCATTCGCTCATTGCTTATTACTGCTTCATTGCTCCTCATTGATTATTATCAAATTTAAGCTTGATACTTATTTCAATTCTTCAAGGTCACGAAATTTGCTGACTCAGTGCCCGTTGGTGACTGATATAATTACACGCTGTATTTATTTTTTTTCAATCAATAAACGTAGTTTTTTTGTACAATTGTTTATGATTCCAATTCTGTTGGTAAATTGAATGATTGGATCGTGTTTGAATGGGTATTTGAATGGGAATCAATTTGCCTGGCGCCCCTTCAACATCTTTTATTTAGATCGAACCTCCCCATCTCCAACTGGAGTTAGCCGCAAATGCCCACTTGTCCTCTGACAACTGTGGCCAAGACACTTTTGTACATTTAGTTCGTTGTTGTACGTGTCAACATCCCCGAAAAAATAGACATCAACACCTCAGTCGTATGGCTGACCAAAAGTGGAAAAAAATTTGATTTAGGGGGATTTTGGACGCCATCTTGATTATCCCACTTCCGGTTGGAAAAACGGTAATTCCGGATTCAGCGGGGTCGAAATAGGGGGATAACGTAATTTATTCAATTGTTACATGAAATGCTTCTAGGAGTGTAACGGAGGGCTTTTTTTTGGAATTTAGCCCCGACTAATAGACTATTTGCACTATATTTGTCAGACTGAAATAATGTAAAATAAATAAAAAATATTAATATTTTTCATGAGATAAACTCACCAGTTCCGGTAAGTATGCCATTAAGACAGTTTCATTTACGGTATTCACTCTGTTTCCATCTTTTCATTTAAAAAAATGGTCATACTCCTTCTCGTATAAGTATTTGGATTTCACAGGCAGTAAATTTCCTAACGCTTCTTCAGCTTTGAGCTTCACATTCTGTGGGATCTCCATAATTATTTTATGAACACAACCGTTTTTAGTTTCCTCCACTAACAAGTTTGTCAATTCTTACAAAAATGCAGCGTCATTTTATTAAATAAACAACCCTTAGTAACCTCTGCAATGTTTCTTTGGCAATTGCATAGAAGCTCACTTGTGCTCAGTTGCCGACCAGAACGCAGTAAATACTATGAGAAGAAATTTATGAAGTAAACAACGTCGCTTAAGATAATTTTTTCGTGAAAAACGAAATCTTGTATGCACCACGAGCGTTACTAGATCCTAACGCCCATCGGGCAACGTTCATCCCTCGGTCCAAAGGCCCTCTGGTGAATATTACCCTCTAGGCGTTATGATCTATATAACGAACTTGGCACATAAATAGCTATAATATTTTTAAGAAATCGGATTAATTATAATTATTATGTTCAATATGAATATAAATTTAAATACTCAAATTCAAAGACTTTGTTATAGAAATACGAGTAATTACTGTTATTGTGTCCAATACAAATATAAGTATAACATTTATGGTTCTTCATTATTTATCGGGTCTAGAAAAAAGAGCGTATACAACTCTAAGCGTAAGGGTTATAACATGATCGTTGCATAATGTACTATAATAGTGCTGGATAAAAACAAATACACACCAGCACCCTCTCGGGCGGCGATGACAGTTTACTTTCCTTGGTGTTTAGAAAATAGTTAATTTATTAAACAAATAATTACCTTTCTAAAATTAACACTTTCTGGCAAGTACAAACTTTAATATTGGTGTATTCAGTTGTTAACGTTGCCAAAATGATACTTGGGTCTGGTTCTTTTAGGCGGGTTGAGCAACCAACGCTTTACATTATTGCATATTTTTAAAGAAAATATTTTGAATGGCGTAAAATGTGCATTTTTCTATTCTACATCTGGAACCGGATTCACTTAACAGGAAATCATATCGACTCGATATTCCGAATGACTGTGACATAAAAGTGTTCCATATAAAACAGATAGCTTCAGCCGAACAAAAGAATACACCACTCGTCCCACTCCTCCGTTCGTCTATCTCTATCGCACACCGCAGCGCGGCGAGCGGCCACCCGCTTAACTTCAATGCAAGATTTAATTAAATCCAAGTCTTGATTTATTGTCGCTTGAGCCACTGCTTCTCCGTTCACCCCTCGCTTGCACACTCCTTTCATCGTATATCCTTGCTGGCATAGACGTCCGTGACTGAAAGGATTCCTGGTTGCATTCGTGTCCTGTTTTATATATCTGCTACAACAAGGGATAGCCTTGAGAATCATAAGATTGTTACGTATTTTTAGAAACGAGTAAATTATAAAGGAAACTGTTTAACGTTTTGAAACTGTATGAAAGTTTCTTGAATTGATTTTCTAATGGTTATATTCACTGACTTGGACTCTCTATTACGAACTGAACGAAGTGTTCTGAGTTAGCTTTGAATTGTGATTGTAATTTATTGAATATTGTATGTCACAGATTCGCCATATTTTGTAAATGGTGAATACCTACCCACTCAGTATAAAAGAAGGCTAGAATTTAATCAATCAATCATTTATTTCACTACAATCTATACGAGGATTACATTTGTAGCAGGTCATACATTCATCTAATAGTAGATACAGAAAATTAAATTGATAGTAAAAATGACGGTTTTACACGTAATGAATATTTGTATAACAGCACTCCTGGATTGAGAAAGTTATTGCTTTAACTGACAATATGGACCGGGATCCCACGCCCATTTTCAAAAATGATCAATAACAGGTTGAATCTTCCTGAGTAGCTTCATTTTGCCGAGACGCCCAACTTTTTCCTCTACGAAACTTCTCGATAGTGGTAACTAATAAAATGCGCAGGCGTCAATCATGTCGATTTGGTGAGTGCAAAAAAGTCATTAATAACAGTTAGTTTTTCAGTTAAAACTCGAGATAATTTGATAAAGTAATCCAAAAATTTTGTCCTACAAAATGGATGGAAGGACTGAAGAGTCCCCCACTCCCAATATGTACCAATGACGTAGTCATAAAAAATCATTTATAATCAGCGGATTTCATTACCGTTGCTTGGTTAATATTTGTATAATTGAATGATCATGATTTAAAGAGAAACATACTCAATTGAAAATTGAATCAATATATGACTCCTCTGGAAATGGAAAAACCCTACGATAAAATTTAAGTTACTTCTTTGTGATATCTAACAGAAAACAACTACTTCCCCGGCAAATTGAATGGTAGGTGTTCCCAGTTCTACGCTCCGAAATTGTCAATACCATGGTAAAAAAAAGTTATTAGTAACTGTAGGACAATGGTAACACATGAAAGGTTAGTGTATTCTTCACCTGAATAATACAGTGTCCTACAAAAAAACGGGTATGTATCGCTAGTCCTACAAAAATTATTCAAAATAACGAGTTATTTTGAAATTGTGGTTTAGCTAATTTAATATACTTTAATTCGTAAAGTAATGTTACTTTCAATGTATAATTGTTCAAATAAAAAATATCATAGTATGAAAAAAGTGGGAAATTTTGTTTAGCGTTCATAATTTTTATAAACATATTGAAAGCAACAATGTTAAAAACATCTACCCTCCGGGGCGGCTTAAATGGAGTCGCACTCGCTTTCACAGATGCAGGGAAACCCGGAAAAACCTGCAACACCACATCGTCGTCTGAATAGCTGAAATTTATAATTGAAAATTTTCAAAGAGGTCAGAATTGTTAAAATCTGCTCTACGGTAAAATAGGATGTATGGTGTCTCCAGAAGACTCAAAAAGTCCAGTTCGAATGAAGATATTATATTTTACGGGGGTCAAGAGGCCAAGTAGTTAAAGTACCGATCTTTTATACACTCTGGTCGCCGGTCGTGGGTTCGAGGCCTAGCGACTGCAGATATTTCTCTAATGGCTCGAGAAACTGGAATAGCACGTAAAAAGTAAGACTTCGTTAATCCTTGGCTCTCACAAGTTTCTTCTTTTGAGGGCTATCGTTCTTAAGGGAACGACATCTAGTTAACGGAAAAATTAATATTAAACTACAATTCATGTAACTAGAATCAAAGGACCCCGCGCACATTTAATGAAAAAAAGTCTTTCTGTAAAAATGGCTGAATTTTTGGTATGTTGTAGCTGAAGCTATTCTGAGTAAAAGTCTCCCCCCTACTAGATCGTATTACCAGATTCGGCGCTAGAGGGCAACATCATGAATTTTGAGATTTTTGGAAATATTTTAACGTAAAAATTATATCAATATACCATTCATATCCAATATCGTAGTGAGCGACTGGTCATTACTGACATTCGTGAGAAATATGTTTCATAAAAAAGAAAAAAGAAACTGTTTTTCTACAAGGTAATCAATAATATAATCAATTATCCTGTGTATGAATACGCCTACGAGTGTAAAAGTTGATTGAGTTTATCATTGACGATCAATTAGAATGGAAGCTGATCGATCAATAGTTATTTTTGTATCTAGTGCGCGAAATGCTACTTTGGTGATCGAGATTACCAAAGTATTTCGCGCATGAGATGCAAACAAAATTTTTTCTACAAACGTCAAAAATATTGTTCTAAAATAAGTAATAACTATGAAAAATAGTATTGAACTGGCTTAAATAATTTTTCCAAATCTAGTAATTACTGTAACTATGGAAATAAAATGGCATTTGTTGACAATTATTTCAAAGTGACAGTTCTTGATAATTATTTTGGGGTGACTTTTTATTCGCGTCAATTTCGTGCGTGATATTTATTATTGTAAAAGAATGGAAATTTCGAGCGACGATGAACTAAGCAGTACCCCACCTAACTTGATAGATGCGGCCAATTCCGTTATTTCCAACCTTTTACCGGAGAAATCGAGGCGGCATCGGCAGTATGAAAATGCATATCAGCAATTTAAAGAGTGGTGTGAAGCAAATAAAGCCAGAAAAATATCTCTCACAATTTGAAAGCCTTAATTATTGTTCTACATTAATAAATAAACGATTTCTTGTTTTTTGCTTGATTGAGGAGTTGAGGACCATATAGGTTAGAATATAAAAATCCCATATAGTTTACATGCAGTGTGCGAAATATATTTCGCACATTACTTCGCGCACGGTGTCATGGTAACGAATGAAAATGAAAAAAAGTGCCACTTCGCATACTGTTGTCAATGCGCGAACCTTGTCATTTTTTGACGTTTGTAGAAAAAATATATAATACAGCTAAGCAGACGGGGTGTTTGAAGTAATAAGGGGTTCAACATTATATATACAGGCCGTCTTTTTAGCTGATGACATACTATTCCAACTCGGAAACGGAGAGATCTACAAGGTCGGTTAAATAGGACAAAAGTTTTCTATTTTGGGGAGCAATAATAAGGTTTTTTTCAGATCTTGAATATCATTGTTTGTTATTGAGATATTCGCCAAAATACAAAATTGTCGAATTTCGTTTTATGGCTCTACTGTCTCCATTGCGAATGATATAAGAAAAAGTCAGGAAAACTTTGAATATTGTTTCATATTTGTTATAATATGATATGAAACAATTTTCAATGCTACGTTTAGTTCATTAGATTCCATCATCAACTTAATTTTTTCAAATACGACCTCCAGTTTTTTCATCGATTTTTGTAGTCACTTCCATACAAAATTCAGCTACGTATTACAATATATGTGTTTCTCAACGTTTTTTTGAAAAAACATTATCAATATTTGGTAATACAATTCCCGTCAGTGTACTTTCAAAAAAGGTCAGAAATACCGTTTCATATTTTTTCATATTTGTTGTAATCTCACATGAACCAATTTCCAATGCGACGTTCTGTTCATTAAATTCCATCGTCAACTTTATTGTTTTAAATGTGGCCTCAAGTTTTTTTCATCAATTTTAGTAGCCACTGTTTTAACAAATTCAGCTGGTAATTACAATACACGTATTTCTTGACGTTTTTCTCATGATCATTATTGTATAGTCAAACAGTTCCTGGTCAGTGCTACCTCAAAAAAGAAAGAACCAATATTTTTTGGAAATTGTGAAAGGCTTTCGCGGCCATCGTTGCTTGAATAATGGTTTGTTGGGTTCTTGCGCTCACCAAATCAACATAACTATCGCCTAAGCAGTTCATTAGCTACTGACATCAAGAATTTTCGTAGAATTGATAATTTCGGAGCGTAGGACTGGGAACACCTACCATTCAATTTGTAGGACAATATGACCATTCAATTATACAAATATCGACCAAGCATCGGTAAAAAAACTGGCTGGTTACTAATTATTTTTTATGACCACGTCATTGGTACATGGTGGGAGTGGGGAACTCTTCAGTCCTACCATCCATTTTGTAGGGCAAATATTTTCTCGAATACTTTATCGAATCATCTCCAGGTTCAACAGAAAAACTAACTGTTATTAATGACATTTTTGCACTCACCAAATCGACATGATTGACGCCTTCGCATTCTATTACCTACCACTTTCGAGAATTTTCGTAGAGGGAAAAGTTGGGCGTCTCGGCAAAATGAAGCTACCCAGGAAGATTCAGCCTGTTATTAACCATTTTTGAAAATAGGCGTGGGATCCCGGTCTAATATTGATGGTAAAATTGACATAGTTGTTAATGATATTATTGATCTTTTCCATATTCATGCTCCCAAAAAAAAACTTTCACTTCTAGAAATGAAAAATATGCACCTTGGGTCACAGATACCATCAAAACCATGCAGAAAATTAGAGATTGAGCTTTTCATAAATTTCAAAAAGTCAACCACCACACCACATTCCTTAGTATCAACAACTGAGAAATTATCCAACAAATGTAAAAAAGTAAAAGCTATTAAATCCAATATTTTTTCAACAATGTAGAAAATATTAATGAATACTTTATCGATTCTACGAAAAATCGCATGGAATGAATTATTGTCATGATCACGATATTAGAACTGAACTTGATAGTGATGAGTTTGTTTTAACCCAAGATTCTGAGGAAACTATTCGAACGGTTGAAAATAGCGACTAATGTTTGTCTTTCAGTTGCAGATGATTCCACATCTGATTTTATGATCATCCTGTTCATAATTTCAATAAAATCTATTAGTGATTTTATAGTAAATATCAAAAAGCGAGCCTATGTCAATAACGACATGAATATAATAATCATTCAACTATATGCTGTCCTCTTATAATACCCAAAATTACCACCCATATAATAAGTAAATGTCTCTCGGAAAACTATTTTCCAGTACATAGAAGTTTGCTAGTCACCCCGCAACCAGAAATGAGTCAACCAATAGAATACAGTGATCTTCGTTCAATTGGTATAGAAGTTTGCTAGTCACCCCGCTACTAGAAATAAGTCAACCAATTCGTTCAATTGGTATTCTGCCAACCTGTTATAAAAATATTGAAAGAAAAATAGAGAAAAAATCCGTAACTTTTTGACAACCAGTAGTATCCTACCAACCAAACAGGATTCAGAAAAAGGAATTCTTGTTCAACGGCTCTTTCAGATGAATAGAGTCACTGAAATGAATAGAATAAGATTAATTCTATGGATCTGAATATTCGGAAAGCATTTGATTCAGTAGACCATGATATACTTTTCTCAATCTTGCATTTTTTCGGATTCAGTATGTCAATGATTTGTCATTAATTAGATAGCAATACAAAGTGGCAAAAAGTGAGAGACATATATCTTCCAAATGTAGGGAGAATAGGTGACAAAACACCCGAAGCGTATCATCTTGTAAGTATGGTGGCTTTCACACTCAAGATGTTGGAAAGGCTTCCTTTGTGATAATTGTTTTTAAACAATTGATGAGTACCTGAACTTCAGGCCAAATAATATATAATATATGCTAGTATTACTGATGATAATTAAAAAAATGTTTTGTCTTATTCTTATCTTTATATTTTCATAAATTTATAATTTATGATTTTATTTTAAGCCATCTGCTACATGTTCAATCATTATTTGAAAACTTCGATTTGTGTAGCATTAAATACATCAAACCTGTGACGTATTCTATCCAATTACCATTCAACCAGTGGAGAATAAAGATTTATATTCTATTCTATATATATTTGCAATTTCCAGATCCTCAAGTCACTATCGGTATCTCTCCCTATGTCCTGGCGCACACCACTGATTGTGATCCTTGTTTTCCCTTTCTCTGATTCTGTCTTCGTTGTTTACGCTTTTATGATTCCATACCCTTTGGAGCAAATTTATGCCGAGTTGATATTATACGGCATTGTAAATTTATTATTGTATTAATCCAAACAAAAAAGCATATGCAGGATTCTATACCATACTCCACAGTAAGACCTATATATATTTATTCTCAAGATAAAGGTTGAATTAGCGACTGTTATAGGTATTCATCTTCTTTGGGGATAGTCAATTATAAACTCCTCAAATCAAAGTTTTCTTCGCAATAGTACCAAGCTTTCGCTTTTATTTAAATGCAAAGCAAATAATGTATAAATTTGAATTTTAAAACCGAAAATAAAAGTATAAAATGTAAAAGATGGTAAGTATATTATTCCAGATGACAGTATTTTGAAAGATTTGTATTTTTTTTTTTTGAAATTTAGTCAAAATACTGTCATTTCAAATCATATACCATTTTTTGCCCCTGAAGGAGCTCTATGATGAAAGGGAAAGCTTGACGTTAATGCAATTACTTTGAGAAGTTTATAATTGACTGCCTGCCCTACTATACCCAAAGAAGTTATTCTTAAGTATAGTATAAGTCCTTATTATTGTTTATGGATACTATTGTTTATTTCGATGATTCAGTATGATTTCGTTTATGCACTATCGTGCTAACTGGCAACTTTTCCCAATAAACAAAAATGTGTAACAGATATTCGAGTAAAAGGAATTGTATTTGGTATTCATTCATCAAATCGTAATTGGAACAAATTGGTCTATTCCATTTTCGACATTTCCCGGTGACTGAATTTCGTGTCACTGAATTGTCAGTAGTAATATCCCGACAAAATGCTGAATTTTCAAAAAATACTCTCACCTTGCTGTCACGAAAACTGTGTTGCTTAGAAACACCACGAGAGCTTTGCTAGAGTGGTGTTTTGTACAGCAACACAGTTTGAGCGAATGGCAAGGTGAAAGTATTTTGAAAATTCTGCATTTTGAAAGGATATTCGATCAGACAATTTCACGAATACATTAAATTATTATGGACTAAATGCGTATTGCAAGAACGGCTCATCATGTGTCAATAATGTCAGTGGAAGAGTTGAACCGTCAAACCATTGTTTATATAGAAGTAAGATAGTCAATGCCTGTGTAATTGGTGTTGGACGCAAACGCAAGTGTCATCTAGCGTGATTAGTTACAAACATGAATATTTGACGTCATTTTAATGCAGGTTTCTTCAAAAAACCCTGATTTTAATGCTGTCCCATTGTTTCAATCAAGTAACGACATGACTTGGAGGCCAGATCACTGAAGTTACGACATGACTTGGATGCGAGCTCACTATCGCCATCTACATGTCGCATCCATTTTGATCCAATTATAATCCCATAAGGTTGACTAACTATGTTCTATATAAACAATGGTCAAACTGACGTTTCTCTATTCACAGAAATTGTTGTAACTATGAAAACGTATAAATAAGGAAGAAGCGAAACACTGATTTGAAAATACCACGGCCAGTATTTTCGAAAAATCCTTTTCTCATTGGTTTGAATTCAAAAAATGATGGCATTTGGTTGGTTTATATAATATGAGGGAAATAGTCATTAAAATCAGTATTAGTAAAGCTAAGTGTAGCAAGAGTGGTCAGGAATTAGTTTTTATTGGCCAGCTTTCTACAAAAGGTTCTTGCTACCTGGAACAAACACTTATTTTCAGAACCAATTTTACAAATGCCATACTATGATATACTTCAAATATTTTCTGATGTTCATTCTGTTCATTTGATGAAAGTCACTAAACAGTGAACTGTTTGAATAGTTCGAACATCAACAATGTTTGGAGTCTGTATTAATTGTGGAATAACAAAGATATCAAGACAAAATATTTGGAACTTTGAACAGCAGAATTTGGTTCGTTTCTAATGGGGTGAGAATTTTTTTCAATATAGGCACATATATTAATGAATGACTTCAAATGAAAATCGAAAATTATAACAGCGATATTTGATTACTAGTAGGGATGAACCCATCCGAATGATGATGTAAATGATTCTTCGTGAAACAATTATTACCTTCGTCTTAGGAAGAGCATCAGGATCTGGGTTTAAAGATTGAAAATACTGTAATATCAACTTCATCGATGTATATAACCCCCCGAATCGGAGATTGTCACAGCTCGATTTAGAGAATCTCTTTAATACAGCGCAAAAGGTACTTCTGGTCGGAGACCTGAATGCAAAGAGGCCTGAGCGGAATTGTCCCACTTTCCCTAATGCCAATGGGACAGAGCTGTTGGAGTATTCGCTGGACAGTGATGTGGTAGTATTGTACTCAGATGAGCCAACACACTACCCCTGGAATGGAAACACTCCCTCCACAATCGACTTGGTGTTTAGCAAAAATGTTGGAGATCTGGGAGAACTCAAAGTAATACACGAACTAACCTCGGATCACGACTCGGTCATGTTTAAGCTAAAGGACAGGGGCAGAGCAAGAACGGCAAAGTTCCTGTTTGATTATAGAAACACTGACTGGGCCGAGTTGCGAAGGCGCTTATAGACTGACGAAGATAAAAAGTCAACTTAGTCGTGAAGACATTGAGATCGAAACCCAGACACTAATATCAAACATTCAGGCTGCAAGAGATGCAACCACCAAGAAGATTGAGGTAAGGGAGGACCGGAATAATCTACCACATCTTATTAAGGGGCTGATCGAGAAGAAGAATGCCACCCGTGAAAGGTGGCAAAGAACGAAGAACCCGGTCCATAGGGAGAATATGCTCCTTATGGGCAGGGAAATCTCCGAACTGTTCGGAAAGCACTTTAATAAACTGAAAAAACTGGACGTGCGAGATCACTCTCTGTGGTGCATGGCGAAGCGTTTGGGGAAGCGCTAGCTGCCGTAGAGAAGGGTAACGTACGTGCAGTGACAGATCCCCAGAAGGCAAAACTGTTTGGGGAATATTTCAGTAGTGTGCACCGGAAGGCGCCGGACGTCAGCGAGGAATAGGTGGAGTGCTCAAGACGTGTAGAACACCTACGAGATACACCTACTTTCCAGTTGAGCCCCAATCTGTTTGTCAAAGTAATGGCAAGCAGTGAGGAGCTGTTGGAGGTCGTGAAACGACTCCCAACACGAAAGGCACCGGGGCAGGACGGAATTGACGCAATTCTGCTCAAGAACCTCCCGCGTAAGTCTCTGGTCCAGTTGTTACTTATAATCAACGCCATCCTGAAGTGGCAGTATTATCCAGATTGTCTAAAGCGAGCAGTGATAATAACAATACTGAAACCCTGCAAGGATAAGCATCAGCTTACGAGCTACCAACCGATCTCGCTGCTTAGCGTGATTGCTAAAGTGGTAGATAAAATCATTCTCGAAAGGCTGCTGAATCTTGAGGAGAGGCTGAAACTCACCCCGGACGTGCAGTTCGGATTCCGCAGAGGTCATAACTCAACCTCACAGGTAGTCCGGATTGTGCACGGGGTGAAGGAGGCCTTCAACCAAAATCTCAACACAGTCATGACTCTGTTGGATATGCAGAAAGCCTTCGATACCGTATGGATCGAAGGTCTGGTAAGGGTAAACAGCAATCTCTCCGGGGAATACCTAGTCGAAGCAGGTGTTCCGCAGGGCTCGAGCATTTCTCCTCACTTATACTCGCTATATTCTCACGATTTTCCATGATCCGAGAGAGTGAATGCGGCGATATATGCGGATGACACCGCACTATTCGCACATTCATTCTCCAGCGTGGTCGCTGCACAAAATATCCAAATTCATTTGGATTGGGACATCGTGCCGTATATGGAGAGAAATAAGATCAAGGTCAACGTAGGGAAAACCGAGGACGTCAACATCACGAAGAGGCGATGCTTTTCGAAGCTACCTCCTCGGGGGATGATGGTCCAGGACACCTACGTTAGAGAATCGAGATCGGAAAAATAGCTGGGAGTAAAATTGGATAAGGGTATGACATTCGGAGAACACATAACTCTCGCTATCCAGAGGGCAGGAGCTGCCGTCAAGCGTACCTACCCTCTGATCGCCAGAATTTCTAAGCTCAGCATAGATAACAAGTTGCTGATATACAAGCAAATTATCAGACCCGCAA
The DNA here is from genome assembly GCA_944452925.2 of Chrysolina oricalcia. Classification (NCBI taxonomy): domain Eukaryota; kingdom Metazoa; phylum Arthropoda; class Insecta; order Coleoptera; family Chrysomelidae; genus Chrysolina; species Chrysolina oricalcia. The sequence goes on from OX101811.2 coordinate 55,406,832, forward strand.
TGTTATACGCTTGTCCAGTGTTCTGCAGCCTGAAACCCTCGCCTCTCGCGAGACTGGACAGGATGCAGAACAAAGTTCTCAGTGTAGTCACAAACAGTGACAGATACACTCGCCTGGTTACCCTCCGGGAGATGAGCGGCGTTGACTCTGTTCCGACATATATTAGAAAGTTATCTTACAACTTCTATAAATATTTCTTGCCCAAAAGTCCCTTGACGAGCAATCTCACTCGCATTAGGGAGTACGACAACGCCCCCCGTAAACACGGGGGCCTTATCTATCAAGCTCTGGACATTTTTCAGGAGCGCTATGAAGAACCGGACCCGTGAGGGGCAGCCAAAGTGATAAATAAGACCAATTTCAAACCCCGGTTTTTTGCAGAGAGCTTTTTCCGGGATGCTCTACCCACCAACCTCTGCAACGATTGAGGCCATCCAATCTCTGTATAAAACATACATACAAGTCACCCATAAGTCACCCCTTGAGAAATCATGGACCTGCCCACTAAGATCGTGGTGGGTCGTATCAAGAGTCCCCATAGGGGGGACCAGGAATCGACTTGGCGTTGGAACCAAGTGATGGTTGGCAACAGTCACCACTGTCTGTCCTCATTCCTACGCCTTCCTCAGAAGGAGAAAGAATGGTACAATGTGCTTAGTTGAGGTTTGGAAATGTTATACTAGTTAAAACCATAAAAATCTTTGAATCCTTGATGAAAAATTATTTATAAGTAAATCGTTCACAGTTGTTAGAAGTATTGTTCGATGGAATATAAGCAACTGCGAAACTGTAAAATTCCAAAGACGGAGATAGTTTATTAATACAGTTAACCTAATGAACTGCATTGTCAAAGTTTATAATAAATATACAAAATCAATATATAAAATTCGATTATCTTCATTTTGATGATTGACTTTTTTTCCTAATTGATGATGTAATGAACTTTTCCCAACCAGTTAGAAAAAGTAAAATTTTTCCTAGCTGGTGATGAAAAGTTGGACGTTATGACATATATGTCAGCTTTGAAAAGTGTCACTTTACATGCCAAAATAAGAAAAAATTGTTTAACATATTACAGAATCGTATTAAAAATGGAGAGTTCAATAGTATCGAGTGATGAAACATAAAAATCAGTTACATTTAATTTGTGTGGGTTTTCATACACAAACTAATTATTTTCAGTTGACTCTAAGTAGAGATTATTTTATTGAGTGGAAAATATATTAAATATTTGTTTTTACAAAACTTCCAGTTTATCAGAGAAAACTCAAAAAGCAGAGTTTGTGCGATCCGGAAACTCCAGTCTGAATAAAAGTGGAATCTGATCCACTTCAGCTCCGTGACATCTGCGAAAGTATCGACAGAGGTAATAGACGTAGTATGTTTAACGATTGTAGAAAATGGTAAAACATCAATGAAAAAGATATCAACGTCTCTTCCTACCTTTTGCATCTACACAAAATTCTTTAAAAAATTCAAATCCTTTGAACCAAAATTCATAAATAGAATAAAATAGACGGGAATTTTATTCCAAGATTTGAGTATTCCGTAGAATACGAAGAAAATTTGCATTTCCTAGTTAGTATAACTATGATACAAGAGTAAGGTGAAACTTTAAAACACGCGCAACGAGTTTAAGGGAGAACCATTGTGAGTGCTTCAAAGGCACTTGTACACGTGTTTTAATTATACGTTTTTATAATGCCTTCAAAAACAATTCTGGGAAATAATTTCAGATCAGGTTATTGTCTCTATACGTCAAATCTAATCAAGTAGGTAATGGACGTTGTTACCTGGCAACAACCATTCTTACAGGGCTTGTTTCAATCTGGAGGATTTCGCAGGCTTTTTAGTGAATTTGACAAGGATTGTCATGCATGCATAATTTTTTTTTCATTGTTTAACCAACATTTATAGCTGATGGAAAAGAAAGTTCACAGCGGGTGGTGGGCTACAGAAAATTCTCATTTTACTGAAGAGTGTTGGGACTAATACTCATTTTCAGTAGTAATATCCCGACAAAATGCTGAATTTTCAAAAAATACTTTCTCCTTGCTGTCACGAAAACTGTGTTGCTTAGAAACACCATGACAGCTTGCTCGAGTGGTATTCTGTACAGCAACACAGTTTGAGCGGCTGGCAAGGTGAAAGTATTTTGAAAATTCTGCATTTTGAAGGGATATTCGATCAGACAATTTCACGAATACATTAAACTATTATGGACTAAATGCGTATTGCAGGAATGGTTCATCATGTGTCATTAATGTCAGTTGTAGAGTTGAACCGTCAAACTGACGTTTCTCTATTCACAGAAATTGTTGTAACTATGGAAACGTATAAATAAGGAAGAAGCGAAACACCGATTTGAAAATACTACGGGTTGGAGACAGTGTTTTCGAAAAGTAATTTTCTCATTGGTTTGAATTCAAAAAATGATGGCATTTGGTTAGTTTATATAATATGAGGGAAATTGTCAGAGTAATCGGCTCATGTGCACTGTTGAACAATACTCTTATTGGCTTCTACTGACCATCGACAGTTGCAATTTTTTCGAAAACTTTTATGACTGATTTCAAATCAAATGCCTCATAGACAGAGTCAGAATTTGGTATCAGTTAGATGGCGCAACTGTTCATTGTAGTGCAACAATTTGATCGTTTTTGAATAAAACCTTCAATAGGAGTATCCCATGCCAGCACGCTTACTAAGTTTGAACCTAACAGATTTCTTCTTTTGGGGTTTATTGAAGAACAAAGTTTAGAAATATCAACTTTGTTTATTGGTCATAAAAACGAGAGAACATCATACAGGGTCGTAAAATAGTGACATGTGTACTTCTTCGGGAACCACACTCAAACATACGTTTGTATTCAAAGACAACTCAAAACCATTACTTTGTACATGATTCAATTTTGATGTTCTATCACTCCATATTATTGAACAATATCTTCTTGTTAAGATACTATATGATTTTGAACAAATGAAAAACATAAGAAGAACTTTGCAACAAAAATTTTCAAGAATATTTTATCTACCTACTTCAGGAATAAAAATTACAGTTGTTAGCCTAATAATACTAGGAAAATTTGTAATATTACAAGCTTCTTCAATAAATGGTTATATATGGATGATATCGTTTATTTATCGTTTCAAGCAAATTTAACTTTTTCAAAACTCTTTATAAAATGGGTAAAAAATTAAAACTAAACTTGGATGGCCATGGCTTCCAAACTGAATGTATTTTCTAGTGCTGAACAACTTTTCTATGCTCAACATTTTTCGATATTTTCCAAAATCAGGATACATTGCCAGTGGCGTAGCCAGAATTATTCTTTGGGGGTGCTAGTATAGACCATCTGCGGCTGACGTCACAATCTTCAAGGTTAGTTGCTTGTAGGATAAACATTGATGGCAGTTGTATGTTTCACACGTGTTTTGGTTATAGTTAAGGTAGTTAAAGCTTTTGATTTCGTTATACAATGCCTAATTAATTTCTCTGCATGGTAGTGAATTGTGGCAGTAATGGTCTGAGAGATAAAGTAGGATTTTATTGGATACCGTCAGGGTATGACAATCATAAAAAACGAAATGATCTTGCCAGAATAAGAACAGATTTGTCAGACACTAAACTAAAATATGGACAATATCTGGATACAGTACTGGTGACAGGCCGGCAATATTCCTTTCATACAATATGTATCTTCATATACTATACATGAAACTTTTTCCATATGTCTTTGAGCTAGGACTTTATCCAAGTTCATATAATGTTCACTTGCCATTGGTCTTTCAGAAATAATACAATTCAACTTCATCAGCACAAACTTCAAATGAGATGAAGAGCAATTCAAAGTATTTCTTGGAGAGAACTTTGCCAAGAATATAACAGATATAGTTCAACGGTCGAAGGGTGCACTTGTTGTTTTCTGTTAGAGACTGGTTGATGAATATATCTATTGTATAGAGTAATGCAGAAGACTGGATTATATAATCCATTTTCATTATTAGAATGATAATTATATGTGAAATCTCACACTTATACATGAATCTAATCTCGAAGATATAATGGAAACGTAATAGAGCCACATTATTATTTCTTCAATATGGTTAGGTACAATTACAGGTACTTACTTTACATTTAGGTAATTGGATTACAAATCCCCTTTTTAATTTATTTAGTTTCATTTCCAAAAACTTTTGATCATGGACAGTCTCCAAGATCTTATAATCCTGATTCACATGAGTTCCTTTGAATTTTTAATGAAAACATCACATCAAAACTTGAAAAAAGCCTTTGAAACACATTTCACCCTTTCAAAATGCATACATGGAATCAGTTTGGAAGGTTATCTTCCAAGCAAAGAAGACACGCCCACTTTATCACGTGCCGCGCAGATAAAAAATATTTCTTCAATCAAGAATATACATACTTTTGAATAGAATAATTTTCTGAAAAGAATAATCATTTCTAATCAATGAATATACTCCCATTTCAAGCTGATTGAGATGTTTGCTTCTTCACATAAATTCTCTTGAAATGAATTTGCTTGCAGTGAAAACATTATACTCTTCATCCTAGAAAACATTTACATTAACTCATTGTGAAACATAATCCTCCTAACACAAGAATACAATTCCTAGATATCACTACCCGTGCCACACATGACACATTCAACCAATGAGCAATCAAAGCAGCTGGCGTCACCGCGACCTGTGAATAGGTACGAATTCCATTTCGACCATTTCATCCAGTTTGACAATTTGGGTTGGAGTTTGTGAGGCTATGCGTACCGAAATGAATGTGATTTTTGTGCCTAGTGGAAACTGTTTCTATACAATAAAAATGCAATATCGAAAATTGAATTATGCTCATTACGGGCCAGTTGTGAAAATGGGTGCAATATACGAGGATATATTGAAAAATTCTTAGCCTACTATAGAACCAAACAAAATTTCAATGCCAAAATATTTTATTACTCAACATATTCTCCTCTTAATTGGATACATTTATTACAGCGAACCTGCAAAGTCTCTAGACCTTTAAAAAAAATGTTTCTTCTTGCTCTGCAAACCAGACCTCCACAGCTTTTATTACCTCCTCGTTGGAAGAAAATTTACGACCTTTTAAACTTTTTTTCAGTTGAGGAAAGAGATGATAGTCGGACGGAGCCAAATCTGGTGAATAAGGGGGGTGTTCTAGTAATTCAAACCCTAAATCACGATTTTTTTGCATGGCAACATGAGATTTGTGTGCAGGGGCGTTGTCCTGCAAAAACAAAACACCTTTGGATAGCTTTCCGCGTCTTTTCTCTTTAATTTTTTCCCGTAGAGTGGTCAGTAATGTCGAATAGTAATCCCAAGTTATTGTTCTACCCTTATCCAAAAAATAAATAATGATTACTCCATGGCAATCCCAAAAAACTGAAACAAGAACTTTTCCAGCAGATTTTTGGACACGAAACTTCTTAGGTCTTGGAGAACCGGAGTGTCGCCATTCCATCGATTGTTGCTTTGTTTCTGGATCGTAGAAATGTACCCAAGTCTCATCCATAGTAACAATTCGGTTTAAGAAGTCTACATCGTTTTCAAATCGAGCACAAATCGAACGCGATGCTACTACCCTTGAACGCTTTTGGTCAACATTCAAACATTTGGAGATCCATTTTGCAGCAATTTTTCTCATGTCCAAATTGAAGTGAACTATATGATGACCGCGTTCGTATGAAATATTCAGTGCTTCAAATATCCGTTTTAGCCCAATTTGACGGTCTGTTAAAATCATGTCATGAACTGCATCGATATTTTCGGGAACTGACCCAGAAACTGGCCTTCCCGATCGGTCATCATCTTCAATGGAAAATTTACCTGTTTTGAAGCTTACAGTCCAATTTTTCACGGTCGCATACGAAGGACATTGATCACCAAGGGTATTGAGCATATCTTCGAAAATCTGCTTACCTCTTAACCCTTTTAAATACAGGTTCTTGATGATGGCTCGATACTCCAATTTTTCGATTTTCACAATTTCGGTGGATTTATTTTTTCTTTTAATTTATTGCGTAACTCTGGTTTACTTTTTTGACGTCAAACTTTACACTGACACTTCTAATGAGTTATTGTTCATTGCTATGGTAAAGCAATATTTTGTTTATGTAGGGAACTGGTCTAAGCTAACTAGATATCAATACATCCTCGTATTTGTGTCTAAAAGCGAGTGGCGTTGTTTATGTATTCAATCAAACTGCAATATGCGTCACTACTAACTGGTTTTATTGAGAATACAGTTATTAAACTTAAAACTACTCTCATATAAAACCATTATTTATACCTAAATTGTTCGTAGTTGTGAATCTATGCTTCGTTTAATCTATTCAATGTTGCCAAATTGGGAATGGCTTCAATTCTATATTTTATAACCAAGTGCAAAGTGCAGATTTGAACTCAACCTCCAAGTTTATAGAAGAATAGTATTCATTATTGAAATTGCAATGTTCTTGTCTCAACCTACTCTCATGATTCAATAAAAAAGTGCCCATTATTGAAGCTAAAATATTCTTGCCTCAACCAACTTACGACGCAAGTGTTCACTTGTTTCAAAATATTTTTCTTGTAAGTGGCCAAGAGGATTCCGTCAGAAAATCAAACTAATATTTGGTTGGACCTATTCTAGAATACAATCTGTTTGAATCAACGCACTTGTGCGTTGATGCAAAAAATCCATTTTGTCAGTGCGCAGATGGCCTATAAAAAGTCTAATGCCAAATAATAAATTTAATTTTATAAATGTTAAATTGCCAAATCGTCGAAACTTTGGAAAATTTCGGGGAGGGTTGGGTGGTCTCACTGCCTTCCTCTTGGCTACGTCACTGTACCTTGCCCAAAATTAAGTATTCCGATGCGCCTCGTATATTATGTGTGTTTGCTATATTTTGTTGACGCATGTTCAGATTTGGGGTCGTACAAACTTTCATCAAGTATAACTATTTGCGGAAAAACCAATAATAATGAAGTTTCTCATATGGTGCGTCCTTTGGGGATGACACTGTAGGTGAAATTGCCAATTGGTTTTGATGTATTTCTTATTTGTCTAGAGTTTACGTAAAATATTTTCTTCCATTCGATTTTTGATCGACAATAATAATCTTGCACATCCACCAAAACATTTGACAAATTTTACCCTTCCAGAAATACAACTCCAGTTTGGTAAAACGAGGAAAACAGATTTTCCTAATAAGACGCATAACTGCAAACGTTTCCTCCCGGCTGAACGTTTCGCTAATCCGACCTGCAAATATTTTCCCGTGTATCCGGCAACCTGCAACCCTTCTCATTAATTAGTGTAACTCCACCCCGGGGACCACTGAACCACCCTTTCTTAAGGACCTAGCTAAATATTAAGACACCCCGCCAAATACCACCCGCATTTCGTTTCTTCACCTCTGCAGCCCCTAATTTAATACCGCGCCATTATCACTGACAATCCTGGTGTAGATCATAATTATGCGGAATTTATGTTAGTTGTCTATTGTTTCTTCGACGACCGTTATTATACGCACAGAGGGTGCATGAAGAGATTGGATATATTTTCACAAGAAAAATCTAAAAAATCAATTTTTTATCAAAGTACTAAACCCAATATTCATCGAAAACTGAAACTACTAATTTCTTCTTTATTGACCTTGATATTTCTATCAAATGACTTCGACGCATGTAATAATAGTAATAATAATTACTCTTGTAGCATAGACAACAAGTTGATTTCATGTCTATCTGACATAAGTCACAAACCAACCGATAGAAAAAGTCTGAATATACCTGTAGCCTCGTTCTTTCTCACTCCAGTCACACCACAAGAAATGATAGAAACAGTGAAATCCTTAAAAGCTATCACTGTCCAGATATTCATGATTTAAACTCAGCATACACCGTCAAATAAATGGCTGATGATAGCTTTTAAATTGTGAAACATGCTTGAAAAATTCTGTAACTGATAATCGATTGAAAATAATAGGTTATCAGTTATAATATGTTGGATCGTAATGTCAATGGAAGAGGTTCATACGAGAAATTATCGGGGGTAATACCACGAGTGCTCGCAATACTATCGATAGTAATTCTGTCAGAAATCAACGAGATCAAATTGCAATTTGATCGAGTTTATGATTTCTGACAGAATTATCGATAGTTTTGTGAGCATGAGTAGTATTTATTGAGATTATTTTTCGACATATCTTGCAACCAATAAAAACCATCAATTTAAAGCTATGATGTACTTTCAAACCAATAACAACATTATTATAGACGGAATTTTCTACTTAGAATATTGCCTCGGAAATATTCGTGGTATTTTGTTTTTATTGTGTGACAACAACTGATACTTTTGATTTGACGTCTGTCATCAGTTTGCATGCAAATTGAAAAATGAATTTAGATAACCGTAATGAATAAAAATGTTATATAGAGAATGTGTCTATGATTGGGGCATCAAAAAATAATCTATCGAATACCACACGAGAGTTCGATAAAGTAGAAAATAATTCTCCACATTTTTTCTCAAACTTGTTGCCATTGGCAACAAGTTTTCGAAAAATCTGTCGAATTATTTTCACTTTATTCTCACTCTCTTGTGGTATTACAACTGATAATTTCACGAAACAACAAAGTAAAAAAAGTTCCATTGTCGTGAATTCTTCAATAGTTATAAATAATGCCTTACATATATGAAGTCTGTCAGACTGATATTCATATTAGTAGCAAGATGATATTGAGTTCTCCGTTGTTGTTTGGATACGTGTTACCATGACAAATTGGTATTAACGGCTCGAAAGCTAGGAACTGCGAATTATCGAGGCATACGTCCCTTATTGGTCATAATATTGCAGGCGAGTGAAATTATCGGGGAAAATACCGGTAGTAATTCTGTCAGATATCAACGAGATCAAATTGCTTGGTAACACCACTCCAATGCAATTTGATCAAGTTTAAGATTTCTGACAGAATTATCGATAGTATTGTGAGCACGAGTAGTATTTATTGAGATAATTTCAAGAACCAACAAAATAAAAAAGTTTTATTGTCGTGATTTTTTCAATAGTTATAGATATCAAATCAAATATACTTTATTGTCTGAAGAACATAATTCTTATTGACAAAGTCACATAAAAGAAAATACCTAACAATAATTACATATAACAATAACATATAAATACAATATATATATATATATACATATATATACACATATACACATATACATACATACACATATATACACACACATACACACACACACATACACATACATATACGCATACATACCATACATGCACAACAAACAGGTACAAAATAAATAATGAATTAAAAACAACATATTATGCGCAAAAGTAAATAAAATAGAATTGGTACGATATTTTCACCGTAATGGTCAACTACAAACAAGTAAAAATATAAAAATATAAAAATACCAGTACAAATTGAATAATGAATAAAAATACATCATAATTGGCACACAGGTAATTAGAATAAAAATTTATAGAAAATTTCCATCGTCAACAAAAAAATGTATAAATATAAGATTATGAAAAATATAAGAAAATATATACAAAAAATTAGGAAAATGTCAGTACAAAATAAACCTTAGAACAATTATCATAATATAAAATAGCTAAGAAGGGATGACGAAGTTGAATTTCACAGCACTAAAGCTTCTCACAGTAGAATTCATCTAATGAGTAGAAAGCCTTTGCCAGAAGAAGATTTTTTACGGAATTTTTAAATTTTCTTCTATTGTCTATGATTTTGATGATTTGATGATAATGCGTGATATACATGCAGTCTGTCAGACTGACATCCATATTAATATCAAGATGATATTATATTCTCCGTTGTTGTTTTGATACGTAGTTGCCATGACAAAATGGTTTTACCGGATCGAAAGGAAGGATCTGCGTATTATCAAAGCATTGGTCCTAATATTGCAGATAAGGAGGGTTTCATACAGCGAGTGAAATTATCGATTAGTAGTTTAATAATCACCGATAATTCTGAAAAAAAAACGTGTTTTTAAAAACGAGTTTATTTTTCTGTTGGTGGTGGTGGGTGTCAGATGGCGCCACTTGTTCGGTGACGTCAGACAATGCCTTGAAGTGCACGTGTTCGAATGACGTCAGGCATGACCCTACCACTTTGTCATGGAAACCAAGGATCCAAACAACAAAGGAGAATATAATATCATCTTGCTACTAATATGAATGCCAGTCTGACAGGCTTCATGTCTATCAGGCATTATCTATAACTATTGAAGAATTCACGACAATGGAACTTTTTTTACTTTGTTGGTTCGTGGAATTATCTCAATAAATACTATTCGTGCTGACAATACTATCGATTATTTCACTTATGCTAGAATAGCGTGTTATGATTGGTTGAAATTTTTGTGTTGATAAATGAAAACATCATGTTTTTGATTTTGTAGTTCGGCTCTTGATTGGCTACTGGATATGTATATGATGTGTTTTCGATTTTGTATTTCGATTCCTGATTGGTTACTATCAAAACAAAAAATTACCACTAGCAAGCTGCTATAATGACACAACACCAAACTTTGACCAAAACTAAATAAGCACTCACTATTAATTCATATCAACTTCACAATTTTCGACAAATTTTGCATGCTCGTTGATTAATCAAATCACTAAATCAAACTGTTATCAAAACATAACCTCGAGCGAGAACGCAGTCGACTAGACATGCAACTGAAATAGAGGGATGTTTTGTTAGTTGCATAATTTCAGAACTAAATGGTTTCGATTTTATTCATGAAATAATCTTAACAAATACAACTCGTGTTATCGGCGATCATCGTTAATTCCTTCTCGGTTTCGAATCAAATTATGTTGCTTTAGGCAAGCACACTCGCGCAAGCGCTCGTGTGGTTGCCAAGCAACATACCTAATTTGATTCTCAAATTCAAAGGAATTGCTATTTCGATAATCACCGATACACTTGTGGTATTACCTACGATTATTTTATTCATAATGAAATAAACCAATCAGACACCACCATTTTTCAAATATATTTTGTTTAAATAAGCGATTATTTCACAAGAGCTGTTTAATCGCGATTGAATTTTCGTCCTCCATATCGATTTTTTTTGTGTCGTTTTTTAGCGATTCTTACAATTCTTGGCAACAGTTTATGAAAAAACAATAATTTCTTAATCGTTCGAATCATGGACCTATAAAGTATTGTATACTGGACTGATATTGAGTTGGGCGTTGTCACATCGCGTAGTTTCCTGAAGAAACTCGATTCCACTAATAATAATAAAAATGATGTGAATTTTAAATTCTATTTTCACCCACTTCCAATTATCATAATCTGAAATTTGGCCACATATCAAGGACCGACGATAATACAAGAATTTCCTACTATTATTGTAATAAAAATAACGATAATTATAATAATTGGAATTTCAAATTCAACTTTTACTCTTTAATAATCCTCCGAATTATCTAAAATTTCCAGAACCAACGACAATACAAGAATTTTATGATAATAACACACCTAATAATAATAATAATGATGAGAATTTTCGAATTTGATTTCAATCGTCCGTATGATCTGGAATTGGGCACACATAAACCGATGTCAATACAAGGACTTGATTATAAAAGTTTAATGATAATGATAATAATGATAATGGCGTGAATTTTTTATTCAATATCCACCCACTTCTAATCATCCGAAAATTTTAAAATTTGGCATACTTACCAAGGACCGACGATAATATAAGAATTTTACTATATTAATGTTTTATTGATAATAATAATAATGAGAAATTCTAAACTCAATTTCCACCCACTTCCAATCCTCTGAATAATCTTGAATTTAGCAAACTCATCAAGAACTGACGACAATACAAGAATTCCATAATATCAATGTGATAATAATAATAATGATAAGAATTTTCAAATGTTGCTTTACATCAGTACACGTACTTTGTCACTGCAAGGGCTCTAAACGATTTCGAAGGGCACACACAATATGTCTGAAATCGTCGCAGTGTAAAGGCTTTTAGCGCGGAAGTCAAAAATGAATCTAAGCTAATCTAATCTAGTAAAGATATCTTCAAGCAAAGTTTAAAGGAACACAACTTGATTCCATGCAGGGCAGCAACAAGGCCTTCATTGACTGCAGAACATTGCAGATCACGGCTTGATTTTGCTCGTGCACCCCTCATTGGCGGGAAGCTGAATGATGTTGAGTGCTCTTCACTGATGAGTCAATATTCTGTTCCATGACCAATAACATACGAATGCGGGTCTACAGACGTTTAGGAGAACGCTACAATCAATGTAACACTCTGTAAATCATTGCTTTTGGCGGAGGATCGGTAATGATTTGGAGTTGTATGAATGTGGAGGCACGTATGAAACTGGTAGTCATTTATGAAGCGAATTTGACAACACTATGTATCCGAAATTCCTGAACCCCATGTTGTCTGTTCTTTTGGTCCATTCATTGGTGAAGAATTCATATGATTGCACGACCATACAAGACCACACGGCCCGCCAGTATTTCCGGGCGATCTTGCCTGCTACGAACCCCATCGAAAATATATATGATATTCTTGGGAGATGAATTAGAGCCCTGCAGCATCCCAAAGTTACTTTGACTGAGCTGAGGGACAGTTTAGTGAATTTGGGAGACATAATTGAATAAGGACTCTGATATTGAGTATCTGTTGCGTTCCAATTAACAGTGCTGCTCCTAAGGTGGCGCATGCGGAGTTAGTAACAAGGCCTATACAAAACACGTGGCTAATGACCATATCAGTCGATGCCAAGACACCAAAGAAAAAAAACAGGCGGTTATCATTGCTCGAGGAGGAAACTCAAGAAATCAGCAAATCATTTCAGAATAGAAACTCTGTACGTACTTGATTTTTGATATCTTCCAGAAAATAATATTAGTTTGATTATCTGTATTGTGAATTTTGTTTGCATATTGTCGTAAATACATTAAAATTTCGTATTTCTGAATTTGAATAATATGCGCTGAAAATTTCTTAGGAATATTTATTCTTCACAATATTAATTTATTTTAATACGTATAAGAACATGTATTTATTGAATATATAAATTACCATTTTTTAGTAAATGCATTTTTATTCTTTTTTTTTCAGTCGACTGTCTCCAAAGTCGCCGAAAGTCTTAAAAGTCTTATTTTTTTTTGAAAAATATGTGAACCTATTTTTCTAAGGATCGATACTATCCGAGTAAATGAAGTTTTTTATGACATCAGGTATGTCAAATGAGATTTTCTATATCACGAAGTCCCACCGGATGTATATTCTAACACTTTCCTTGATATTTTCATCATTATTTCAAATTCAGCATTTTTTTCTTGTGAACCCTATTTTCAGCAAATGCGTGCGCTCCCGTCTGTTGTTGGAAGGTCACAGTCTATCACTCATATATCTATTAACTACGAATATTGATAACACGCCATAAGACGCAATGTAATCAAATTGAAGCCAAAAATATCTATCTTACCTTTTCTCAAACGTGCGCTGGGAAACTACTGCAATGCTACTGCACATGCCGAATTCAGAATCACAAGAAATGTCATACATTTTCAAGGTTATACTTCTTTTGACATTTTCAACCGTCTCTTATTTAAAATGGGCTAACATTTTTCTATAATGTGGATGAATGAAGAATGAGAATTGTGCAAGACGGTCAATTAAACTTCGTGTCATTAAAAAACCGCTTCATTGTTCCATTTGCAACTCCAATAATAAAATGTCTGTTACCTGCTACTAGAGTTTCATCAATCAATTTTCTGCCAAAAGCGGATAAAAACTCATTAAACTTGAGGAAATATGGATTGGGTATGTGACGGACAGTTGTTTGCAAATGTTAATCTCGTTCTACATCGGGCTCATAACCACCAAAAATAGTTTGCTGGTAGTGATTTATTTTCGCCTCCTAAACATGATTTGACAATCTTGAATTATTTCAGGCATGTACCTAGAAATATATAAAATGTGTCATAAATAAAACCCATATAGTGCTGTCCTCTTATAATTAGCACAATCTACACTTGCTCTCTGTGAACTTATCCATATTATGAGGTCATGTTGGAATTTGCCGAATTAGCACCACCTAAGATATGCTTGTCATATCTTCAATAATTGTTGTTGTAGAACCACGCACGCTAGAAAGAGATAAAAAAAACAAAATTGTGTCTTTGAATAGGAATCTCTGGCGCAAGCGCATTAATTCAGCAGCGTCCAATTCGAAGTCGATGCTCATTTTTTTTGGCATCACATAGGCTGTCTTTATTATCCATATTCGTAGTTAATAAGTATATGCTATCACTACCTTCTCTATTCCCCGCAGCCCGTGCGCCTAAAAACAGAGCGACTTCAAATCACTCCGTGTCGTAGGTATGGCAATGCTGAGTCCATCTGTATTTATACATTATACGTCCATGGTTCGAATGACCTAATATTGATTTTCATCAGTCCATTTTCGATAGGATTTCTAGACAAATATTTTGACATATGGCAACGAAATTACGTCAGAATTTAAAATGTTCAAATGCAAAATTCGCAGCAAAAGCTTCTTCAATGCATTGTTGGGATGCGTAACCAAAGTAATATAAAAACAAACATAATCAACAAAGCGTTTGATTCCGAAACGTCTTGTATTGAAAGCTTAGGCAAAACTATTTTTTAATAAAGAAATTGTTAGAAAATGTCGGTGTTCATTATCAATTAAATTCTTTGTTGTTGGTTTTAATCTACCTCATTTAAGATAATATAATCTTTTCGTATATCACACGACCTATAAATTTTAATGGATTAAACTATCAGAATACTTTTTGCATGATTGTGCATTTTGACAAATAATTTCATGCTCAATAATTTCGAAATAAAACTTCTTGATTTTATTAAATTACTGTGCATTCAACTATTTTCCAAGCAAAATCATGCTCAAAATATTTTGATAGCTTAACCCATTTTTGGCCAATGGTGCGTATACGCACCAGCCTAAAACCAATTTCTTTTGTAGTAATTCTGTCCAATATCGCCTGAACTCCAGATTCTTATTGATAAAAGTAATGTTGATCGGAGATATTTCTCATATCTATACCTACATAATCAACAAAGCGTTTGATTCCGAAACGTCTTGTATTGAAAGCTTAGGCAAAACTATTTTTTAATAAAGAAATTGTTAGAAAATGTCGGTGTTCATTATCAATTAAATTCTTTGTTGTTGGTTTTAATCTACCTCATTTAAGATAATATAATCTTTTCGTATATCACACGACCTATAAATTTTAATGGATTAAACTATCAGAATACTTTTTGCATGATTGTGCATTTTGACAAATAATTTCATGCTCAATAATTTCGAAATAAAACTTCTTGATTTTATTAAATTACTGTGCATTCAACTATTTTCCAAGCAAAATCATGCTCAAAATATTTTGATAGCTTAACCCATTTTTGGCCAATGGTGCGTATACGCACCAGCCTAAAACCAATTTCTTTTGTAGTAATTCTGTCCAATATCGCCTGAACTCCAGATTCTTATTGATAAAAGTAATGTTGATCGGAGATATTTCTCATATCTATACCTACTTTCTTCACGAGATATATTTTTGAACTGGTCGAAAAAATATGGTAATTTTCATCCATGCCACACACTTATGAAAAATTAATAATTAAAAATATCAGTTTCTCACACATCGCATTTCTCTAATCACGAAAATATTACCAAAATAGCCCCCATTCTCTTGGCATAGTTGCGATACCTCTGTTATTTTCCAATAACAAAAAATGAGTAGGTAAAAACATTGGTGCGTATACGCACAATTGGCGCGATAGATGAACAACATTATACCTATGAAACGTATGGTCCGTACGTGTGAATCGGCACGGAGGCATGTGTAACGGCTGTAAGGTGCAGGTGCAATTCTTGTCTTTTTCTTCAGTGATGTTTTGGATTTGTAGTGAAGTTGTTTAGTGCCAATACTCAGTTTTCTTAGAAAATGGTGGGAAGAAAATATTTGACTCAAAAGAATTGGTAGAGGCCCTAGAGGATATTCTGGATGAGACTGAAGCTGATAATGGTAAGTGTTTTATATGCATTTCGTGAGTATGTTGCAATATGTGTGTTGAATGCTGCCTTCATTCCACCAGAAGTCGATCAATTGACAGATGAAGAGAATATAGATGGAAACGAACAACTAAATCACTTGAAACAGAAATTGCCAGCACATTCAAATAGATATAAGTGACCATGAGTAATTTGATGAATCTGACGAGGAGTCACTCGCGGAAAAAAGAAGAAGACTTGTCAGAATGAATGTGCCAAAGTCGAGAGAAACCATGTGGGAAAAAAAGGAATTCACGAGAACTCGTTTACCCGTATCAAATGAAATCGAATCCATCCATCTGATAAAGGAGTTTTTGGAAGGATAAACACCATTGGAGATTTTCTTCCTAAATATTATTTGATGAACTTCTATCTATGATGGAGGACTTTTCTTTGGAATATGCTCGAAGAAATAATCGTCCGGAATTTGATTTCAATGTGAATATTCTGAAAAATTTCTTAGGTATTTATTCTAATACTTTCTGGATATCATAACTTACCACAGACAGTTATTGGAGCAGAGATGAAGATAAAGGTGTTGATATAGTGAGAAAATGTATGAGAAGAAATACATTCAGAAATATCAAACAAAACTTGCATTTTTCAGACAACGCACATCTAGATAAATCCGATAAATTTGCGAAACTACGACCATTATTTGATGTCACAAATATCAATAAAAAATTTGGTATACTCGCGCACAACCTATCTATCGATGAGCAAATGGTTCCATATTTTGGTAGACATTCATGTAAGATGTTCATAAAAGGAAAACCTGTCCGATTCGGATTAAAGTTATGATGTTTATGCTCATCTGAAGGATAACTCATTTCGCATAGCGAAGCGTAGCGAAACGAAGCTAAAAGAAGCACACGCTATCACTTTCGGACGTTACAGCTATTGCTATGCGAAATAAGTTCCAGAGTCCCAGCCGGTTGTTCTAGATCTTCTGGATGCCTTGGATATAGGATATTCTTCGATAACTATTTTTATGGGAGGAGTGGACCTGCACGAAAATGCTATTGCTAACTACAGAACGACCATAAGAGGTAAAAAATGGTGGTGGCCTCTATTCATCAACACACTGGACAGCACTGTAGCTAACTGTTTGAAACTTCATCGTAAGGTGAATGATTCGAACATGACACAACTGGACTTCAAATCATATATAGCGGTGTGTCTATTGAAAAGTGATGATGCCAGTATAAAAGAGAGTACCGTAGGAAGACCCTCAAAAGACCCTATTTCAAGTGAAGTCAGGCTCGTCCAAGTTGGACATGTGATAATGAAACATCCAGATGAGGCAAGAAGAAGATGCAAGTAATGCAAGAGCCACATGATATATATGTGTGCTAAATGCCAAATACATCTGCAAACCGACTGTTACGTAAATTATCATACATACAATTTTTGTGAAAATGTGACTCTCACTTAGGGCCAATGGTGCGTATACGCACCATGTCATATACAAGTCATTATCTTCCATAGATTTTTTATCATGATGAAAACTATATAAATACATCATGTCGAAAATGAAAAAAGGAAAAAATAATTATATCCTCTCTTTTTTTCAAAATTCGGCGGTAAATGGGTTAATCGTTAACTCGATCAAATTGGTTTGAGGTAACACCACTCGTCCTAAAAGTCTCGTGGTGTTACCAAGCAATCTGATCTCGTTGATTTCAGACAGAATAAATATCGACAGTATTGCGAGCACTAGTGGTAGTACCCCCGATAATTCCACGCCTCTTGTGGATATTTCAACTCATGAGTGAAATTTTCTGAATGATTAGGAGATTATTGTTAGCAATCAAAATTATACTTGGGAGCAGTGTTAGATTGAATATGAGAAATATGGCATAATTTTTATAACAAGTTATCTTGTACCTAATATTACCACAAACGCCATTTGAAAACCATAAAATTCCATGGCTCATTCAAATATCTGGGCTAGTGAAGAAAGGAATCTTTCACAGATTAATTCTTTAATAAGGTGACTTGATACTCTTGTGCTTTAATAATCATAGATATAGTTTCTGCAACAGAACAATAATTATTAATGATAATATCATCTGCAGAAGAGTAGTATCAAGTGATGGTTTACTATTTTATCCTCTAAGATTATTAATAATTGCTCAGCTACCTTTACACATATTATTGTACTCACTTATTCTTGTTCCAAAATATAGTTGTTTTGCTGCTTATATAACATTTTTATTTTCCTATAATTTTTGAAGTATAACATAAAGATATATAGACCGGGATCACACGCCTATTTTCAAAAATTATAAATAACAAGCTGAATCTTCCTGAGTAGCTTCATTTTGCCGAGACGCCCAACTTTCTTCTCTACGAAAATTATCGCTAGTAGTAGCTAATAAAATGCGCAGGCGTCAAACATGTCGATTTGGTGAGTGCAAAAAATTCATTAATAACAGTAAGTTTTTCAGTTGAACCTCGAGATAATTCGATGAAGTACTCGAAATAACTCCTGTCCTACATAATGGATGGTAGGACTGAAGAGTCCCCCACTCCCAACATGTACCAATGAAGTGGTCATAAAAATTCATTAATAACCAGCGGATTTTTTTTACCGTTGCTTGCTTAATATTTGTATATTTAAATGGTCATATTGTCCTAAAAATTGAATGGTATGTGTTCTCAGTCCTACGCTCCGAAATTGTCAATTCCTTGGTAATTTTTTTTTATTAATAACTGTAGGACAATGATAACACATGAAAGGTTAGTGTATTCTTCACCGAAATAATATAGTGCCCTACAAAAAAACGGGTATGTATCGCTAGTCCTATTCGATTCAAAAATATCATAATTTATGTGAAAAGTTTATGAAATAAGTGGGAAATTTTGTTTAGCTTTCATAATTTTTATAAACATATTGAAAACAACAATAACAAAGTAAAAACATTGAAACAATCAATCTACCCTCCGGGGCGGCTTAAATGATGTCGCATGCGCTTCAACACATGCAGGGAAACCCGGAAAAACCTGCAAAACCACATCGTCGTCTGAAGAGCTGAAATGTATAATAATTGAAAACTTTCAGAAAGGTAATTGTGAAATTCTGCTCTACGGTAAAATATGATGTATGGTATCTCCAGAGGCCTCAAAAAGTCCAGTTCGGAAGAGATATTATATTTTACGGAGGTCAAGTTGCCATTTAATTAAAATACCGATCTTTTATCCACTCTGGTAGACGGTCGTGGGTTCGAAGCCTAGCGACTGCTTATATTTGTCTGATGGCCCGAGAAAGTGGAAAAGCACGTAAAAAGTAAGAATTCGTTAATCCTTGGCTCTCACCAGTTTCGTCCTTTGAGGGCTGCCGTTCGTAAGGGGACGACATCTGGTTAAAGGAAAAAACAAGTTTAAATAATGAGGAAGGAAAGGAAAAGGAGTGGAAGAGCATTTTTCACCAGCTATTCAAGGAGGTATCACAAGAACAGATTTCTGAAAAATGTAATTAACAGATATGGACAATTCCTAATAATTATTCCATTTTGTTTTTGAGTTATAGCCTTTTAAACATTCAAATTGTCACTGTGTTCATGGAAAACTGTTTAACTAGCAATCATAATATGAATCCTCATGTAATTGATAAAGACCCATTCTTTTTCAAAGAATTTGTAGAATAAAAATGATAATGGTATTAATATTCATCTATTTCTTTGAACAGTGTCTTGTCATGCTATGTAATGCAACACCCTTTGTGAAATATAATTTCTTATTCGAATGGAGGGACTCACAAGCTACAAATTAGATTCGAAGTGTTTATTTCTAAAAAAAATCGATTTCGAATTAAAGCAAAAAAATCAAATCGATTCATAATTCGCAAAACAGCAGTAATGGAATTTTTGACACCCTGTAGCTCGAAAACTGGCTATAAGATCGATCTGTGAACTGAACAACGTAATGAGGATGGCAGGTTCAAGAAAATATCATATCAAAAATGAGGATAAATGTGCCTGATTACAAAATATTTTGATAATTTTTTATGTCAGAAAGTATGATCGAAATATCTCTAGGCTAGTTTAGCCCGTGGCTTACGGTCGAATAGATTGATTTTACTGCCTTGAAATAAGGTTAATTCAATTAATTTGTTTCACCATGAGCCAAGAGCTTCAGATTTGGGTAAAACTCACAGTTAGCCATACAATTTTTGCACTTACCAAATCGACATGACTTTCGCCTACGCAGTTCGTTAGCTACTAATATCAAGAATTTTCGTGGAATTGACTATTTCGGAGCGTAGGTCTGGGAAAACCTACTATTCAATTTGTAGGACAATATGACCATTCAATTATACAAATATTAACCAAGCAACGGTAAAAAAAATCCGCTGGTTATTGATGAATTCTTATGACCAATTCATTGTTACATGTTGGGAGTGGGGGACTCTTTAGTCCTACCATCCATTTTAATGATGATTTTTACTAATGATTTTTTTTTACAATGAATTTACAATTTCGGATCGTAGGACTGGGAACACCTACCATTCAATTTGTAGGACAATATGACCGTTCAATTATACAAATATATACCAAGCAATGGTAAAAAAAAATCCGCTGGTTATCAATGAATTTTTATGACCACGTCATTGGTACATGTTGGGAGTGGGGGACTCTTCTGACATACCATCCATTTTGTAGGACAGAAGTTACTTCGAGTACTTCATCGAATTATCTCGAGGTTCAACTGAAAAACTAACTGTTATTAATGAATTTTTTGCACTCACCAAATCGACATGTTTGACGCCTGCGCATTTTAGATGCGTAGATGAAAAAATTGGGAGTCTCGGCAAAATGAAGCTACTCAGGAAGATTCAGCCTGTTATTATTCATTTTTGAAAATAGGCGTGGGATCCCGGTCTAATATTCATAGCGAATATTTCCTAATGTAATGAAGGAATCTCAAATTTTTACTCGAAACTTTTATACCAGTTGTTATCTACTTTTAGGTTCAGTTTTTGGTTCAATCAAATGGAGTGCAGTTCTGAAAATTCCACAAAGTTGTACATGAAAATTGGACAAATAGTCACTATCCTTCAAAGTTTTCTCCCAGCATATATAGATAAAAACACAACTGTTCAAATGTATCTAAATTTATTGTTTTTACTAAATATGCGTCGGTAATTTTCATTAGAATATGGTTTTCTGTGTTAAGTTTGAATTTTACAGATGATAGCTTCGTGATAGGACATACCACTATTAATAACCTCACAAGACATATAAGTAAGATTGTACAAACAGTGAGTTTCACTTCTCATGGAAACACCCTTGTAGTTTTTGACGTAGACCATAAAATTTTCAGGATCGATACATACACTAGGAATGAACTCCTTGCACAAAAGAGGTCTTTCTATGTGATATACACTGCACGCCAGCAGCGATGAAACCACCCATTTTTTCGGAAAGTTATATTAGGGAGCAAAATTGGCCAGAAATTCCTTCAGATTCGTGTTCAAGGTCCCCGAATCACTACTAATACACCTGTCTCCTGGAAAATTTTCAATCCTGAAAAATACTAATTTGTTTTACTTCTCATGGAAACGCCCCCGTATCTTCCGTAATTTTCGACGTAGAACCATGAAATTTTTAGGATCAATAGACACACAAGAAACAAACTTACTGCAGAAGAGGGGTCATCCTACGTGATATACTCTGCAAGCCAGCAGCGATGGAACCACCTATTTTTTCATAGCTGCTTTCATAGTGCAGTTAACATCATGTTGGATGATCCCTTTTGCGCAGTGAATCAATTTCTAGTGTATCTATCAATTCTGAAAATTTTATGGTTCTACGTCAAAAACTACGGAAGATACGGGTCGTTTCCATGAGAAATGAGACAAATTAAAAGTTTTCAGGACTGAAAAGTTTCCAGGAGACAGGAGTATTACGAGTAATATGGGGATCCTCAACACGAACCCGAAGGAGATTCAGGCCAATTTTGCTCCCTAATGTAACTTTCCGGAAAATGGGCGGTTCCATCGCTGTTGGCGTGCAGTGTATAACACGTAGAATGACCCTTTTTGTGTAGTAAGTTTATTTCTAATGTATCTATCAATTCTGTCAATTTCATGGTTCTACGTCAAAAATAACGGATCATACGAGGGTGTTTCCATGAGAAGTGAAACACACTGCATATAATCTAAAACTGATGAAAAGTATTTCGAGAATCGTTTCGGAGATTCAACATGCATTATGAGGTTGAAGTATTCCATTTAGTTCTGATCATAGTTCCTCCATGAATATAATTTTTTCAACAAAATTTGGTCAAAATTACATAATGTGGAATGAACAAGGATGAAAAATCGATAGTAGTAGTAGTAGTTGTTCTTTGGGGAGGCCGCAACCGCAGCCAGGCAATTAGGCCCTCATAGACCCTTTTTGCCATCTCCTGTTCTCTACTCATCTACATTCATCCTCCTAGTTTTCCTTTTCGAGCTTTTGTGACCTCCTAATGAAGGTCAGTATGTCTGACCACTCCAAGTCAATTAGTTCCTCTTATTGGAGTTTCTCAACTCCGAGGGTTCCAAATGTTAGCCTCCCGTATGCCTCACACTCGCCGTGGAAGTGAAAAGAAGTTTCTTCGTCTTCTTCGCATTTGTGGCAAGTGGGGCTATCTTCTATACCTATAAGTGATAGGTGTCTGCCTGACTTGTCCTGTTAGTATTCCTATGAGGAGGAGTAGTGTTTGGCGGTTTCTGGTCCTTGACTTATTGGAGCCGGCCACGAAGTTTTTCGACTACCTACAGCCGGTATTGTCCCTCCAAAGTTTATTCAGCTTTTCTTCTTCCCACTCGTCGAGGGCTGAAGAGATTTGGCTTCTTGCGATAAATCTGAGATGGCGTCGGCAAAATGACTCCAACCTACTCCTTTGATGGAACAAATATTTTCATCATACAAAATGGTAAAGTCACATCAGAGGCAACACCAATGTTGTCAAAAGGGCAAATCTGACACACGGATGGTTCTGTCAACCAATGGAGTAGGGGCTGGAATATATGGGGAGAGACCGAAGCGAGACAGTCTAAGCCTCGGCACTCAAGCCTCAATATTTCAAGCCGTGGTAGTGGGTATTTCCGTTTGCACGAGAGAGCTTCTAAGAAAATGCCCTAAAAATCAACACAGTGATTCTCTCCGACAGTCAGGCGGCAATAAAGGCCCTGCAGTTATGCAGGTTCTCTTCCAAACTAGTTTGGGGACTTACAAGAACCTCAGCGACCTAAGTGAAACTTGTCGGGGTACCAGGGAAGCATCCAGGGAAATGAGAGCGAAGATGCCCTAGCAAGAGCGGGAGCAGCATCAACTCTCATCGGATCGGGACCAGCCTGCGGAATCCAGTTTGGAGACATCAAGCATGAAACAAAAAAATGGGTGAAGATCCACCACCAATCCTCCTGGGAGAACGACTATGACAATACTTTCGAGAAGATGATGATGATGGGGCCAACCTACCTGCTTTCAACTGATCCGGAACTCTCTCGAGAAGGTTCTAGGGCACAGTGAAAAACACCTGCACATGCGTGAATACACCAAGTCTCCACATTATGCAGGTTCTACGAAGAGAAAGAAGAAACAGCCTCCTACATAATGTACGAATGCGCAGCCCATGCTCGCATGAGGATGGATATCTTCGGGCACTGCAGTGCAGAAGATTTCATTCCACAGGGAAGCCTCTTGAGAAATTTCCAGGAGTTCAATAGAAGATCCGTAGTGCTCAGGAGATAGACCTGACAGTGGGGAGCAGGAAGTTTCAACTTAGAAATAGCTGTGCTTCAGCTGATGGCCAGCCAATAATGTCAGCCAATAATGAACCAGGGTTCATCTTCAGTCATCTTCTGTCATATATATCCTGGAAATCATTTCCAAGTGAATACAGTTTTGAATTGATAACTACTACATGTTTTCTTTATTTATAATAGGTTCACTTCAAAAAGAAAAGCGCTTTCCTTTTTGTGGAGATTTTTTGTGTTTTTATACTGCCTGCCATTGTAATATACGGAAGTTCAAACAAATTGAAGCGCTAATAATTGATGGCATGCATCCGCAGCGGCAGAAACGGCTCAAAGGGTTACGAAAAACTGAAAAAAATTAAAGGGGACTTCCGTGTCTTCGAATTGCATGCCGATGTAAAGAACTGAAGCTTTTGTAACAAAAACACTCTGGAAAAATTGGCATGCGCCCCTCATCTGACCAACGGTGGAAAATATCGGGAAAACTGTGTAAAAAGTCAATACAGGTTTTCCGTGATTCCAAACTACTCCTTATAAGGATAAATAATAATTTTATAACGGAATAATTCTCTAATACAAATATAATGCGTGTTGAATAAGACCATCGTATAATAAATATTAATGAAAGTAATAATGTTGGGGCGTGGCGCAGTGGTTAGAGCGTCCGACTCTGACTCGAAAGGTCCGGAGTTTGAGCCCCAGTTGCGGATGGAATTTTTTAATTTAATTTGACTAATTAAGTTTTTAAAATCTCATGGCTCGACTGGGGTGAGTCTTGCACGATTCACTGTTGCGTTCCAATTAACAGTACTGCTCCTAAGGTGGCGTATAGAATTAGTAACAAGGCCTACCCATAGCACATGGCTAATGACCATAGCAGTCGATGCCAAAACACCAAAGAAAAAATAAATAAAAGTAATATTTCCGTGGATTTGATTTGCATACCATTTTGTATTTAATTAATATATATTATATCAAGATCTCTGGTCTCTAGTCTAAACGTGGCCTAATACGATGACTAGCACGGGAGGTCGCTAGTCGTTACTACACGACGGTAGACGCTATACCTCAAGCTACACTTTCTTCGTCTCAGTGTACATGTGGAAACGCAAGTGACAAGTGACATATGTGGAAACATTCGTTTTCTCCAGTACCCAACAATACTCTGATAGTAGAGGAATTCGGCTGGAAACTGGAAAATAACAGCTATTCCTTCCAGTGGTTCGAGGGTGTGGTTCCTCCTAATATACAGGAAAACATCGAAGGTACTTATTGTTTTCAAGTCATTCTTTTATCTTCTCAAATTCCAGGTCTTTATTTTTCTTTAATTTTCACAACTTTTCTTTAATTTTCATAGATCCAAAAGTAAGCAACGATAATGATGAGGAAGTTATATCGGTGTGTCCAAACTTTAATTTAATTTAACGAAGAATCGAATGATGACGATCATGTCGATTGTCAATCCGATATCGGCGACACTACGGAAGAAGAGTCTATATATGGCCAAGATGATGATGCTGATAAGGATAATTATGATGATGAAGCTGTTGATGATAATGATGAATAACTACTTCATGTTCAAAATAATGATGCTGCAAATAATTTTTTCTCACATGCTAAAGCTACATGCATGCTAATTATTATTTTAGCTTGAAATAATATTTATTTATACAATACAATTTTTCCAGGGTATTTTTGTTACTAAAACTTCAATTCTTTACATCGGCATGCAATTTGAAAACACGGAAATCCCCTTTAATTTTTCTCAGTTTTTCGTAACCCTTTGAGCCCTTTCGGTCGCTGCGGATTGCATACCATCAATTATTAGAGCTTCAATTCGTTTGAACAACCGTATATTACAACGGCAGGCAGTATAATATCGCGGAAAAACACGAAAATTCTCCAGAAAAAGGAAAGCGCTTTTTCATATGAAGTGAACAGGAGAAGCGGCCAGAAAACCGTCTAATTTTCATATTTCAGGGTTAATTATCAAGCTTAAAAAGGCATGCTGTGTAAAATGGGAGAACGTCACCTGTCACCAGCTCCTGGTCTAAATGAACTAACAGCAGTTTTTCGTTCATTTATCAAAACTATGAAAGTGTGAAATTCAATGAATAAATGAAGGAAACAATGAAACACAAAAATAATATGAAAGGAATCGGTATTGTAACTGAAAACATTCTCACATATTCCTATAAATCCGTATCGAAACGCCAGTTTCGCGATGTATACGGCCAACACGCTGAACAGATATAATATTCAAGCTGGGGCCGAGGCAATATCGGTGTATTGAATTCGAGGTAGTAAATAATAAGTTGGCACCCCATATTTTGAAAACGTGTTAAATGAGGAGACCGGGGATCGTATCTAGAATCAATTTATGTTGGCAATATTGCATATTTGTGTTTCCCGCGGGACGCCCAGATATCAAGTCTGCCCTGGAAACCTCGGTTCTTGAATATTACATTTCGGAGGAGGGAATATACCGCCTGTAACCTTAGTCTAACGTCGTTTA
Organism: Chrysolina oricalcia; assembly: GCA_944452925.2. Taxonomy (NCBI): domain Eukaryota; kingdom Metazoa; phylum Arthropoda; class Insecta; order Coleoptera; family Chrysomelidae; genus Chrysolina; species Chrysolina oricalcia. The sequence continues at coordinate 55,433,266 of OX101811.2, forward strand.
TGTCTCGGAAGTTCCTTCTCTTCGCTATTTATGAAGGTGTTGTGATGAATGGGCGATTTGCCAAATATTTTTTCGATTTCGTCTTCATTAACCCTATTGTAGTCGTTCGAAATGTTTCTCATTTTGGGGAAATTGAATTCCTATAGCTGAGCCAGAATATTGGAAGAGAATACATAGTGTTTGTTATATTCTTTATTCGAATGAGAAAGTTATTTATTTCATAACCTGTGGCAAAGCATATTTTTGGGGATCCGTTACTAGGTCACTCGATGCCATGGCCAGTTCACTTTCTAACCTTAATATCTTTCTTTACAGATACTTCACAGCCACTTGATAATAATAATAGTAATCTTTATTTACCTTTGGTTGCCATATAAAATGATAAATAAATAAAATTGGTGTATATAGTACAATACAACAGAAAATAACGTTAACATGACAATGACATGACATGTTCCAAGAATTCGACTATTGAATATGACAGGTTATTAACCAAATATCGCTTTAGATCTGTTTGAAAACTTTTTAGTGATCCGTGATTTTTAAAACATTGGGGTAATTTATTATAAATGAAAGAACCAGCATAGACAGGTGATTTCTTGTAGTTGGTATGATTGCAGTGTGGTTGGTGTAAGTTCTGGGCATTTCGAGTATTATAGCCATGTATATCACTGCTTTTCAGTAATTTATTTGTTTTTCCAAAAATGAACGACGAAGAACTTTGTATACATATATTGACGAAAGTGTTGAAATCCTGTTGATTTTAAATATGTTGCGATATGATGTCTCAACGGAGACAAAAAATTGACGATTGGTAATATAAGAACGTATCCACGAATTTACTGGATCTCGGATTCCTGCTGCTTCCAGTTTTTTGCATAATATTTCTGGGTTCAAGCAATCAAATGCGCGTGATAGGCCAAAGAATACACCGTAAGTGTGTAAATGTTTGTCCATTTCGTTATGAACAGTCTGAACGAAGTCTATCGCAGCCGTTTCACATGAGTGTCCTCGACGAAACCCGTGTTGTTTATTTGTAATTATATTTTTTCAATTCAAAAATGAAACGATAGAATTGAAAACAGATTTTTCGAACGTTTTTGCAATGATGCTAAGTACAGTTATGCCCCGATAGTTGGCTAGGTCGCTTTACCTTTCTTTACAGCCACTATTAGTTGTACTGATTGAAAATATTTCCAGATAAATTCAGAATAGTTATTTATGCACCGAGTGTGTTAAATAGGGCCAGGTACCCGAGTGGTTAAAGCGCCGATCTTTCAATTACTTTGGCTGCCGGTCGCTGGTTCAAACCCTAGCGACGCAACGGCAGAACTTTTCTGATGGTCCGAGAAAGTGGTATGGTAAGATACAATGGGCAACCAAGCCCACGTGTCATCGAGCCTATCACACACGAGGAGGAGTGTTTAGTGAGTAAATGTGAGGGGGACTCAAATCGGACTCAGGGAAATTCCACACTACTTTATTGGATTTGTGAAACATGCCAGATGAGGTGCCCATAAAGGGTTTCAACCACCTCTTTCTATCCTAACGCCCGGAGAGTAACATGATTCAGCACGAGGGCCTCTGGCCAAACGGATGAATGTTTCCCGATGATTGTTATAGACCATCAAAACTTCATTGGGATTGTCACATTGAGTGTTTGTGTAAAAAATTACAGAGTAGCTGTTATAGTCTGAAATTTATGAAGAACCACTGTAGTCAGTACACACTACTGTCATTGTACTATGCAAATTTTCATTCCCATATAAAGTATGGAGTTTTGATTTGGGAAAATTGTGCACATGTGAACAGAGTATTGGTACTTCAAAAATTCAAAATCCTAACTGTTGTAAGCTTTTATATATACTGGAAGTTTGTACATACGTCTATAAAAATAAAAATAAGTTTTTGAATACTGCTGAGAAGCATAACTATAATACACGTTTCAAAGGTCAACTACAACCTGAGAATCACCGGATTACGCTGTAACAAAAAAGTTTTTTTTTTACTGGCTGTAAATTATATAACTCTCTTGATGAGCATAATATAAATATTTTCAAAACAAGACTGAAATAACAGCAAGTTCAGAAACCCTGCTACACTATACATGAGTACTTTGTATAGTTTGTATTATGATCGCGATATATGCAATTGATTTTGTTTTTATTCAAAATAGCACATTTATATATAAAATATTTATGACTGTCTCCTTTTGTTGTCTCATGTTTTCACGCCTTTTACCTTTTTATGCTTACGATTAAAAAAAGTATGCTCCTGTGAAGATGAATTTCTCAATTTTATATTATGTATTTGAATCTGTATTTTATTTTATTTAATTTACTTTGATATTTATTTGTGACTTGTAGAAAAAAAAACTTTTTTCTACAACCACACTCCAAAACATGCTTTTCTGCATAGTTTTACGTTCGCAAACATGATTATTTCTCACAATAATTGAAATTTGACATTAGTGTGCCGCAAAGTGACATTTCTGTGCCACAAAGTGACATTTCTGTGCCAAAATTTTTCAGTACCTAATTTCTAAGCAATACAGTTTTCGTGACAGCAAGGTGAAAGTATATTTTGAAAATTCTGCATTTCGAAGGGATATTCGATTAGGCAACTTCAAGAATGAATAGACAAAGTCTATTGGTTTATATAATATGAGGGAAATTGTCGTACAAATTCATAATATTCTGAACAAAAATCATAGACATCACTACTGCTGTCTCAAATACCCACATACACACTATCCATTGCTAGGCAACGGAGCAACATCTATCGAATCATTTGAATGTCAACAAACGTCAAGCATAAAATATTCGTATAATATTCTTGTCCCGTCATTTTTTAATGAGATTGAACTAAAATAGATAGCGAAAGTTCTGAAATTGAAAATACTCCACCAGAACTAAGAGAACAAGTTAATTCATTGTCATTGAATTTACTACCTTCAACTTCAAGAGGAAAATATAAGAATGAGTCACTGACATTTCATTCCGTCTTATAGTATAGTATTATTTTTAGCAAAAAGGGAGTTGTAGAAAAAGTATAGTGTGTAACACGAGCAGAAATGCAATTTCTCACTCGTTTGAATTGCAGCTCTCGCTTGCGCTCGTGCCGCAACTTTTTCAAACTCGTTTGAAATTAGCACTTTTCTGCACTTGTTGCACAATATACTATTTTGATACATTTTCGTGAAGAGATTTTTTGTACACGCGTGTTTTGTTGAACTCGGCTTTGCCTCATTCAACAAACTTCCCGTTCATACAAAAAAGTCCTACTTCTACAACTTGTATCATAAATAACTATTATTTTACTAAAAATCCGATTTTTAAATAGATTAAGTGCTACTTTCATTTTCAGCCAACTTTTTTTCTTACAGTTAGAAGAGTGCTAATGCATTTTTGAGATGAAAAAAATACTAACAGCATGAGACCTACTGCAAGTGTAGCAAAATAATGTTTAAAAGACTGAAAAAATAAATTGGAGTCGATGAAATGAAGAAGGATGGGGTGAATTTTTTGGGGTTGAAAGCGATATTTCACGGTTTTTCGAGAATTACAACGAAAGTTGACCTCCTATCGGAAAAAGTTGGGGCGCAAAGATGTTGAAAATAAAAAGATCTGGAACTTTTGTATGAAACATTTTCTCACATAACCTCAAATTTCTCGAGAAAATCGGAAAAACCAGTTTTTCTGTTTTTAATTTTTTTCTCGCATAAAAATCAATTTTTATTCACGAAATCTGGTAGAAATATAACTTATTATGTTTCATGTGAGCTGTAATTTTTTTGTAGCGGAATATAAATTTTTCCTTCGGTTTTTCGACAAATTCCAAAAAACGACCTCATTTTCAACTGAAAAGTTTCACCGATATAGTTCTTCCTTTTTAGCTCGCCAGCCGCCAGTTCTTTCGTTGAAGCGTCCACTTTTAGATTATGCAATAAAAGAGAAGCACTACTATGGATTTTTTTTTCAGAATACACGAAAAATTGAAGAAGCAGATTTTCAAAAATCAATTTTTTTATGTTTGTTCTATACCCATATTTGTTTATTAAAATCATTGAAATTAACAGTTGAAGCCTTTCGAGAATATTAATTTCATGTTACCTTAATAGGTAGAAAGAATAAACAAGAACATAAATGAGGATTTGATTATGATAGAAGGGCGAAAGTAGATAAACTTTTGGGGGTAAACATGGTTTCTCACGATTTGCAGCGAAAATTAACCTCCTTCAAAAAAGTTGAAGTAAAAAGTTGTTGGCAATGAAAAGATCTACAACGATTTCATTCAAGATCTTCCCACATAACCTCAAATTTTCAAAAATCGGTATTTCGCCATTTTTATGGTCAATTTGTTGTTGGTTATGTCGAAAAGTGTTCGATACAAAAGTTTTCTATTTCTTTATTATCCACAACTTTTCAATTGAACATTTTCCGCTAAGAAGTTACGTTTCTCTGCAAATCGCAAAATCCTTCAATTGCCGAACAAAAAAATCTCAATTTTCGATATCAAATCAATGTCAATATATTCAATAAGTACTCCAATCCTTTCCAAGTGAAACCATTTCCAAATGCAATTTGAACTTGGAATACATGAAATTGAACGCCCACATTAACGGTCTCGCCCTTTTGAAAAGTGCTTAGTGCTTAGTGCTCGATTGATCGAATTACTTTTTGAAAGTGCTTAGTAATCGCGAGCACTTCATGAAAAAAAGTGCTCGAGACTCCCGAGTACTTTTCAAGAGTGCTTAGTGCTTAGTACTCGAAGCACTTTTTGTCAGTGCTCGGCACAGCTCTGACCAAGACTATCAAGACCAGAACTGAGCCAGTCTCGTCTTGGTCTTGAAATGTTAATGCCAAGACCAAGACAACATTTGTTATCCAAGACCAAGACAAAAACTGATCAGTCTTGGTTTTGGCGTTGCACTAACTCCATTTCTATCGAGGGATTGGAATCGGAGACCTGTAAAGGAATCAGTTCTGGTTATGTGAAGTTAATATCTCATTTTTAACAAAATAGCCTACTATGTGTTTCCATTCTACTGATAAGGCAGTTTTCTAACGAAACAATTCATTATGAAACAGCATCAGAGCTTGAAAAACCTCCACTCCTGAGAAAATAAGTGACTTATCTGGATGGCTGTTATGATAGAAAACAAATATTGATAATGATTAAGGAGTACAAGAAAACCAGGTATATGCCATTACTGCACAAAAGAAGTCCATTGGAAAAACGAATGCAGATTCTAGATACAAGCAGATAAAAAGACAAATGTATCGAAAAACAGTCATCTTGCAAGCACATCAAATGAAAGACATGATGATTTCAAACCACTAATTGGAAACAACCTAAAAAGTTCCCGTAAAGAATCAATTTGGTATCTTGATTCCGTTGCTACAGACCACATGATCACTCTTCATACATTATAACAAGTACAGATGAAGTTCAATCTATTTTCTCGAGGTGGCAGAATAGTCATCACGAAATTATATATTTCACCCAATAGCTGTTGAAACTTCAGATGTATATGGTCCGCAATCTCTGTCTCTTAAACATGACATTGACAGGGCCGTGGTGGTCGGCTGGTAAAGCGTTCGCCTCGCAAGCGTGGGGTCGTTGGTTCGATCCACCGATTCACCGGTCTCGTGCATGGCATCACACGTTAAAAGGTAAGGGCTGCGTCTTCCCTAGCTCATACAAATCTTTCGCAGACTTCCGAGGGTTGCGCGTAGGGGTGCAATCGGTTGACGGATATAACAATTTTATTAATTTTTTTTTTTAACATAGGGAGAAAACTAGGCCTGGCAAGTAAAGAGAACAGATCAACTCCATTCTTAATTCAACGGATCAGTATCGCAATTCAACGTGGTAATGCCTCTTCTCTCTTCGGCACCATTTATTCTTCGCAATCTTCAGATGAGATTTTCCCCGTATCCCAAAATAAACGACACCTTATGGTTGGAATGCATGAAGTTGAAGTTACGAATGTAACTGATTCCGACTCTCTGAATGTTAATAACTCGATTTCTCACATATCCAGCATTGCTAATCCAATTTCGTATTCATGTGATATAAATTCCTCAGAAGAAGCTCAAACTCCATCTGGCCTGTAGTTGATAGTAATGTCCAATCATCTGGTCTTATTGGGTTAGCCAATATTTGTAATACTTGTTTTATGAACAGTATTATCCAGTCTTTATCGAACACAAGATGGATATTGGAGTATTTTGAAAAAGACGCCCACACAAGTGATATAAACACCCACATATCTAGGGAGGGAGCTTTTATCAAAGCATTTGCCCAGGTGATCAAGGAACTTTCGTCAGATGATTCGTATGGTAGAGTTGTTAATACAGTCTCCTTGAGAAGTCAAATCCAAAGAATCGCTCCGTTTCTCAGTTTTGCCCAGGAAGATGCTCAAGATGAAGACGTCAAAAGAGTAAAGGAAAAGCCGATACCCTCAATGAGAGATATAGATAAGAAATTGAGTGGCAGTGAGGAGGCTCAAGAGTCATGGTCAAGATACTTAACGGTCTTTAGCCTCCTAAATAAGAAACGTGTATCGCCAGATGGCAGTGCGTGTTCTCCCTCACTTCTAACTTGGCGATTCTAGTAAGATACAGGTTCGAATTAGATGATTCGGTGCTCGTTCTTCCAAACTACAAATCTAGATCAAAACCTGATTGTTTTTGTGATAATCTGAAAGTTTGAAAAAAAATTTCAAATTAATAAATATAATGGAATCCAGTCACATAATGTATCAAGAATTGAAAAAATATTTTAGCAAAATCTGTTTTTGGAATCTGAATTTTAGGAAGAAGTATACCGCAAAAAGAAATAGATAATGACGTCTAATATATCAGATAAAAGGTAATGCCAAATAATACATGACATGCATGTAGCACAAAATAAATATACAACGCTGACGTAAACAATATTATTTTTTTTAAATGTTGGACCAGAATGAGTTTCATGGTATACTTGTTTTTCTTATTACACGTTTCATATTAATTCGACAGACATATGTAGGTATGTAATGGAATCGTTGAACAAAATTTACACTTGCAGACGTCCGAATGATGATACCAGTAGCAGATGGGTACTCCATTATAAATGTTTTTAAAGAAAAAAGAAAAAACAAAAAAGCGAGATTTGTGATTTGGTTTCTGATTCGTTATAAAATGGGTATGTGCAGGTTTTCGGGGTCGTAGATTATGAATCTTTCGTCAAAACTAATAATTTCAAAATAGCGGACGAGATTTGTGATTATGGTCTGATTCGATTCAAAATTTGTCTGTGGGTTTTTCTGGCTCAGAGATTATGAATCTTTTGTCAAAATTGATGAATTTAAGATGGCGGTTCCAAAATGGCGGACGAGTTTTACGAGTTTTGTGATTATTTCCGATTCTATTCAAAATCGGTTTTTGGGTTGAGAGATCCTGATGATTTCTGTTAAAATTCGTGAATTTGAAATGACAAAAAGTTTAGAAATTTCTGGGAGGGTTCTAAGATTATAACCTATGTAGTGATTTTTTGGTTTGAAGATAATGATTTGTTTGACAAAATTCAGGTATTCAAGTTGGAAGACGAGTTGGAAGCATTATTGATTCCCAGACACAAACGTCTCTGTGTATTCTTTCTACATTGAAATAATTTCTCGTATATATAACTAAATCGCAATATTTTCTTCTGGTTATATTGAGTTGTCCTTGAATTTGATAAAAATAATTTTGATTCTTCTTCAACATATAATCATTAGGGAAAATAAAAAAATGGAGTGAATAAATTCGAATGATTACGATTCTCAATATAAATGTCGCCAAAGAAACAAACAAAGCCGTAACAATCACCTGTTATCAAGTCAATGTTTCGTTTGTTCACCTTGCCGCGCTGCCCCATTGGAACATTCAAGAAAAGTCCACTGTAGCATTTCAACTTCAAAGGAACATCAAAAACGCTGCGCTGCCCAAACAAACCGTTGTAGTAGGAATCAATGTAGAACGGAGTTGCCGATATGGGAGTCACAAGAATAAGATATTTAGTAATATGCGTAAAAATATGCGACTTACTCCGACATTCTCGCTGAATATCCCTGATATATATAAATAAAAATAATGTTTTTAAGACTAGATTTTATTCAAATGCACTGAAAACGAATATTTTCTTCAGATCATTCGTAAAATATGTCATATTGAATTATTTAGTTTTAAAAAACTCATCTCCTATTCCAAAAACTCAAAGATACAAATTTTGATTAGAATTTGGCCTTCAATCTCGGGGCAGCCATCTTGATTTTTTTTATTTTGACAAAAAACTCAAAATCACCGATCCAAAGAACCCCTACATTCTAATTTTGAAAGAAATCGGACAATAATTATTCGTCGACCGTTTTGTAGCTGTCATTTCGAATTATCAAACATTGACAAAAAAATCATGATCACCGACCACAAAAATCTCTATACTTATACCAACTCAAAATAGAATCAGACCAAGAATCAGAAATATCGTCCGCTGCTACGTTGAATTACCAAAAAAAATTATGACATCCTAAACCCAAATGCTTCTACATATATACCAATTTTGAATGGAATAGTATCAGAAATCACGAAACTCGTGGAGCCAATATTCTAGAGCCACCTATTGGTTTTTCCTTATATAAAAATGTTATGGTGTATTGTCTCCCAAGTGATGAACAGATGTTGTTGAAGATAGCTATTAATTGTAAAAGTTCTAATATTCCATAGTTTCGATCGACCCGAATGAGTTTTATTTTTTCCCATTCCCAATCCGACCCTGTGCCAGATGTCATACTGGCAATATGATGCTCTCTCTTTTCCTCACCAGTGGGAGGAGCAACCTGAGGGGCGTATCATTCAAAAGAAATTCAGTTCCATTTCGGAATCCAGAATTGTAAAAGATGATTAGTTTTCACTGGTCGACGGCTGAACCAAACCTTTATTGGTTGACTTTGATGATGAAGCTGGATATTTCTCATTTCGTATGGAATAGAACAAGGAAACCCATTTCGCGAAAACATTACATTTTTGTATAATTATTCACAAAAAAAAGGAAATATCTAGAAGAAAAATAAGAAAGTCGTTTAACTATGTGAATGATAGACTTCGATACTGAAATGAAACAACACCAAAATATTCGTTCGTTTTGATGTTGGAACTGATCGAAGATTCCCAACAAATGGGTTAAATTTGCTTTTCATTCATTTAAAACTCAAAGAATATTTTTTTTCATTATTTTTATCATTATACAATCATACAACCCTTCACCACTCAGAAAAAAATCGTGTCTGACTCTCTTTTTTTCAGGGATGAAGACCCTTAAGGACGAACCATTCCAGAATTGTAGACAACTTCGTTGGCCAGTTAAAATCTACTTTGAAATGTTCTTATTGTGGTCACTGTTCAGTCTCTTTCGATCCGTTTTGGGATCTTTCCCTCTCAATACCACGAAGAGCAGGCCAACTGAATTTGTCAAAATGTTTGAATTCATTCAAAACGGAAGAAACTTTGTATGGTGATGAGAAGCCGACATGTGCAAAGTGCAAAGAGAGAAGGCAGTGCACGAAATCCCTATTAATTCATAAATTCCCTAAAATTTTAGTAATCCATTCGAAACTGTTTTTTTCAATAGGAAGATTCCAAAGGAAATTGAATCTTACCATTGATTTTTCTTTAGATGAATTGGATATGAGTAATTATACAGCAGAAAACGTAACCCCTTGTCGATATACACTGTATGCATTATCTAATCATAGTGGGACTACCTATAGCGGACACCACACAGCCTACTGTAGATATCCGTATGCGAACACGTGGCATGAAAATGATGATTTACATGTGACCCCAATTTCATCTAGATCCCTGGTGAGCGGAGATGCCTATGTTCCTATCAATGAGATGGAAAGCACTAAATCCCCGCTTTCAGATCATTTTTAGTTTTATTTCATATTTCATTTGTATTTTTATTGTTTTTATACTGTATAATAACATGTAAATCAAATATGTAACAATTATCAAGATGTCCACTAGAAGCTAAACGTTGGAATTGTTGATGGTTCTTCTATGGAGCCAATCAGAAAAGGAAACAATAATGTCAGGATCGTGGTAAATGGTACTTGGTCAAATAAATAACTGGAAAATTGTCTGTTCATACCAAGCATCAAGCTCAACCTATTCTCAGCAAGCTCAGCTTTGGATACAGAGTTGGTTCTTGAATCAAATAAAGTAATGGCCAATTCCTGAAAGATTATTATTATTAGATGGTGGGGCTAGCCAGTCGCTGAAATGCAGGTAGTTCTGCATAGAGAACCTTTCTGCACACCGCTATCAGGTCTATCTCGTGAGTACTCCGGATCTTTTAATGAACTCCTGGAGATTCTTCGCAAGGTTTTCCTGCGGGATGATATCTTCTGCACCGCACTGTCCGAAGATATCCGTCCTCATGCGAGCCAGAGCATCGCATTCAAACATTATGTGGGAGGATGTTTCGTCCTCCTCATCACAAAATCTGTATTGTGTGAACGCTTGATGTATCCCCAACAGTTGCAGGTGTTTTCTCAGGTGGCAGTGGCCTGTCATCAGTCCTACCACCTTCCTGAGAGAGTCTCGACTTAGTTCAAGAAGGTGTCTTGATAGCCGGTCGGTTGGCCCCATCATCATCATTTTTCCGTGAGTATTGCCTGAGGCACTCTCCCAGAGAGATTGACGATGTTTTTTAACCCATTTCTTTGTGTCCTGCTTAATATCCTCAAACGGAATTCTGGTTCAGGTCCAGTGAGAGTTGTTGCTGCCCTCGCTCTTGCTAGGGCATCTGCGCTTTATTTCCCTGTATGCCCTTATGACCTGGTACCCAGACAAGTTTTACCCTGTTCTGTACTTCCAGGTCGTTAAGGTTTTGGTGTGCCTCCCAAACCAGTTTGGAAGTGAACCTGCATGAACGCAGGGCTTTAATCGCCGCCTGACTGTCGGAGAGAATCGCTATGGGTTGGTTTCTAGAACCCCTCCTTAGAATCTCTATCGTGCAGACGGAGATTACCGTTACCTCGGCTTGGAATATAGAGGCTTGAGTACCGAGGTTACTGAAAGATTCTATCACCATCGCTGAAGCAAAAGAACGAACAAGTTATTCGAAGTGGATTTAAAAGGTGTTCTTTCAAAGACAATGATGCTCATGAAAACTGCTCTGCTGAATTAGGTGCTGCAATAGTTTCTTTTAAACAATCTCTCAACCTCAAAAAGCATTTTTCTTACTATTCTAATAGTTGCTGTGTTCTGTATTTTTTGGACCAAAATTGTCTATCAATTTCGTTTGATTTTGCATTATTGTTTATGTTTTTTTTTTAAGATAAAAACGTCATAACACTAATAAAAGTATTGCTACGTTAGTCATAATATCACTGTCAAAATGTCGTATTTTGAATTCTGAAGTCTGAGTCTGAATTTAGAAGTAGTAAAGCTACCTCAAATTAGTTTTATCAAATGATATTATTAAAAGTGAATACTCGAGATGTTTCAGTTTCCATGTGCCCTTCATTAGAAAAATTCATAACATTTAAAAATTAACCCCCATTAATGCAGCTCATAATAAAAGATATTTCGAAATAATGGAAAATACAGCACCTTCATCATGACATAGATCCGCATCGAAATAAGTAAGTTATTTGAAGCGTTCTCGATTAACAATCCCAGTTGGTTTTGAAGAATCCCCTTCAATGCTGTTTCCGGCTGGTTGTATTTTAAGTGACAACATTTCCTCCGTTTCATTTTTAACAGGGTTGTCGTGAAAAATCCTGTTTCATTAACTGACTTTGAGGGACTCGGGGGTTGCTATGGGGGCGGCAGAACCGCTCGAGGCTGTCTTCACATTGATCTGAATTTAATACATGCCATTTATTTTTAATTCCAGATTAGAAGGCAAGAGAGAATATGGTCGAGTGAATGAGGAAAACTTGCGATACATATTACATATATTATATAGACGATAGATATTCTTTGATGTGAATGACTGATGTAATAAAAATAATAATTTTATCAAAACAAGAAGTATGTTCCCGTTAAATAAACATTCAATTTATTCAAATGCGCATATTCAAATATCTTAGAGAAGGCAGATGGAACTTTGTCATGTTATTCGGATCGCTTTTTATGTATGGGAACACCAGTTTTAATGAAATTCGGAAAAATTCCTGTACAGTATGAACTATTTATCAAATATGTTATTTGCTGCGAAATTATAAACCATAACTATCTCCGTATAGTATATATATATATAGAGTTTTTCAGAAAAAGGTTTTCTTGTAGGTACTTTTTTATGGATAGTTCACGATAAAATGACAATACCTATATAATCGGAGGTAATACTTCGATAAGTTGTATATCTGTCAGAAATCAACGAGATCAAATTGCTTGCAATACTCTCTGCCAACTGTTGTCATATCGTGAAAAATCAAAAGCAGATGAAAGATTCCTTCAAAACGTCTCATTTTATAGTAATTAAAATAATTATAAAAGTCATTATAGAATTTCAGTAATTTTAGGTTTGTTAGTAGAAATTTAAATTTATCGAGTTTCTCATATTCTCATGAGTTCTTCTTCAAATGCTATTGAATAAAACATCAGCAGGAAAAAAATAGGATTCCTATTTCTTAAAAAAATTTAAAAAAAATTAATTAATTGAATTTTCATCAAATGCCATTTGATTTTTCTAATATTCGACAAAAAACGCATACTCTCCGAACACATATAACCCCAGATACCAATTTTGAATCGAATCGAACCATAATTCGTCAGTCATTTGCACTGTAATGGTAATAATTATAATAATAAACGTGGTAAAATGAAATATTAGCATAGCCTTTCTACTTCTCAATTCAATACGTGTTTTAATGAATCCTAGTTACATTGCGTCAGTCAGATATGAAGGTTCCATATTATCACTTTTTGCACAGATGGATCTGTTCAAGATAACACCAAAAAAGAAACTTCGCCAATACATACTTGCGTATCGCTTCGACAGTTTTAATTCATGCTATAAAACGCAAGTACACATCCAAAATTTTCCAACATAATTAAAATTGCAACTGAATCTCACTTTCATCGTCATCGATCTGAAATTATTCCTGTAAAAAAAAAAATCATAATGCATTGTCACCGGGATTACGAACACCTCCCAAGTATCAAGCCTCCAGCTCATCAGGAATTAGTTTAAAATCGATTAAATAATTTGTACCTGTTCCTACCCGTTTCGACCACTGATTTCCATCTTAGATTTCATTTTAGTGCGCGCATCTCTTTACATTCAAAAGAAGCTTCACTGTGCATTCTATACTCGTAAGAATGCGCGTCCTTCCAATATCGTTTTTTTTTCAACCTCAAACAGGTAATATAATTCTTAATGCCATTGGCATATGGTACATCCCAGGTAGCACATCATATCGGCTGAATCTTGGTTCCATATTGGGCCAATATAGATATATTGTAAATGAAAAATCAATATTGGTCCAATATGGGTGAATATTCAAAAAACAATATTATATTAATAATATTGGTGGAATATTGGTTGAACTAGTTTTGAATGTAGATTATCACACGAAATATTGGGTCAATATTGGTTGAATAATTTCTACCAATATCGATAATACAATATTGGTTATATATTGTTTTCCACATCTAGAATAAATATTGCAATCCAAATATTCCAGTCATATCGATTATAGGGAAAAAAACTATATTGAATTTCCAAGTTTGATAGCATATTGGTTGAATACCATTACCACTTCATTTGACAAATTAAAATAACTCATATTGAGTCGATATTGGTTGATAAAACAATATTGTCTTCACATCGTTTTTAACATCTAAAATAAATATTGCAATCCCAATATTCCCCTTATATCGATTCTAGCAATAAAAACTATATTGTTTCTCCAAGTGTGATTCCACATTGGTTGAATATCATTTCGCCAATATTCAACAAATCTTATTAATTAATATTGGGTCAATATTGGTTCAATAATATTTATCGATATCGTTAAAACAATATTGTCTTCATATAGTTTACTACATCTAGATTGAGATAAAATTTGAATATTGGCCGAATATTCAATAGAACATATTAAAATTATGTCATGATCAAACCTAGATAAATATCCGCTAGGTGACTCTACATATAGAACGTCTTCTAAAACCTACGAAACTATATTAAATACTTTCCATTACTTGTTTTCAAGACAGCTCACTCAGTGGTTATGGCGATCATAAGGCATACTCTGGTGTCACCTTCATCAACTAAAAGATTTAATAATTTACCAAGGTATATTGACATCCACCAATCCAACTGATATTGTACCAATATCGATAAATATTTTGAGGCCATTATTGCTTCAAGAATATTTCACCAAAACTATTTTTAAAATATTTAAACAATATTCTACCAATATCGCAAAATGTTCACATTTCACTTCTCGGCAATATAACTTTTGAATATTGTGCCAATATTGTCAGAATATTGTATCAGCGATATTGTACCAAAATCGCCGAATATTTTGTGGCCAATATCGCTTCGAGAATATTGCGCCAATATTACTCAAGTAATATTAGACCAATATCGCCGAATGTTCACATTTTTTTTCTCGCCAATATTGCATTTCAAATATTTCGCCAATATGTTCACAATATTGTACCAATATTTTACCAATATAGGTGTGCTACTTGGGATTTAGACCAGTGCTGATGATGGACGACAAAAAATATAAAAGCGGGAAGAAAATTAACAGCACGAGACCTTCTAGATGAGGAGCAGAATATTGTTCTAATGATGTGGAAAATTAACTGGAGTCGAAAAAATGGAGAATGGTGGAATGGGGTGAACTTATAGAGGTTGGAAGTGATATTTCACAGTTTTTCGCCATTGACAACGAAAGTTGACCTCCCATCGGAAAAAGTGGAATAAAAAGTTGTTAAAAATAAAAAGATCCACAACTTCTGTATCAAACATTTTTCAGCATCACTTCAAGTTTTCCAGGAAAATTAGAAAAACCATTTTTTCAGTTTTTAATTTTATTCTCGCACAAAATTTTTTTTTTTTCACGAAGTTTGGTGAAAATATAACTCATTATGTGTCAAGTATGCTGTAATTTTTTTGTATCGGAATACAGATTTTTCCCTTTTTTATCGACAAATTCCGAAAAAAACGACCTCATTTTCAAGTTTCACCGATAAATTTCGTCTTTTCAAGCTCGCCAGCCGCCAGTTTTTTCGTTCTACTTCTAGATTATGAAATGAAAGAGTAAAATTTTTTTCCAGAAAACGAAAAAAATTAAAAAAACTGATTTTCAGAAATCAATTTTTTCAATTTTTGTTCCAAACTCATATTTATTCAATAAAACTAATGAAATTAACAGTTGAAACCTTTTGAGATTAAAAATTTCATTTTAACTCAATAGTTACGAAAAATTAACAAGGACATAAATAATGATTGTATTATGATTTGCAGCGAAAATTAACCTCCTACAAAAAAAAATTGAAGGAAAAAGTTTTTGGTAATAAGAACATCTACAAATTTTGTATCTGATATTTTTCCACATAATCTCAAATTTTACGAAAATATCGGAAAAACCGTCTTAATTTGGTTTTAATTTTATTTTTTGGTATGAAAATTGAATGTTTGTCGCATAATCAAGTGAAACATTTTTATATTCTAGATTAGATGATTTTTTGCAGCCGAATATTTATTTTTCTCGAAACTCTTTGAAGTACTCGGAAAGGGGGCGGCTCCTAGTGAGGCTGGCCAAAACGAATTTTGAACGTCTAAAATAAGAAAGAAAGTGATAGGCAAGAACTAGGTGAAGAATGTTGTAGAGGTTCCAACTTTGAGGAAAAAATATTTAAACACGAAAACTATCAAAATGGTGAAATTGGGATACAGTTCCCAGGTAGCTCATCATATCAGCTGAATCTTGGTTTCATATTGGGCCAATATAGATACAATGTAAATGAAAAAATAATATCGGTACAATTATATGGGTGCATATTCAAAACACAATATTATATTAATAATAATGGTGGAATATTGGTTGAACTTGTTCTGAAAGTAGTTTTACACATGTAATATTAGGTCAATATTGGTTGAATAATTTCAACCAATATCGATAATACAATATTGCCCACATATTGTTTTCAACATCTAGAATAAATAGTGCAATCCCAATATTCCAGTCATATCGATTCTATGGAAAAAACTATATTGTATTTCCAAGTTTGATAGCACATTGGTTGAATATCAGTTCAACAAATTATAATGACTCATATTGGGTCAATATTGGTTCAATGATATTTACCAATATCGATATAATAATATTGTCTTTGTATTGTTTTCAGCATCTACAATAAATATTGCAACCCCAATATTCCTCTCATATCGTTTCTAGAAATATAAACTATATTGTATATCCAAGTGTTATTGCACATTGGTTGAATATTATTTTGCCAATATTCAACAAATCTTATTAACATATACTGGGTTGTATTGGTTCCATAATATTCACCGATATCGATAAAACAATATTGTCTCCATATAGTTTTCAAAATCTAGAATAAGAATAATTTCAAATATTGGCCGAATATTCAATGAACCTTATTATAATTATATTATGATCAAACCAGGATAAAATCCGCTAGGGTGGCTCTACATATAGAACGTCTTCTAACACCTGTGAAGATATATCAAATACTTCAATTAACTTGTATTCACTCAGTGGTGATGGCGATCGAAAGGCAGACTCTAGTGTCACCTTGACCAACTGAAATATATTCAATAATTCACCAAGACATATTCACTTCCGCCAATATATCCAAATGATATTGTACCAATATCGATGAATGTTTTGAGGCCATTATTGCTTCAAGAATATTTCACCAATACTATTTTTGAAATGTTCAAACAATGTTTTACCAAAATCGCAAAATGTTCACATTTTACATCTCGACAATATAATGTTTGAATATTTTGCTAATATTTTCAGAATATTGTACCAATATCTCAGTGATATTGGTACAATCAATATTCAGTATTTAGGGCCAATATTGCTTGAAGAATATTTCGCCAATATTATTCAAGTAATATTGGACCAATATCGCCGATTGTTCACATTTTTGTTCTCGCCAATATTTCAAATATTTTACCAATATCTTCATAATATTTTACCAATTTATGTTTTAAAGAGAAACATTCTCAATTGAAAATTGAATCAATACATTACTCCTCTGGAAATGGAAAAAACCCTACGATAAAATTGGAGCCATGTATTGATTCAATTTTCAATTGAGAATGTTACTCTTTAAAACATGAATCCCTTCCAAGAGAGGTTATTTTTTACGATGGAAAATAGCGACTAAATTCCAACTTTCATTCGCAGATGATTCCACAACTGACTTTATGAACATCCTGATCATATTTTCAATGAAATCAATATTGTACCAATATAGGTGTGCTACTTGGTCAGGGGTTGAAAACGGTTTTTTGCGATTTGCGGCGAAACGTGAATTCTTAGCAAAAAAATTTCAATGAAAAAGTTGTGGATAATAAAAGATTCGAAAACTTTTTTTAAATTTATTTAAAGAAAATTCGCGTCAGCCAATCGGCTATTAGCGGTAATATACATTAGGCTACAATTACAAAAAATGCATTTATAACATTATAATTTTGGAGAACATAATTAAATTTTGAAAAGGATATTTGTCCTCCGTGAAAAAGAAATGATATTGTCTATGGCACAACTCTTGAAGATTTCACTTAAAATATTTGGAATTTTGTTGCTCCGTCTTTCGATTTCAAAAAGAGGACACTCCACTAGAATGTGTTTTATTGTTAATGGGACCTCACATATGAAACACTCCGGTTGGGGAAGCTTTGCCAGTAAATATTCGTGCATACTACGTGTGTGGCATAGGCGAAGACTAATGACTACCTGATGGAAACGACTGGTTGGTGGTTGATGGAAACGACTGGTTGGAGGAAACGACTGGTTGGTGAATACGACCATGGACGGAACGCTGGTTTGATTTCTTTGAGTTTTGAAGCTTTTGATTGCCATGTTCGGTTCCATGTTTCAACAATCCTAGAGTGGAAAAAATATTTCAAATCTGGTGCTATGGCTTCAAAGCAGGGAGTAATGTCTGGATCTTCTAGGGCTTCTTAGGCATGTGTGTCAGCTCGTTCATTTCCTTTTATTCCGGTGTGTGAGGGAACCCAGAGAAAAACTATGTTTTTGGTTTCGATTATTTTTAGCTCCTCTTTGATCAACTTAGCCAGTGGATCTTGGGTGTATGTTTTGGAAATTGTGTGAAGAGAGTTTATAGAATCCGTTATGATCACGAAGTTTTGTGCTAGCGATATTTTTGCGTAACAAAGTGCCTTGTATATTGCAAAAAGTTCCCCAGTGAGAATGGTAGCAGTTCAGATATTTTCAATTTCTGGACCTCGTCTTTCGTAACAAATGCGCAAGCTACACCACTATTTGTATTAGATGCGTCGGTGAAAATTTGTTGATGTGTGGGATACTGGGATATTATGGTTTGATAGCCTATTTGGAACAGTGAAGGATTCGCATCATTTTTGTTAATATAATTTAACCGAGTATTTATGCAGGGTAGGGGAATGAGCCATGGTGGAGTTTTGTGTTGCTAGATACAGTTGGGGACATTTGCTGAACCTGAATCCGAGTGAAGAAGAGTTTATTTCTTTAATAGAATGGGAGATGCAACTTCGAATATTGCCGGAATGGGGGGTGAATTGTTGGACGAATACTTTGAGCTTGAAGTTTTCCTGCGTATGCTAGACTCAACTCCTGTCTTCTCAAGTTTAATGGTAACTCACCAAGTTCATAGAGTAGGCTGTTCTGAAAGCACCAGAGATAATGCGAAGTACGTTGTTCTGGATTGTATCTAAGGCTTTGTGAGTAGTGGCGGACGCTGATGAGTAAGATATGCACCCATGCATAGTCTATGTTTGAGCGGAAAAATGTTCCATATAGTGTCAATAGTGTTTTTTGCCATCTACTCCCCATTGTTTGTGAGACGTTCAATCTCTTTTGGCATGATTGGGATAGATATTTGATGTGGGATTTCCAGGTTAGAGATTGGTCGATAATCAATCATAAGTACTTTATTTCGGTGTTATAAGAAATTCATTTATCCTGGAATTTTGATGTTTTTGAAGTTGTTTTGGTCTTTTAGAGAAAACTATGCATTTGGTATTTCCAGGTGAGAATCGAAAACCAGTCTTTGTAGACCATGAATCAAGTTTCTTCAGTTCCTCTTGTAGTAGATGAACTATGCTGTGGACATTTTCACCTTTTGTGAATATGATGAGATCATCGGCAAATAGTCTGGCTTGGACTTGTTTTTGTAGTGTTTCAAGAATGTCGTTGATTCCTACGAGGAAGAGAGTGGGGCTTATGACAGATCCTTGAGGTGAAAACTTTTGTTTACAACACTTTTGGACATACCCCCAATTTGACCGTAAAAATGGCGAAAAACTGATTTTTCAGTATTTAATTTTTTCTCGCTTATAAATGACTCAATACACATAAAAGCGTAGGAATATGTCTATTTTGGTGTCTAATGAGCATGATTTTTTCGCTATTCAGAAAATGACAATTTTTGGAGTTATGTACATTTTACAAAATAAAATACCATCTACAAGTGATTATCTTAATTGTTGAAATGTCTTCTTTAAAATGGTTTATGTAACTTGATGGTTAATTGCTCGTTAGACCGCTTAAAATTGAGAAAAATATCTCTACGATTCATGATTTTCTCAATATTTTCAATATTTAACTATCAATAAACCACCAAAAAAAAACACCAAGACAATTGTTCGTGGAAGATAAGGATATTTTTTTCGGAAAAAGTTCATAAATCGAAAACTAGTAGTCTTCTGAATGGCGAATGAATCATACTCATTTGACACTAAAAATGATATATTCGCACAAATTTTTATGTGAATTGAATCTTACATACTGGAGAAAAAAATTAAATACTGAAAAATCATTTTGACGGTTAATTTGAGGTAATATCGAAAAATCTAACAACAAAAGTAGTAGATCTTTTTGTTGCCAACAACTTTTTCCATGAATTCTTTGTAAGAGGTCAGTTTTCGCTGCAAATCGTGAGAAACCATTTTTACCCCCAAAAGTTCACCTCCTTTCGCCCTTCTATCATAATCAAATCCTTATTTATGTCCTAGTTTATTCTCTGTACCTATTGAGGTAACATGAAATCAATATTCTCGGAAGATTTCAACTGTTAATTTCAATAAGTTTAATGAATAAATATGAGTTTGGAAAAAAAATGAAAAAAAATGATTTTTGAAAATCTATTTTTTAAATTTTTCGCGTTTTCTGGAAAAAATTTCCATAGTACTCTTTCATTACATAATCTTAAAAAAGATGCTTCAAAGAAAAAACTGGTGGCTGGCGAGCTTGAAAAGACGAACTTTATCTGTTAAACTTTCCAGTTGAAAATGATGTCGTTTTTTCGGAATTTTTCGAAAAAAAAATGCAAAATCTGTATTCTGCCACAAAAAAATTACAGCTCATTTGAAACATAATGAAATATATTTCTACCAAATTTCGTGGAAACAAATTCATTTTTAAACGAGAAAAAAATTAATAACTGGAAAATCAGTTTTTCCGATTTTCCCGAGAAATTTGAAGTTATTTGAAAAAATAATGAGAGCAAAAGTAGCAACAACTTTGGTCATCAATTTTTTTCGATAGAAGTCCAACTCTCGTTGCAATTCCCGAAAGACCGTAAAATATCGCTTTCAACCCCTAAAAGTTCATTCCGTCCCACCCTTCTCCATTTTTTCATCTCAAATTTATTTTTCCCGTCATTGAAACAACATTTTGTTCCTATTCCATCAGCACTTGTCTAGGAGCCGCTCCATCATTTCTATTCAAAGAACTATCAAATATATCCATATACAAGGAAGGCATATTACCAAAAAAGAAAATCGCAAAAACGGCTCTATACCTAATTCACTTATGAAATTTGTTTTCATTTCAACACAGTGACTGAATAATCTCTTTAGTGAAAAGTAAATAATTCGCGAAAATTTGTCAGGATTCAAGATGCTGATAAAAAAAATATTTTACACCTTTTATGCATCAAACTAATACCATTCATCTATGATTGAACGCAAATATAAATTATAATGAAGCCCTTTGTTCTTCCTAGTTATGATCACAAAATAGTAATGGATACGACAATGACTACAAATACTTTTAATAACTTTCAAAACCCAATTTCATCCGAGTTTGCCTATAGTTTTCGAGTTGTTAAATGTTGTTAAATTTTTTCTTTTCTTTTCTTTAGGTCTTGCGCGTAAAATTTTAATCGAACAAATTAGCGCGAAATCCATAATGGGAATTTTGAGAAAATTTCGTCATCGATGTTCACGTAAACTATGAATTGTACAGGATCGTTACTAGGAAATTTATCAAGGTTCCTTTTTGAAATGAACACTTATTCTATATTCTGAACGTTTGACGAGTTATGGGGGAAAACAGTCTCTTTTGAGCAAGAGGTTTTTTATAGGGGGTAATTACTGTCCCCAAAAATGGATTCATGTGGTATTATGATCTTTGTGACCTTTACTTACAGTTTATAAAGGAAAATTTCTATGCTGATTTATTCTAAAGGAAATTCTTTCACCGACCTCACTGTTACTTTAGTATACTTGACCATACCGGGTGTTTCACAGTAGATGAAACATTAGAAGTATCTGGAGAACAGAAAGACAGATCATTTCGAAAATTTGTGGGCGTGGATAATCAAACTTGCTCTATCCGTCTAAAATACTTTCATCAATACAGTATTGCCGCTTATATCAGAAAGTGTTGTTATTTCAAATGGAACTCCTGGTATATTATATAATTTTTGGAATTCTTATAAGATTCCTCACAACTTTTCCACATAATTCCCTATACCTATCTATGACGATTTCCGAGATAAAAATTATTTTTTCCAATTTTTTTGCAAAACCAGACCATTGAAAAATATCAATTTTTTCCTAATGCAAATTTACAAAATATTACAATTTGGGTTATAGCTGCATAAGACCATTAAGTATTCTGTCGATTAACTGGATCTCAGTTTCAGCATACAGTGAGGCTCAAAAGTGAGTTCCTTCCGGGGACTCATGAAAATGACTGAAACTCCGTTTTTTTTAAATGAAACACCTTGTATATTAGTACTTATTGGGAAAGCTGTAACATTTTTCATTTTAATTGAGTATACTTTTCCTATATCTATCTCGTACAGTTTGTTAGTTATGATCACTTATGTTATGAATTCGTCTTCAATAAAATAAATATTGGATAGTGATTTAGATAGTAGGCTATGAAATTCATTCTGACGGAGAACTTCATTGTCATCCTGTATTCAAGTTTCATGGGTGTGAAAGTACTATGGCAGAAAATAATTACTTGAATGTGGTTTTGATGGATTTATTCATCATTTATGGTCAATGTAACAAGAATATCAGTAGAACATGCAGAGAGTTTAATGAAAAGTATGCTGATTTACCTCGAATGAATTTGAGAAAATTAATTAGATTGAAGAGAAAGTTTGAAATGTTTGGATCTTCTTTGAAAGTAACAAGAAACTTGCCTAGACTTGTGACAGGTAATGAGGACAACGCACTGAATGTTTTATCTACTTCCACGGGAATCCTCAAGCTTCCATTCGTAGTGCGGTTCACGATTTAAGTGTGAAACTTTCATCAGTTCATAGGATTCTGAAGGAACACGGAATGCATGACTACAAATTTCATAAAGTTCAAGCTCTCAAGCCCCAAGACGCTCAGCAAAGGATCGAACCATGTGAAATATTGATGGTGCGTACACAAGTAGACGAAGATTTTCTCAAATTAAATCAAAATTTTCGAGGGAAGGTATTTTCAATAGGATTAATCTTCATTACTGGGCATCCGAAAATCCGCATGTCACAAGAGAAATGGGATTTCAAGAAAAAATTTGTTTCAACGTTTTCTGTTCAATTACGAACAATCAACTGCGCTTTTTGATTTATGATGAAAACCTTGATTATAGAAAATATTTGAATATATATATTGAGGACAACGGTTGGGGATTTCATTGAAGAACTGACACTAGAACAATATCGATCATACTGTTATCAACTTGATGGAGCTCCTGCTCATTGCACTGCAGAAGTCGGGTTGGAATTGGACCGTATATTTGACGATCGATCGATGGATTAGACGTTTGGGTCCGTGGAACTGGCCCTAGATCCCCTGATCTTACACCCCTATATAGACTTTTATTTGTGGGGCACTATCAAGCAAAGAGTCTACAGAACACCGGTCAACACAAGGGAAGAATTAGAACATCGAGTGACCATAGCGTTTCAGGAATTAGATCCAAATGAAATTCAAAGAACCACAATTGATGCCGTTGGTGTTCGCATAAGAAAGTGTTTCGAAACAAATGGTAAACATTTTGAACATTATTGAAATGATTAAGAACCGCTAAATCTTTCTAGATTTATTAATACACATGTTAGACTTTGATACTTTTAGCTTTTCATGATGATTCAAACATTTTAAAATTCCTAGTCAATCTAATAAATTTTCTCGAATTCATTCGAGGTGAATCAGCATACTTTTCATTAAACTCTCTGGCAGAATGAAGTTCATAGCCTACTATTTAAATCACTATATCCAATATTTGTTTTATTGAAGACGAATTCATAACATAAGTGATAATAACTAACAAACTGTATAAGATAGGTTTAGGGAGAGTATACCCAATCAAATTGAAAAATGCTATAGCTTTTCAAGTAAGTAATAATATACAAGGTATTTCATTTAAAAAAACGGAGTTTCAGTCATTTTCATGAGTCCCCGGAAGGAACTCACTTCTGAGCCTCCCTGTATGCCGAAACTGAGATCCAGTTCATCGACAGAATACTTAAGGGTCTTATGCAGCTATAACCCAAATTGCAATATTTTGTAAATTTGCATTGGGAAAAAATTGATATTTTTCAATGGTCAGGTTTTGCACAAAAATTGGAAAAAATAATTTTTATCTCGGAAATCGTCATAGATAGGTATGGAGAATTATGTAAGAAAGTTGTGAGGAATCTTATAAGGATTCCAAAAATGATATAATATACGAGGTGTTTCATTTGAAATAACAAAGTAGCTACTACTTTCTGATACAAGCGGCAACACTGTATTGATGAAAATATTTTAGACGGATAGAGCAAGTTTGATTATCCACGCACACAGATTTTCGAAATGATCTGTCTTTCTGTTCTCCAGAT
Organism: Chrysolina oricalcia; assembly: GCA_944452925.2. Lineage (NCBI taxonomy): Eukaryota > Metazoa > Arthropoda > Insecta > Coleoptera > Chrysomelidae > Chrysolina > Chrysolina oricalcia. The sequence continues at coordinate 55,457,634 of OX101811.2, forward strand.
ACTTCTAATGTTCCATCCACTGTGAAACACCCGGAATTTATTGAAAATTAAAATAATTTTTTTACTAGGATCGGCCATTTCTGGTTAATCAAGATGAGTTCAACAAGTATATACTTATTGATTTTATTGAAGAGTTAAATATATTTTTGTCGACCAAAATGTATTGGAGGCCTAGCAATTCACGCATCAATGAAATGAGCTATGTTCTGTGAGTGATACTTCTGAATAACATTTGAGGAGTCAAATTGCTTCTTGCTTAAATAAGAACTTCACATTCAAACCTAGTCTACCTTTCCATGGTTCTCGTAATAAATCTGATAACCTTATCCTTAATAATATAAAAATAAAAATAAATAACCATAATTTAATCTTTACTAAAGCAGATAAAGGCAATTGTTTGGTAATTTTGAGTAGGGTTGATTATATAGATAAAGTACTAACATTTTTAAATACTGATAATTTTGAAAAATTAAAAAATAATCCCACAAACAAATTTTTTACTGAAACTAAAGCCACTATTAATTTAACAGTTGACACTATTAATTTCCTAGAACGTTCAAAATTTAAACTCACCCCTATGAACCCAGCAACACCTCTATTGTACGGTCTCCCTAAAATTCATAAAATAGATGTTCCTATTAGACCAGTAGTCTCTTTTATCAACTCCCCAGTTTCACTTTTATCATCATGGTTGAACCATACCATTAGAGATTTAATTGATTTCAATAATTCCTTTTCACTGAAAAACTCCATGGATCTCCCTCAGAAGATCCAACACACCCATATCCCTGCTAATTCTATTCTGGTATCATTTGATGTAGTCAATTTGTTCCCTTCTATCCCTCCTGAAGATTGTATACGAGTGGTTAGAGAATTGTTATTTGATAATAATGTTTCCTTTTTCAACTGTTTGGATATTTGTTAGATATAGTTTTAAAATAAATTTTTTTTCCAATTTAACAATGAATTTTATAAACAAGTCTCAGGTTTGGCTATGGGCTCTAATTTATCCCCCCTGCTAGCAGAACTTTTCTTATTTGATTTAGAGAAAAAGCTCAACTCTTTTACTTTTTTCAATAAAATTATTTTTTATTATAGATATGTAGATGACACAATAGTTCTATTTGACGGTTCATTAGATGAACTAAACTGCCTATTACAATTTTTAAATTCTCTACACCATTCTATACGCTTCACGATGGAAATTGAAAATAATCGTTCCTTACCGTTCCTAGATTTGCTAATTTCCAAATCTAAGAACACTTTCGAATATTCCATCTACAGGAAACCAACACACACAGACACTGTAATTCCTTTCTATTCTAACCATCCTCACAACCATAAGGCAGTTGCTTTTAATTCTTTAATTTCTAGGCTATTGTCCATCCCCCTATCTATAGCTAATTTCAATAAGGAAATGGGCATCATTAAACAAATAGCATATAATAATGGATATCCTAATTCTTTTGTTCCTAAACTTTACAAACACAAATCCTTAAAAATTTTGAATGCTAACTTGATCTCTCCTCCTTCAGGATTTTAACCAAGTTTAACTTTTCTGGTTAAAGTTTCTTATGATATTAAAAACATATTTGATAGGTTCATTCCTGATTGCAAAATTTCTTTTCATACCAATAATAATCTAGGTTCTAATTTGATTAATGACAAAGATAAGATCCCTATTATGGATAAGTCAGGCGTTTATGAAATGTCTTGTTCATATCAAGGTTGCAATGCTACATACATCGGCCAGACTGGTCGTAAATTGTCCCTGAGAATCCATGAACAGAATCATAGACAGGTATCTCCATTCAGATTTGATTGATGTAATTAATTCTTCTAGTTCGTTTTCAAATCACATTGTTAATAATAAACATCAATTTGATATTGCTTCAGATCTAAAAATTTTACATGTTTGCAATAAAGGACCTAAACTTAATATTCTGGAGATTTTTGAAATCAATAGAGTTAATAAGGACCGTAATTCGGAATCGTTGAATGAACAAATTAATTTTGATTGTATCTCCTTCTTCAATGCCTTACAATTTTACCATTAATCAAGTGGTTATATCTACTTTGAATTGCAGTTTTCTATCCCAACTTTTGTGTTTTCTCGTACTGATTCTGTTTCTTAGTCAGGTAGTTACCTACACTGAATTATATTGACATTATTTCCTTTTTTTTAACAGCTTCTTCTATTCGCTGATAGAGGACGCTACGGTTTAAAATCAAGTCTTTATTATCGACCTTTTCAAGCTTATTCTTTCTTCTTCATTCTGCGCTACACGAAATTGGTGTTTGATATTCGACAAATTGTTTCAATAATTATTACGAATGTTACTGATGAGGGTTCCACCATTAGAATGGTCCCCAACCATTCCCCCTTAATAATAATGTGTTGGCCCTAATTTGCACCACACATCTTCAAGTTTTTATACGTTTATATTAAGTTTTTACACTTCAATTCTCCATGCCATGTGAGTATCCATTTTGAATACAAGTTTTACCTTTTTGCTGGTCTCATACTTTTTCAAAATTGTAATTATTGTTATTTACCGATTTCAGTTTAACCCTGTATTACTTCAACTGAAGATGAGCATTACTATGCTTGAAAACTTATTTTTGAATTTTATGTAACGCAAACCCTAAGTTTCTTGTGAAACTTGCGTTTACATACCTCCCCTCAACATTGGGTTGAAATATATATTGTGGAGACGACTTCGAGTTTTACTTAACTTCGCTGACATTGAAACTCCACTTTGAGTATGGACTACTTCCTTCAAATGTTTATATGTACTTATCTCTCGAGACCTTTCAAATGGGATAAACGAATACTTCGCACGAATTAAAAATAGTTAGTATATTTTAGAGGACCCCAATACCCGCCCAGTTCATGCCGCATGTTGTGTGTAAGAAATGTGCAGATACCCTGAAAGGGTTGCAATTGGATTCAACTCCCAAAAGAGCATCTTCACCTCGAGACGGTAAACATCTCCTCACCCTTATCATATATTCATTATCATACATTAAGTTGCGACGATGTCAGGTGCTAATTTAATTATGGATGCTGCTCAAGATCTGAGTGTCGGCTAATTTGATTCATTATTCACGGAAATATATAATTTTGTTGAGGAGTTTGGGGTTCTCTGAGGAAGGAAACGAAAAAGCTGACTTCTCGATATTATCGTGCTAGTATTATTGTTTCATTTTAGTGAGTTTCAAGTCAGTGCACAAAATGCATACAACATGTGAAAGATCTGTATTAAAATTTCTCTTACCAAAGTAAAGTATAAAGTAGTGACAACTGGCGAGGACATGAAGACATATTTTCGCTGTAAGTATGCTTTAAAATACACAACGCATATATGAATAAACCCAGAAATTATTTTTTGAGTCAAATTTCAATTACAGTCATTTCCATTCGTTTCTGAAAATCAGCAAAGGACCCCGCTCTAATCTGAAGGAAAACCGGTTTCGGTGAAAATCGCTGAAATTTCAATATGATGTAGCTCATGCCATTCTGAACAAAAGTTACCATTGCGCCAACTCTCTGAATGCCGGCGTTTGGATACAGGTCAAAGTTTGATATTTTGACGATTTTTCAAAAAATCCGTAATTTCATTTTTATCGTATCAATCAATAATGGAATAATCCATAATATGTGCATCAACAAGTTCAAATGACGAAAGTTTCGAATCAAAACGCGGGTATACAGAGGGTTAAACTTTGTTTTTGGTCATTTTTATCGAATTTTTTTCGAGAAAATATTTGTTTTCCTGCAGATTCATATGCATTTGATGTTACTTACAGTACATGAGAGGACGATCATATTTTGCATTTGAACCAACCATCCAACTTGAAGTATTTGGAAGATACGGGGCTATCAAAAATATTTTTTCAATATCGGAAAAATGTATCTCTTTGTATAGTCAGCTTCCATCAATATATTCAGCTGATTTTTTGGAACCTTGTAGCAAATATATTTACAAATATGTCAACGTCTGTGCTCATTGATCTGAAATCTAATAGAGTTGCGGCGATGGTCCAAAAATATGGAGAAGGGATGTTTCGGAATAATTTTGAAATGATTTCTAAAATCATCCTGAATTTTTATTATTTTCTGACATAATGTAAATGAGTCATTCTTGATAAAAAAGTTCCATAGTGCCTTTCTCGCGAATTCCACGGTTTGAATTATACAGGGGTTTGAAGTATAGTATATCATCGATTTCTCGAATAATCAATAATTCCTTTCTAAAAAAATTGTTGTCACCCTGTATTTTTCTGGAACATATAATAAAAAGAATGGTCCTTGTAGAATTTGTATTATATTTTCATACACTGTATGAACCATGAATCATATTCGTATGCTCATGCATATGCCCGAAAATACATTAACAAAATGAGTTGCCACCTTTGTATATTCATGAATTCTCACAGAATGAGACTGAGTGCAACCTTTGTATATTCATGAATTCTGATTTTGTCATTGATATATTTCGGAGTTTGTCTAAGAAACAATTATATTTTCCGTTACAAAGTAAAATTAAAATTAAAAACTAGTTATTCACAATAATTTTACATATAAGTATATCTAAAATATCAACATACAGGGTGTCCGGTAAACCTTGTACAATATTGAAACTGGTGATAGACCAGGTCATGACTGTTCAGAATATCGGAATTTCACCTCAGTAAAAATATCACCGTTTTCGAGATAATGAACATTTTAAGAATTTCTAGAAAATCGCTGGCTCACCTTGGATTTTTGAGTGCCATGTATACAAATTGAGACAAATTCAAATATCTCTGCTGCTGAAGATTACTGATGAGATTATTGTCTGAAAGAAACATAACCAATTGGAAGTGGACATTCATTTCGAAAGAATGCGCATTTTGTCCAGACTCTATACCATGATATAAAACAAACTATAATTATTTTTGGAGGAAGTGGTTTCCATTGAATTAGTCGTGGTTGTACTCTAGGCTTCCATCAACTTTTATACTTACGCCCAAAAATTATATTATTTCGATTTTATCAAGATTAAATATGAAAATGATTATTAATGATAAAGAATAGACTGCTTGTTAGCATTAGATAGTATGCCAATAAAATTAACTTTTCATGTAATTAAGCCTAATAAAATTATCGAAATGAAATGTCGATTATCCGACATGGCACCGATTAAAACGAATTCTTGTGATAAATGTCGCAATTGTCCAACATCCAGATTCCAACGAAGTTTCAGAGACCGATAGATATACAGGGTGTAACCAAATAATTGCAAGATTTGTTAGGAGGTGATGGCCGATTTCACCAACTGAGTCCTAAAGTTAGGAAATACCTAAATCGAATGTAGGAACGCCCAAGTGCAATTTGCGTTTCACCACACGTTAAGTAATGCTTAGGAAATACCTAGTTTGGTATTTTCTATCACTTTCAATCATTACTTTAACGCTTGGTGAAACGCAAATTGCACTTGGGCGATCCTAAAGTCGATTTAGGTATTTCCTAACTTTAGGAATCAGTTGGTGAAATCGGCCATAAATTCTGGTCGAAAATTAAAAACTCTTCTAACTCCTGTATTGTGTCCGTAGAAGCAATAGTTTCTTGAAGAAAAAATAAAATACAGCATTTTGCATGTAAATAGAATTGAAAAAATATAATAGGTTGCTGTCACATTTTGTTTGAACAACTTGTGGCTTCTGTCGTAGTATTTTGAAATTATTCTGCTTGTTTTATTCAGTGGTATTTATTTCTTTGGCATGCCGTACACACGTTATACTTCCCGAAAATATGCGCATATGCACTATATTTATGGTGAATGTGGAGGTAGTGCTACTGCTGCAGCAGCGCTTCATGCAGAATGATATCCAATTTCACAATGCCGCTCAGAGAATCGCTGATATGGGGGCTAACCTATAACGCATTGGAAAGGTTGAAAGGATGGAAAATAACATTTTTGTAATATTATTTAGTGCGATGATGGATAATCGTTATTGTGGTTTATAGTGTATGTTGATTAAAAAAAATTAATATTTACTTCTTTACATCTCATTGAATGCTTGTGAGCAGTTGATTCGTTATTACTCATAATCATTTAATCATTTCATCTTGATAGGATAAAAATAAAAGACGTACTGACAGAGTCTAATGGAGTTGATTTTAGCTCAGAATAACATCACACTCTAATATAATCGAAATTCTACTCCATCCAAAAATAATTATCGTGTGTTTCATACCATGGTAGAGTCTGGACAAAATGGGCATTGTTTTGTAATGAATATCCACTTTCACTTGCTTATGTTTTTTTTCAAACAATAATGTCAAACTGTTGTTAAAAAAATTGGTGAAACTCAAATCTGTAATTTTACCCTCATTTCTTGAAAAATTGTATCGTTTTCTGAAAAACTGTTTTGTACCTCTGAAAGCATTACTATTCAGTGATCTTCAGCAGCAAAGAGATTTGAATTGGTCTCAATTTGTAGACATGGCACTCAAAAATCCAAGGTGGGGTAGTGATTTTCCAGAAATTCAAAAAATGCTCATTATCTCGAAAACGGTGAGATTTTTACTAAAGTGAAATTCCGATATTCTGAACAGCAGTTTCAATATTGTACAATATTGTACAAGGTTTACCGGACACCCTGTATATAACAGTTGGGACTAATATACATTTTATAATAAATACACTTCAAAATGTGACGAGTGTCAACTTAGAATAAGATGACAGGAAGTATGGGAAAAATTATTTATAGTAGACAATTTGATTTGGAATATATATATATATATATATATATATATATATAGGGTTATGATAAAGTAATGCACAAAATTCATTAAACGTACAACGATCACTTTTGAAAAAAAATGCAAAAACACGTCAAACTGTTTCTTTTATTCCGCATCTTTTGACATAAGTTACAAAAATAACACGTCAAAGTTGTCAAAGTTATGACGTCATCAACAAATTTTTTTAATGGGAAGCTAAGATTTTTATTACATTATGTGATAGAGCTTGTGTTTTTACACAAGGGAAAAATAGTTGTAGTAGGGCTCACATAAGAAAAAAAACGAGAAAATTAATAAAAAACGAAATAAACGTAAGTTTCATAATAACTTTTCAATTAACTAAACAGTCCATTAAACCAATCTTGACGTGTTATTTTTGTAACTTATGTCAAAAGATGCGGAATAAAAAAAACAGTTTGACGTGTTTTTGCATTTTTTTCAAAAGTGATCGTTGTACGTTTTATGAATTTTGTGCATTACTTTATCATAATACTGTATATACTTACATACGTTAATAATAAAATATTTTTCAAAGGATAAAAGTGACAATTCATAATATGATGGGAGATATGTTGGGAAAGATATTAACATCAAAAAAATAAAAACTAATTTGATGTGGAACATAGAAATATAACATATTGTAACAAGGATATATCTGTACAAAGTACTGTTGAAAAAAGACTATTAAAATTTTTATCAGATTCATTATCGGAGAGTAATAAAACTGTCCAATAGCATGTCGAAGCATATTATGATAGGTAGAGATTTTTATGTTAATAATTTGAAACTTAGAAAACTAAATAACATTGTTGCCTGTTATAATTTGAAAATAATTTTCAATGGTGCCACTATAGAACGTAATGCAACAAGCAAAAAATGTGTTGATTCAAAAATAAAATAAATGGATCTAGAATAATGAAAAACTCTTTATGCAGTCTGTCTAAAAATAAGTAGACTTTTGCAAATAAGTGATGTATACAAATATATACGGTCTTTCAGTTAGATATAGTGAATGGGCAGACGTTTTTGCAATAAAAGGTTGCAATAGAGCCTTTGTAATTTTTATGAACACAGTCTCCTATATATCTTTTACCCTATTGAAACGAAAGTACAGTAAATTAACAGAGTTGCAGGTGCCAACACTTGGCCAACCAGTTTTTGAAAAACGACATCAAGTATCATGACTTGGTGATCTTAGCAGACAGCATCCTGAATCAGAGAAGCATATAAGACCGCAAACATTGAGTAACGAAATAGTATATTGTGCAACAATTGCAGAAAAGTGCTAAATTTTCATGAGTTTTAAACAAGTGAGAAATTACATTTCTGCTCGTGTTACACACTACACTTTTTCTACAAAACACTTTTTGCTATAAATAATATTACACTATAAGACGGAATTAAATCTCAGTGACTCATTCTTAGCTTTATGCTGCCGAAGAGAAGCAAGGGAAGAATGAGAGGATTTTAAGCCACACTCATTCGTGCTTTTTCTGAACTAGTGACTGACGTCACTGACTATTAATTCCGTCTTATAGTATGATTAAGTTTATTTCCAAACAAATAGGTATGTATTATAATAATTGATTACATATCTTAAAGTTTAAAACTGTTAGATAATGGTGATAACTGAGGAACAAATTCAAAATAAATCACTCAAAATTAATTCTCGGTGTGATTAAAAAAGTATTTATTTATTTTTCATACTGTGAAATTGGAACAATTTTGAATTAAAATTCTGGGAGAGTTAGTTTTGGAAACATTTTCTGTAATATTCAGATTAGATGAAGATATTGAATGTGCATTTCTCGCGAAATTTTCTTCAATTTTAAAAGAGATTGAAGGCGAAAATGATGATGATGATGAAGGGTGTGATATCTGGTTCATATTTGTCAACACTATATTTGACATGTACGGGTCAACTGGATGCATTGTTTTATTTGAAATGTCCATTTTGAAGTGCAAGGAGTCATCAACATAACTTTCAGCTACGCTATTTGACCGCCAGCCACCATGGCTTTTCCGTGTTGACAGATCAGCTCCTGCGTTTGTTAGAATGGTTGCTGATGTACTCCGGAATATGTGCCCTGTATACAAGTTCAATAATAACAATAATATACTAATAATAATAAATCCTTTTTTCTCGTCGACAGTTACATGTATGAGAATTGTCAGAACCTACCTAACTAGAGCTATTAAAACAGTTAAAAAATAGTTAAAATTCACATTAAAAATTCAGATATTTTTTCAGATCTTTTTTAAATAACAAATTGTTCGTGTGGTGCTTTATATGTTCCGGTAATTTATTATGAATTCGAGGTCCAATATAGTTTGGAGCATAATATGCAGTATTCACTGTCGCGAAAGGAATATGGAACGATTGTTTTTTTCTTGAGTTATGGCCATGAATGTTTTCATTCATGTGAAATGATGACATATTTTGGAAAATATACAAGGATATTTCATAGATATATATGAACAAGGGATATTTACATTTTATTACATTTTATAAAACGGTTTACATGATTTTCTATACGGAATATGTCCCAGAGTACGTAATATACGCCTCTGGCTGATGAAAACGTCCCATAGAAGAACTTCCCCAGAAACGAACCCCATACCAGAGCCTTGAGTCAATTTGTGCATTTACATTGCCAGTAACTGCTCCTGATTGAGGAGATCTTTGAGATTGAGGAAAATAAAATTCAAGGAATTCAGTTTGCTAACTTGTTACAATGTATCTTCCAGTTTAGAAATTCATCCAGGAGCACTCCCAGAAATCTTACACTTTCATGAGTATTTGACAGGATAGATTGATTCACTGTAAAATCCAAATTTCCAATAATATTCTACCGACTATGTATTCTCAACATCTCCTTTCTTTTCATATTGAAAAATAAGTTACGTCCATTGAAAAAGTCTGACACTTTATTCAACAATTCGGAGCAATTATGGCTTTAAGTAACTCGGTACTGGAGGCAGATTCGACCAGTGATAAATCATCTGCATAGGCTGAGTAGTGATAACTCTTTATAACAGAGTCGATCTGATTTATATACAGGGCAATTCAAATTCGACCCCCACCATTGGGATCTCCTAAACTACAGGAGATACGTCGAAGCTTAAATTGGGGCAAAGTTGCGTATTCTGGTGCTTAACAAAATACTGTTTTCAAACTTGGAAAATTCCGAGTATTCCCGGAAATATCGGGAAAAAACTGAAAATCGGAATTTTCGTTTTTATTTTTTTCTATCGTTATTTGACAACATAGTTCAAAACCAATAGTAAATTTTCATTGATACTTTTTTCAACAACACGTTTTCATGTTCAGATTTACTATCCTACGTTTCGTCTTCTGGTATTCATCATCAACTTTTTTTTCTGTTATGTGCGCCATATTGTTTTTTTATAACGAAAACTAGTGATTCTCATTCTGATTTCATTGATGTATAGTTTGTTATGATTTGCACTTCTGAAACCACAGATATTAAAAAAAAAACACTTTATCTGAGATGGTCATGACTTTTGTTTAATAAACACTAGTTGTCAGAACTCATTAAACATCATAAGTTTGCTGAAATACTTCAGTCGAAATGTCCTCATTCTCAAATGAAGAAAAACGAGATATGTTGAAACTTTATTATAAATTTGATAGGAATAGTACGAAAACAATACAAATTTATTTTGAATTATATCAAGAAAGACAACAGCCGGATAGAACATTATTCGGAAAAGAACTCGACGTTTCGCCAACACGAGTGGTTAGCATTTTCAAGAGTTATTTTAAAAATGTCAGCGACTACAGAAAGCGAAAATTTTTAAAATAACTCTTGAAAATGCTAACCACTCGTGTTGGCGAAACGTCGAGTTCTTCTCTGAACACACGTCGGCCTTACAACCCGAAGAACCACCATGTAAGTGACGATGGCCGCGAAAGCCTTTCACAATTTATTATTCGGAATTTTGGGCAAACACTTGGCTGAGTACGGTGCGTTTCAAAAAACAAGAATGAAATCATGAGCTTATAAAAAATGCACAAAAAGTATTACAACAAGTGTTCGAAATGATGGCCTTGAATCTTGAATAAATAACCGAGCTCGTCGTCTCAAATTAAGAACAGCCCTAACAATATCCCTTCTTCTGATAGACATGAATTTCGTGATGATATTGTCATCTACTGTGTCATATTCTTGCTCTCCATAGATTCTGTTCTTTAAAGTAACCCACAAGAAAGTATCCAAAACTGTAAGGTCAGGTAGGTAAACTTGCCGGCCACCTCACTGGTCCAGAATTTCCTAACCACCTATTAGGAAATCTTTGGTGTAAATATTCGCAAACTGCTCTTTTATTGTATTGAGGAGCCCCGTCATGCTGAAACCAGCAGCTATTATAATTCACAAGGGGAATCGTATCCATATATTCTTCGAATTCGTTTCTTAAGAACCGAAGATAGGTTTCCCCTTTCAAAGTATTAGAGAAGAAATGAGGTCCAAGTATTCGGTAGTCATAAATTTCAGCCCACACATTCTAACGAAACCGAACTTGTGGTCTGACTTCTCTGAAGTGTCGTGGATTATTTTCACTTTAAATGTGCTCATTGTTTCTATTAAAAACACCACAGTTCGAAAAAGTACTTTCGTCGGTCCAAATAATGTTTTTCAAGAAGTTTGTATTGTCTACCCTATTCGAGAGCAAGTTACAAAATTCCATCCTTCTCTAAGGATCACCTGGATGTAATTTTTATGAAATATGTATCTTATAACATTTTAAACCACTTTTTTTGAATTCCCTCCAAACGCTCGTCTGTGGCACATCTATTTCTGCCGAGACTTGATATGTTGATTTGGAAGGCTCAGCATTTATCTAAAAAAGTACCAAAAATAATTGCACTTCTTCGAATATGGCATGAACAATTATCTTACCTCGGCTAATAAGTTACGTCTAATATTTTGTTCCATTCTGCTTCCATATTTCATTCTTGGTTTTTGAAACGCACCGTACTCAGCCAAGTGTTTGTCCAAAATTCCGAATAATGTTCTATCCGGCTGTTGTCTTTCCGGGTATAATTCAAAATGAATTTGTGCTGTTTTCGTACTATTCCTATCAAATTTATAATAAAGTTTCAACATATTATTATCTCGTTTTTCTTCATTTGAGAATGAGGACATTTCGACTGAAGTACTTGTGCAAACTTATGATGTTTAATGAGTTCTGACAACTAGTGTTTATTGAACAAAATTTTTCGATGAAGTCATGACCATCTCAGATGAAGTTGTTTTTTTTTAATATCTATGGTTTCGGAAGTGCAAATCATAACAAATTATAAAATATAAAAAAACAATATGGCGCCCATAACAGAAAAAAAAATGATGATGAATGCCAGAAGACGAAACGTCGGATAATAAATCTGAACATGAAAACGTGTAGCTGAAAAAAAGTATCAATGGAAATGTACTTTTGGTTTCGACCTATGTTGTCTAATAACGATAGAAAAAAATAAAAACGAAAATTCCGATTTTCAGTTTTTCCCGATATTTCCGGAGATACTCGGAATTTTCCAAGTTTCAAAACAGTATTTTGTTAATCACCAGAATACGCAACTTTGTCCCAATTTAAGCTTCGACGTATCTCCTGTAGTTTAGGAGATCCCAATGGTGGGGGTCGAATTTGAATTGCCCTGTATAGTATAAATACAATCGGTCCCAAGATACTTCCTTGTGGAACACCCATTTTAATGTCAGAACAATCTGACGTACTGTTGTATGACTTGTCAGCGGAGTTCGTATGAATTGAAACATATTGTTTCCTGTCCTCGAGAAATGACTGAACCCATTTCAATGGCATTCCCCTAATAATTTGAAATGGTGAACGCAGTCAAATGCTCGGCTCAAGCCACAAAAAATGGCTACCGCTCCTGCTACAAAAAATTCTTTAATTTGATTATAAAGAGAGAACATAGCCGTAGAAGTTGATTTACCGTTTTGAAATCCGTGCTGATTAACCGATACAATTTTGTGTTTCTCCAAGAAGGATGATAAGCGATCAAGGAAGGCATATTCAAATATCTTTAAGAATGTCGATGGAATTGTAACCGGTCGGTAATTTTCCAATAATTTGGAGTCGTTTTTTTTTTGATCGGTAGGACTTTTCCAATTTTAATGGCGTTCGGAAAGGTACCCGTTGAAAATGTTTGATTTATCAGGTGAGTCAATGGGGCAATTAAAGCTTCAAGAACTTCCTTCAAAATAAATCCAGGGATTTCGTCAAATCCAGAGGAATTTTCATTTTTCATCAATCTTTTTATAAGAGAATGCAGTTCCATTTCGGTAAAAGGTTGTGAAAATATGCTTTTCGTATTGAATTCATTGAAATGCAATTGGTTGTCAGTTCCAGGTATGTTGTTTACCAGTTTGGGTTTGGTAACTTTGAAAATGATGCAATTTGTTAGGGCATTTTACCAAATTTGTTTATTCCTACATTTTGATCATTTGAAAAGACACGATTTTCAGAAAGATTAGAAGGACGCAAAGAAATATATTTTTCATGAAACCTATCTGAAAACACTATATTTACATACTTAGCATACTGAAAAGGGGTTTTCGCGGTGCGCCCGCACGGAAAAATTTTCCGTGCGCTGGTGTCATTATAGCTGCCTATTTACATGTTAAAATTAAAAATATGTTGTTGACAGTCCTCTAGAAATCGCAAAATGTTTGAATATTTCCTTGCCAACAGGGTAAATAACGCTTATTTTGTGGCAATTTCTGGATATTTTTGTACCATAAATATTTCAATTAAAATAATACATGTTTTTGTTCCTTCATCATTGAAAATAAATGTTTCTTAACAATCTGTGGTTTTCAGATAGATTTAATGAAAAATATCGTCCATTACTCGTCTATAAATGCTTCTTCCGTGCTTGCACGACTTCCCGTGTTCGGCTTCGGCTCTCACGGGAACATTTCGCGCACGCACGGAAAAAGCCTATTTTCTTAACTCGTAATGAAATATACTATTTTGCAAAGGTTATTGAAATGACCCAGTGGTTATTTGGAAAAGAATACTGATTCTTTTTTTTTGCAAATTCCGTGACAGGTAATATTTTATTTAACAACTTGACAAGGTCTGACAAAAACCTACTATTCAATAACTATTGAATAACTGTGTATTCTCTGCTTCAGCTACAGTGTCTTTTACGCTACTTCCAGTTTCAATTACATTGTCGTTATTACAATCTATTCGATTTTCCATTAATTTTGCATATTTTGGTTCATGTCGTGATACTACAATTTGAGGTTTTTCAGAATCAACGTAATCTTGCATTCTCCTGATTTTAATTTGATCGATGTGTCTACGCCATTCTGTATCATCATTCAATTTACAAACGTAATTTCTACTATCAATTCTTTTTACAATCTTAGCCTCAATCCAGTTTTTTTTATTATTAATCCTATAGTCTCTCACTACAACTTCATCTCCCTCTTTGAAAACTTCTCTTGACCTAGAATTATAATTTTCCTGTTGTTTTTCTGTTTTTGCCCTAATCAATTCTTCTCTATCTGGTTTAATCAAATCAAAAACAGTTCTCAATTTTTTTCCTAACATTAACATAGCCGGGGTTTCATTAGTAGTGCAATGAACGGAATTTCTGTAATTCAGTAAATATCTACTAACAATTACATCAGTAGAAATACTGGTATTTTTACTATCCAAAAGAGATGATTTCAATCTTTTTTTAAAAGACTTGACTGCGTTTTCAGCCGCTCCATTCGTCGATGGATGATATGGAGAAATTGTTTTGTGCTGAACACCATTTCTCGTTAAAAATTGTTTGAAAAGAATCGAAGTCAACTGAGGTCCATTGTCAGAAACTAATACCTCTGGAATTCCCCAACGTGTAAAGGTCTCTCTAAGTTTAATTATAGTTGATTCAGTTGTGATATTTCTCATCTCAAAAATTTCTGGCCATTTACTGAAAGCATCAAGAATAATAAAATAATACTTATTATTAACTGGTCCAAGAAAATCAACGTGTATCCTTTGCCAGGGCTTCACTGGCCTGCCCCAAGGACTTGAAGGTGTTTTCGGAGGATCATTAGATGTCAGTAAGCAAGAACGGCATGATTTACCAAGATTTTCAATTTGAACATCCAAATTGGGCCACCAAAAATAGGAACGTGCTATAGACTTCATTTTGATTATTCCTAAATGACTATTATGTAACTCTGATAATAATTGTTTCTGCAATTTATTCGGAATAATCACTCGATAACCCCACATAACACAATTTTGTTCAGAAGTTAGTTCATATTTACGTCTAAAAAAAGGAACCAATTCTTGATTTGTGATTATTTCTGGCCAACCTTCATTGACAAAAGAATATACTTGGGATAAAATTGGATCACGTCTTGTTTCTATACCCACCTTACGATAATCAACCGGTAAACCTTCCGATATAACCAAATTTAAATAAGTTGAACTTTCGCTGTAATCTTTTGACAAATATTCCATTTCCAATGGATGTCTGGACAACATATCTGCAACTTGGTTATCTGATCCTTTGATATAACTAATTTTATAAGAAAAACCAGATAAATAAACAGCCCAACGTTGCAGTCTACTTGCAGCCATTTGAGGCAAACCTTTATTTTCACCAAAAACATGCACAAGAGCTTTGTGATCTGTTTGAATGAACAATGGCAACCCCAATAGATACTGCGAAAACTTTTTAACCCCCCAATATATCGCCAAAGATTCTCTGTCAATCACCGAATAGTTTTTTTCGGCCTGCATCAATGTCCTCGAAACAAATCCCACAGGTCTTAAATCTCCATTCGGTAATTGGTGAGATAAACAAGCAGATATACCATCTTGAGAAGCATCCGTTGATAAGACAACGGGTAGTTTAGGGTTAAAATGCATTAAAATATCGTCGGAAGCGATTATCTTTTTGATAAGTTCGAAAGCTTCACCACATTCTCGGTTCCAAACAAACAGAGAATTTTTCTTCAATAAGTCATAAATAGGCTTCATCAAAGAAGATAAGTGAGGAACAAATCTACGATAGTAGTTAACCATACCAGCAAAACTTTGTACTTGAGTTTTGTCTTGAGGTTGAGGTGCATTCAGAATAGCTTTAATTTTATTTGTGTTTTTCTTAAGACCTTCCTTTGATATGGTATACCAAAGATAATTAATTCACTTCTTCTTTAAAAAATGAACATTTAGACTGTTTAACTCTAAGACCTGAATCTTTGAGTCTAATGAACACTTTTCTGAGATTTTCCTCGTGATTTTTCCTCGATGAATCGGTTACTATTATGTCATCTAGAAAATTTGCTACACCTGGAATACCACTCAAAAGAGTTTCAATTGTTCGTTGAAAAATTGCACTAGCGGATGTTATCCCAAATGGAACTCTATTCAAACGAAATAAACCTTTGTGGGTATTCCATGCAACAATTTTCGAAGATTCGTCATCTAAAACAAGTTGGTTGTACGCGTTACTCAAGTCTAATATTGAAAATGATTACCACCATTGAGCTGAGAAAATATATCATCAATCCTAGGTAGAGGATATTTTACATCCACTAGATATTTGTTAGCGGTGATCTTATAATCACCACAAATACGTAAACCACCATCTTGTTTTAGTACTATGACAATAGGTGGTGCCCAATCACTAGATTCGATTGCACTTATCACCCCCTCGGTTTCCAACCTATAGAGTTCTGAGTTAACCTTTTCTCTAAATGAAATTGGTACCGGTCTAGCTTTCTTGAAAATGGGCTTGGAATTTTCTTTCAGTTCTAGATGAAACTTTTGATATCTATAACAATCCAAACTGTTGTCAAATAATTCGTTATACTCATCTAAAATATTTGGTAACGTGTTCACAACATTCAGAAATTCAGAAGTTAAACTGAAATTGAATTTTGAAAGGAAATCTCTGCCTAAAAGATTCGGATTACTATTTTCATCACTTACCACGTGTAAAATAAAATCAGAACAAAGTTTGCCTTCATACTTCAAGTCTACCTCAATGAAACCCATTGGTTTGATTATGAAACCTGAAAAACTTTTCAATTTAAGTTTAGCATCATGTAATTTACTATTAGAAAAATATTTCCGATAGCACTGCTCCGAAATTACTGATATACCAGCACCGCTATCTAATTGCATTGGTATATTGATATTATTAGCAAAAATATTCAAATGAATCGGATTACAATTATCAAACTTAATATTGAAAATATCTACTTCATCCTCTTCAACTTCTAAAGAATTCTGCTTATTCCAACATACTTTGGAAAGATGACCAATCTTCTTACAGGAACTGCAAGTATAAGTCGTGTACTTACATTTCTGCCTTCCAGTGTGAAAATTACCGCAAGCCTTGCACTTCCAGCGGTTTCCTTGTACATTGTCCTTTTGATCGACCTGGTTTTGACTTCCCTTATTCTGCTTCATCTTCTGACTAGATTTCAAAAGATTGACAGTTGTCAAAGATCCACTTGCCATAGAAGATTCCTTAGTCAAAGCTAAATCCAGGATTTTCTCTAAACTCACATCCAGCTTCTCTTCACAAAGTCGGTCTCTAATCCGTCCTTTCTGCATTGAACAAATGAACTTGTCTTTGAGGTACTGTTGAAGATTGGAACCAAATTCACAATTGGCAGCTAAATTATGGATTCTGGCATACCATGCACTGATATTTTCACCCTCATCTTGCTTCGCCTCAAAAAAATCGATTCGTTCACGATAAACCGATGTAGTTGGAGAATAATGTGTCTTCAGCAATTTGCATAGCTCGTCATACTTTTTCTCTCTTGGAAGAATTGGAGTACATAAGTCTCTTAGTACTTTATAAATGTTTGAACCAACCAAACTGAGTAAAGCTGCTACTCTACGATTATCAGTCTCAGTATCCGTGATGTTATTAATTTTGAAAAACATTTCCAACTGCTCTTGGTAGAGTATCCAGTTGTCCTGACTTGGATTGAATTCCTTGATGAAGCCAATGGTTGCCATAATGTATTTTACAAAATCCTAACGTTTTCGAATCCTCGTCGCCAATTGAAATGACCCAGTGGTTATTTGGAAAAGAATACTGATTCTTTTAAATAATTGCAAGTTCCGTGACAGGTAATATTTTATTTAACAACTTGACAAGGGCTGACAAAAACCTACTATTCAATAACTATTGAATATATAAAATTGTACAGGATTTCATAATTTATGGAATATCACTACATTACAGTTATAAAAGAGTATTGCTTAGAAAAAATGTTGGAACAGAAATGTCACTTTGTGGCACAGAAATGTCACTTCGCTGCACACTAATTTCACTTCGCGGCACACCAAAGTCACTTCGAGGCACACTAATGTCAAATTTCAATTATGATGAGCAATAATCATGTTTGCGAACGTTAAACTGCAGAAAATCGTGTTTTGGAGTGTGATTGTAGAAAAAAATGCTTTCCGACTCGTATAAGTCGTATAAACATATGAATGATCGTAAAGTGCAGAATTCATCTAACAAAAATTTTGACAGATGAGATATAATCAATAATGCTGTTGGCACATCAAAAATTGAAATCAAGAAATGTCTCCAAATTTGCCTAAATTGATGTTTGTTTTCTTATCCGTCATGATTACTCGTTCTGACTTATTCATTCCAAGTTGCTTGTGCGCGTAACTAGGTTATCGCGCATAACTAGATTACCGACTAAACAGCATATAAATAATGCAATAATATTCAAATAGACTCATTACAAATCAATGCCAAATCTATTATTTACCATCGAAATTTTTATGCATGGAAGTAACACTGTTTATATTCCGTTGTATTTATTTAATGTTTCATTTATACTAAGTTTTCATTTATACTGTTTTATATATTATATAAAGTTTAGTATGAATGAAACTTTAAATAAATACAGCCAGTTGTCTGAAAAATTTAAACAATCATAATAATGTCGATTTTACTGACAGTACTTCTAATATGAAAAACTCGATTTCTTTTGAACTCTGCAACTCTGAAATCATTAATAATTCAGGTAGTTCACGATATTCCTTCAAGCCCTAATGGAATAGGGACTTCATCGTATTACCCATAATGACTCGTGATATATACAATTTTTCTTTATTTCTTGTATGATAACCATGGATTTGACTGCTGCATTTGAGAAATCCATTCGGGTAGGTAGGTACTATGTTGTTAGTTATTTTAGAGATATGAAACTGGTAGCCACTGTAGTGTGTCAAGCATACGGGAGATGTTAGTGTATCTGTTACATATCAATATTATTCTCATTCCCCTGTTTTGACGCTTTTGAAGTGCATTTATATTGTTCAGAGCACACTAGTGTTAGAGTGCTCTACTTCAAACGTACCTCCCGGTATTTATTTATTTGTCACCGGAGTTTTTAGGCTGCAAGATAAGTGTATCAGATATTGGTCAGATGTTAGTCAGGTGATTATTCATGGTGTTGGGAATTATAAGCTGCGATTATTCATTACTTTCGTGATGGTGATGAAATAAAGTTGTATGAGGAGGATTGTCTTTCAATACGTAGTTGTGCCCTAATTGTAACAATTCAGAAGTGGGATGAAGAACAGGTTTCAGTTATGATTAGTGACTGTGAAGCCAGTAGTGATAGTGAAAACTACAAAAGGAAATCAACAGTAATGGCTGGACCATCCCGTCATGGAAAAGGAGCAACCCAAGGATTCTCCAAGAACCTCAACGCTGGGGGTGCAAGATCCCAAGCAAGGAAATGTACCCATTGTAGCCGAAAAGGGCATTTAAAGGAAAATTGTTGGTGTCTTAATCCGGCTATGCTATAGCTACTGAAAAGGCAAGTGGAAAAATTTAGATATATCATTGATAATCTTATTTTAGTTGATTTCTCTTATGTTATCGTGATAGTTTCAGTTGACAGACAAAGACATAGTCATTCAGATATAGGTTTTCATTAGTCAATGAATCACTGAAATCAACAACAACGATAGTAATGTATTTACGAAAACATGGAGTTACCATGGTGAAGTTTTCAATATTTTGAATGAATCACAGATTTTGATAAATTGATCTCTTAGAGCGGTATTTGTTATATATTGTTTAGTGGGTGGAGGATGTGAATGAAACTACATCTAGAAGGCAACTGATTTATTGCATATCCAGCACTGCTGTCAGCTGCTGGAGTGGGCCGCGCATGCTTATCATACGCTTATGTACGTATGCAACATTGGTTGCATACCTACATGAGCTACATGAGATATCTCCCTTTTTTTACAATTATTGTTATGTACAATGGGAATGTCACTGGTGGTTAGAATTATAAAAAACTTCATATATCACATCTAACACTAAATTGACACAATATGTATTTGTATATAACAATATCACAGATGACTTAACATAAACATTAAAATTGCCAAATAGATGTTTTATTTTCCAACAAATTTTATTTTTTTCAGTTATAATATTATGTAATGTTTCACAACATTATACTTGACCAAAATTTACTGGAAAGTTAAAGGATTGAAGATATTGTAATCTTTGATTTTATTTGGATTGAGGACAGGTATTTTGTAATACTATTCACTATCTGAATCTGAGGTAAAGTCATTGAAACGACTTGGTTTCTTAACGAGTCTACCTCTTCTGGTAGTTGCTATTTTTAATTGGGACGTTCCAGCTTCCTCTATATTTTCCTTTTTACTTTCGGGTGAAATTTTGTCATCTAACCTAAAATTAAAATCACTATCACAATTTTCAAATTGTTCATCGTCACTTAGAAATTTATTTTCAGCATCATCAATATTTTCATTTTCTATAATTTCATGAAATTCGTCAAAATTTGCTTTAGCACCACTACATCTGCATTCTATTTCTCCTTTTTGAACTTCAATGAATTTATTATCATTGTGTATTATGTCTGGTTGATATGAATTTACTGTAGTGTTTGGTTCAAAATGAACTTTTCTGTCTTCTCTAATGAATTTTCTATTACGAATAAAAATTTTGTTATTTTCCATTAGAACTTTATATGATCTAATGCCCACTTTCTTGATAACTTTTCCAGATTCCCATAAGCCTCTTGGTTTTAGTTGTACTTTTACTAAGCAATTATTTTTTAATTCTTTTAACTTTTTTATACCTCGATTATCATAATAAGTTTTCATGTTCTTTTGAGACATTGCTATAAAATTATCATATTTCAATTTATTGATTAGTTTAGGCTGGAAAAAATCATTGGTTTGAGGAAGAGTATTTCTCAAATTTCGGTTCATCAATATATTTGCTGGAGAGTTTTCGTTATCAAGAGGAGAATTTCTCAGATCTAGTAGGGCTAAATAAGGGTCTCTTTTATCGAGAAAACATTTTTTTAAAACGTTTTTTACTGTCTGAATAGCACGTTCAACTTGTCCATTTGATTGCGAATAAATAGGCGATGAAGTTATATGAGTGAATTCCCAATTTTTTGCAAAATCTTCAAACAAATAACTAGAAAATTCGGGTCCATTATCTGAACATACAATTCTTGGGATTCCAAATCGTGCAAAAATGGCTTTTAATTTTGAAATTACATTTTGACTAGAGAGATCTTTGTTTAAATTTGCTATTTCTACATATTTAGAATAGTAATCTGTTACAAGTAAATAACTTTCATTATGCAAATGAAATAAATCACATGCTACTTTATAAAAAGGCAGTTTGACAATTTCGTGAGAAATCATAGGCCCGGGGGACTGAGATTTCTGGAGATTTTGACAAATCTGGCAAGACACGATCAAATCCTGTATGTGTTTATTCATGCCTGGCCAATAAAATGATAAATTAGCTTTAGCAGTACATTTATTGATACCTAGATGGCCATAGTGTAATTTATTTAATATATCTTTCCAACAGTTTTTTGGTACAATCCATTTTTGGCCTTTATATAACAAACCATTTATTTCTGTTATCTCATGTCGAAATCTGTGGTAAAATTTCACATTTTCTGGTACATCTTTGGTTTTGTTTGGCCAACCTTCTTTTATCATATTTTTTAATGCAGTGAGTTCTGAGTCTAATTCACTTTGTTTGACAAATTCCTTATGTTTTTCATCCGATTTTTTTATCATATTTTGTTCCACTAAAGTATCTAGAGTTTCCTCGAATTTATCTAAAATTGCATATGGAATTTTTCTGGCTGGATGAACCACTGGTTGAACGTTTTCTTTGAGTTCAATATGATGAAGTTTATCTAAACATCCAATACCATCAAATAAAAAATTATATTTATTCATTAACTGTTCTACTAACAAATTTTTTGTTTTTATGTTATTTTTAGGGTCAGTTTGGATAGTCTCAACTCTTTTTATAAGATTTAGATCTATACAAGTTTTTAGACCCAATGATAATAATAATAATAATGTTTATTTCATAAGTATCAAGACACAAGAGAAAAAAATATAAAACTTGTAAATAAACATACATACTCACAGAAGCAAGGGATTGCTTGTGCGTGAGGAAGTTTACACATGTATACACATATATACATATACATATATACACATATACATATATACACATACACATATATACACATATACACATATATATATAAGATAATAATAAATACTACACTACTTATAATAATGGATAATATAAATATAACTATAAATAACAGTATATAACTATTTGATTGTAGTTGGCCAATACTGAGATTGGATAGAAGTTGAGGATCAAAGCCATTTCTGGCATTATATTGATATCACAATCGAGCTATTTTTGTCACAATCGATATATTTTTACGCAATCGGGGTATTTTTGTTTTAATCGGTTAAATGTTCAACAAATCAAGATTAACTGAAGTACAGCTATTGTTTACTCTACTTAGTTAAACAATTTATTATTCACTATGTCACTAAAGAATGATCTACTTGTGCTTTGCATCCAAATTTTGAGATGACATTTGAAAGAACAGTTATTGTTTACTGACTTCAATAGAGGAGGTAGGTGATTATATAATTTTGGACCTAAGTAAAATAAACTTCGCTGTCCAATGTTTTTATCACATTTAGGGACTTTAGCAGTGTTGATTTTGTTTCGAGTGGCATAATTATGTTCAATGGGTTTTAGCTTAATTTTTCCTGTTTGTATATTTACTATAGCTTTTTGGCAATATAACTGTCTAATATCGAATACTTTGCTCAGAAGAAAGAGATCCTCACTGGAAAAGGTAATGTTTTTATTGTAAATTATTCTTAGTATCCATTTTTGTAATACATTTATTTTTTCTAGGTGGCACTCCAGTACTCCTCCCCATCCAAGAATTCCATAAGTCAGTTGAGATTGGATTAATGCAAAGTAGACTGCTTTTAGGTGATGTATGTCCAAGAATTGGCATAAATATCTAAACTTACCAATTAAACCTCTAAGCTTTCTTGCAATAAAATCAGTGTGTATGTCCCAACGCAGATGTCTATCGATAATAATACCCAAATACTTGACAGACTCAACTTCAGGTATTTCTGTATTTACATCGACAATCAAGTCTCCCAGTTCTGGCAAATTATTGGTGTATGAGGTGAAAGGTAAATAATGTGTTTTTTCTATATTCAAAGTAAGCTTATTACCCTGGAACCATTTTTTAATCAACTTGAAATCATTCTCTGCCATATATTTTAGGTCTTCCCAGGACTCTGTTTTATAAAATAAGGCAGTGTCGTCAGCGAAACTGAGAACTGTTCCGCTTTGGGTGATATCTAATAAACTATTAATATATAGGGTAAACAGCAGTGGGCCTAAAACTGTTCCCTGTGGAACTCCAAAAGTAATAGTTCTTGTTTCACTAATGTTATCATTCAGGTATACCTGTTGCTGCCGATCCGTTAAGTAGCTCTTCAGAAGATCATGTGTCTTTCCTCTGATACCGTATGAATAAAGTTTTGCGAGTAGTATCTCGTGGCTAACCGTGTCAAATGCTTTAGAGAGGTCTATGAAAATAGCTAAAGCTGGCGTTTTTTTATCTATTGCTTCATATATACGTTTTGTCAAAGAGTATATAGCATCCTCCGTAGATTTACTCTCTCTAAAGCCATACTGACGATCTGAAATAATCTTATGCACATTTAGAAAACTTGTTAGCCTACTTTTCAATAGTTTTTCTATTATTTTAGATAGGGTTGAGATTAACGATATCGGTCTGTAGTTTGTAATTTTAGATTTATCTCCTCCTTTATATAGTGGCTTGATTAGACCTCTCTTCAGTGACTTGGGGAAATAGGCCAAGTCGAAACATTTTCCAATTAAATAGTTCAAAGGAGCGGCAATGAGATCTGATATTTTTTCATAGTTTCGGCTCTAAGCCCATCTATTCCGGGAGATTTTCGAGGTTTGAGGATGTTTATTATATTTATTATTTCTTTTTCAGATGGCGGAAATAAAAACATGGTATGGCTTATAAAAGGAGTGTTGTCGTGGAACTCTGCCGGTTCTTCAATTTTATTAGCATAATGTTTGCCCAAATCAGTGAAAAATTTATTAAATTCGTCAGCCATCATTTTTTCATCTGTAATAAGTATATTATTTTCTGATTTTATGTTTGAAATTTTTGTTTCCGTTTTCTTTCTGTTACATATACCATTGACAAATGTCCACAATTTGTTTGGTGAGCTTTTATTGTCATCTATTTGTTTTTGTGCATATGTTCTTTTACTTTTTTGTATAAGATAATTTAGTTTCTTCTTGTAGTTTTTATATTCTAGTTTCAGTGCAATGTTATCCGGATTGTGAGATGATTTCAAGTATAAGTTATTTTTAGTTGATATCGATTTCAATAAAGCCTTGGTGATCCATGGTTTTTTTATTCTCTCCTTTGATGAAATTTTCACAAAATTCGTGCAGTTTGTAATGTGATTATTTAAAGTGTCGATGAAAGAGTCTGTTATTGTATCTATATTATTAGTTGTAATTAGCGTACTCCAAGATTCTCTACTCAAAGCATATCTTAATTTTTTAAAATCGACATATTTCCTATATCTATCGCTGGGATCCATGTGGTTGTTCATTTTTGTGGTTCTAAAGTTCATAGCAAGAATTATTGTGTCATGATCTGTTATGTCATGTGGAAAAATGTATGAGTTGATCCCTTCAATTTTTTCTGATTCAATTTTTACAAAAAAATGATCCAAACAAGTCATGCTAGCTCTTCGAGTGATTTGATTTATGTGGGATATGAAATTGAATGAGTTCATTATTGTTTTATAGTCTTCCACGTAATCGGTATCCGCCATCAAATTGATATTCATGTCGCCTGTGATAACATGGTTTTTGACTTTATGATTCGTTAAATAATTCAAAAGATCATAATTGAACATTTTTGGACAGCTGTTCGGAGATCTATAAATTCCCGTTATCGTGATGGGTTCATAGCTATTCACAATATTAATTTCAATGGCTTTTGATTGACCTATATTTATTATTCTGTAGTCATAGTCTAAGTTATTTTTTACATATACTATTACGCCATCGTGGGTGTTGAAATCACCCTCGTTGTACAAAGTGATATAACCAGCAATACTGAACAAATCGAGATCACGTACCTGGAAGGTTTCTGTTAAGACAATGATATCAAAGTCAAAGTTGGTCTGACTCAGCAGTAAAATTAAATCGTCATAGTGTTTTTGGATACTGCGCACATTCATATGAAATATTTTTAGCTGTGCCGTTTCGCTTTCATTTATTTTTTCAAGATCTGAAATTTGTTTCAAAATTTTAGACTGAATTGGATGAACATCATAATCTCGTATAAATGGATCCATCTTCATCTACTTCATCTACTTCATATTACTTGTGAAGTTAGTAGTGAAAATACGATACCAGAAAAACTGAATAACGATAAGCCTATATAAAATACATGAAATAAAAAGTATAAGGATCCATACTAGACAAAGAAGACTAATATTATTTTTATATTTAAAAATATTAGGATAAAAACATCGAGATAAGATAAAAATAACTGTGACTTCCAGGCTCCATTAAAATTAATGTTTAGTACGGGAGATATGTTTGGTATTTTGGATCTCTATTTTGATACAGAACTATGTTAGGAACAAATTTTTATGATTAGCAGGGTATTGGATTTATCTGTTAGTACGCAACCTCAATTTTTCTTTAATGACTTGAGGGTGAGCTCCGATTTCGGTATGTTTCTTCTTAGGGGTTTCCTGTAGTGTGGTATTTTTTCTGCTCCTTGGTTTGTTGTTGGATTCGAGTGGCTTACCGGCTTCTGGAAGAATCGTGGATAAGGCGGTAGGTTCTGGTTTATCGAAAAATATTTCTTCAAATTGTTGAGTGATCGGTGTGGAAGGAGCGCTATTCGACTTGATATTTTCTCTGTCTTCTAATACATCTAATTCGTCTACGGTGTATCCTGTTTCACCAATGTAAAGCCTGTTTCCTTTGATATAGCATTTCTCATAGAAGTTTTTATATTTGGCTAGTCCTGCACGTAGCGCCTTGTTTTCTTTTCTTTGGATCTCGGTTAAGTCATTGGCAATCGAAATACGAGTACCTTTTAGTTTAATACAATTTTTGAGAATGATTTGTTTTTTTAAATAAGAGATTAATTCAACTTTCAGTGGACTTCTATTGGAACGGCCTAATCCGTAAAAATTGTTGATATCTGATTCTACAAGGCCTACGTTGAGTAAATCATTAATAGTATCACATAAAAATTGAAGCGATATATCTTGTGGAGCTTTCTCTAGACCAAATATCAACAAATTATTCTTTCTATCATTCCTATCTAAGAACTCAATCTTTTTTTCCAGTTCACAGTTTTTTTGTTCCAGATTTTTTAGTTTATTTTTCAAAGTTCCGATTTCTAATAGCACTCTAGCCTCACTTGCTTCAATTGTATTTTTTAGTTCTGTTTTACTTCGCACTATTTCTTCATATAATTGTTGTATTGTTATTTCTTTTCCATCATTCATTTTATGCGTATAATGGAATACTTTTTGTATCAACCACATAAAATAAAAGATGTACCAAATTTCCTTTAAATTTGCATCTTAGATTGCATTGACCAATTACTGACAAATAATTTTGGGTATATGTACACAATTTTATATTTGTTCTACGCAAATTATTAAAATCAAAATTTACAGATTCCAAAACACTTACAGATATGATATTTGCTATTGCCCCTGTGTCAATTTTAAATTCTACTGGTCTTTCATTTATTTCCAGGTCCAGAACCCATGATTTCACATCGACATTGTCCACTTCCTGTTCTACGACATCTTCAATATTTCCTATGAAAAGAAAATCATTATCACTACGGATATTATTTTCATTTATTGAATAAACATTTCTATGTTGGTTTTGAAAATTACTATTCTGACCAATACTTTTATTTCTACAATATGAGGAAAAATGATTCAAAACACCACATTTCAGACACTTTTTACCAAAAGCTGGACATTTTCCATATTCATGCTGGTTACCACATTTCCTACAGCTCCTAGTCATAGGCTTGGGATGATTTCTTTCAGGGCGGCTTCTCTCTGAACTTCTACCTCTGAAGTTTTTTTTTAACCCTTTTCTGACTGCTTGGCTTCACGAAATCTATGTTGACCATTGAATTCTGCGTTCCATATCCATTTGAGATTTTTTTATTATTGTCTCTTGCATTTTCGCTGGTTATACAGATATCTATTGCTTTTTGCAAAGTTTCTACGTCTTCTTGCAATAATTTTTCTCTCAAAATTTCTGATAAAAGACCACATATCATTGTGTCTTTCACTAAGCTCTCGCGTAAGGTACTCAATTCACAGTTTAGTGACAAATTTTTCAGTTCTGTTATATACTGATCTACATGCCGTTTCTTTTATCATGTGGTAACATTGCTATTTTCTAAACCGTAACAGATACGAAGACGATTGAATGGGAGAAAAGGTAACTATTTTGGAGAACAGTACAATGGTCAAAGAAAATTTACAGGGAGTCTCGCCCTTCCCGAGTTATACAGGGAAAACAAAAAATGCTGTTATTTGTTTTTTTACGAATAGAATTGTTATTTCTGAAAATATAAAAAAATGGAAAAGGAAAGTTTTAATGTATTCTAAATGTACTATAAAAATCTAACAATGAATCTTTGATTAAAGGTTTCGTGTCAACACGGCCACCATCAACATTTCTTTTCAAATACGGACCTGTCTGTTTTAGTACAAATATTGATAAAACGATAAAATCACAATTCAGTGGTACATCACACTTGATATTTTTATAACGTTTCATTTAAAATAACTAACATCATCAGTGACAACAATTTTTAATTACGGTCCTGTCGTTAGGTCGTTAATGGATTCCACAAAACCTAACTCTCCGTTATAAAAATTATCAGAGACGCTTTGAATAAATGTATCTATTAAAATTATGTTTACACTATAATAAAAGATATCTGTAGTTTCAGAGACGAACGATAGCAATTTACCTCGGAAATAAACTTACTTAAGAGTAGAAGAAATCAAACAAACAGAAAACAATTTATTTCATATTGAATTTTTGAGTGAAAATAAAACCAATGCAGAAAATGAATTCTTCATGATAACCTACATTAAATGCTCGAATTGCCGACCTCTTTGTTGAATACACATAAGTTGTCTGTCCATACAATTTCTGTGGCAATTTTCTAGCATGATGGGTGTAATGCTATTACATGCATCTCTTATTTTTTGTTTGAGATGGTCGATATCTGTACTAGTTGTCGAAAAAACTTTATCCTTTATGTATCCCCAGACAAAAAAATCTAAAGGAGTCAGGTCTGGGGATCGAGCTGGCCAGGCAATTGGTCCATTGTTTCCAATCCATTTTCTTGGGAATATTGCATCTAAATGTTCCCTTACTATTACTGCATTATGGGGAGGGGCACCGTCTTGTTGAAAATATTGTATTTCACGGCGGATGTTCAGTGGCAATTCATCTAAGTAGCCATCAAACTCATTGGATAAAAAATGTAAATACATTCCACCATTCAAATGCTCGTCGTAAAAGAAAGGACCTAGTATGTTTGTTCCCAAAATTCCCAACCAAACATTTATTCCGAACCTTTCCTGGAAATTGGTTTCTCTATGTAAATGTTCATTTGTATTATTCCACCTATAATGGATGTTTCTGTTAAACCAACCATTGTTGGTGAATTTTGATTCGTCCGTCCATATTATTTTATTACAAATATTTCCAACTTCCCTATTTCTACGTCTCAACCACATCGCAAATCGTACTCTCCTTCCGTAATCCCTTTCATTGAGCTGATGAACTTTGCGTATCCTGTAGCATTTGTATTTGTTCTTTTTCAAAATATTTCTGGTAGATTTTACAGAAATCCCTAGTTCGTGGCAATTTCTCGTAAAGAACAATCTTGATTAGAAATATTTTTGTAACTGACCAATCCTAAATTGAAAAAAAATATTTTCTTCACTTTGTTAATCTTTATGAAGTAATATATTTGCTTACCTAAAACATTAATTTGGTTCCGCATACTTCCAGTAACAACACATTTTCTAGTTTTATTTCTACAAATTTCTTTCTAATCGTCTAAACATTTGAATGTTTGGAATACGACGATTTGGGTATAGCTCACCATACATATTTTTTGCCAAAAGAGGATTTCTATTTGATTTTGCATAAGCAAATAGCATATCAGTCCTTTCGTCATTTGAATACATCTTTGATATGACTGAGTGTATAAACGACTGACAGTTCTTAACACGTATCAACAACTCATAGAAACCAAGCAAAGCCTACTTGTTTAAAAATGGTAAATGAAGTGAGATGCTATTTAATTATACCATATCACACAATAGTCGTATTTTGTGTATTCAGTATGATAATTGATTCAAAAGAAATCAGCCTTGAAACAAGGATTTCTGTAATACAAAAATGCCAAAGAAGGAAAACTACGAATGTTCGTTGTGTTGGGGTATCTTCTTATCGAAATTATTGGATGAAGTCTGAAGTATGCCAATAGTTGAATAGGTTTTGAAGAAATCAAAATAATTTACAAAAGAACTAACGACAGGACCGTAATTAAAAATTGTTGTCACTGAGGATGCTAGTTATTTTAAATGAAACGTTATAAAAATATCAAGTGTGATATACCACTGAATTGTGATTTTATCGCTTTATCAATATTTGTACTAAAATAGACAGGTCCGTATTTGAAAAAGAAATGTTGATGGTGGCCGTGTTGACACGAAACGTTTAATCAAAGATTCATTGTTACATTTTTATAGTACATTTAGAATACATTAAAACTTTCGTTTTCCATTTTTTTATATTTTCAGAAATAACAATTCTATTCGCAAAAAACAAATAACAGCATTTTTAGTTTTCCCTGTATAACTCGGGAAGGGCGAGACTCCCTGTAAATTTTCTTTGACCATTGTACTGTTCTCCACAATAGTTACCTTTTCTCCCATTTAATTGTCTTCGTATCTGTTACGGTTTAGAATATAGCAATGTTACCACATGATAAAAGAAACGGCCTGTATAGTTTGACCTTCTTTTTGCCTGCATGTTAGAAATTTATGACGTTCGAAGGCAAGGTTTCGTTTGGGATTGAAATGTTCATCGAATTTTTTGATAAGATGGTCAAATTTGTCATTTTCTTGATCTTCGAAAGTGAATGTATTATATATCCTAATACCTTCATCTCCAATGAGAGTTAGTAGTTGAGCACATTTTGTTACGTCTTCCTTTTTACTGATTTCAGTGGCTTGAAGGTACGTCAGGAACCGCTGCTTCCAAAACTTCCAATTTTCGGAAATATTTCCAGTCATTACCATTGGTGGGACTCCTCTATAATCCATTTTAAAGCTTTTATAACTTCATACAACCACGTTTTTATTGCAAAAAAAAATTTTTGATTCTTTACAATTATGGTGGACTTCCGGCACATTGGATTGGTTCTTCTCAAGACTGCGCCATGTTATATATTGTTTAGTGGGTGGAGGATGTGAATGAAACTACATCTAGAAGGCAACTGATTTATTGCATATCCAGCGCTGCTGTCAGCTGCTGGAGTGGGCCGCGCATGCGTATCATACGCTTATGTACGTATGCAACATTTGT
This sequence comes from Chrysolina oricalcia, assembly GCA_944452925.2. Lineage (NCBI taxonomy): Eukaryota > Metazoa > Arthropoda > Insecta > Coleoptera > Chrysomelidae > Chrysolina > Chrysolina oricalcia. The sequence goes on from OX101811.2 coordinate 55,488,557, forward strand.
TGCATACCTACATGAGCTACATGTGACAGTATTGATTTCTAAATGCCATTTTAGTTACATGAATATAAAAACGAAATATATCTGATCACAGTAAGGTTTTCACGAGTCAAAGCTTCAAGGCATTCACCTTGTAGTACTCATTTGAACAAATTTATAGCAGGGAAAAGTAAAAAAAAAGCAGCACAAACTCATTATTTGTATTTGTAGTTTATCCAGAAGGTCATTCAGTGTTCTCGTGAATGAAAAACCAAGCCAGGATATAATACAATAAAAATGTTCAGCCCCAGTGAGCATAAATAAAATAAAGAGGTAGTGAATAAAAAAGTTGCTCCATAACATATGTGAATATGTTCAAATATACGTGGTGGTGGTAATTTTAGTGATTTGTTTAGCATGATAAAACAATCTACTTTGCAGACATTGTTCATTAGATACACATCATTTAATACGAATAAAATGGGAACTCAGTGAATACTAATAAACAGGTAAAATTATTGAAAGGTCACCAACTGCCGCCTTAGAGAAGGTTCTAATACTGGGCTCTTCTCAAAGCTAAAACCATTATTTGACTCTTTTAAGTACATGAAGAATCTATTGAATTCATTCAAACCTTGGAAAAATAATGTGAATGCAGGTGAATATTTGTGTCTAAGGGAAGTCGCTGCATGTATGAGTTAGAATGATATAACTAACGAATATCAACCATGACTTCAATTTCAGCAGATCCCTAGCCAGAGCCCTAACCAGAGCTCTGGCCAGAGCCCTGGCAATAGCCAGAGCCCTATAGCTATAGCCACAGCCCTAGCCAGAGCCGGAGCCCTAGCCGGAGCCCTAGCCAGAGCTAAATAATTAAAATGCTCGGGTAGCAATGTCTGTCTAAATGCGCCAAGAGCGCCAAGCTTAAAAAAAATATATATAAAAGAAGTGCTCGCGCAGCAATGATGGATAAAAAAACAAAAATCAGACCTGCTAGAAGGTACTCATGAGTCCTGATAGAAGGAAATTATCGGCAAAACTATAAGTCCTGTTAGAAGGAAATTATCGGCAAAACTATAAGTCCTGTTAGAAGGAAATTATCGTCAAAACTTAAGTCCTGTTAGAAGGAAATTATCGTCAAAACTATAAGTATTGTTAGAAGAAAATTATCGGCAAAACTATAAGTCCTGTTAGAAGGAAATTATCGGCAAAACTGTAAGTCCTGTTGGAAGGAAATTATCGTCAAAACTATAAGTCCTGTTAGAAGGATATTATTGGCAAAACTATAAGTCCTGTTGAAAGGAAATTATCGTCAAAACTATAAGTCCTGTTAGAAGGAAATTGTCGGCAAAACTATAAGTCCTGTTAGAAGGAAATTATCGGCAAAACTGTAAGTCCTGATAGAAGGAAATTATCGCCAAAACTATATGGCCTGTGAGAAGGTAGAAAAAAATACAAAAAAAGTATGTCAAACACTGTTCAACATAAAAACGGAATTGAAATACTACCGTTTTCCTTTTTTTACAGGCAACCACGATGCCCATCCGCCTAAAGGACGGAAGGAAACGAAAGAATTTACAAAACATCTTGCGAGGACGCTCCATGAACAGGATGGCCGAATGTTAGAGTGCTCTACTTCAGACGTAGCTCCCGGTATTTATTTATTTGTCACCGGAGTTTTTAGGCTGCAAGATAAGTGTATCAGATATTTGTCAGATGTTAGTCAGGTGATTGTTCATGGTGTTGGGAATTATTAGCTGCGATTATTCATTACTTTTGTGATGGTGATGAAATAAAGTTGTGTGAGGAGGATTGTCTTTCAATACGTAGTTGTGCCCTAAGTGTAACACTAGTTAGGGAGCCGCCGGTGAAAAAATGCGCCGAACAGCTATACTCCTTCTGAGCTCTGAAATGGAAGTACCTCCTTGAAGATACCAAATCCAAAATATTTTTGATTTCGATTTGGACCCAGCCGAACAACAAGGGAAAATATTTTGATAAATTTTAACCGTCTTCTATATTCCTTCCGATGAGATATGTTGTTCTAAAAGTGATCAGCAAAATTGTCTGGAAATTTCTTTTGAAAATTTTCCTCTCGAAAATGTCTCATCAGGTCAAAAATTAGACGGTTTCCTATATTCGCACTTTTCAGTTCATTAGTTTCATTTCGGCCCTTAGATCGCTAAAATCGAGGGGAAACGAATTTTTTGGAGGGCCGGGTCACAGGGGGGGTAATTGTTTTTGTACGCCCATTTCCACTAATTAACAACCATTCAGCGGAATGTTCAACACATTGAACCAAGTTATCGGGTTGTCACAATGCAGTTAATTAAAGGTTGTGATCCATTGATTCGAAAGAGTAACGAGAACATTTGATGATCTCATTGGTCGATTACCGTTCTTGTATTGTACGAGTATGACCTACCAGACGGTATACAGGATGGTAGAGTATTCATGTGTGCAGGGTTCACAACCGTTTACAGGATGAACTGTGACCAATTACAGAAAATCGTACGTTCTTTCCCCACCAGAAGAAGTGGAAAACAAAAGGAAATTTGTAAAGGACCCCGCAAACACCTTATGGGATTTGGGTCCCGGTGGATTTTTTTGAATTTTTGGTATGATGTAGTCCATGTTATTCTCAACCAATGTTACCATTGCGCCAACTCAAAAAAATGAACAGTTTTGCTGCTAGGGGGCGTTGAAATCACCCCTAGCGCAGATTAGACTATTTAGTTTTGAATCCGGTAACAATATGTTCACTTGTTTCATTGTTGCTAACGTTGCACAATATTGTGCTGTTTTATAAAAAAAATCTTACCCCCCTCCTTCTTCCCCCCAACTCCTATTACGTAACGAAAAATAAAATATTTCTTGGGTGCTTTTAAATGTATCGTCGAACGTTTAAATATGCCTTAATAAGGGAAATAACAGTTTTGTATGATTATCCCCCCTCACCCCGAAAGACACAAAATGAAAAAATTTCGGTGGATTTTTCTGAATTTTCAATATGATGTAGTTCAAGTTATTTTGAATCGAAAATAATTGGGTGACAAACCCCGAAAATGAATAGTTTTGATGCTAGGGGGCGTTGAAATCTCATTTTGCTCAGAATAGACTATTTATTAATATAGGCTGAAACAATTTCTCTACGTATTGTAGTTTAGATTATGCTGAACAATTGTGTGATTTCTTATAAAAAAAAATTTTAAACCTCCCCCTTACCCCCAACCCCTATTTTAAAACACAAAAAAAAATTATTCTCGACTACTTGTAAATGCTTTATCAAAATAAATGTTTAAATCAGCTAAAATTAGGGAAATTTCACCTTTTCCTCCATTCAAAAAAATATTGGTGGATTCAAAGGAAGAGGGGAGAGATTAAATTAAACAACTGTACGATTTCCTTCATTTGAACTGATTAAAACATTTATTTTGATAAAACATTTATTTTGATAAAGCATTTACAAGTAGTCGAGAATAATTTTTTTTTGTGTTTTAAAATAGGGGTTGGGGGTAAGGGGGAGGTTTCAGAGTTTTTTTTATAAGAAATCACACAATTGTTCAGCATAATCTAAACTACAATACGTAGAGAAATTGTTTCAGCCTATATTAATAAATAGTCTATTCTGAGCAAAATGAGATTTCAACTCCCCCTAGCATCAAAACTATTCATTTTCGGGGTTTGTCACCCAATTATTTTCGATTCAAAATAACTTGAACTACATCATATTAAAAATTCAGAAAAGTCCACCGAAATTTTTTCATTTTGTGTCTTTCGGGGGGAGGGGGGATAATCATACAAAACTGCTATTTCCCATATTAAGGCATATTTTAACGTTCGACGATACATTTAAAAGCACCCAAGAAATATTTTCTTTTTCGTTACGTAATAGGAGTTGGGAGGAAGAAGGAGGGGGATAAGATTTTTTTTATAAAACAGCACAATATTGTGCAACGTTAGCAACAATGAAACAAGTGAACATATTGTTACCGGATTCAAAAATAAATAGTCTAATCTGCGCTAGGGGTGATTTCAACGTCCCCTAGCAGCAAAACTGTTCATTTTTTTTGAGTTGGCGCAATGGTAACATTGGTTGAGAATAACATGGACTACATCATACCAAAAATTCAAAAAAATCCACCGGGACCCAAATCCCATAAGGTGTTTGCGGGGTCCTTTGGACCAAAAAAATTATCTTTTGTATGTTTAGGAAAGCGCCGCCCCTGGATAAAAACACGTGGACAGACACAATTAATGTCCTTCCGCCTTCATTTAACGTGGGCCTGAATCTGGTAATTATAAATGAAGCCTTACGACTCCCAATAGGAAATCGCAAAAAAGGTAATATTTAAAACTGAATTGAAGTAATAAATGTTGGTGCAGAATAAGCTTTTCGTGTACACTAACACAATGTTTTTTCTTGGCACAAATAACATTCAAGCCACACGTATAACTGCCTTTTGAACGATGGTTTAACAAAAATACGTCGAAATAATGTCTCGGTAAATAACGTAATAACCTAAAAATTACAGTCTGCACGCACATTCCCTCAGATGCTTTGCAGTACCCTATCAAATAGTGGGCTGCATTAGACAACTGATGCCGTCCTGGAGGACTCACTTCACCATAGGATCTGGTCAAGTTAGAGTCCGAACAAAGCAGATAATCTTAGAAGGTGTTTTTTTCAAGGAGACTACCTCAGCCCTCTTCTCTTCTGCATATCCCTATTGCCTAGACTGCGGTACCCCCAGCAACCGGAGACATGAGGTCCCCATCTAATTTACATGAAACAAACTATTTGCCTCAGAAGAAAGGGACCTACATCCGTCCTTTAGGATGGTGGAAGAGTACGCGCGTATTATCGGAAATAGTTCGGGATCGACAAATGTGTCGAACAACTCAAAATAGGGAAATGCTAGGAAGTTGTTTATCCCATAGATGGAAACATCCTATAATATTTAGGGCTGGAGCAACGCCGCTCCCAAGAGACCACCAGAGTTATAAACTTCCTCCGTGGCAAGTAGGTAACATGAAGTCGCACAGATCTGGTCATCAGAACTCTCGAAGAAGAACATAACAAATTTGCTGATACTAATATCTTGCCGTTCCGATACCACATTTTGAGTGGTGAAATGTATTCAAGAAGAGCTGCGACAACTCGACGTAAAAACACGCAGAATGAAGTATCTGTATAGGAGCTTGCATCATAAATCGCACGTTCCACAGTTATACATTCCTAGACAGCAGGTAGCCCGTGGACTTTTGAGTTTGGAGTGTCTACATAACAGAATGATATAGGATGGAGTCTGTAAAGTCATCATGAGTTTAGACCCCTTTCTGTAAATCGTCTTCCGCTATGAAAAGCAGGGATTGGAACATTTCTTTTCAAGGCAGCAGCCCCTGCAGCCGATGAACTTGGTCTCGTATTCGATATTGATCGGGTAAACCCAAACTCTGTAACCAAGTTGAAACCAGTTCAGCAAAAAGTTCACATATAAGCTGCGGATACTCAGGTCCCCCTGAAGACCTTGGCCTATCCAAAAATTTTATTTTTGCCCTTCTCAGGTAAAGTGAGATGCAGTCAGAGACCGAGGGATTCATAATGGCCTGCCAAGATGGTGTCTTCAACAACCTAGTCTACCGTAGTCGCGTGATGGGTATAGAGGTTCTTGACACCAAATACAGGGCGTGTCTTAGGGCACCTGATACTCAATGCTTTTGCTGTCAGCTTGTCCAGCTTAAGCGGTCCCAGCCTATTTCCAAAATCATAACGCGCTACGAGTGTTGAACTACCATCTACAACACTCGTATGGTATAGACAAATGGGACACTCGAAAAACTCGCGGGACCAGCAATGTTCAAAAATTGGAAAAATGGATTTGGAATGATGATTAGGCTCTGAAACTTTAGGTGGCACTTCTTTAGGGACCAAGAAAGTAATCCTTCAAGGGAAGAAGTTTTCATCCAGTTTTCACCCCCTACCACCCCTTTCAATTATGGCCCTTTTTAAAACTATTTCCTCGACATTGTAGCATCTAAAAAAAAATCATCTGTGTTAATGTGCGTATGGATACCCAAACAATTACTCAGTGATCAATTCGATTTCCACCCCTCACATAAGGGGTTGGTGGTGGTGCTCTGTTAAATGTAAAAAAAAAATCCGACACAAAAATCGCGTTTTCGAAGTATGGATATTTGATGAGATGGAATGAAAGTTCACTCAACGTGAGAACACCCCTCCGCCGTGCAGTGGACCATAAATTCTGAATGAAAATTCGTTTTTTTTTGTCAAACATGAAATATTTTTCAAATTATTCTCAACAGCAGGTACACAAAAATTGTTGAAAGTTGGATTTAATTTTCATGTTTCATCCTCCATTTCATCTGCCTCATTAAACAAGCTGTTATCAGATCCAATTATTTCTTCTCCATCCACAATTTCGCAGGAAACTTGATCTCCATCTGTAATATATACCTAGTCAATATTTGAAAATTTTGCACAATTCCTGAAATATAAATGTTCGTTTGAAGTTTACATATACCTGTATTTCCAGACTCTATATCTAAGGTGTATCCTTTCTGAATTCTTGTAGACTCAAACTAACCCGTAACGTAACATAAGTAATGATAAATTGCTCAAGTCGTCAATGTAATAAGTAACCACCGTAGAAAAAACTTTTTGTAAAGAGCTTTATTGTTCTCAAATATTTTGTTGAACACGGCTGTGTCTTATTCAAAAAAAATTCAAACTCGTACAAAAAATCTACTTCGTGAACTTGAACTTTTATCATAAATAAACATTCTCATTTCGAATAACGATTACGAACTTTCTAATTCGTTCAAAAAATTCCCAACATATAGGGAAATTCTCATTTTTGTGAAAAATGCAAAGAAGTGAAACCGGTATTCCACGTTCACTCATCGATTTTGTTTATTTGAGTTTTGATAAACCGATGACCTTCTAACTAAGTACACGATTACCGAGGGGAATCACAATATCTTCATTAGTGAATGAATTGTTCGATATGCACCTATGAGTATACCACATTTGATTAAAGAATTCAGTATTTGCATTGGATTCGATTGAAATGGTTAGTTTCACAAGTTTTGCGTTTTTTGTGATATCAGTTGGCTTTTACTATGTGAAATGTAAGTAATAACCATAGTGAATGTCAGTTAGTGAATTAGTGTTTTCTGTGAAAGTGAAGATGAATTGTGTACTTACCAGTGGCGTAACAATAATTTCCAGAATTTTCAACAAATCTCACTCACTTTTATTCCCATTGCTAATATTTTATTATTTCTTCATCAAATTGATGAACCGTGAATGGGAAGAATATTTGAAGTGGTGGACATGGAATGAAAAATATCAATAACTTTTTCTGCTCGCCTATCTAAAATGGCATTTATCGTATGGATTTCTAACGCGCTAAATTATCGATTAATCAAAGATTTACAATAGAATTTTGATCAAAATTTTCAAAAACATCACTGGAGAGAAATAGAGAATATGATTTATTGTCCAAAGAAATAAAATCTTGTTGACGAAGTGAGGGCCTAAAACTAACATTAAATTAAAGTAAGATACACACAAAAAAGAATAAATAGGTAGAAAACATCAACAACATAGTAAATAGTATTAGAATGTTTTATAAAACAACATAAAAGTTAGCACATGAGAAACTCTTCACCACATATCAAAAACAAGTTTGACTTAAGATGCATCATCATATAATTCTTTTGAACTATAACAGGGTTTATCCAACAGGTGTGCTTTTACTCCCTTCCTGAATTTTCGAGGGATCTTGTGTCCTTGATGTAAGCGATTGATTATCTTACAGGTGACGATATGTGTAGAGGTGGTTTCAAATTTGTGGAGATGTTTCTTGGTCATTAGTCATACTTTTTAACAAAAAGGGGTTTGCATGATTCTCAAATGTTTGCTTTGCACAAAAATTGTATTGCTCGTTTTGTAGTAAAAAATCGAGTCTTTGAGATTCATAATTACACATCCCCCAGATTAGGATTCCATATCTCAAGTGAGATTCTTCCAAAGAATGGTACACAACCTTGGAGGAAGAAAGACCAAGTTCATGTGACTTTTACCGCACCACATTCAGAAGAAAGTTTTTTGCTTGAAATTGAAACATGTTCATCGAATTTTAATCTGCAACCTATTTGAATACCTAGTAATCTTGTATAATTAATGTTTCCTATAACATCATAACCAATAATTACCAGCTCATCTATTCCACCTTTGAATGACATGATACTAATTTTTGCCATTATATGAGTCGCACTTCTCTTCACAAATATCATCTTTGATTATTTCAAGAGGGGTTTAGAATTTTTGTCATGCCAGAATATACACATATTATCAGTAAACGGGTTTATTTTTATAAATTATTTATTGGTGCATTATGTGTGCGCATATTGTTCATGAAGTGGAATAGAATCCAAAAATACAAATTTCATTTTCAGTGGACTGATATATGAAATATTGTCACAGACAATACAGAGCTAAATCATAAATAGCTCTCTTTCTCTTATCCAATCAGATTTAGCGATAACTAGCATCCAACATATAGTTCATTTTGTCGATAAATCAATGTTTGGTTCCCAGCTTTATAACTATCATTCAGATTAGTCAGAACATTTTTCAATTTGGAGTTGGAGGTTTGTTGTGTGTACGAGAGTATCGTTTTCGAGAATCTCGCATGGTCTCGTCTCGTTTCCGAGACGACACTCGTGACAAGACGAGACTTTTAGTGGTCTCGTCTCGAGTCTCGTGCATGATGAGGTATCGCGACTGGTACGAGAGTCTCGCAGGTAAATATTTCTACGTGCGGACTTGAAACCCTTATAAAAGTATAAATAAAAATTGCTATTTATGATACAAGTTCGTGAAGTAGGACTTTTTCTGTATGAACGTGAAGTTTCTTCAATGAGGCGCAACAAACGCACGAGTACAAAAAAGCCCTTTACGAAAGTGTTTCATGCAAAGTTTTTTCTTCGACAGTTATTGTATTGCCAAATTGTAGCAATTATATCATTAAGTTGAATGTTTAATGAATTGAATTGTCGTCGTATTATCAAATAAAGACCCCGGAGTTATATTTGACGCAAAATACTGTATTTTTCAAAAATGCGTAAATGTATGAACAGTGTGTAAAAAATTACTTTACGCACAGTTGATGATTTTACGACTGGTGATATTTTTACGCACTTGTGCGAAAGAGTATTACTTTACGCACTGTCAAAAGTGCGTAAAAGCTTAGTTTATTTTAGAAAAATGAATAAAAAGTATAAAAAAAAAATTTGGAGAAATTGTGAATCCACTAGATTAATTTGTTTTGATAAAAAGTGTTGAAAATTATTATACAGGGTTATTCAAAGTTCAGTACAAATATTTCGTATTTCTGGGGGTCAAAACAAGACTTTTTTTCCACAAATATGTATCCTAAAAATCAACCCCTCCAAGCTACAGACATCGCAGGTTGCCATACAAAAATCGTAAATTTTGAATGGCTTCTACAATTATGCATCAAATGTTCGGAAAATTCACAGACTCTTGGTTTTTTGGACGCTTTATTCATTTCTTGCTTCAAAAATAAGATAAATCTGATTTGAAGAGGTGAATGAAGGTTGTCTATAATTTTTATGGCCAAAATTTTCTATTTCCGCCCAAAACATTCAAATTCGAATATCACAATGTTGTTGTCCATGAAATAACCTAAGTTTTGGCCTCTTGCATTTTTTTGAATCAACTAATACTTTTCTAGGTAATCGCTAGTAACTAAATGAAAGGGGAATAAGTAACAAACTAAAATACTTAGTGGGCTACGATTTTTTAATTTGTTTTCAAAATGCAACATAGCACTTTGATTTACTTGCTAGTTTGACCTTTGTTGAACGGTTGAATTACAATTTTTTTCAAGCAACTTGCTATGTCTGTATCTTGGAGGAGGTGGATTTTAGGACACACATTTATGGAAAAAAAGTCTTATTTAAACCCCAGGAATACGCCCTTGAAATATTTGTATCGAATTTAGAAACACCCTGTATAATATCAAGAAAACTATAAGAGAACATCGAAATCTCCTCAATAATAAATTTGCACAATATTTGTTATGCCTATGTAGCGGTTCTGGATACGATTTATTGAAAATTATGTAAGACTACTTTGACAACTGGTTGCCGTCATCAACAACCATATACCAAATAACCATATAAAAATAGGAAATAATAAAAATACTACTACACCTAAACTGGGTGAAGAACAAAATCAGTTGCTACCGGGACTATGAAAATCTAACCTCGTCGGTCTCGTGCGAATCACAAGTGGAGTTCATGCAATTCCATAATGAAGTTTGTCGTATAAGACAAATGCTACATCGATAGAATCGTCACACTAACAGGTCTATTCTCTAAACGAGTCGTTGATTAACGATTGTAGTTCGATTTACGATTACGTCAGTCTAAACGACAATTCAGAAATTCGAATTCTGTAAACACTGTCGTTACGGCTTCAATCGTTACCAAATGAATAACGACAAACCTGAATTTTTAAGTCGGGTAGTACACGTGAATTCATGTTTTATGATTCAGTGATGGATGAAAACAAAATTTTCAAACTTGTTATTTGATTGAAATCTGAATCAAATTTGGAAATTGGTGAATATTTCGAAATAGTAAAAAAAGTAGTAGAAGTATTATATAGTCAACAATTTTCCGTATATTCGGATGAATTGGAAAAAACTACTGGTTTCGTACAAATAAGTATGAACCAAATTATCAAACCAAATAATCAATCAATATTTCTGATACTTCGTGAATACACCTGCTGCCAACCGAAGACTGGGACATGACACACGATTTATCTTTTGCCATAGATTTCTGGTAATTGCCATGGGCAAAAAATGCAACGATAAAAAAAATTGTACAATTGGTTATGGAATGAAAATTCATAATTGTTTGTTTACTTATATTACACGAGATATCCTCTTGTTCCTGCGGGACATTGCAAAGTGATCGTTCATTTCGGTAAAACTCCCATGCCAGAGTTCTCTGGTTAATCTAAAATCTTTCCGAAAATCATATTCTGGAGTCTCAGAAGGGTTGCTTGATATCCTCAACTACAAATTAAATTTCTGACTTTACTCTCTATATGAAACAACAGATAAGTTATCCTATGTACCTCAAAAAATGATCACATATATACCTTCTTCGCAGTTCTTTCAAGATTAGAACCAATACGTCTGCTTGAATCGATCCATTTCTATTTGATTACTATTTAAATTTTGCAAAGGATGAGTAAGAATTATTTTTTTGATGAGCACAGCTATTATCCTTGACAGTTACGACAGCCATATAGATGTCGCGCCGTCTGCTCAGCGATTATTTAGCAACAAAATATCGTTGAATAACGATGAAAAAACAGATAGTGATTACGATTCTGTGATTTTGTCGTTATTTAACGGCTTATCGCTTGATAACGACTGCTAACGATATCGTTAGAAGATAGTGAATAGACCTGAAAATAGGGTATATTGTTGAAAATGAGATATCAATTCTACATATCCAGTACTATTTTATTTTTAGGTGACTGTCCGATTCCGATCCCTCGACATGAATGGAATGCATCTGCACCTGTGAGTACCAAGCCACTGAGAGAAAATCCACCACCTTTCGTGGTTGTTCATCATTCTGCTACTCAATCTTGTGAAACAATTGATGAATGTAAAAACCTAGTGAGAAGTATTCAACGATATCATATGGAAGACAATCACTGGGAAGACATTGGTTATACTTTTCTGGTGAGAATATTGCTTTTATTCATAATGAAGCTATACCTAACTGAAATAATTTTCTCTAAAGAGGTTACAAAACTACGACAATTGTTTCGCTTTACAACAGCTTTTTTAAGTGGAGAAGATAATCTTTATTACGTCTTTGCTGTATTCCCTTAAATACTTATCGCAAATTGATTACCGTTCAATAAACTCTCAATTACTCTCAATAAACTTCTGATAAGTATCAATACATTACTGATTATATTATTTTAATTCAACCTTTCCAGAAAAACATTTCAAGTAGTGGTGCTTTATTCAGTTCGGGTTGGTCATTGAGACGGTTCCAATTTTTTTTTCATTTTGAAAGATTCAGCCTCATGCCATTGTTTTGAACATGAACGATATCAAAATCATGGTCGAAAGTATGGTTTTTGGTTAATAAATGGGTAGCATATTTCGACTTTGTTTTTTTTTTGTTTACAAAGCTGTGTTTATGTTCGGATAGGAGCTTGTTGAATGTTCTACGAGTTTGACCAAGATAGAACTTGGGACAACCACCACAGGTTAATTTATGACTCCAACACTTTTTTGGTTTTTCCACTTTATCTTTGTTGTTTTTGATATGTTTGCCCAAAGTAGCTCAAAAGCAACATTAAAACAAAGATTCTAGAAGTTTATCTCCCTCCAAAAGACCACCATTCATATGTTCAAAACAATTACATATATCGGAGAACTAAGCAATAAAATAGGTAATTTTTAGAAAAAGGAACGTTTGAATATTTTTATCATGACAGAAAATGTCATAAATTCATTTTCAACCAGAAGACTCTTTTTTGTTTACGTTGCTTATAACAACGGGAGACCATCACGATAATTTTGTTAGTTCCTATTAACCCGATGAAATTAATAAGTGATGATTTTTCTGTCAAAAATGAAGCGCCTAATATCTATTGGCAAGAGTCACTCAGAATGAAATCGAAATACATTTTGTTGCTATTAACTTATAATTCTTATTGATACTAACCAATTTGCTTTACAGTTTGGCAAACATAGCTGAGATTGTGAAATTCCCACTTCTTGCGCTAATAATCTCGTGAATATCACTGGATAGTCCGCTGTACGACTAATGCGCATCGTGGGCGTGCATATTTTCACAATTGTTGCTATGTTTGCCAAGCTGTACATATCAGCGGAGCTAAAAGAGACACATCAAATATTTTGAAAAGATTTAAAATATTATGAAATTATTGTACTGCATCTTTTTCAATGGGAGAAAAACTTGGTAATTTATTATCATTGAAAATTGTCTGTGTTTCAACAAATATATTTTGACACTCGTTTATTCCGTTGGGGCTTGGGACATCTTGTGGCTTTATAAAATTGATTTTAATTCCATATCATCTTTGTAAAATAATTTCTCATCTTTAAGAATATTTTCGTCTATAAACTGGTCCAATAAAAATGGTAATAATTTCAAGTCTCAATGGTTTTGGCTTGCGTCACTTATCTTCTGGCTCATAGCATATAATTTATTAATTTCTCGGTTCATTGTAGATACTTATTTTGAAGTTTATTATTAATTGAAATTCTACATTGATTTCACAATAATTAATAATATTGAATGCCAAAACACCGAGACAAAAACTGGCAAATGTCAAACGTTAGCAAATGGTACCCATATCCAAAGAGACTAAACAAACAGGAGGGTTTAATAAGCTCTAGCCAATCAGAATCTTGTAGCATCAACGCGTCATAGTGACGTACTTGGACATGAGTACAGAGTCGAACTCGATCGAACCAAGCAACAAAACTGTCACATGTAACTCTCATGTACCAAGAGCTAGTCCGTCACTGTCTATAGAGACCGGCGGCCATGACATGTCCAACTATGTCACATTTCGTCACAAATGTTCTTTCATCTCTTTCTATTAGTGCCCCCATTGTCTTATGGGGGCTAGACTCTCCTATTCAAATAACGTTTAATCTCTTCGACCCATATCCAACTATTTACTCGTTTATACAAATTTGTTATTTGTTATTTGTTGTTTCTCACATTTCAGTAATAAAAACGAGTTTATAACGGCTGAAATGAACTTCATTTCTAGAACTCTAGTTATAATTATATAATATGTTTTTGTAGCATTTTAGCAAAAAAATTACAAACACCTTCAATTTCTTAAATAATGTTACGGTGCGCATTTCAGGATCAGCAACATTTTAAGAGTATTAAGACCCCCCTTGAGTGGTTTTTGAAAAAACAGGGTTATATTCAATCCGGCCAGTAGAGGATCCTTTATCCATTTCTTCAATAAAGTATTGAATGCAGCAGTTTTCACGAAACTCAGATTTTCGGAGAAAACCCCTCAAAAGGAGAGCTTAAGCGAGCAAAGGAGATCCGGGACCTACAGTTTAAATAAAAGTGGAATCCGAATCACTTCAGCTCAGTGACAGGCGACCGGGGATCAAACCCAGACCATCTATAGCTATTGTCAAATTTTACCCTTAAAAATAGGTCGTAGGGTTCATCTTCTCATCAAATTAAAATCAACTCCAATTTATGAAATTTTCTTACCGAATCTCCCACGCAGCAGAATGAAATCCCCATAATTTTTCGTTTTTCATGTTTTTGTCGATAGAAAATTTCCCATTTATCCACCGAAAACCATTCTTTCGACCATGATTTTTAAATTCTTCATGTTCAAAACAAGTGCATGAGGCTGAATCTTTCAGAAAGTATGGAGATTAATAGGTGGAACGATTCTCAGAACCTCCTCAAAGACCAACTCGAACTGAATAATTCACCACTACTTAATTTGTTTTCCTGGAAAGGTTATATTGAATATAATCAGTATTTTATTGATGCTTCATTGGAAGTCAGATATTCAACTGAACCTTAAGCAATTTCCGATGAGTATTCAAGGGAACACAGCAAAGACGTAGTTTGAATTATCTCCTCCACTTGGAAGCGATGGCGTCCTATCTGAGAATGCGGGACTCAGGGAGCTGTCGAGGAGAGGGGTACCCAGGGCACACATAAATCGCTGTGGTAGCGGAGAAACAACTCCCACCGTTCGCTATCAAAGTGACACAGGCAGAGGATCCAATTAGGTGGAAAAGGACGATCTCGCTAGAGATCCCAGATAGGAGAGAGTGGATAGAGGAGAAGGTGATCTTTCCTTCAGAAAGCCGGTCTGTTTTACAGACGGTTCCAAACTGGACGAAGGACAAGCCGGAGCAGGAGTTTACTTGGAAAACGAAGATTAAAGAGCCAATGCGCTAGGTTCTCTGACAACAGATTTCCAAGCAGAGGTGTACGTCATCCTGGAGGCAACCAGAATGGAAGAAATGATGCCCAGCCCAGAGAGACATGTATCTGTCTACTCGGACAGTCAGGTCGCCATCAGAGCTCTAAATGCAACCAGAACTAGATCAAAACTGGTTCAGGTGTGCAGAGATGCCATGGAGAGTCTTGTGACTGAAAAGGAAATAACGCTGATGTGGGTCCTGGGCCATGCAGCAATTGAAGGCAACGATCAGCGGACTAGCTAGCTAGACAGGGAGCCAGGGAGCCCGAACCCGCACTTGGCATAACATGAGACAAGTAATAACGGCACTGAATGAGTGGGCCGTTGGTGCATTAGAAAAAGAGTGGAGGGGGATATACGGCTGCAGGCAGTCAAAGCAGATGATACCAACTAATGAACAAGACATATACGACATAATTTTATCTATAAAATCCAAGGCGCGGGGCATTGATGGTATTGAAATTAATATGATTTTATACGACTCCTGTCCAATTATTTTACCTTTCATATGCCATATATTTTCAATTTCTGCTGTCCTGAAGATTACAGTTCATTACGACTAATCAGTCTACTTTGTGTCTTATCAACTTATCAAAAGCTTTTGAGAAAATTGTGAATAAACAGATTATGGCTTACTTAGGAACAAATAACATTTTACCAAAAACACAATCAGTCTTCCGTAAAGGATAAAGCTGCACCACTGCATTGCTGAAAGTGACTGATGATATCAAAAACAGTTGACTTTATTGACATTACTTGAGTACACTAAAGCTTTCGATCATATAAGGCATGAATTATTGTTAGCTATTCTTCACTACTTCCGTTTTTACGAAGTGGCCATAAAATTGGTAGAAAATTACTTACATGACCGATATCAATGCGTTGAACTTGATGGAATAACTTCAGAGTTCATTGGCGTGGAAAATGGGGTACCACAAGGATCAATCCTAGGTTCCACTCAGTTTATACATTTGAATTCCATAAACATTTAAAATACAGTAACTTCCACTTTTATGCCGATGACACTCAGATGTACATACCATTTCCTGAAAAAAACTGGGATACAGCTTGTGACCATATGAATGTACATTTTTTCAAATCTGAAAAATAAAACTTCCATAGGATATGATGAGATACCAACAGCACTTATCAAAGCCAGTCGGAATGAATTCAGTTTGTACATCATTCAAATTATAAATATGTCAATTTCCAAATATCTTAAAAACATCAAAAACCACCCCAGTTTATAAGAAAGGCGATCCTCAACAAATTGAAAACTATAGAGCAATTACGACATTGAGTCCAATTGCCAAAGTAATTGAAAAGGGTGTCTATATACGCCTAACAAATTTTTTTGGAGAAATGTAACATTCTCTCGGGTTGTCAACATGGGTTCAGAAAAGAAACTGCAACAACTGAAGTCACCCAGTATATATATATATATATATATATATATATATAGTAGAAGGGTAGTCTTTGCTGACTAGTTAGGATACAAAGCAGGAAATTTTTTTGGGTATAGCAGCAAGCAAAACGTGTACTCTTTTAACACTATATTTCCGATATTTCAACAGTGAATACTGTCATCTTCAGGGAAGCTACAAGTAACAAGCAAAATTGTACGATTAATGGAAAGAAAACTTTGAAGAAGAACCACTTACTGTGTTGATGAGAATGATTGCTATGGATGTAATATTAAAAATTATAAACAACATGTCATGTAAGTCACATGTGACAAAGATGAACAAAACACATTAAAATACGTCAAACAATAAAAATATTAATATTAAGTCATTGTTATAAAATTTGTTTAAACATTTATTTGAATTATCTCCACACGTGGAGAGATTCAAAAATTTGAATCTCTCCACGTGTGGAGATAATTCAAATAAATGTTTAAACAAATTTTATAACAATGACTTAATATTAATATTTTTATTGTTTGACGTATTTTAATGTGTTTTGTTCATCTTTGTCACATGTGACTTACATGACATGTTGTTTATAATTTTTAATATTACATCCATAGCAATCATTCTCATCAACACAGTAAGTGGTTCTTCTTCAAAGTTTTCTTTCCATTAATCGTACAATTTTGCTTGTTACTTGTAGCTTCCCTGAAGATGACAGTATTCACTGTTGAAATATCGGAAATATAGTGTTAAAAGAGTACACGTTTTGCTTGCTGCTATACCCAAAAAAATTTCCTGCTTTGTATATATATATATATATATATATATATATATATATAGTGATCTTGATAATGGTAAATATGTTCTTGGCATATTCTTTGATTTAACACGGGCTTTTGATACCCTGAACCCGAACATACTAGAAAGAAAACTGGAACGATTAGGGCTGCGGGGCTCTATAAAAGATTGGATAGTTTCCTATGTTACCGAAAGGCAATTATACGTTAAAATTGGGAATGATGTCTCTAGCCAATATGATGTAGGGATTGGTACCCCACAGGGAAGTTATTGGGACCACTCCTATTTTTGTTGTATAAAAATGACCTGCCTGACTTCATAGAAGGGGGCAAGATGTTTATGTATGCAGACGACAAATATATCATTCAGCTGAGAAAACCTCCCTACCTGTATGACAAAATAACTTAACGAACCGATGTACATAATCTGAATTTGCGCCACAGGGTCAAACTCGACATCTCTCAGCACAGAACTATATCATACAAGTCCTCTTTCAGTTATATGATTGCTCGCCTGTACAATAGGATTCCTGGATCGGTCAAATGTGCCAATATAAACATGTTCAAGAAACTTCTCAAAAAACAACTTCTCTCAAAAGAAATCAGTATGTAATGAACCCATCAAATATTAAAAAAATTGTTGGTCCCTCTTCTGCTAAGTTAAGCACAACATGTTACAGTTAGTTATTAGGTTATAGTAAGATGCAACTGTTCATCTGGATACTTTTAGTAATAAGTATGGTTACATAACTTTTTTTTCTTTCTATTTTTTTTCTCTTTCTACTTTTTTTCTCTGGTTGAGTGTAAGAGAGCGTACACCTGCCAACTATGTTAGCAGGCAAAGTGCTAACTCTACCATTTGTCAGTGTTATGACCATCATCATGTACTGAGATTTATAATACCGTTATAATGTTGTCAATAAAATCTTATATTATCATTACATCGGGGACCGACAGGGCAAGGACTCTTGGTGGGAGTTCTATCCGGCCACTGCGTCCTCAGGAGGCACCTGGCTGTCATCAGAGTTGGGGCAGACCCACTATGCACGGAATGTGGTGAGGAGGAGGATATTTGGCAGGCTCAGACAAAACGTCGTCGGAGCTGCCACTATTAAGGAGCAGGAATTGCATTCATTGCAATGGAAGGGCATTTCAACTTTCATAAGAAGGTCGAAGAGGTTTGAGCAGGTATACGCCATGGGATGAGTGAAGATGCCGGGGACTGCAATAAGGGCCCGCTGGGGCCTAGTCGATGTCGCTTGCATCCCCCGCTTATTACATTCCATCTTCTCCACTTGAAGAAGCTATTGGACAGTGGTTTTGTAAACCCCATAAGTGAAAATAATTTCAGTTATAGTCTTATTATAGATTTGGTACACAATGATTAACAAATTTTACAAGAAAAAAATTGAATCAGTTTCATGTTTCATTGAACGAATGAATGCCTATGACTCCATTTTACTTCGTTTTTTTGACAGATTGGTGGGGACGGCAACGTTTATGAAGGTCGAGGATGGAATAAACATGGCGCCCACGTGATCAAATATAATGCAAGAAGTGTTGGAATCTGCCTTCTAGGAAATTTTCAAAGTAAGAAGATTATAGTTGTAATTACCACAGATTTATTATCATTTCTGAAAATATAATGAGCTACATAGAAACATTTAGGAATGCTAATAAAACAGTCGATCGTAAAATAATATCGAAGAACATTGTTTTTATTTTGAGAAATAATCGTAAATTGAGTGGAGCTATTTTATTTATCTACGTCAAAAATACATCATACCACTTCGTGACTTTTCATAACATGATAGAAATAATTTAATATATACATAGTGGAAAACAACATATATAAAACCTCCTTCTCTAATATCAATATTTCTCTACTAAAATTCGAACCGGTCTGGTTTTCTCAATTCACTCCTTCTCCAAAAATAGGAGCAGCCTCATCTCGATGAGTTTCACTGTCCAAATCGATATAAGAAACTGAAGTGGGTAAAGGATTATTTAACAAAGAAGATCGTGGTAGCACAGAAATATTTTGTATAACATTCTGACCGGAAGCACTTCCATCTATTTTCAATTAACCAGTATGACTTTTCCATGTAATACCACCATCTACTTCTACCACATAGGTTCCTCCACCAAGTACCTGATAAATCTTACCCTTACACCAATTTACAGCATTTTTATATGCTGTACGAATGGTCGAAATTGGTGTAAGGGTAAGATTTATCAGGTACTTGGCGAAAGGACCTATATTGTAGAAGTAGAAGGTGATATTACATGGAAAAACCTTCAACGAATAGAAGGGATACCATTTTATTTTTCAAAATTGTAACAATGGGCTTGGACCATTCTGAAAACTGTACTTAAATTCGAACCGGTATGCATAGACAATTTTGATGGCAAAATGGGTTCTTTCTATAAATTCAAGGTATCTCTGAAACTGAAGGTTGAGTACGTTCCAAAATTTTTCAAAGCACGTTCAGTACCATTTGCTCTTTAACCTGTAATAGAACAAGGAATTGCACGAAATTGCACAAAATGCACAGTAAAACATAATGTTCTCGTTTCAGTGGAGATTTCAGAATGGGCCACGCCGATTATTCCAATTTTGAGAAGTAATCGTAAATCAAGTGAAGGAGCTATTTTATTCATCTACGTCAAAAATATATCATGTTACTTCGTGACTTTTCATAAATTGATACAAATTATTTAATATATGCAGAGTGAAAAACATGGTAGTAAATTTTGTGCTCTAATGATACACTAAATGAGAACTCAAATGAATACAATACAATAAAATGAGTACTTTGCATTACTTCACGAATGCCTGATGAATTTGACTACAGACTAAAACCTGTACTCAATTTCTTTGAATTTTGCTCTTCATCAAGAACCGAATTGAAAGTTCTCGGTAGAATAGTTGAAATTTTTAACTCTCTCAATTATAATGTTTTCTTTCGAATCCAAACATTGAGCAAATGACACTCTATCGTATGAAAAAGAAAACGTGACAAGCTAAAGATAAAGTTCGAAATAGATATCAACATACTCTCAACTCGTTCATAATAGGGTAGTAAGAGTAAACCTATATTCAGTATTTCTCTTATATTCCTGAATGAATGAAGCTTCAAAACTTGGTCCTCACATCACGATTTTCAGTTGTGATGTTTATCAATATTTTATGCTAGAAACAACTCAGTATGAGCAAGTACGGATATCCTAAAACATTATTTTCGTGTTTTGTGAATCCTCAATAGTGTTGGAGAATAAATAAATTGCTAAAAACTAGTCATTTGCACAATTCAAAGCGCTTTTTGGGCATAGGGCATTTGGGATTTGCATTTGTTAAATGTATATCAATATAATTTATAATTCATTTATTGGTTCAGTAATAAACAGCTCAGAACCAAGAACTGAGATCAATGTGAACTTCCAGGTCGTTTTTGATTCGGAGTTCTTCCTTGGATTATACCGATTATACCACTTAATTTGTGTTAATAATTGAAAACATCATTTTTTCGATTTAGTTGGTTGGCTCTTGATTGGCTACTGGATTTGTAAATGATGTATTTTCGATTTTGTAGTTCGATTCCTGATTTTCAAAAGCATACCTACCACTAGCAAATTGCTATAATGACACAAAACCAAACTTTGACCAAAACCAAATAAGCACTCACTATTAATTCACATGAACTTCACAATTTTCGACAAATTTTGCATACCTACTCGTTGAATAATCAAATCACTAAACCAAAATGTTTTCAAAACATAACCTTAAGCAAGAAGCAGTAGAAATGCAACGACGAACCTACGAATGACGCGCTCTGTGATTGGTAAATGAAATATCAAATAAATGTTTCTAATAGATTTACAGCTGTCAGTCAGTTGGCAAATTCCGGAATCAAAGAACAACAAATATTTAAAGTCACTAGTAGTGCAACGTTAATAAAACCATATTTACAACTCACCAAGGAACACCATGCTGAAATAATTTCAAATCTTAGGAATGAAGATGTAAATATATCCACAACGCAGACGGTTTGTATCTACTAGTACAAAAAAGGACGAACTGGATATGTATTATGTTAAAATATACAACAGCACGAACTGTACATTTACTGTTGATATTAATAATAATAAGTAAAAATGGTTTCGATTTAATTCATGAAATAATCATACAACTCGTGTTAACAGCGATCATCGTAAATTCTTTCTCTTTTTCGAAACAAATTAGGTTGCTTTAGGCAACCACCCTCGCCTGAGCGCTTGTGTGGTTGCGAAGCAACATAATTTGTTTCTCAAAATCGAAGGAATTTCTATTTCGATCGATACACTTGTTGTATTACCTACGACAATCTGTATGTTGCTGTATTATTTTCCGGAATTTCCCGCAGCTGATGTAGTGAATGGTGGAACATGAATCCAACCAGTATCCTTGACAAGTAATAGTAGCTGTCTTGTGAAATAGATGACAACTAAGTAACTTTTGTAGCAAAGATCTTCAATTGTCAGTATAGAACTTTTTTTCTGATTGCACATTGACAGACTTTTTGAAACGTAATCAAAATAACAAAAACTCGAAATCATTGACGACCATCTCAGAATTCACCACACAGAGCGTTTATTCCAAGAGTAGCGGTCTCTAGAGTGTATATGAGAACGAGTATTACTTGATATAACTTCTTGCTAATCTATTGCTGTTATTTTTTAATATAATTATGAACCTATCATGGAAATAAATGATGATATGTATTATTCCTACTTTTTTTCCAGAAAATGATCCACCAGAAGTACAGCTCAACGCTTTGAAAAACTTCGTCGAATGCGCCGAGGAAGATAATCGAATACCTGAAAACTACCATTTGATAGGACATCGTCAAGGCAGTGCCACTGAGTGCCCAGGAAACAAGTTATTTGAAATCATCAAATCTTGGCCAAATTTTGATGAAAACCCAGTATAACGAGTATTTGTTAATCTCAAAGTGATATCTCGAAATATTTATTATATTGATTACTTATATTTCGGACGTCCATCGTCTTAATGGTTGAAAGATTTCTATCTCTTTCAAATTTTTTACAACGTTTCAATTGCTTGAATCCACAATCGTCTTCTGGTGAATAATGACAAAATCAGATGCTACGCGACCTTTTATAGGTCTATAATTAAAGTGTAATTACGGTGTAATTACGCGCGGTCTTGTGGCGCACGTGGTTTCGCGCTTTTTCTCCCTCCAAAATGGTCCCTGAGTGGTTTCCATACGTTTTTAATTTTCACGTTTGGTTGACTGAAGGCACTATTGGCTTCTATGTAGGTGGTTTCCATAAATTTCCGTTTGAACCAATGTTCCTCTCTATGAAGAACACTAGCTTGGTCCCAAAGAATTCGGTGGTGTTTTGTCCAGGCGTGGTCAGCAATTCCCGATTTTGATGTTTCCCCTCGTTGCGTCCACTTTTTGAGTTCGGCTATTCTTACTGATGCTGGCCTCTTGGACTCTCCGATATAGGAATCTCCACATTCACATGGGACTTTGTTAAATACAGTTTTTGCTGGAATCAGTTGTGTTCTCTGGTTTCGTCTTGGTGAGGAAGCTTCGTAAGGTACTGCCGGATTGAAAGCAACTCTTGATGTTGTATTTATTTCCGATCCTTCTGATCTTCTCGGAGATACCCCTGATATAGAGAAGACTGAGAACGGGGTTTTGTGGTCTTTCTTCGGTTGTCTTGGTCCTTTCGAGTTGTTTACCGAACTTCTCCTATGAGTTTCTCGGAGTATCCGTTTCGGCGTAGGTCCTTTTTGATGTGGTTAATTTCCGCCTCCAATGACTCCTGGTTGTTGCAAATAGACATTGCTCTCTCCTCCAACGTTCTTACGATTCCCCTCTTTGTGGAGTTTGGGTGATTAGAGCCGTAGTTGAGGTACTGTCCTGTGTGTGCCTTCTTCCTGTAAACAGAGTCGAGGATTCCAGTTTCCTTTTCCATTGTGAATTTGATTGAATCCCTCATGTTATTCATTCTGGCGAAGAATTGTCCAAGGTATTCATCTCCATGGTTCCAAATGATAAAGGTGTCGTCTATGTATCTTAGCCATAGTTTTGGTTTGTATTTTGCCTCTCTGATAGCCAATTCCTCGAACCACTCCATGTATATGTTGGCGATTGCTGGAGAGAGAGAAGATCCCATCGGCACTCCATCAACTTGGGAGAAGAAACGGCTCTTTTCTTGAAAGTATGAGTTGTGTAGGCAGCACTGCAGTAGTTCCAAAATTTGAAAGAGATAGAAATCTTTCAACCATTAAGATGATGGACATCCGAAATATAAGTAATCAAGTTACATCGTCTAAAACATTCAAACAAACATTTATTATATTGATTCCAATTCAGAATTATTTTGTGAATCGATGATCTCGAAGTTGACGGTAGGAAAACTCTCATCCTGCCGTGATGTGTTCCCATAATAAATTTTACTATAAAACAGTTTTATCATTTATTTCAATTAGGTAATTGAACAGGGTGTCAATTTGAAAACTTCCCACACTTAAAATCTTCCTTCTAGTAAATAATATAAGGAATCGAATACACAGTGGTCAATTTTATTGTCAAAGGGGACACTTTCACTGGTGAGTTTTAAGAAAATTTTTAAAAATTGTTTGAAATTGTTTTTTCCGTTAACCAGCTGTCGTCTCCTTACAAATGGCATCCCTCAGAAGTCGAAACTTGTGCGAGCTAAGGATTAATGAGGTCTTACCTTTTTACGTGCGATTCCTAGCACTTTCTCGGGCCATCAGAAAAAGTTCTGCAGTCGCTAGGGTTTGAACCTTTGACTGGCAGCCAAAAGTGATTGAAACAATGTCGCTTTAACCACTCTATAGTCTCTTCAAGCATTTCAAGGAACAAATTGCCAGTCAAGATTTCTTCCAGAAATAATGGACCAATAATGGCATTTCCAAATACCAGCCCAACTATTAACTTTTTGTGGGTGTTGTGTATGCCCTTTCCGAAAAAAATTAATTCTCATCGATGAAACAGATGTTCAACAGGAGATTGGGTATGGTATTGACTCGATGAGACATGTTTTCACAAAACTCTATTCTTCTACCATAATCATCCTCGTGGAGCTCTTGAAGAATCTGCATTTTATATGAATTAAATTAATGCATTTTCAATGCTTCTTTTACAGTCTCGCGTGACATTCCCATCTGTTCAGATTCTGGTAGCAAGGAGCTCGTGGGCCCTGCAGCAAATGTTCCCAAAACTTTGAGCCCCAATTTGAGTTTCTTCACTTAGTACTATGGAGCTATTTCTTTTTTTATTTGTCACTGAACCAGTTTCGTAATCCTCCAAATCAAGCACATACCGGTGACTTTCATTACAATTTGGATGTCTTTCGCCCTTCGCCCTTCCTACGCACTTTCCATTTTCTCCATAGATTACAGTCATTTTAATTCTGTCTTGGAGAATGTAAACCATTTTTACACTTTCATACACTTATTGAATTAATTCCTAAACAAGTAAATCTGTTTAGGGATTGCTAAGGAAACTTTCGGTAAAGAAAGCGTCTGGTCTCAAGGTGGAACTATATTTGTCAACGTCGGTGGAAATAAAACTTCTCTGAAATGTGAAAAGGACATAATGAAGTTATCCAAAAGGTAGACAGAGCCCTGACAGATTATTATTATCATCCTTTCGTCAAACTAAATTTGTAATACATCGCAACCTGTAAAAGTAGATACCTAACTTTTGTTCACTAGTATTCAAGTTTATAATCTACCTGTGTAGCAAAAAATAATTCTGTAGAAGCATATTTCTTTACTGTTTTACTGTGTTCTCATTTCTTATCTGATAAATAAAAGTAGCTCAGTTTTTTGTCACAAATTTTTTATTCTGAATATATTCTCGTTTGTTTCTTTCTTTTGATAAAAATGGACCATGTTAACCTAAGTATGTCAGTTAAATGTAAGATCGCTGGTACCATCATTCCAAGAATTTAAAGATGTTGCCCAGAAATACGACATTGTGGCAATTACGGATTCTTGGCTGAATATTGATTTGAGTGATGAATTCATATCATTGGCGGGTTATAATATTTTTAGATCGGACAGAGTAAGATCTCGTGGAGGCGGTGTTGCTTTCTATATGACAAATGGCATGCCTTGCTCCCGTTATAGTTTTCCTTTCAAATTTAATGAAAATACTGAGCAAACCTGGATTCAAGTTAAACTGCAAAATCGGAAAATTTCTATAGGAAATATTTATAGACCTCCTTCATAATAAATGAACCTACCAGGGTATCAAACACGTCAATATCAATATTATACCCTATTTTCATTTCTAATTCTAGTCTTATCAGTAACTCCGGTGTGCAGGAAGATAGCACCATCTCTGATCATAATTTGGTGTGTTGCAAGCTTCGTATTGTGAAACCAAAACAAAAAATTGAGTTCATTACTTACAGGGATATCAATGACTTTTATCTAAATAGCTTCTTGGAAGATTTGGCCAACGCACCGTTAGATAACTTATACTTTATAAATGAGATAGAGGGTAAGCTAACATTTTTCAACAACACCATTCTCTCATTGTTTGATACTCACGCTCCTGTCAGAACAGTGCGAGTAAATAAGCCCAAAGCACCGTGGCTCACCTTTGCCTTGAGAGAAATGATGAAAGAAAGAGATAGAGCGTTGACCAAATTCAAAAGAACTAACTGTGCATTTGACTGGGAACGCTACAAGGAACTTAGAAATTTCAGATTAGCCGCGATTCGACGTGAAAAAAAAGTCTATTAGAACAAACAACTGTAAAAATCTTTGGAAATAACTTAATAAACATATCTTGAATGAAAACTCTGGCACCATTCCAGAGCATCTACAGAATCCAGAGGAAATCAATGATTATTTCTCTTCTGTTTTTCTTGACAAGGAACCAGATCCTGAACTATATCATTACTATAGTAAAAACTACTTCAAGAATTTTGATAGCTATTTCAATATCAAACTTCTTAGTATACCTGAAATAAACTTTTTCCTTAACTGTATAAAATCTGATTCACTCGGTTCTGATGGCATTTCGATTCATCTGCTCAAATACTGTAGTCCTTTTATCGACCCCTACCTCACCCATATCATAAACTGTTGCTTAGGAGTTTCCTATTTACCATTTCTATGGAAAGAGGCTGTGGTAAAACCATTACCCAAACTCATAAATCTCTCAAATTGGTCTGATCTACGACCTATAAGTTTATTTGCCAGCATTTTCCAAAGTACTAGAAAAGGCCATTCTTGCGCAGCTTACAAAATTTATTCTTTCGGAATGTAACTGATAACATCGTCGCCAACATTGACCAAAAAAATATCACATCGCTAGTTTTGCTGGACTTTCCCAAGGCTTTCAATACCATCAACCACAAACTGCTTCTTATTAAATTGAAATATTATGGATGCTCGGAGAATTTCATTGATCTCATGTATTCTCACCTAACTGGACGTTGCCAGAGAGTTAAACTGAATAATGTATGTTCCTCCCCTAAAATTGTCAAATCAGGACTGCCTCAAGGTTCAATTCTTGGCCTTCTTCTGTATTTAATTTATACTATTGACAATCTACATGCACCAAAATACTGTCAAATTCAGGCATTTGCAGATGACACTCAATTGTACCACAGTATCAAATGCAAAGATATCGATAATTCTATTAAACAAATAAATGATGACCTTGAATATGTTATCTATTCGTCAAACATAATCTCAAGCTTAATACTAGCAAATGCCATGTTATATATTTTGGTAACAAAAAACACAGACAATATGTCAAAGAGCTCATGGAAATAAAAATAAGAGATGTTATCCTTGAACCGGTTCGTGCAATTAGAAATTTAGGTGTCACATTTGACGAAGACCTTAAATTCAATGACAATATTAATAACATCTTGAAAAATTATCATATTATACCCTGAAAACTATTTATCCTTTTAGGAAAAGCTTATGTTCGAATACTAAAAAACTGCTACGTGAATCGCTGATTTTATAAAAATTCAACTACGGTGACTCTATCTATGGGCCTTTTCTAGATTCAGTCAACCAACGTAGAATTCAACGGGTGCAACATTCTTGCTGTCGGTACATATTGGGAATTCGAAAATTTGATCATTTATCAAACGCATTCGCCAACCTTCATTCGGTACCTATGTCAATACGTAGAAATTATTACTTTTGCAATATAATTTTCACAATATTGAACTCTAAATCGCCACCACCACTATTCAATAAATTGACAAAAAGGTTAGAACTCCACTCATTAAACCTGAGATCTAATAATGATTTACACATCCCTAGTCATTCTTCAGCCTTATTCAAAAAGTCTTTTTCGTATCAAGCTGTCCATTGCCATAATGTCATAATAAAAGATTTGAAACATTATTCAAAATCTACTTTCAAATGTAAGCTCAAAGAAAAATTGAATATGTGATAAGTAGAGAAATTCGTAATCTTTTGTATCTTTTCATATAGACGTATCCTCTTTCTTTTTTTTTTCTCATCATACATTCTTTCATTTCATATTCTTAGAAATTACTTTTGGTACTTATCAGGTTACGTGTAAGAGTAGCTTTAGCTAAACTTGCCTAATATGTAATACTATTTGAAAAAAAGTCGATATTATTATTATTATTAATACTACCACATCGTTCAAATCTGCTTACCAATTTTTTGCCTGACAACAGAAACTTTTTACAGCAGAAGTAGCAAAAAAGGAAGGCTATCTGTACAATTTCTGCGATTAAAATTAAAAATTCAGCTTTTAATAAACACAACTTTACTACCATCTGCGTTTCACTATTAGACTACTTTTTGATGTAAATTGTTTGGAACTCGTGGCTAATGTTACCCCTAATAAAGGGTTGGTACGGTACCACCTAATATTCTAACCAGTTCTGGTCAAATCATGCATCTAAGTATTGGCGTTTTGATAATTACTTCTGTCAGTTTCGAACGCTATTTTTCAGAAAATGCCCATAAAAAAATAATAAGTCAGGGTACTACTGGAATCAGAATTGAACGCCAATCAAAATGATGTGCCACTTGACCCCCCTTCCCATTTGAAATTCTAAGGGTAACATCTACCCCTCCTGGGGAGTTGAACCACGAAGGCTACAAAAATTCCTTGAAAGTGTCCCCCTTGCAAATGAATTGACCTTCTTTTTCGATTCCTCATATTGTTTACTGGAAAGAAGATATTGAGGGTGGAAAGTTTTCAAATTGACACCCTGTATAATTATTCTTTCGTTCACGTAGAGCAAAATTCTATGATAATCATTGAGCTATATTGAAAATCTTGGTGGGGGCAGTTTTCCAGGCTGACTACTGAAGATTGGAAAAAGTCATTGGGTAGAACTCACTGCAATTAATATGGCTGGCATAAGCGATATTCCGAAAAGGATTGAATATGAAAATAATAAAATGTCTTCGAAAATGACATCGAAGTGTTTGATGTCTTCCAGAAAAGTAAGAAAGCTGGTGGAGAGGTGTCAAGCTGAACAGCTCGGACTCTCGCGGCCAAGCGGTATTTTTTTTGTCAGTAAACAGTCTGAGGAAGTATATGTGTGTCGATATGAGTTACATTTTGAAAATAGTGATTTTCACGCAAGGTATTTGAAAAGAGCGTGACATTATAATGTTATATTTTTTTAAATGGAACACCTTGTATCTTCATGCATTATTGATTTTTTTGGGGAAAAATAAGCTGACTTTATTATTATCAAAGTTGTCATAGCTGTCAAAGAAATTCAATATCAGTGGAACTATAGCCACGGCAGGAAAGCGAAATTTAGATCTGTCCATCAAATATCTTTCATCTAGTTACTGTGGCATGAGTAGATGATCAATAGTATACAGTGTGTTCTATATTGTCAGGAACACTTTACCGCATATTTGAACTCCAATAACTTTGTTAATCAAATTGGTAAGTACACCCTATACTTTTCAAGGTGACAAAAGATTCACTTTTTCATTTCCTTCTGAACCATATTTATAATATTTCCATATACCTAAATGTGTTGCTCCAGGACTTATTGAAGCCTTTTCAAACTCCAATGAATTGTTTTAATCAACATTATTTCATCTAGTACTTATGTGATATCATATACTGAGTAACACCTTCAACTATGTTCAACTCTGTTTATGAAGAAAAGTGCCCAGATCTAGAGCATTCTGCTAAAAATGTATTTGAGAGATTACTAGCCAGCTTTCGAGGAACAAGTATACTGTTCGAGAGATATCGAAACCAGTAACTGGGAATGAGAGACACAGTTTCGAAGTTTTGCAATATGTGATTGAAGATCCCAATACCAGTACTAAATGAAACAGGTATAAGTAATTCGAGATTTCTGTTCAAGGTATCTTGAACGAGTAGGCGAAGAGATGAACTATTTTGAACAAATTTTGTTCACAAGCGAATTAACCTTTCATAATAATGGTCTGGTGAATCGACATAAATTTCATTCTGACACCAAAAACAGATATCAATTTCGAGCCGTCGATCGTCAGAAACAGTGTTGTATTAACTCATTCGGTGTAATCATTTGAGGCACCATGATTCGTCCCTATTTCTTTGTATGGAAATAAATTTTAAATATTCATGAAAACAGATTTTTGGAATCATTTGGAAATAAAATATTTGAATTGAGACAGAATAAGATAGTTTCCTGGCATATTTCAAACGTGATATCAGGAATTATCTGGACAGAAAACTTCCAGAAGAATGGATAGAGAAAGGTGGTTTCTGCCAGCGAGATTTCCCGATCCTACACCATTGTACTTTTTTATGGGAATATATTAAGAATATTGTACACAGTACTGCTCACACTACTTTTGATGATATGAAAGTGAGAATTAGAAATGCCTTCCAAACAGTACCTCCAAAGATAATTAGCTGGACTTCAGTTTTCAAGCCGCAATTTTCTCCGTTTTTCGAGCTCCTCGACTAGCATTTATCTGGTCGAGATTCAGAGTCATTTATTAGCAAATTGTATATACTTTAATTATTAAGTGTTTTTATTATGTAACTTGTGTAAATATATCGTTATGGTTACTTATCAGCTGCTGTGTCCGTTATCTCGATTACAACAACTCACCCGTTACCCTGTACTCCAACATTGGTGACCACGACGTGATTGCTTTAGGAGGACAGTGACGCGAGTTTTTTTCGGACGTAACCACCGAAATGACGCCCCAACAAGAACCAGTGTCCGCGGTGTCAAGTGCTTCTCCAACAGACAGTCCTTCAGCAGCAAACAGTACCAGTCCAAGTTCAACCCCACAACAACAGAATCAAGTGATCATTGCATCACAGAACCTTACACCTGTGAATCAAAATTAAAGTCCAGCTCCGCAAAATCCAGCAAGTGTGGATACCGTGGCACCTTTTCCAGCTGAGCAGCCTCAGACAACTGCTCAGCAGCTTCCTGTTGTACACGTCCAACCTCAAGCTGTAGTTTCAGCGTAACAACTTCAAGTACAAGCAAGTCAGCTTCTCAATTTTCAACCAACTACTCCAACTCAACCACAAGCTCAGCCACTGCTGCGGAAATGATCGACGGTGAACCTTTTCGTCTTCCCATTAGTTTCTGATCTCCAGATCTACCAGAGACATGGACAACTCCACTGTCTTCATTCGTGAGCTGCGCCAGCACTTTCAGGCGCTCCAGCCAGTCAGCAGCACCAGCATCACCATCGGTACCAGCAGCACCACCAGCAGCAACCCCGGTCTTCGTGTTCGACTCACTGAACCCTACAGTTGAAATATTTGTAACACCTTATTTTTTAATATGTGCAAGATTCGCTGATTTAGTGAATATGCTTAGTTAATAATGATAGTCAGATTTGTTCAAGTTTTTTTTTCTAGTTTTGATTTTTTTTGTATTCACTCTTAGTTTCATCGTTCACCACTGGCAAGGGGGTACTGTAGGGGTTTCACCAACAATAAAACTTTTATTTTCGAAGAAAATAATCATTTCTGAATACGTTATATTCACTTCTTTTTCCTTCTTCAATTTAAAGGGCTTTTGTCCGATTATACATGTTTAAATGGGGAAATATTTAATCCGTTGAAATAGTTTCAGAACTTAGAATTCCGTAGATAGATTTCTGGTTATCGGATTACCTACGATGCGAAATTTTGCCACCAGCTATTAGTTTTATGTGACCCTTCCGTAAGCCGAACAATTTGGAAATTTGGAATGACGTAGGCTGGGGTTTTCTTTATTTCTGACCTGCAATGAAAAGATGGAGTTCAAAAGATTAGAAAAGATAATTAGTTGGGCTTCAGTTTCCTAGCCGCAATGTTCTCCGTCTTTCGAGCTCCTCGACCGGCTTTCATCTGGTCAAGCTTGTTGAGTCATTCTTTAGCAACTATATATACGTTTATTTGTTGAGTGTTTTTTTATTATGTAACATGTGAAAATATATAGTTATGGTTACTTATTAGATGCTGTGTCCGTTATTTCCTTACAACAACTCACACGTCACCCTGTACTCAGACACAATCAATCCCTAAAAAAGGGAAAAAGATCCTACCTAGCAACTACCCAGCAAACACATCTGTTCCATGACATCTTTGAGATGTCGCAATGAGGTAACACGCTGATATCAAAAAGGTTGCATCGCTGCGATGTACAGAAGCAAATACATCTGTGACATGACATCTCTGAGATGTCGCAATGAGGCAACACGGTGATATCAAAAACGTTGCATCGCTGCGATGTACAGAAGCAAATATATCTGTGACATGACATCTCTGAGATGTCGCAATGAGGCAACAGTACGATGTTACATACGTTGCATCGCTGCGATGTACAAAAGCTAGTCTATGACTTGCCATTTCTAAGATGTCACTGTTGCGATTTCACAAATTTCTCCTCGCCGCGATGATGTTATCGTCATATGTGTTTTTGCGATGTCAACAATGAACGCCATTGCACATGCGCCTGAGATTCGTTAATTTCTATTTTCGTTAATTTTGCTTCTTGATTATAAACATTGAACATAGATTCGACTTCCGGCAGCGGTTGAGGTCAGACGGCGGCCTCGTGTTGGAAGTCAAGTTAATGTAGAAGTAAATGTCCGCCATTATAGATAATGTGCATGAAGTATATGTAAATATTAGTTAATGTTTGCCATTAGGTCTTAGTCCATCTAATATCTAATGTGCATGAACTGTAAGCAAACAATAGACCAGGGTGAGGATATTGCTTCGAGCAAGACAATCCTCATCCCTCGACGAAGCCCGTGTTATTTACGACGGTAAGAGGCCGGGGCGAGACAGATTCGATCTTGCATTAACACATATGGGGATTCTGAGTAAATTGCGAAAGCATAGCTCATTAAAGGATTAAGAAGAAGAACATTGAACATAACCAAAAATGGCTTGTTGCACCAAGTTCGATTAACTAATGGTCATAGTAATTTAATAAATGTTTAATATCCTGTGACAAAGCTTTGAAAATAACTTTTTCTAGGAATAGTTCCCAGGATAAAAGTAAGTAACAATAATTTTTCACTTGAAACTATGGCAAAGCGTTCATTTCCGTCTTTCTCTTATCGTCATAAAAGACGGATGATAAAGTTGTATTTTTTTAGGTATCATAATTGTTTACTGTTGGAAAATTCTTCGATTAGAACAATGTTGTTTCATTTTGAGTACATTATATTTATTGAAAATTAAATGTTTAAATACATATTTTCCATACAAAGCTTTTTTTCATTGATATATTTTCTTTTGTATTACCTAACCCCTCCGTGACAAAAGTACATCGCTGTGATGTCACATATTCACATACCTGCGATATCAATATGGAATCATCTCGTATACATCGCAGTTACATCTCAGAAAAGATATCGTTGTTACATCGCAGAACTTGTTGCAGCGACGTCGCATGGATGAATCTTGAGTGGGACAAAATAACATCCCTCCGACACCGCAGCGACGTCTATTCGACATAGAATGCGATATCGCAGGTCACATTGTTTTATCGCTGCGATGCATCTGTGATGTAACTGTGTTTGCTGGGTACAGACCTATCGCTCTGATATATGTTATCGTGAAGGTCATGGACATGGGCATCAGAGATCAACTGGTGACCTGCTTGCTTATGTCTTACATATATGTAAGCTATCTATTGAAAAATATGATGAAACTTTTGAAGTGGCATTAAATATCTCCCTCCATGGCGTCTGATCGCGTTTGGCACCAGGGACTTCTTGCTAAGCTTCCATTTATGTCTTGCTCCCCCAGTTGTGTTCTTTGCTATCTAGCTTTCTTTCAGGCAGAGCTCTTCACGTGGTGGTTGATAGAGTTCGATCTGAAACTTCACCCATAAATGCTGGTGTTCCACAGGGATACATTTCAGCACCACCACTATTTCTTCTTCAGATCAATGATTTGTTGGGAGCCGCCTCATGCTCAGTGCATAGCTTTGCGGATTACAGTACTCTTCACACCGTATTCTCTTCCAAAGATCCGACATCAGCCCTTGAAACTAGAAGAGAAAGGTGAAGGAAATTGAACGATTATAGATCTAACAAAAATTTTCTAGTGGGAATCCATCAAGTTGGTAGAATTCAATGCGAATAAATCCCAAGCATTTATTTTCTCTAGAAAGGCCAAGCTCACAGTGGCCAACGTAATAATTGCAAAAGTAGCAATACCAATGAAGTCCTTCATTTCAATACTCGGTATTACCATCAGCAGTATCCTTTCATGGGAAAGTCATGGTCCATAGCCAAAAGAGCCTCTCAAAATTTTGATTTGCTGTTTCGAGCTAAGAACTATTTCACTTCCCTTCAATTACATTTTTGATATTATTATTTTATAAATATTGTTATTGTTGATAATTATTTTTACAAATAAACATTTTTTTTAACTTTTCCCATGTATGGAGATTACTGAAACTTTTGGATTTTGTCAAAAAAAAGAGCCGTTCGCCTCGTCAGTGAAGCTCAACCAAAACATGAAAAAACTCATTTCATGCAATTAATTCAAAAATAATTATTAGTCAAAGAATGAAAAATATTTTTCTTGATATACCTACAAAACATACTGTTGACCGCATTTCAGAAATCGGTATAGAAATTGATTGGTGCATTTCCATATATTTCACTCACAATATACATATTTATACGTCCTCTGTTTCATTTAATCTTCTATCCAGACTTTATCCCTCCCAGACGAGCCATTACTTACATGCAATAAAACCAGAATACTCGAATACATTAAAGAATTCCATTGTTGTGTAATGAGCCAAAACAGTGATCAATAACTCATAGCGAATAAGCAAAACATCAAATAGCCGGGCCCCGTTAAAAAGTAAATTATCCTTCAAGAGAAACATCTCATGTTTATTTAAGGGCACTTCTTTTGATTTTGGCTTCACTCACTGGCAACTGATTACATATTCAGCTTGGCTTTCTGGCTAATGTAAAAATGCTTTTTGCTCTCCTTTACTAATAATAAATGAGCGACGGGAAATGGATTATTTTTAAAGAAGACGTTCGCTTGCCCCGGATACCCCGAAATGGTGGATGGAGTTCGGTATGCGCGGATCGCTACGGCAAAGTAATTTGAATTCATCGGGAAAAGTTGCGGAAACTGAAACTTTCCTATAGGGCGGTGCTGTACACTGCATCGACCACACAAACCGTTATTACGGGTTTATTTCCACTTTACCTTTCAGCATTTTAAAATTGTAAATCAACTAAAGAAAAACAATATTTATTGTGTGGCAGTTGCACTCTTTCAGGAAGAAACCAAATTCAGATAATTGCATCGCATACCCAAAAATACAATTCAATTTTATAATTGTTGACGAATTGTTTATTGCGAGTCGAAACCCGTCACAATAGGAAATAATGTTAGGAACGATATTTTCGGGTTATTGCAGACATAGACTCATTCTTTCTCTGGAGAGAGATTTCTACTGTTTATGATCCATTTCAAAACCGCGGACAAAGGAATAAAAATTTCACAGATTGATACAGTTTCTCCTTACTTAAAATGCCGGAATGCGTAATCGATCAAACAACGGAATCGAATGGATATGCCATATATTAATATATATTTGTTACTAGGGTAAGGGGCGAATAGTATTTGAGTAATTCGAAAAAATATGGAAGTTTCTTGGACATTTTTCTCCCAATCTAATATTCAAGATTGAAATAATATGTTAATGAATATTATTATTAGAGCGTCAGACAAAAGTTCTGGTCCATGGAAGGCGTCTGACACTTTTGAAATTACTTAAGAGTGATATTCTACAAAATACATTTAAAAATCAGCAATACAAATTTAAGTTAGGTAACTCTTGTTTTTAGTTACCTTTCTCACCTGGTACTAGCCCAGATGTCACAGAGCGAACTCCACAAGCACGCAGGTATCAAAAGTACATAAGACACTACTCAGATCGTAAGTCTTCATCTTTTTGAAAATAAGTTATGTTTGATGGTTCTGGGATATTACTTAAAAAAATCTTTTTGATGGCTCTGGGATCTTACTTAAAAAAATCTTTTATTTCCTACACGTACTTAAGAAACACCCTATATATCTGTATAATGGCTATTCAACTAGAGTAAGTAATGTTTTTACGTGCCTTGATTCCCTAATATCTGAAGAATGGTCATCTGGTCAAGCTAGCAGGTAGGCATGCGAACATAGTACATACTAACACTACTCAATCGTAAACATTTCGTTAGTTTAAAAATAAGTTACGTATGACGGCCGGGATCTTGGACTATAAGTATCGATGAATGTCCAGTTCCATTCATCGTGGATGTTTCTGAAACATGGTTGAATGATGGTATTGACACTGCTAGCATATCTATTCCTTCGTTTACACACGGAAAAAATGGTCCAAGTAAAACGTTTTCCTGAGTTTTTTTCGATTGTGGTAAGAAAATTAATACCTATATTAAAAAAAATTACCTTCTGTCTCTAAAAAAATGAGTATTCTGAACGCTTGAAATTGTAGCTATAACATTGTTTACATACAGCAAGTGCTTGAACATTAAATAATTCACTTTGTATAATGTCAGGTCAATATTTTACTAGCGCTGGAAAAGTGTATATTCATATTTATCTACTTTGTGTTTCTGAAAAGTATATCATAACAACAGAGACTCGTGTTACATGCATAATACAACAGTTTATTTGAAATAGAGCTAGGTTTTCCTAAGATAATGAAACTATTCACCTACTTGTTGATATGCGACCAGTTCGGGATCAATCGGTAGTAACCGTTGCACTGATCATCAACGTTTTCGCAATACTGGCCTCATTTCAATTCCAGAATTTGAGTTAGTAGTTGTATGTGGGCGTGTTACTTCGTGTGCCGGAATTATACTATTATTACTGTTGTGAGTTGTGGGAGTAGTCTTAGTTTGATTTATGTATTTTACTTGTTAGTATGTAGAATGTGGATTTTTACCTAACATTTCTAGAATATTGATATTTTATGTATAATAGAATCAGGATAATTTTCCCAAATAACTGAACAACAGTTTTATTTCAATAAAAATATTAAAAATGTACATATTTTTATTTCATTTCTTCATTAGACATCTTTTATTTCCAATTTTCAGAACGTTCTAATTCTACATCATGTTGGGTTTGTTATGATCATAATAAGGAAAGACATTAGCATTAGAATTCATACTGAATGAATACAAATAGATTCAACAAAGTTCCGATATTTTTAATTAAGAAACAGGCTGTACTGGGTGATCCAGTAAGGGTAGGACAGAGGCGATGATTTGTTTAAAAGAACCGTCAAAATGTTTTATACTTCTTTCCACATGAACTTATAGTTCACGAAAAAATGTTGTCATGGAACTGCAATCTCTTTCTCCAGTTTTTCTTGAGTAGTGTATTTTGCTAGCCTGTATATGCCATGCAAGTACGTTTTTTCATAGTTTAAACTGAATCATTGCTATCTTGTTGCAACAGAACCTTTCATATCATTTCAAATTCAAGAATGAAACGAATGTGTTGAAAATAAGGCTTTATAAAAAACAAGTGATCCTTCTTTGAAGAAATAATAACTCTAAACTGAGGGCAAGTGGATATTTCAATTGAGTCCGTTGTATCCTGATACCAAAGATGGAATGAAAGCTATTAAAGGTAAGACAATAATAAACTACCCACAAGTGAGTCATTTGATAAGGCCAAGTAAACTAAAATCACTGTAATAATCTAAAAATATTGCTGCAGTAGAATACTGTATAGTAGCAACTAATATATTTTTTAGTAGATTTAAGTATATGAGTTATTTGAGAGTAAATCATTCTTCATCAATGGTAAATTTACTTGTCACTAGTAGTTATCAAACTGAGCACCTACTGCAAATAAAACGTAGATTGAGGCTTATAAAATAAAAAGTGCTTCTAGTAAAGAGTTTAATATCGTTAGGTTACATTGCGTTCCTAAAATTCAGGAATCTAATTTTTCTAATGGCTAATAAAGCGTGTACTTGTCCCATATAGTATGCAAATTTTCACTTGGTGGTATGCAAATTTTACTTGCTACTATTAAATTTTTTTTTCCGTGCAGGGTAGATCGTCAATTTCGAGGTGGAGGAGTTGGTGTTTATATCTCCAACAACTTCATGAAATTATCTGAACCTGAAACTATTGATGAAATTGTTTGTTTAGGTGACATGAACACCGATTTGCTCACAAATAATCTCCTGACTGACTCCCTGGAAGTCTATGGATTCACTCAGGTCATAAAAAATTAATTTCCATCAAGTATTAAATCTAATGCTATTGGTTTTGATGGAATAACTGTTAACATGTTGAAATATTGTAGTCCAACAATTGATATCTATCTAACACACATATTGAATTGTTGTATAGAGAAAAACTATTTTCCCAACTCATGGAAAGTGGCTGTAATCAAACCTCTTGGTAAAATAAAGAATTCTCAAGAATTTTCAGATCTAATGCCAATTAGCATTCTGCCTGCAATATCAAAGATTTTAGAAAAAGCTGTTTATCAGCAATTAACGTTGTATATCAGCAAAAATAACATTGTTCCAGATTGTCAAGTAGGATTCCGGGCTGGCTACAATACATCATCAGCGTTAGTACAAGTTACTGATGATATCGTCAGAAATACCGATTTAAGGATTCAACAGCATTAATTACACTCGACTTCTCAAAGACTTTCGATACGATCAATCACACATTACTCTGTTACAAACTAAGATATTTAGGTTTTTCTGATCATACCATATTCTTCATCAACTCTTACCTGTCGAATCGCAGTCAAAAAGTCTCTGTTAATAATGTTATGTCAACCTCTCAAAATGTAACATCCGGCATACCCCAGGGGTCCATTTTAGGGCCGCTACTCTTCATTATTTATACTAAGTGATATACTAACCTCAATTAAGTATTGCTAAGTTCAAGCATACGCAGATGATACACAGATTTATTCAAACCTCAACATGGAAAATTTTGAATCTGTTCAAAAAAACATCAACTGTCGATTCATTTTCTCACTTAGAAAATACTACCACCTCTTCAATAAAATAAGGGAACTGAAGTGTCTCACAATGGCTAATCGTACTAAGTACAATTTTTGTCTTTTTTATACAAAATATTAAAGAACAAAATTCCTTTGGCCCTTTATCGTAAATTAATACCTAGGTCATCGCTTCATTCGTTGAAGGTGAGAAATAAACATCACTTTAATGTTCCTCGTCATTGTTCTGCCTTGTTTCAGAAATCCCTCACCTATCGAGCTGATAAACTCTACAATACTCTTCTTTTTAATCAAACTCATTAATCTGAATATGAAATTAAGAAGTTTTTGAAAGCCAAATTTTGTGAATTCTCATACTGGAAAATTAGTTACTCATAATTATATGTTTGATGAAATACCAGTGCTTTGTAATGGTAATGTTTTTTTTTTTCTTGCTTTACTGCATGAAATCTTTAAATCGGGCAGGAATTCGGAAATTGTAAATTATAGACCGATTGCCATAATATCAGTGTTCTCAAAATTGGTTGAAATAATTTTATCGGACCTCGTCTATAAGCACGTACGTAACACAATTTCTGAATTCCAACATGGCTTTGTGAAGTGTCGTGGCACTGCATCAAATCTTTGTATTTTTACACAATATGTTTCCGACAAACTGGACCAACGTAAGCAAGTTGATGTGGTGTATACGGACTTCAGCAAAGCATTTGATCGGGTTTCACATCACCAATTGCTCAAGAAATTATCAAGCTTTGGCTTTTCGAGGAGCCTCCAATATCACCTTGAATCATATCTTAGTGAAAGAAAACTATTTGTAGAATATGAAGGAATTAAATCGTTTACATTTACTGCAACTTCAGGGGTTCCCCAAGGTTCAAACTTGGGTCCACTATTATTCCTTATATTCGTCAATGATATTTCTAAAAGTATCAAGTCTAAAAAACTACTTTTCGCTGATGATATGAAGATTTTCAGAGAGATTGAGGATCACACTGATTGTATCTTATTACAAAACATCATTGAGTTACAGGATTGGTGTCAGAAAAATGAACTATCATTAAACATTGGTAAATGTAAAAAAATGACCTTTGCAAGGAAACTTTCTGTTCAAATGTATAACTATAAATTGGATAATATATTATTGGCAAGAATTACCGAATCGAGAGATCTGGGAATAATTTTTGATGAAAAACTAACGTTCTCTTCTCATATCGAACAAGTAACATCCAGTGCAATGAAAGTTCTAGGATTTGTGATGCGTAATAGCAAAGAGTTTTCTTCAATAGAGGCAATTAGCTCCATTTATTACTCTTTGGTTAGAAGCAAACTGGAATACTGTAGCTCCATATGGAATCCTTGCCAAGGAAAATATATATACTGTATAGAAGCTGTTCAGAAAGAGTTCAAATACACATCACTTAAAAAACGTCGTCAAATTAACGACTTGATTTTTATATACAAAATCATACATAATTAAATTGATTCATCTACCCTACTTTCATCTTTGAATTTTAATGTTCCCCGTATAACTTCCAGATCACAAATAACATTTCACATCGACGTGCCTAGCTCTCAACACCACTTTCACTGTCCTTTGACTTCTATGTGTAGAAGCTACAATAGTTTACAAAATATTGATATATTCTTTTTACCTGTTTCTTAGTTTAGGAAAGCACTATATAATGCACTACTTGACTGATGCTAACAAGTTACAATGTTACGTGGTATGTTATGATAATATAGATTTTGTTTTATTTTTCATGATTAATATAAGCTTTTCATTTTGTATTATATACTCCTGTAATTGGGTCTTATGACCTGTTGGATGTATTTTCTCAATAAATAAATAAATAAATAAATAGATAAATAAATAAATAAATAAATAAATAAATAAATAAATAAATAAATAAATAAATAAATAAATAAATAAATAAATAAATAAATAAATAAATAAATAAATAAATAAATAAATAAATAAATAAATAAATAAATAAATAAATAAATAAATAAATAAATAAATAAATAAATAAATAAATAAATAAATAAATAAATAAATAAATAAATAAATAAATAAATAAATAAATAAATAAATAAATAAATAAATAAATAAATAAATAAATAAATAAATAAATAAATAAATAAATAAATAAATAAATAAATAAATAAATAAATAAATAAATAAATAAATAAATAAATAAATAAATAAATAAATAAATAAATAAATAAATAAATAAATAAATAAATAAATAAATAAATAAATAAATAAATAAATAAATAAATAAATAAATAAATAAATAAATAAATAAATAAATAAATAAATAAATAAATAAATAAATAAATAAATAAATAAATAAATAAATGAATGAATAAATGAATGAATGAATAAATAAATAAATAAATAAATAAATAAATAAATAAATAAATAAATAAATAAATAAATAAATAAATAAATAAATAAATAAATAAATAAATAAATAAATAAATAAATAAATAAATAAATAAATAAATAAATAAATAAATAAATAAATAAATAAATAAATAAATAAATAAATAAATAAATAAATAAATAAATAAATAAATAAATAAATAAATAAATAAATAAATAAATAAATAAATAAATAAATAAATAAATAAATAAATAAATAAATAAATAAATAAATAAATAAATAAATAAATAAATAAATAAATAAATAAATAAATAAATAAATAAATAAATAAATAAATAAATAAATAAATAAATAAATAAATAAATAAATAAATAAATAAATAAATAAATAAATAAATAAATAGATGAATAAATAAATAAATAAATAAATAAATAAATAAATGAATAAATAAATAAATAAATAAATAAATAAATAAATAAATAAATAAATAAATAAATAAATAAATAAATAAATAAATAAATAAATAAATAAATAAATAAATAAATAAATAAATAAATAAATAAATAAATAAATAAATAAATAAATAAATAAATAAATAAATAAATAAATAAATAAATAAATAAATAAATAAATAAATAAATAAATAAATAAATAAATAAATAAATAAATAAATAAATAAATAAATAAATAAATAAATAAATAAATAAATAAATAAATAAATAAATAAATAAATAAATAAATAAATAAATAAATAAATAAATAAATAAATAAATAAATAAATAAATAAATAAATAAATAAATAAATAAATAAATAGATGAATAAATAAATAAATAAATAAATAAATAAATAAATGAATAAATAAATAAATAAATAAATAAATAAATAAATAAATAAATAAATAAATAAATAAATAAATAAATAAATAAATAAATAAA
The DNA here is from genome assembly GCA_944452925.2 of Chrysolina oricalcia. NCBI lineage: Eukaryota > Metazoa > Arthropoda > Insecta > Coleoptera > Chrysomelidae > Chrysolina > Chrysolina oricalcia. The sequence goes on from OX101811.2 coordinate 55,530,698, forward strand.
TAAATAAATAAATAAATAAATAAATAAATAAATAAATAAATAAATAAATAAATAAATAAATAAATAAATAAATAAATAAATAAATAAATAAATAAATAAATAAATAAATAAATAAATAAATAAATAAATAAATAAATAAATAAATAAATAAATAAATAAATAAATAAATAAATAAATAAATAAATAAATAAATAAATAAATAAATAAATAAATAAATAAATAAATAAATAAATAAATAAATAAATAAATAAATAAATAAATAAATAAATAAATAAATAAATAAATAAATAAATAAATAAATAAATAAATAAATAAATAAATCAATGAATGAATGAATGAATGAATGAATGAATGAATGAATGAATGAATGAATGAATGAATGAATGAATGAATGAATGAATGAATGAATGAATGAATGAATGAATGAATGAATGAATGAATGAATAAATAAATAAATAAATAAATAAATAAATAAATAAATAAATAAATAAATAAATAAATAAATAAATAAATAAATAAATAAATAAATAAATAAATAAATAAATAAATAAATAAATAAATAAATAAATAAATAAATAAATAAATAAATAAATAAATAAATAAATAAATAAATAAATAAATAAATAAATAAATAAATAAATAAATAAATAAATAAATAAATAAATAAATAAATAAATAAATAAATAAATAAATAAATAAATAAATAAATAAATAAATAAATAAATAAATAAATAAATAAATAAATAAATAAATAAATAAATAAATAAATAAATAAATAAATAAATAAATAAATAAATAAATAAATAAATAAATAAACATGTCTTTATTATTTACTCGTATTTTGTCTCTCACTAGTACAACTTAGGTTGAGTCTAAGAGTAGCTCTAAGCTAAACTTCGCCTACTTTGTACCGAAGAAAATAAAGACGATTTATTATTATTATTATTAATTAGAGGACGGTTAAATATGAAGCAATAATATCTCCCACAGAAGCCTGATGAATATTCCAATTCAAACTGAGTTGTGAAAATAAACATACCTACCTACTCCAAATTCGAAAATTCGTTTTGTGAAATAATTTTTTTCTGATACATGAGTTACAATGAATATTGTGTTGTAATTTTCTGATAAATATTTATGTTCCAGGTGAAAAATTGCTGATTATTTTGATAGTAGTGTATCGCTGGCTACCAAACTTGATTGTAAAAAAACTCGCTATATCATAATTTTTCAGGCACGTAGAAAGGGTATAACTGATGACATCTAAAACAAAAATTTACATAAACCTGATATCAATTCGTTACAGAATGATCATAGGCCAATAAACAGAGCAATTTTTCTCATAAAAGTTCAACTTAAATTGCTCCACCGATTTCTTTTTTGAAATTCGGTCGTCACGAAGGGTTGAATAATTAGCAATAAAGTTATCACCCCCTGGGCATTTTAAGCAAGTTCCATTCAATAAAATGTTAATAACAAACTGGCATTTTCTCCTGAATTCTTAGGTAGACCTTTGGAATTTTGGAAATTTAAGTCATATCTGACATTGCGATATTTTGAAACAGAGCTGAGTTCAACATGAAACAAATATTTCAAAAATAAACTCACCATATAACTTCAACAATTTTTTTCAAGAATACCGTGCGATTTCTCAAAATTTTGGTGGGGACAGTTTTTTTGTAAAAATTTGTGCTCTTTCTGAATATCAATTTATCTTTTTGATAAAAATTAAATTTTTTGAGATATTTCGAAATAACCTCAAAAATTAATTTCAACGCGTTTTTTGGGGGGTTCCACCCCCCCCCCCCCCCCTCTGGAGATGATAATTTTTCTCAGAAGTAATGTGCACACTGTGTTCTACAATTCATAAAAAAATTATCAGTGGAGAAATTTAAGTTGAGGTTGATAGCCCTGTTGATTGGCCTATCACGGAATGAGTCATTAAGTGGAAGGTTGAATAGAATATCAGTACCAACTCAGTAAAAGCGCCATAGAAACCAAATAGATTCACACATTGAGATGTGATAAACCAGAAGCAATATTATACAAAATAAAAAAGAAAAGCTTCTGTAGATATTTCTGATGGTATAAAAATTGGCATGGAACTCATTTTCAATATAACGCTAGTGAATCACACTATAGACGACGGCTGGAACTTTAAAAATGGTAAAAAGTGAGAGAAAGTAATAGTAGGATGAAACCCACTGAAAAAGGAGGGGAATATAATAAAAATGAAAGGAAAAATAAATTACGGGCGATCTGAGTTCGGGAAGTGGGAGGGGGTGAGTTTTTAAGGGTAAAAATTGTTTATTTTGATTTCCGGCAAAACTATAAGTCCTATGGAAAAACAGTTGAATGGCAAAGGTGAAGAAAAAAAAGTTTTTGTATTCACAATCTTTTCACATAACCTCAAAATTTATGTGAAAAATTGAAATGACCAAGTTGTTGGTTTTTTATTTTTAACTTTTCCAAAAAAAATTTTCCACGAAATTCGGTGAAAACTCACCTTCTTACGTCCCAAATATACTGTAATTTATTTGATTTGAAATATTTATTTTTTCTCCTTATTTTGACTTAATATTAAAAAAGCAGCCTAATTTTCAATCGAAAATTCTTGCGTCAAAAAATCAGTTTTTTTCAAATACTCGAGGTGCTCTTTGTTCGTTGAAATCTCTACTTTCTAATGGTGTAATAAAAAATATACATTACTACAGTGAATGTTCTCAGAAAATGCAAAAATCTAAAAAAACTCGAATTCGAAAATTTTTTCTTAATCATTATGTACAATTTTGAGCTATTTGTTAAAATTTACAATTTGATTACTTAGAAAACGTAAGATTCCATGTAAATTGTTACATTGATAAACGAAAGAATTGAATATCGAAATATACTACTCTAATTAACAAACAAATAAGTTAATATTTAATAAGCCATCTACAATATTTTGAGAGAGTTGTAAAATCTTCTTTAAATCATATTTGTAGATGCCTGTTTATTGCTGTTTTGAAATAATTTATATACCTGTGTGACCTCGGAAAATTTTAGCCCATTGAAAGGTATTTTATAGAGAAGTGGGGAAGGAGCAAGGACGGTCTGGGCCTTACTACATACCTGATATTTCGTAGCAGCTGTAGAAACCATTAGCTGATGACACAATTAAGTCCTTAATTGAAATTGCCAGAGATACTAATAAAACTGTCATTGTTGTGGGTCAAGATATTGATCTTTTGGTCCTTTTAAATCAATTAAATTCAAATAATCATGACATTTATTTTCTCAAACCAGGTTCTGCAAATATAAAAGATCTATTTGCATTGTTTTTCTGGTTGCGATACAACATCTGTGTCTTCCGGAAAGGAATGAAAATTATCGTAAATTCATTATTAGACGCTAAAAATTTGTCAAATATTGCCAATGTTTTTCATAAAAAGGATGCGAGGAAAGAAGATTTAAAAAAATGGATTACAATTAATCAAATCTCTTTATAAATGTAAAAATGAAAAAATAACACAAATCAATTAAGATTTGAAAAATATCAATTGGCAAAAATTAAATCATCTTTCATTTTGGCAAACCTCCCATCCACAGAAGGAGCAGCAGAACAACATTGTTACAGGGCATATTATCAGCTTCAAACTTGGTTGGGTAACGAACTGACAGCAACAGATTGGGGCTGGAAGCAACCTCAACGTGGCATTATGCCCAAATTTACAGAAAAAGAATTAATTCCGGAAATATTGCTGAAAACTATTTGCTACAGCTGTGACACTGGATGTAACAGTTTAAAATGTAGCTGCCAAAAACATGGTTTAAAATGCACAAATTTATGCTCAAATTGTCATGGTTCTGAAAATTGCTCCAATATGGAAGAAAATACCTACCAGGAAGTTAATGTTTCAGATGAAATCGTGGATGAAAAACCATTGCAGACTGGAAATAATATTGGAGACAAAGAAGGTGGTGGTCTTAAAGATTTCGAAGATAAACTAGAATTGGAAAGGTTTGTTGAATCTAGCGATGAAGAAATGCCATCAAAGAGACAAAAACTAATGGATTATTGAAATTCAATATAAGGTATCTATAACAAGATAAATGTATTTAAGAATTTTATAATAAATAACGTAATCAGAATGAAGTATCTAAATTCAATAGTACGATTTACATGTACCTATATTTATATCTTATGAGATTTTCAGTGACATGAATGTAATTAAAATTCAATGAATAAACTTTTTAGCTGAAAAAAATTGCAGCAATCACATTTTTTTGATGAAATTGTACATAAAGATTTTTAAAAAATTTCGAATTCAAGTTTTTTTTCGATTTTTTCATTTTCTGAGAACATTTACCATGGTAATGTATTTTTTTACACCATCAGAAAATAGAGATTTCAACTAACAAAAAGTACAGCAACTTTTTGGAAAAAGCTGATATTTTGACGCGAGATTTTTCGATTGAAAATTAGGGTGCTTTTTTGATATTAAGTCAAAATAAAGAGAAAAAATAAATATTTCACATCAAATAAAAACTATATATTTGGGACATAAGGCGAGTTTTCTCCAAATTTCGTGATACATTTTTTTTTGAGAAAGATAAAAATAAAAAACCATAATCTTGGTTACTTGAATTTTTCACATAAATTTTGAGGTTATGTGAAAAAATTGTGAATACAAAATTTGTACATCTTTTCATTACCTACAACTTTGCCGAATTTAACTTTTTTTCATAGGACTTGTAGTTTTGCCGGAAATCGAGATAAACCATTTTTTATCATTAAAAACTCACCCCTCCCCTCCAATTCCCGAACTCAAATCGCCCGTAATTTATTTTTCCTCTCATTTTCATTACATTCCCCCCTTTTCCAATGGGTTTCATCCTACTGTTATTTTTTTTGGTTCCAAAAATTATCGAACCTGGTCTACTAGATTTACTCTGACATGAAAGCTAGAACCCATAAAAAATATCCACTTTACGTGTGATACAAGAATACAGCTCAATCACTAATAAGAAACGATTGAAAGCTCTTCGTCTGCTCTAACAGAAGGAAATGCCATGAGAGTCATAAAACTTTGTCACTCAATTTTTCAATAGTAAAACGTACTTAAATATTTTTTTGAAAAATTCGTTTCATTTTGAATATCATCTAGTATCAGACTTTAGGTCTATATATTCTTCACAATCAGTACAATCAAGTCCTGTCCTAATCTGCTTTCGGTTAGATTGGGGAAGTGAATTATAAAGTGGTATGTAGCAATTACGTCTCCTTGTCATTTCTAGTCTCTGGTTTGGTGCTCCAATATTATCTTTATTCGTAGTAATATAAAAATGATTATTTCCATTTGTAGGATACTTATGTGAATTATCTAGAATGTGTATTAGATTGCAGTATATAATACACGATGGTAGAGTCATTATATTAAACCCCATGAACCAAGGCTTACATCTTTCCATTTGAACTATTCCAGCTAAGGCTCGGATTGCTCGTTTTTAAATTGTAAATATTCTTGAGATATGAACAGATGTTCCCCACTTTAACAATCCATATGTTAAAGAGCTATGAAACATTGCATGATAGGCAATGTGGGCAGCTTCCTCACCTACTTTATTTTCTATCTGCCTGATTGCATAAGCTTTACTTGATAGATTTTTCGCTAATTTATCAATATAGGGTTTCCAAGTTAACTTAGAGTCGATAGTTTTACCAAGACACTTCACATTATCTGAGAGATTATATGACAACGAGAACATAACTGACTAGGTCTTATTTTCATTCACACATGTTCGCATTGAACCATTCAGAGCTTCCTGAATAACTCGTTCTGCTAATTCTGATGAATCTTCGTCATTATTTTTCATCGGCGAACAGCATTGAAAATATTGTCATTGAATTTGGTAAATCATAGATATAAATCAAGAAAAGTAGTGGACCAAAGACGCTACCTTGTGGATCCTCATTGAAGATCGTTTGTATGCTACTGATTTCTTCATTATATAACACGCATTGCTTTCGCTTATTCAGATATGATGCGAGAAGATTATGTGCCACAACTACATAGCCATAGTATCTTAATTTTTCTAATAAAATATCCTTGGAGACGCAGTCGAACGCCTTGCTCAGATCCAAGAATATGGCAAGTGTTGCTTCTTTGTTTTCCAAGCTATCAGTTATTATGAAATTGACTAATTCGAGCACTGCTTTCGAAGTACTTCTACCTTTTCTAAATCCAAACTGTCTGTCTGTCAACATATTTGTGTGTTCTTGATAATTAATAATTCTTATTGCCATTATTTTTTCTGCAGTTTTTGCCATGACTGGAAGTAGTGAAATTAGTCTGATGTAGTTGAAAGTTGATATCGCCATTTTTTTAAATCGGAATTATTTTCGCAATTTTTAATTTGAATGAAAATACACCAGTTTTCAAAATCAAGTTGACAATATACGTAATTGGTTGCAATAGCGCCGATACATTTTCTTTGTACATGACCACTGAGTGATTGTATATGTCAAGCGAGCCCGAGTTTTTTTTATGTATTTGATGACTTCTTCAAACTCTGTAATATCAGTTGGATAGAATTGCATTAAGCTGTCATCGTTGAATTTAACTTGGTGAAGATATTCTGAAAATTAATTATTGGGTGTGCTTATTTGATTCTTCATATCATTGGCTACATTAATAAAAAAGTCATTAAACTGCTCTGATGTGATACAAGATGGGTTATTTTGCAATTATCGCTACCTATGTTTTTATTTATAAGCTGCCAGATAGTTTTTTGTTTATTCAGTTTTTTCATCGCCAATACTCTTTTCAATTTCATAAGTTGCTGTTCATGATTATATATTTATTGATTTGAATTCAGCTTTTATTTGCTCACAGTTATTAAACAGTTTCATTTGATCGTTGAGTTTCTGTATTTCATTTTTTGCGGTAACTAATAAAAGTCAATTTGATTATTTTATAATTTTTAGTGAGTGATAAAGTGTGTCTTTTAGTTTTTTAACTATGTAGGTATTTTCTATAATTAACTATTAAAAATGAACTGAATTATATTCACAAAGTTCCTGACTGAAGTGTCAATTGTTAATCTATGAATAATAATCTATAACTATGAATTATCAATATTTAAAAAAAAATCATTAACAGTTTGAGTAGTTTTGACCGGATCCGAGATAACACACTTCCTTTGTCTAACGTTCCTTCACTACATTTCGAGATCATAAATTATACACTTCTGGCATCTTGGGACACGTGAATTTAGGCACAATTTCCACCAACACCCCAACGGCTAGTCTGCAAACTCAAACAACCCTTCAGTCGAAAAATCAATACAGCCAATTAGGTCACCAACTGACCGAAACCCTTCGTCAAGGACAAGTTAAACTATACAGTCCTGCGGATGAGGCAACTCTGAGATCTTAATTCGGCCGCAACCAATTGGTATATCAGCAGCAAATCTTCGTCGAGGGCCCCGTGACTCCCAATAAAAATGTAATAATCGACCACATGCGTAAACCGCAGGAATTAGAACCAATAGCAGGAAGAATCCTAACCGCAACCACGCCTATTTCAACCACAAACCAACCACAATAAGAGGTGACGTCGACGAGTCGATATTGCGGCGTCTGTAGGCGTCTTAAATCAGTCTCTGAATTCGCAAATAGAATCCACGAGATGAAAGTGGCAATAACTTTTAAAAAAATTGGTGATGCGTGTTCGTTGAACTCTTCAAAATTGTAGTTCAAGTGTAACGACTCCGATATTCTTCACCTATATATTATTTTTATCTGCATTTGCAATAGTTGTATTTTCTTTTCTTTTTGAGTTCGAATCAACGATGCAATTTTTTGTAACAATTTTTTCAAATGATTGTTTCTATTCTCAGTCACGTACTACGTAGCGCGCTCTGTGGCAGAGAGGAAGAAGTAGGTATAAAGATTTTCTCAAGACGACGCCCGCGACTCGAAAGAAATGCGTCTTGAGAGCATCTTACGTTCTATAAGAAATCCTTGTTAAGAGCAGACTTTTCGGCCAACGGTAAAAACGCTCCACCAATCGAATTAGAAAAGTTTGTCCGAATTCGTGTTCTTTTATATTTTTCAAAACATTACTTTTTTATAAAGTTGTTTTGTATCTATACGAAATTTCGTCTTTCGAAATTGGATATTACAATTTGGCACAAGGTGCTTGTGTTGTAGGATTGAAAATTAAGTACACATTTGTATGTTGAATAGATTGGTCTCGCAAAATGTTCTGTTTTTCAGTATCCTTTCATTTTTGTTTCCGTCTTCTCATTTTCTCAAAAATTTAAATTGCTTTTTTTTTCTTTGTTGTTTCCGTCAACCAAAATGTTCAAATAGTTTTAGTAGTTATATGTTGGTCATCTTAAACAAATGTTTCAATAACAGTTACTTTAAAAACTGTTTAAATTTTTTTCTTCCATAGGTACATTGCAACTTTTGGAGCGAAGAAAGTAAGTAATCTTTTCCGACGACCTACTCGAAATACGCACTATAAACTAACACAGAAATCTAAGTATTCCGCACTAGTGCGAAATCAGAAATAAAATAAAAAATATCCTAAACAGAAAACACTACTGCGAAACAAATTATTAAATAAAGCAAACTGGTCATAAAACTAGGTTTACCTGTAAACATTATATGTATACCGAGTGTCCCTCTAACTTCTTCCCTATAACTTTTTTGTTTTTGAAGAGAGAATGGAATGAAATTTAAAGAAATTTGAAGAATCTGCAAAGGACATGAAACTGTTAGAGCTTTGGCAGGAAGACTCTTCAACGAAAAGACTTATGTATGAACGCAGAATACAAACAGCATAAACTGAATATATGATTACATGAAGTATGTCTGACAAATGTCTGACGACTACTACTATCAACATTTTGTCGATAACAAATACTGGATGTATTTCTAACACTTCCCCTCGACGAATGTCCAATCTCCTTCCCTTGATATTTGTTGGAGTCCTATAGCATTTAGACGCAATGTAGATGTTTCGGTTTCGGCAAACCTTTGGTCAAAATATCAGCAGGCATCTCATTAGTATTCGACTTTCAGTTCATTACTGCTCACTGCTTCTCGAATGAAATGACTCTTGATGTCAATATGCTTGCTCCTTGCGTGAAATACTGAATTTTCAGCAAGTTTCTTAGCTGACAGATATATTATCGTTGTAAACAACAATGTCAGTCAAATGGTTTATACCTAATTCCGTCAGGAATCGAAGAAGGTAGATTGCCTCCTTAGCGGCTTCCGTCATACCCATGTACTCCGCTTCAGTGGATGACAGCGCTACGGTTTTCTGTTTCCTAGATTCCCACGATATGGGTCCACCATTCAATACAAAAACGTAACAAGTGTACTTTCGAGCTTCTGGACAGCTTCCCCAGTCCGCGTCAACAAAACCTCGAACTTTCACAGAATCTGGTCCAATGTAATTGTCCATACGAGTTGTTAAATTGTCCAAGACAACTCACTGCAAAACTTATATCGGCCGCGTCGTGACAGATAAATAAGTCAAACAGCCAATCAACTCCTTTTATGGAAGTCTTTGATCTTCTTCAATCATGTTGAGGTTTTCTGTCAACTTGACATTAATATCCATTGGAGTACTGACAGGATTTGCTTCAATCATTCCAAAACGCAAAAGAATATCCTGAATATATCCTTTTTGGGTCATGGCTGTTCTGTTTCCATCTCGCACAACTTCAATGCCTAGACAATAGCCAATTTCTCCCAAGTGTTTGATTTCGAATTTAGTCGAAAGTTTGGAGTTGAAACTCTACTGATTCTGGATCACGTGATGTAACGAAAATATCATCCACATAAACTGCGATGAGGATCAGATCTTCCGATTTCTTGATAGTGGGTTTTGCTTCTAGTTCTTTCCGGGTCATGTCCAAAGTATTGTATCAATTTCTTCCAGCTTGTCGCAAACCATACAAAGATTTTTTCAGCATGCAAATCTTTTCTCCTTTCGTCAAGTCTTGGATCATTTTCTTTGCTTTCAATCTTGTACAATTAGAAGAGTTTGTTATTTGGATAACTCTATCTAATATTTGGCTGAGATTTTTTGGAGGTTCCATAAATATCTCCTCCTCGAGGTTGCCATTGAGGTACGCAGTAGCAACATCGAATTGATGCACCTCCATCCGAAAATGAACAGCCAGTGCAATGAGTAGTCGAATGGAACTCATACGAGCTAATGGTGCATATGTCTGATTGAAATGGATTCCCGGCAGTTGATTGAAACCTTGAGCTACCAAGCGGGCTTTCCTTTTGTGAAGTAATTTAATATCATGTCAGCTTTGGTCGTGATTGATTAGACGTCAACGAATAGTCAGAATAATAGTACCAATGTACAAAGTAGAATAAAACGTTTAAAATTCAAGTAGTATTCTTTACACCTTTTATGCAGAGTACCATCCGATTTATATTTGTTCCTCAGTATCATGCGGCTTCCGATGACTTTACGATCTTCAGGACGTTCAACCAGCTGCCAAGTGTCATTATTTAGAATTGATTCTATCTCAGACGCCATAGCATCATACCACTCATTTGCTTCAGGGGTAGACAATGCTATTTTCATGGGAACTTCAGAAAGAAAAGTGTACTCTGATTCTTGAAACCAGTTCTCTGAATCTTCTGATGTGTTCGCCATTTCAGTTACGCCTTGATATAATTTTCGAAGTCTTCCCCTCGAACCTGCAGTTCTGACAATTCTTGGTCTGCCACGTCCTCTAGTAGTGTTAGGCATACCCCTCCGTTCAAAATTATTCTCGAGGTCCCCTACTACAGGAAAAAGCCTAAATATACTTAAAATAAGCATATTTTGGTATTAAAATACGATTTGAATGCATCGCGTAACCTTTGACAAACACAACTGATATACTGATAAAACAAAATCATTAATGATGCCGACTTCTTATTTTACTTCGCTTCTGCAAAAGTAAATCAGGTATTTATTGAGTAATTATTTAAAGAACATGTAAATGATAATATAGCTTTTGGATTATTGATTTTGTTTTATCAGTTGTGTGGGTTACAGGTTTGCTCGATGCGTATAAATCTTATATTAATCTCTTAAGATTCCTCATTTTGAGAAATTTCTAATGCAATCTTTCAAAGTTTTTTAACTGAAGTTTGTTTGAATCCTAATAATGTGCAGTATTAAATTAATTGTGATCAAATACTTTTTTTCATTATCCGACGAGCCACCATGTTGTTATTTGAAAAAAAAATAGATATTTTAAAATTAAATTTTGCTTAGCAGATACATTTTGATCAAAAACACTGAAATTAGTGATTTAAAGATATATCTATACACTCTAGAATGAAAAATAAATTTCAAAATGAACGTTTTGGTTTCAAAAAGTGACAAGTAACACATGGTTGTATTCAGTAAATCATATGGTGACAAAATAAGTGAAAATATACCAGGTGTCTCATTCGATCGAGAGTTTATGTCACTTCTGGTGAAACCGGAAGTTGCATATGAATCTGAGTTACTTGTCAAAAAATGCAGATCAGTAGATAAGCTATGCCGATCCTACCACCAGCATAGGGAAAACAGTGTGTTAGAGAGAGAGCGAATCCGAGCGTGTGTGTGTGAGAGAGAAAGAGCGTGTGTGACGTAGTTGAGGACTTCTCAGTCGAGAGCGTCAAATTTCAATTTGTCATCCGCCATCTTGCATCGTACCACGGAACACCTCCTACCACGGAACACCATCATGTCACTCTTGCATGGGCGCGCGAATTCAAATTTCATCGCGTGTGTGACGAGAGCGTATTTTGATGAATAAAAAAAGATCTCGGCCGTGGGGATCGATCTGACTACCTCCAGATGATGGAGCGGACATTGAACACACTCGGCTACGGACCTCGTTGTAAATGTAGATGAAAATTTTGGCTATACGACTGACGTGCCATTATTTTGTTGTTAGTTTGTCAACGTCCTGTATACAGCAGACATAAAAAAATATACACACACACACAGTGTAGTTGAAGGTGTAGGAGAAAAATACATCAGTGAGGATATGGTTCATTTGCGGTGTGTCGCATTGTCATTGGGGGATGCCTACATGGGGGAGTGCAAAATGGGGTAATGCAAAATGGGCCATTTGTAAACATGTAGTGGTGGGGTTGTAGGATGTGTTTGTAACAATGTCTCATTTGCGGTGTGTCGCAGTGTCATCAGTCAACTGTCATGTGACTGTTTTGTGTATTGAACGATAAACAATAAAATGAGCATTTTAATTCAAAGTATTTTTATTTTTCTGAGGATGAACAGGACTATTTGACATGCTTTCATAACATTTCAAATTCCAATTTGGAACATTATGTTTGGCAATTGACTTTTTACATAACAAAAATGCTTTCTACAATTTTCGCACCATTGTGTTCCATCCATGTTTGAGCGCCTTCGAAATACTTGGAGCAAATGCCTCAGACGTTCACAACTTTTTGGCTTCTTCCACGTACCGACCTATGAACCAGCATTCACAAGTGTCAGGACCTTCTGTTACATCAGGATATGACCAACAGCAACTTTTGTAATGTGAATTATTGATTTCTGTATTTTGTATTGACTCTAGGCTCTTCTTACGCTGTTCCCATTCTTTCAGAATCACTTCATAAATTTCATATCTATGTTTGTGTTTGTTGATGAAGTAATTTATTTTTTCACACGCGAATGCTATATCTGAACTTGTTGGAAGCATATCGCAAAATGAAGGGAATAGAAACATGATGATGTGCTATATATCAGCTTGCGTGCACACGTGCGTGCGTGCGTGCTTACGTGCGTGCGTGCGTGCTTACGTGCGTGCGTTCGTGCGTGCACGCGTGTTTTCTTGCGTGCGTGCGTGCATGCATGCATGCGTGCGGCGTTCGTGTTTGCGTGCGTGTGTGCGTGCGTGCGTGCGTTCGTGCACGCGTGTTTGCGTGCGTGCGTACATGCATGCGTGCGTGCGTGCGTACGTGTGTGCGTGCGTGCGTGCGTGCGTGTGTGCATGCGTGCGTGCGTGCGTGCGTGTATGCGTGCGTGCACGCTTGTTTGCGTGCGTACGTACGTGCGTGCGTTCGTGTATTCGTGCGTGCGTTCGTGTGTGCGTGCGTACGTGTGTGCGTGCGTGCGTGCGTGCGTGCGTGCGTGCGTGCGTGCGTGTGTGCATGCATGCGTGCGTGCGTGCGTGCGTGCGTGCGTGTATGCGTGCGTGCACGCTTGTTTGCGTGCGTGCGTGCGTGCGTACGTATGTGCGTGCGTGCGTGCGTACGTGCGTGCGTTCGTGTATTTGTGCGTGCGTTCGTGTGTGCGTTCGTTCGTTACAGATGCTTCATATGTTGGAAAAATAAAACAACCTCATCAAATTTTTCATTTTATTAATAAAAAATACACATTATTTAGGCAGTATTTCACACAACCATTTGAATAAGATATCAACGTTATGAAGACTACATTTGTATGAGCGTCCTTTAAAATGATGTGTACAGGATGGAGCCCCACTGGTATCATCGAAGACAGCTGAAACCCACATTGAGTCTTGATTTTCTTCCAAATTTACAACTCTCGTACGTATATTCAACTGTTGCAGTTTATTATCCAGAAATTGTTTCTTTTGATGGCCTTGCACGTAAATAATATCAACATCGAAAAGGTTGTCTTTGAGGATATCATCTAGCAGTTGATATTCCACAAAGCCAGAGGAGTATCTCAGACCATGAATGTTTTTTTCCATGTAACAGGCGGTTCGGCGATCATTTTTACTCAAAGAGGAAAACGGTACGCTTGAGCGTAGTAAAAAGTTGCTGCATTGAGCACCAATTCTAATTGCAATCTCCTTAGGATGGAATTGTTGTTCAATGATGAACCCTTGGATATCAACAAGTGCTACCCTCATGATATATACTAACAACTATTCTCGCCAACGTCAACGTTAGACTGACACCAAATGCAGATCAGTTGTACTTTTGGATAGTTTCGCTAAGTGGGTGGAGTACATACTTCATATCATGTACTATGATGCAATAAGCTGTAGTGTTTGCTGGAAATCCTTGTGATGTCTCTATCTCCAGCTTAACGTCAACAGAGGTATTTTTTATTGATTCATCTCTTCTGGAACAATCGATAGCGAAGAATGCTTTATCGTCAAAGTCATTATAACTCAACAGAGGATTGTGTCGAGAGGAATTTTTGTAGCTAAGTCCAAATTGGATGTAGTTGAAATAAGCTTGAGAAATATCTCTTTTGGTAAAGTTCAAGTGCATCATTTCTTTGGGGTAAGTTTCACCGTTGAGAGTTAACGTAATATTAGCAATATCGATGTGATTGAATGCGGTTGGATCGTTATTCACTTTGGTATGATCTCGATTCACTTGGAAGCATACAATAACATATCGGGGAGTTTCGATTTGCGAAGAAGTCTTGACGGCCCATATTTGATTTGTAGCACCAACAATTAGAGCATGCTGCGTATGCAAATCCCATTTTCGGAAATTAATCGCGACTGGAGTGTCAGCTTTGATTGCTTTCAAAAGTTGCAGCTTGAGTTGATCATGGGGGGAAATTCGCTTGATCTTCAGCTCAATATTTTCAATTTCCAATTTGACTTCAGTTGGAACCGTAGGCACACCAGTAGCTGGTTCAAGAATTTTGAAGCAGTTATTATCATTACCAACCCGAACCAATCGGAATGTATGTTTACCGTAGTAGATATTCTGATATTCGTTGAAGATGTTCAAAAAGTGTTTGAGAGGAATTCGCAAGGAGAAAAATTTATCAGTAATGTCATCATTGTTGAGGGGGTAAGTCCAACCAGCTGTTGCCAAATGTTTGGTTTCATCAGCGTCATAGGATAGAAATCCTCGAACGGTACTTACGATACCCAACTCTCGCACACTTTCCAAGTCGTGACCATTTAGCGCATAAGTGATGGATTGGAACATAAATGCTCCAGCGTTATTTACAAAAGTCACCCGCCCTACACCTGCGGTTCTGGTCACTTTTCCGCTGATAACTAGATCGCTGTCGTAGAGTGCATCGTAAGCATCAGATTGATTGATGTTGATTTCGATGACATCATTATTTCGAAAAGACTTCACGTATGGGTAGTATGTTCTCCAGTCTACCTTTTGGATGGATACGTCTTGTTGGGGTTGGCGGAAAATGTTGAATACTTGAGCCGACAACATGATAGCCAAGAGATTTGAGGAACTCTATATTTTCAGCAGTTAGGTGACGGGAACAGTCGAAGGTCTTCGTAAAGACTGATGAAGCAAACGGCAATGAGTTATTTTTATAGAAGCTCAAGACCATAATTTCTTCAGCTCCAATCTAATTATTATTTCTTCGTTTCGGAAATCAACCAAATCAGAGTTTTGATCGAGTACTCTGATAGTTATATTGTTTATTTCGTTTATGTGTGATACAGGTAGATAGATAAGGTGGTTGGGAGTTTCGTCGATTGCGAAACCTGGATCAGAATCAATAGCAAATTCGTATATTGTATGAGAAGGTCTTTCGTTGAAGAATGCTCCCGACGTAATGTTGCTGTCTATGTGTATGGTCCTTACTTTTATAATATTAACAGGCAGATCGGACGTGTAATGCACGTTTGGTTTTAGAACACTCGGAGAAAATCCCAATATGTTTGCCAGAGAATTTTCCTGCGAAGTGAAATCAATGGCGTATAGTAGACAAAATATTTCGCTTTTCAGCGTATTATTGTTCGGTTTGAGATAGAAGAATTCTTCAGGTTTGTCAACAAATGTTTTTGGTACAATACGTTTCTGAATCAACGCTTCAATATCCCCAATTTCGTAGGCTCCAACAGGAATATCGATACTCTTCCTCACCTTCTTCTTTTTATCCTTATTAATTTCGTAATAATTGAACTTGGTACCCTCTTTGACGTTTGCTATACTGTTGAATGAATGAAAACTAAGTAGAGCTAGACCGTATTCGGAATCATCTTCCAATTGAATAGGTGGTGTGAAATCAATGGAAAGCGTTGAAGAACGACTTTTCAGAGTCAACAGCATGGACATGACTGATATAGTACCATCGGCGGCATGTCTTTAATAATAGAAACAACATATTATGTTGAAATCGTTTATTCATACAATAATTACATTCGTTTTCAATCGCAGACATTGCGAAGTAAAAACTTTAGACAGAGATGACCGCAATTGAATTGATCAAAATTTTGATATCGTTCATTGTTATACATAATTTTAACACCGTTTCCCAAATATTGAACCAGTTCGAGCGGAGGTTTCAGATTGCCAAAACTGTCAAAATATTCCACAATGTTACCAAATTTCCTGTAAGCTACCCAGTGAGTACCCATATTTTCATCAGAGTCCAAGTTCAACACAGCACATTCCCTTTGTTGGGGTTGCGTTGGTAACGTATCACGCATAAAGACTCCTCGAAAATTAGGTATTTTCATTTTACGAGCAAATTTTTCAATTTCCACATCGTATAACGCTCTATTAGGTAGCTTCCTCAACAGTTTTTTTGTTTCTTCAAGTAGAGACCTCGTGCACGTTTTTGTTTCTTCAAAAATAGTCCGTATCCTCGAGGTGTTTTACGCAGATATAGTCCGGAACCCAAATGCTCCATAACCTTATTGTGACGGTGATCCTCTTCAAGCTTCTTTTTGGCACTCTTTGCATCCAATACCGTCTTTGCTACTGCGCTTGCCCCACCAACCAACGAACCCAAAGCTGAAAGTCCAGCAAAAATAGGTATGAGAGGTAGGATACCACCTGACTTGGATCCCAGCGGAATTATTCTCGGGATACGTATCCGTTTACGTCCTCCAGCTTTTTTGACTGCTTTCTTAGCCGCTCTCAGAGCTAATGTGATGGATTTTCCCATATCACTGCCAGTGTGGGATGACCAATCCTTGAGGATTTTTTCCAGGACATTGTTGCGGAATGATTTTGTAGCACCCATGCCAAACTTGCGTTTTGCTTTCATTGCACCGGTGACGAAGAGAGCGCTTGTTTTTTCACCAAGTTTTGCGTCTTTTGAATTCACTCTTGCCCAGGCCTGTTGTTGAAGAAGTTTATCAGCCTGATGCCGGCCCTCGAGAGATTTGTCTTGCGAATATGCAATATCGTGTTGTTTGCAAGCCGTGTCCAGTGGATTGATACCAGGATCTCCTCTTTCGAGTCTCTCTTTCAAATGAGTACCCGGTCCACAGTACTGATATCCAGGTATATGTCATTCGAACGGTAACTTATTGATGAGCGTATCGACAACACCTTCACCTTGATATGTCAGCATTGGGAATGACATCAAGTGTGAGGTGTCACCTTTTTTTATAAACATACACACACTTTCATCATCCCTCACACCATGAAGGTTGTTCAACAAGAAAACACGTTACCTATCGAAAACTTGGATTATTTAAATGATGATAATGTTATGGTGGGTCGCAAATATGGCAAATTGTTACCAAACGCATTTCGTGCTATCGTATGTGGTCCGAGTGGTTGTGGAAAAACGAACGCTGTAATCGCGGTGTTGATCCATCCCAATGGTGCGAAATTTGAAAATGTTTATGTTTACTCAAAGTCGTTATTTCAACCCAAGTATCGGTTTCTGCAAGAAATTTTGGAAAAAGTCAAAGGCGTTCATTATTTCCCGTTCACGGAAAATGAAAATGTTATTAATCCCCAAGATGCTAAACAAAATTCCATTTTCATATTCGATGACATTTCGTGTGATTCACAGCAAAAAATGCGCGAATATTATTCCATGGGCAGACATCGAGGTATTGATCCTATATACATAGGACAAACGTACAGCAAGGTACCCAAACAGCTTTTGCGGGATAATTGTAATCTAATCGTGCTCTTCAAACAAGATGAAGTGAATTTGAAACACGTATATGATGAGCATGTCTCTCCCGATGTTACATTTGAACATTTTAAACGAATGTGTGCTGCTTGTTGGTGTGAGAAGTATGGAACTTTAGTCATTGCAAAAGATTTCGATTTGAGTGATGGTCGCTATCGTCAAGGTTTTGATAAATATATAAATGTGTAATAGATGTGTATAACATCATTCGTAATCATGAAACCACTAAGCAAAGAGGTTGATGTCGAACGAAAGAATAAAATAAACGAAATTGCAAAAGGCATTCGAAAAAAGTATCTGGCTTTGAAATTGGGTAAATCTGAAGATGATGAGACATTACAAAAATTCTTCAAACCTCTATCTATTCCATTAAGGAAAATAGCAAATAAAACCACACCATCAGGTGCAACCTCAATCAAAACTGAGGTGAAATCTGAACCTAAACAAGAGAAAGTGGAAGAGCGAGATACGACTCCATTCCAAGCCCTTGAATATGTGGCAGGTACGCACAGTGATGATGAAGATGCAGACGTTTTTAGCGTAGATAAGCAAGATCAGAGCTTTGCGTCAGATATGGATGAACGAGTTCTAGAGGAATATATTGAACAATATCCGGAAATGGCTCAACCATTCATTTTGAAACATTTTGAAAATAACAAAGAAATCGACAAGGTCTACGGCCCCTTTTATGATTCATATGGTTCAAAATGGTTCCTTGGTCGAAAAGAAATAAATTTTGACAAACGCAGCGGTTACATTAAAATGGATGATTTGCAATGGAAAGGAACACCTGGTATATATGAATTGATATTTCTCAACTCACCTGAAAATTATGATGATGAGGATTTACAAGTATACAAAAAACTTTTAGATTTATCGAGTGCTCATAAAGACACTGTAGGTCGTTTAAAGAGTTCCCTAAAATACAAGTACACCGGCCTTATTAAACCAATGTTTTCCAAAGGGAGTCAGCGTAAGCCATCGACACGTGCAAAAATTCCTAAAACACCTCAGCCGCCGACGGGTAGCGGTATATTTGAAACACCTATTGCAATGACATATAATAACAAACCCATGGAATATATTTACTGGGATGATCCCAACGAACTATGTGAACGCCTCAAATTATTGATAGCCTCTAGGAATGCTGGAAATACTTCACATAACAATGAGATAAGGGCCATTGAGAGTGAACTCGAAGAGGCAAATATAATTCGTCTCCCCTTTTAAGACAGCACTCGCAGATCCATCAACATATTCAAAATGGTTATCGATAAGTTCGGACGTAGCAGCTCAAACAAAAAGCGAAAATTGGAACCTTCTGCGTCATCTGGCGGTGGTTTGTTACACACGCCAGACGGAAATGTAGATTTCAATAATTTGAAATTGAGTAATGTCAAACGACCCACCATCGGTACGGATGCAGCTAATAAGGAATACGTGGATGAAATAAATAAAGTAATAACCAATCAAGTTAATGAAATGCAAGCTGATCTACAGAATATCCAAAATAAAATTAAAGTTATAGATGATAGAGATCAGCAGTCCACTGAGCAATTGGAGACCTCCATACGCAAACTAAGTTTCAATTCTATGGAAATGCGAACGGATATGCAAAATATTCAAACTGACTTGAATACGTCTTCGAAAGAATTCGAAAGAAAAATGCAAACTATTGGCGATAACTTGACTCAATCAATTCAAATAAATGATGAGCGTTATAAGGAGCTATTTGCTGTCTGTGATCAACTCGGTAAGAATTTTAAAACCGATATTGAAAATAATCGAGATTATCTATCGAAGAAAACCGCGTTATTGACTCAAGTGATTCAATCACACGATGAGGATATGAAAATATTCATGGAACAATGTGGAGCATCAAACAAAAAAACTGAGATGGAGCTAAATCGAATCCAACGTAACTTTAAACAACAAATCACCACAATGGAATCTGATATAGCGAAGTTAAAGGTTGGTATTGATGCTGTGGGGAGAATCAACAACGAAACGACATAAAATTAGTCTATATACCAAAATTATATATTGAAGCGTATTGCGTTGTCAACCTCAGTAATATGGCTTCCAAAGAGAAGGTTCAACTTGTTCACGAACTACATAAACCAATAAGAAAAAATTTTGCTCGACGACGTACCATCATCAAGGGGTTGGATGATTTGTGGCAAATGGATTTGGCCGAAATGAGACCGTACGCTCATCAAAATAGAAATTTCAAACTCATTCTAGTCGTTATAGACTGTTTCTCGAAATTCGTGTGGACTAGACCTCTCAAAACGAAGACGGGTGCGGAAATTGCTGAAACGTTTGCAGATATTTTGGCACATACGAAACGTTGTCCGAAAAATCTACAGAGTGATCAGGGAACAGAATTCTACAACAGTAAATTCCAGAGTTTGATGAAAAAACATGGAATAAATCACTATAACACATACAGCGTCATGAAGGCTGCCATGGCTGAACGAGTCATAAGAACGTTGAAAGAAAGGCTCTACAAATATTTTAGTTTAAATGGCACCTACAAATGGTTGAATATATTGCCTGAAATCACAAAGTCCTACAATGATACGCGGCACTCAAAGACGGGTGTAAAACCGTCAGAAATCAATAAAACCAACGAAAAACAAATTCTTAAATCATCATACAACCACCTGAAAATAGCTGGACCGAGAAAGTTCAAAGTCGGTGATGTTGTGCGCATCAGTAAAACAAAACACGTTTTTGAAAAAGGTTATACACCCAATTGGACGACTGAATTATTCAAAATTATCAAAATTAACATCACGAATCCTGCTACCTTTATGCTGGAAGACATGCATAATGTGCCAATCAAAGGAGCCTTCTACGCAGAGGAGTTACAAAAAACTGTGAATCCTGACATCTATCTCGTGGAAAAAGTATTGAAAAAAAAAGGAAACAAAATGTATGTCAAATGGCTTGGAATGGATAGCAAGCACAACAGTTGGATAGAAAACGTTGATTTTGTATAGAATCTTATGAGAAATACGCACATCAGCCAAAGATGTGGAGGGTCTTTTTAACATTTTTCCAATTTTCGCCCCACCAACTTCTATATATATAATGTTTAAAGTATTTTGAAGTCAGTTTTACTTGTTACAACCTGAGTGTGATCATGTACACCGACAGTGATAGTGGTTATGGTAGCAGTCAAGATTCTACCGCGTTTGAAATTGATATGAATGATGGTCCTGATTACTATTCGCTCACCCTCGAAAACCGAAATGATGAACTTATTCGAGCGCTCCAAAGGTATGAATTGGCTGCACGTGAAGAACAACACCAACTTCTACTGATGACCCATCCTATAGATACTTACGAAATTCGTTGTGGGCTGAGTCCAGCCAGATGCTTCAGTCCATGCATCACTTTGAAGCAAACATATTCTTATCGAAGCATACCATTCGGTGCAATCGAATGGAGTACCCTCATTGAAATTCTACATTCTATAAAAATTAATTTCTTCGAAGCAGCAATTGAATATCCCGATGAGTATGATTCCATTACAACGGCTTGCGGAGACTTTGTTTATGTGATACAATTCATCGAAAGCGATGTAAAACAGATCACCATTACCAGAGGAGACACCAACTTGGACTTCCTCGAAAAAGACATTGATGCCATTCTGAAGTTACATAAAGCAGTGTTGTCACATCGCATTGAAATGTTGGATAATTTGAACTTTTGTGTATACTACAAAAACTTGTTGCATCTTATCAAAACCCAATTCAATAGTGACAGAACAAATTTAACGTTTGAAGAAATTATGAACATTTGTTTTGAAATTATACCATCAGACTCTAGTTTATATTCGAATGCTCTTAGAGAATATATAAATTATTTTAAAAATGATTTGTTCAAAGATTTGGAAATAAATGAAAAATGAGTTTTCGTTTGTTTTATTTATGAATAAAGAAAACAAAACAGGTTTATACATAATCATTTATTACATAAAAAAACATATACAATTGTGTTGTCCAGGGGGAGAGATAGGAAGAGAAAACATTTTTTTTTTGTTAATATTCGTCAAAATGATCGATATCGCTGTCATCATCTCTGAAACGACGTTTTCTAGGAGGCGAATGAAGGGACCTGTCGCAAGATTCATGATCTTTAATTTCAAATAGCACTTGAGAAAAACAGCTGTAGCACCAAAAATGCATGTTTTGATATAAATTTTCAATGATATCTTCACTTGGATAAACATCATGATAATGATCATTGATGACAATCAAACTTTTTTGCAATCTTCTATGAGTACGTTTGATTTTATAAAAACATGGATAACAAACACACAAGCGAAATTTGTCGATCCTGTAGTAATTTACCCATATGCAATACCGATCTTCGTCTTCAAAAACATAACCCCAATCGTTTTGGGTTAATATTGCATTTTTTAATGAAGATTTTATATCCTTATCACAATGTACAAATTCAATACCCTTCAAACTACAGAGATGATCATTTTTGGCTACATGACACAAATAATGCCACTTGAAATCTGCGTATTTTTTCATTATTTCCTTTGTTAACACCCAAGGTAGTGGCGAAGCTTCGAGAAACTCAGCTGCACAATAGACGTTTTCGCATATCGTTTTTATGCTTAGTTCTCGCAATGATCTCATCTGAAAAATTGAAAAAAACCCAATTACCCTTCTAAAGTATGATGGCCCCACGGTAATGTATCAAAAGAACCGGGAATTAAATAACGCTTATCATCATGTGGACTCAGAGCAATTTTTGATTGTTCAATACTAAAAACTTTGTGAGCATATGACCGAATACAACGTTGGGTTGTTGTTTTTTCCTTAAAATTCCTCAAACAATCCAAATAATCTTCAAAAACGATTTTGTTTTTCACAACATTATATTTCACCCCCTTGGATTTTTTTACAACTTTACCCCCCTGCACCTTATACGTATACATTTTTGAGCGTAAGCCAACAAAATGGGTCATTATTTTGCCATTCGCTTCATCCTTCATTATACCCAACTTTTTTTTATTAACCTGGGGTATCTTATATACATTGTCTGAAGCATAATCAGAAGTATCAAATTTGGAGAGATCCGCCTTTATTACTTCTTCATATGCATCTCCACATTTTAGTTCATAAATGAAGCTGTCAGTATCCATATATAATAATTTACAGTTTTCAATAGTCAATTTTGGAATCATATATCCATAGTGGAAATTATACATACATAGTTTTGATAGATCTAGAATAGCCATTCCTACATACAGAGGTTTATTGAAGATTAATTCGCTTTTTTGTAATTCGATAGCCATCAAGTTCTCATCGAAAATTGTACGACTGCGAAATTTGGGACTATTTATCAAATTTTTAGCTCCGTAACGACCCCCCCACTTTCTTACGAGTTTTACCACCCGGTGTTTCCGTATGTTTTCCATTGTTTTCCCGAAAACTGCATTGTTGGCTAATTTATAGAGATTTTTCTCAAAGACATTTGTAGCTGCAGTCCTCAGACGTGTATTCAACTCGATGTATGGTCGCAGCCATGCTGCTTGTTTGAATCTTAGAATTTTGTGAATTTTTTTCAATTTTAAACCGTTTGCCAAACATTGTTTTAAATTTCTGTAATGTAAGGTATATTTATTTTTATCATAAAGCGTTGTCATCAATTTTGATAGTTTTGAGCCGGGTGGTACGCGGTGTTCAGCAGCAAATGGAAAATCTTTATGTTGATTGTGTAAGTCGCGCGGATACTCCAAGTCCACTTGCAGAATGTAACCTTCCGCAGCATCGTCCACGATAGACATCACATCAAAATTTTCCATATTTTCCGCCCATGAAAATCCCCCATAAGGTAAACATTCCGACATAGCAAACCCATACAAATTATTGACATCCAAATACATGAGATATTTCGATGGATTTTTGGGGTCATATTCAGGCATATACTTGTTGTTGGCCTCCGAGTATCTACTACTACAAACTGATATTCCACCGCGTATTGCATTTTCAATAAACATGATTTTATCAACATCATTCAACAATTCTAAAGCACATTTGGTATACTTCAGCATAGCATCCCACGTGTAACCCGGCATTGTGTAATACCAAGATGGGTCCAACCCATAGGTTGCTAAACATTTTTTCCGAAAATTTTCAAATACATCAGCTAGCAACAATACATCTGTTTTCAAATATAGGTCCGAATATGATCCCAAGTCGGAAATTTTGAAAATCTCCCAAACATTCTGAGCATGAGCATACTTTTCGTCGGTAATGTGAGCATCGTTCAATTTATTATAGAAACATTTTTTTGGAGGTAATGATGTTTCATTTAACTTTTCCATACAATTAATATGATCGTAAGGAAATACCCCCTTCTTGGTCAACAGCGTGAATTTTTCATCATTCAAGTGAATGAATTCTGTTCTCAATATTTTCATATCATTTTGATCTAAAATTGATGATAATTCATCCAAAGATGCTCCCATAAATCGAAAAGAGTCAATGAATCGAAATTTTATATCTGTACCTTCATCGTACAGTGTGAAAGAAATGTATTTTTCCTTGTTTGTTGGAAGTATGCTCATACGTCCCCTCTTACTCAAATCACTTATCATGAAATGACTGTCGTAACCTGAGAGATTATGGAAAACAATGGGCACTACGAACAATTTTCGAAAATTGAGATTGCAAGATTGATGCGAAAGACCTCGGTACTCTCCGGTGAAATGGTTGTGGTCACGAACGATGATGTCATTGGATGAAAAAGGTTTTTCACAAATGTGACAAATAGTTGCCCCACATGTATTTGGTTTCTCAACCATCGGCACGATCGTCTTAATTTTTGATTGAATGATTACAGCTATCCTCGACATTTCATTCGCAAACCAATCCATGCAATCACTACCACGATGACTATTAAAAAACGATAACGAATCATCGAAGTCACATTTTACATAATATCCAGCACTATAAGCCACATGTTTTTGATACTTTTTTGTTTTGGATGATACTATATCATTAACATTTTCCAATTGACATTCAAAGTCCGCATAAATGACGAACGGAGTCGTTTGTTTGTAAGTGAAATTTTTGAATTCTATATGGTCATATTTTGGAAATGAAATTTTGCCTTGATTCAATTGGGAACAAAGCTCCTCATGATCTTTCAAGTTTTGTTCAGAACAAAAATAATTGAGACATCTATCGCAAAAATATATTTTATGTTTATGTTTATTAACTTGGGATGACAATAATTTAGACATATCTTTGATCCAGCAGTAATGGTATTTGATATCAGAATCAGTTTCATCAACTGGAGGAGCTTCATAATCATTCAATTTTGGAAAATATTCATTTTGTATTAATAATAGATTGACATGACGTTCCTGTTTACTTTTGGTTAATCGTGCTGGTACCACTATGTAAAATGTTTTTTCTTTAACTACGTTTAGTTCCAATGTGTAAACGTTCACAGAAATATCATTAGCTTTTTCAAATTTGGAAATTCGGTGTAGAGACATAGGTGTTTCAAGATCCTCTGTGTGTAGGACAGTACTGTAATATGGATACGAACCAGTGCGCTCTGCATGAAATTTTACAGGATAAAGAGCGCTCACAACACTCCAATAAAAACATGCTGAGTCAGTGTTCTTTACATTTATACATGCATGCTTTCTTGAAATCTGATCAGGTAGTCTAATGAACGAAGACCCGTTCCCCAATTCAAATTTGTTTACGTTTACCTCCATTGATATGATTTCATGCAACCCCCACCCTGAATCACGTTCTGAAAAATCACCCAATTTGTTGAAAATTTGATCACACACGTTATCACAAAACCAACGTTGTAAATCTGTTGATGCATCTATAATGACATTTTTAGTATTGAAGTATTTTAAATCCAAAATTTCACCATCATCTGATTTCTTTACAAATTCTCCACAAAATTTAATATTAACTTTGATTATCGGAAATTTTAACAATATTTTTTTAATTTTATTTCTAAATAAAATCAAAGCATCAGCAAAAAATTGCTTTAAGTCCTTATGAATCAAATTTAAAATGATGCCTGTTTTGACTCTACTTGAAAAACATGAAACAACATCTTCCCATTTAACTCTATCTCTCAATTTTGGTAAGAGACTCCCACCACGATGTCTATTTTGAATGATTCTTTGAAAATGTTTAAAATGACCAATGTTTGTTTGAAGCTTCGTCAACACACCTATGGGCAAATTATTTTTCCGGATTTCTTTGTTGCACAACCTTATGTATTTCCTCAAACGATTTAGCCAAACTTCCTCATCTCTACTTGTGAAATTATCGAATAAAATTTTTTTATTCTTTTTAATGAATGTCAGTAGATTATCAGATTTTTTTGCGATATCAATCATTTTGAAAAACAATTAACAAAAAAAAATATTTACCCTCTCGCTCTCTCCTATGTATATGAATTAATTTTGGATAATTTCAAACGATGCCGCTGGATTCGTCTTGCCTATGTCGATAGCCCCTCGGAATATTATGGAATATTTCCCTGATGAAAATTCCGTCAGATGAGAACGATACTCCTCCGTTACACGCTGCGGCAGGAATGTCACCTTTTCCACCAAGTCTAGAAGTATGACGTCCCCAAACTTGCTTTTAACAATTTTTGCTAAGATAATTGATTGCGGCGCCCCCACTGGAAGATCAGCCAACTTGATAATGGGTTTCCTTTCTACCAGAGATGCTTGGTTCAATTTTTTCAAATCCATCTGAAACAATAAAAAATAAATAAAAAAGTTTTTTGTTTTATTCGAGAATACGCAAAAATGTACCACATTTTATTAATTTGAAGAACAAAACATTTTTTGACAGATTTGGAAATAACATTATACTTTCAAAAAACTCGAAGCCAACGAAAACAATCATAATTAACTTTTAGTCAAAGAAATTTGAACCGGAAATTATAATGAAAAACACAATTCAGTCCTCTGCAATGAGGATCATTGCACAAGTATCCGTTAGATGTAATTCAAGACTCGTCATGGTATTTGCTAAGGAAGTAAGAGTTGTTTGTCATAAGTCTACGTTGTCAGTATATATTGAAGTAAAAAGAAAGAATAGAAAAAATTATAGAAAAACTAGAATAAAATAAAATTCCATCAATTGGTTACAGAGAGCACTTGCAATTGCTTGCACACGTATCTGTTCAATATAAATCAGTTGTCGTCGTGGTATTAGTCAAAAGCAGTTAACCACATTTTATTAATTTGAAAAACAAAACATTTTTTGACTGATTTGGAAATAACATTATACTTTCAAAAAACTTGAAGCCAACGAAAACAATCATAATTAACTTTTAGTCAAAGAAATTTGAACCGGAAATTATAATGAAAAACACAATTCAGTCCTCTACAATGAGGATCATTGCACAAGTATCTGTTAGATGTAATTCAAGACTCGTCATGGCATTTGCGAAGGAAGTAAGAGTTGTTTGTCATAAGTCTACGTTGTCAGTGTATATTGAAGTAGAATAAAAAATTCCATTAATTGGTTACAGAGAGCACTTGCAATTGCTTGCACACGTATCTGTTCAATATAAATCAGTTGTCGTCGTGATATTAGTCAAAAGCAGTTATTTTTCTGTCAGGTATCTACTAAAAGCTCACGTTGTAGGTGAAACATCGGTCGGTAACGAATACTATAAATGAACAACACACAAAGAAAAAATAAGCACCGGTGAAACAATAGAAGAAAAAATAATTCGAAACACTTACCTTTCAAACGAAGTTGGTACACTAATGAATATTTTACTTTATGCTTCTGCTAGCACTAGCGAAAATGAAGTGGTCGTTCTCTGTGCTGCGCGGTATTTAAGCGAACGAAATCCGATGACCTTTCGCAGAATGCGGCGTACAAAAGTTGTTTTCGAGGTTGCGTGATTTCCATAACACGAGTCGGTTTCATGATAATAATCTGCTATTTCTCAACTAACCGCTATCGCTGGCCGTGACTCCGAGGTTAACTTGTTTATATGAACGCCTGTTATTCAAATATATGCTAATCAGTATTTTTATGTTTCTCAACTAACGCTTTCGACCGCCCGTGGCTTCGAGTTCAACTTGTTTTAATTGAACGTCTGTAATTTAAATATATGCTAATCAGTATTTTTTTTAATCGGTTATTCCTATGCTAATGCGTTCCTCCGATATCAATGGACTGTGACCGTGAGATCACCGCTGTTATTACCAACTTGTTTTTGAGTGGATATCTACTTTGGATATTATTTACCTCGAAAATGAAATACAGATTATTCATTTGAATTTATTTTATTTGGAGCAAGTATTCCACAAATATTTGCTATTAATTATGGTTTTCAATAATAATATCGAAATAAATGTTAAAATTATGCACACTATAAAGAAAATTCTACACAATTCATTTTCCACTTCTTTCAGATGTTCTGTTGGCCTTTTCACGGTTGCTGCAATATTTTCCCAATGTTCAGTATCTCTTTCTGTACGGTCTTCGAATATGAGTTTTAATTTATATTTGAGAGATTCATTTTTCGGTAAATCCACCTCAAATAACGGTAGCTTTCCTTCATTCACTTTGGTGAATCGCATCATCTTCCACTCGGTTCGATTACATTCCTTCAATTCCTCCTTGGGAAAACATATTGCTATATCTTTCACTCCATTTGGTGAGTTAACGTACAATACATTATCGATGATTGCAGTCAGAAGAATGAAATGTGTGGTTAACAACGGCATTTTGGTTGAGGTGTATGCTATGTAGAGGATACTGTGTTTGTGGTTTATTACGTTCGAATACGCTATCACAAATACTTAAATTACTCAGTAGACTCAAAGTGTTTTTGGTATCCTCGTAAATTTCAATGGCTTTTTTCAATTCTTGCACACGTTTACAAAATTCTTCAAGCTTACGTCTATACTCGTCAAATGTCATAGTGTCACTAATTATTTCAGCTGCTGGCTGTTGCAAAAACATCCTACAACCCCACCACTACATGTTTACAAATGGCCCATTTTGCATTACCCCATTTTGCACTCCCCCATGTAGGCATCCCCCAATGACAATGCGACACACCGCAAATGAACCATATCCTCACTGATGTATTTTTCTCCTACACCTTCAACTACACTGTGTGTGTGTGTATATTTTTTTATGTCTGCTGTATACAGGACGTTGACAAACCAACAACAAAATAATGGCACGTCAGTCGTATAGCCAACATTTTCATCTACATTTACAACGAGGTCCGTAGCCGAGTGTGTTCAATGTCCGCTCCATCATCTGGAGGTAGTCAGATCGATCCCCACGGCCGAGATCTTTTTTTATTCATCAAAATACGCTCTCGTCACACACGCGATGAAATTTGAATTCGCGCGCCCATGCAAGAGTGACATGATGGTGTTCCGTGGTAGGAGGTGTTCCGTGGTACGATGCAAGATGGCGGATGACAAATTGAAATTTGACGCTCTCGACTGAGAAGTCCTCAACTACGTCACACACGCTCTTTCTCTCTCACACACACACGCTCGGATTCGCTCTCTCTCTAACACACTGTTTTCCCTATGCTGGTGGTAGGATCGGCATAGCTTATCTACTAATATGTATCCATTATACGTATTTTCTGAGGCGATAAGTCCCAATTTTCAGCGTTGTATCAACGTCATACTTCAATGATCATATTTTCATTATCAAAATGACGTATCATGCTCAATGTCCAATTAGCATATTGTAACATATATGTCAAGTAACTGATTCAAAATTTATGTTTCCAATACGACGGTCTTTTCTGAGGCGATAAAGCTGAATTTTCATAGGTCCGTCATCCGATATCCGATTCGGATGACGGGCCTATTTTTTCGGATAAAATAATTTCCAGTTTCCACTCTTCCGAAACCTTTCAAAACGATCGTGTGTTTTAGTGACAACATTTCAGTGGAATTACACCATGAAAATGAACTATTATGCACAATGTCCAAATACTGAAAATGGCTATCGTGGTAGATCTTTATTTGACTACATTATATACAAACATATTGGTAGCAGGTCAGAATAGGCTAAAACCTCACTTGTACACGTGGGTGTGTATAAAACAATATAAAAAATTATAAAAAACATAGTATATATATATATATATCAGAATTAAAACTATAGTACCTATAAATATATATACCTACATATAAAAGTATAAATTTTAAAAATAACATATAAAGAAGGTGTTTAATCTAGTTACTGACAATGTGCAGAACTGGAGGAATCAGAAATCTGTGGCTATAAATCACTCATATCAGAGATTGTTGACAAATATTCATCAATGGAATAAAAACATTTTTGAAGAAGATATTTTAGATTTGAATTTACGATTACCCAAAGATTTTAATGAGTCCGGCAGAACATTATATAACTGGATATTTAATGAATTTTTTTGGGATTTGACTAATCTATAGCGTGGTGTTTGAATATGAGTAGCTTGTCTCGTGTGATAATTATGAATATCCAATTGAAGGGTGAAGCTCTCAACATTTTTGTATATCTCAATGAGTGTTTGGAAAATATACAGTGAGGGAAGGGACAATACCCCAAACCTAATGAAGATTGGTTTGCAATGTTCACGATAATCAGCAGTAGCAATCAGTCGCATTGCCTTTTTCTGAAGTACGAAGATTTTCATGGCGTATGTTGAGTTGCCCCAAAGGGATTCCATAGCTCATTCTGGAGTTGAACATGGAAAAGTAAACTGTTCTGACTGTAGAAATATTAGTAATACTTTTCAGTTGTCGTAAAAGAAATATCGTGCTAGATAATCTTTTACTCAGATCATCTTATGATTTTTCCAATTTAATTTGTCATCTATTGTAATTCCTTACAATTTTGCACTGCTCTCTGATCCATTGTTGCTATCATCCGTCAATTTTGTTGTAAAAAATTATTTCTTTGTTTTATTTCTATTGATTTTCAAGTTGTTGGCTGAGAACCACTCTTCGGCCCTATTTTCTAAGTCATTCGTTGATAGTGACAAGTTTTTTACTGTGTTTCCTGATGTTATGAAAGTTGTATCATCTGCAAACAAAATGCATTTCCTGTGATTTAAGTATTTACAGATATCATTTACGTAGATGATGAACAGTAGAGGCCCTAGCACGGAGCCCTGAGGTACTCCATGTTTAACCAGTTTGAAATCAGATTTAACATGGTTCAATCTCAAATAGGAACCTATGAGAGATAGGGTGATTCCCCGAATTCCATAGTAACCTAATTATTCTAGAAGGAAATCATGGGAGACACAATCGAAGGCCTTGGTTAAATCACATAGAGTAATTGTAGTGAATTTTCCCTGCTCCAGACCCTCCACTATGCCCCTGATGATATCTTGTAGGGCATGTATTGTCGAGCGACCAGCTCTGAATCCGAACTGTGTGTCACTCAAGAAATTCTTGCCTTCGAAATATTCAGTGAGTCTTTTTTTCAGAATAATTTCAATAATTTTACCAAAGACACAAATTATGGAGATAGGTCGGTAATTGTCTAAGTTAGAGGAATTTCCTTTTTTGAGAACAGGGATCACTTTAGAGTATTTAAACACATCGGGGAAGACACCCGTAGAGAATATCAAGTTTATTAGAGAAGTGAATTATTTCTCCAAAATATCCACGGTTTCCTTTATCAAACGACTACTAAGTTCATAACAGTCAACTTCTTTTGAATTTTTTAATAGTTTTATGGCTTCTCTCACATCAAATATTGTTACAGGCTCCAGGAAGAATGAGCCACGGGGGGCTGGGAAATGGTTAGAGTTGAGAAAAACTTGATTGTGCAAGTTGGGCAGTGATTTAATAACTGTTTCCGCTATATTGACGAAAAAGTCATTGAAATCATTTACTGTTAAATTGTTAGTGGGTGATGTTTTTTTTTTGTTAGTTTCGTAGTTTATGATTTGCCAACTAGCTTTTGATTTATTTTTAGATGAGTTTATATAACTTTCGTAGGCTGATTTTTTTGTTAATTTGATCTGTTTGTTGTAGTCCTTTTTCAAGGCTTTGTACGTAGACTCAGCAATGGGATCTTTACTCACATTACTTATGTGTTTGATTATTGAGAGTGTTTTTCGAGCTGATTTCAAATGTTCATCGTACCATCTTATTGGTGGTATATTGTAGGTACAAGCTGAGCAGCCTATTATGCCTTTTATGCATGTTATCATGGTAACCCAAGAGGTCCAATAACTAATGGACAATTCACAAAAGCTTTTGATAGTATTCATATACTGTTACTGAGTTTGAGATGATGCTTCGTAACTTGAATAGCAGCGACACCTATCGTTGGGTAGAATACTTCATATTGATTATATTGATCAATATCTGAACATATTTTTCAGGCAAAGTATGCAAAAATAAATAATTATTTGATCGTAAAATGTATCAATTTGAATAAATCATTTTCATAAATATATTATGAGCAATGAAAAATATGCACATTTCGTCTGATACCAAGAAAACTTTGGAGGGACAATTTTTGTAAACATATATAAATGATACGTATACATTTGATTTTCAAAATGATCATCACCTAGGAGATATATAAACGATCTGATAGTTTATATTGATTATTTTGATCATCAAATGAACATATTTCTTTAGATATTCAACTCACGTCAGGCAAAGTATTCAAAAAAGTACCCAGAGTTACATGGTTATTTGTTCATAAAATGGATCGATTCAAATATGATATTTTCATTACTATATTACGAAATATGTAAAATATTCATATTTTGCCTGATGCCAGGAAAAATTTGAAGAGACAATGTTAGACAATGTTTGGAAACATATATTAATAATATGTTTATATTTGATTTTCAAAATTACCATCACTCAAGAGATATATTTATGATATAATAGTTTATATCGATCATTTTGATCAATAAATGAATAAATTTTTTTAGATATTCAACTTAGGTACGTCAGGCAAAGTATGCAAAAATACATAGTTATTTGGTCGTCAAATATATCTAATCTAATATAATATTTTCATTACTATATTAGGAAATATGTAAAATTTTCATATTTTTCCGTTTGCCAGAAAACCTTTGGTGAGACAATGTTTGGAAACATATATAAGTAATATGTTTATAATCGATTTTCAAAATTACCATCGCTCAAAAGATATATAAATGATTAATTAAATCAATAGGTGAACATACATGTTCAGGTATTTAACTTACGTTGGAAAAAGTATGCAAAAATATATGGTTATTTGGTCAGAAAATGTATTCATCTGAATGAAACGTTTTTATTACCATATCATGGAAAACGAAAAGTACACATATTTTGTCTGACATCAGGATAACTTTGTCAGACAAAGTTTGGTAATATATATAAATAATATGTTTACACTCGATTTTCAAAATTATCATTACCCAGGAGATGTATCCACGATGGAATAGTTTATATCGATTATTTTGATCAATAAATGAATATAATTCTTTAGTAATTCAACTTACGTCAGGTGAAGTATGTAAAAATACATAGTTATTCGGTCGTTGAAAGGATCGAATACAATATAATATTTTCATTACTATATTAGGAAATATGAAAAATATTTATATTTTGCCTGATGCCAGGAAAACTATGGAGAGACGATTCTTGGAAACACACATAAATAATACGTATATTTTTGGGTTTCAAAATTATCGTCACTCAAGATATGTATTAATGATATAATAATTTTTATTGATTATTTCGATCAATAATTATATATTTTTTTTGGGGAACACAAATATGCAATAATGCGTAGCTATTTGCTCTTACTATTGATTATATTGATGAAGATGTATATACGATTATATTTAAAAAAGTTAGATATTTTCATATATATCTTGAGGTCTGCAAATTATTGAAAAGATAATATTTGAAAAAGTACATAAAAAATATATTTATATGCAATCTTCAAAGTTATCATCGTTCAAATGATACATTCGTGATTATACGGTATTGATCGTTTAATTTGATCAAAAATGCAACATAATTGAAATGTGTTGAAGCGAACGTTCGACGTAAAATGGTTTAAATTTGGTATATTATTTAGTCATGAGTATGACCGATTTCTGAAGTACGTATCGGTTAAGTTCATTCAACATAACGCATGATACATCTGATGAAAACCATTATATGACTTATAATTGTAAAGTTGAATGTTCACCGGGAAAGTATGTATGGAATGAGTCAGGTCCAAATATACTGTATTGTCGGAAGTTATAAAAACCTATATACAAAGCTTGAAGTCATTTAAAGGTAATGTTAAAATTACAAATTGTGAAAGGCTTTCGCGGCCATCGTTGAATGAATTATGGTCTTTCGGGTTTTTAGGCCGACGTTTATTCAGAGAAAATCTCTACATAAATTTCGGCCTAAAAACCCGAAAAACCATCATTCATTCAATGTTGAAATTAATTGTTAATGAAAAATAGATATCAGACAATTATACTCTTATAACATATTGATCTTCCTTTTCTAGAGTAAGAATGAAATGATGTCCAAAAATCTTATTTATAAAACCAGGTTCAGATATGAAATAACAACAAAAGTAAGGATGAACAAATTATGCAATTATTGCTCCGTATCTTTATGATAGTGTAACGGTTCTGTCACTACGAACGATATTATCGCTACATGCGAGTACGGACCTGTCGTACCTTCTCGAGAACAAGCTAACATTCCAACGCTTCCCGATGCGAGCCGTCAGAACAACAAGCGGCCTCTCTCGTATTTTCTAGGCGAATCGGTATATTCGAGAGAAGAACACTTCGTGTATAAAAGGATCATAGCGAGAGTACACGGGCAGAGTTAGTTCGATTCACAAAGAATTAGATGCCGTGACAGATAGTCTAGTTTTAAATCAAATAATGAGATATAAATCAGATAAATTGTTGAACAAATTAACTAGTAGGTACTTATAGTTTGTGTTTTCTCAAAGTGGGAAAAAGAGACTACACAATAGCAAAGTCGTTTAGACCCATCAGCCTTAACACCCGCTTAAAACGCTGGAAAATGTGGTGGACAGATTTCTGGTGGAGGGGCTCTTAAGAAATCAGCATGCCTACAGAAAGGGAATGTCGACTAAATCGGCCCTCCACATTGTAGTGCGAAAGATCGAAAGGACATAAAGGTTCAAAGAGGTAACAATAGGAGTGTTTTTCGATGTGGAAGGCGCATTTGACACTCACTCGATGGTCAGCTGGGTTGTATCGTCGCTTACGAGGAGAAAGGTCGAGGTATCCCGGGGAGACATCAGACTGGAATCCAAGGTGGAGGGGGGGGGGGGTCCTCAATAAAGCTGCCTCTCTCCCCATCTGTGGTATAGTATTTCCAATACCAATTGGAACAGCACAGAGAAGGAATTCCCGCATCGACATAGGCGTCGGTATATTATTTTTCAGTGGTATTTCTTCAGTTACTTATTCTTACAATCATAGCAATCGATCGCCCAATGTTAAAGTAGACACATGGTATCTCAACTGAATTTTTCCATCCTGAGTAAGAAAAACTTAGAATTTTCAGGTACTTGATTTCCGAGTCGAAAACACTAAAATACAATGAAAACACGAATAATCACCCTGGATACTCATTATTTGCAACGAACACACGGCACTGATAAAGAAATATTGTGAAGTGGACAACTAATTTATATTCAGCCAGTCAGCTGAGCCTTTATTCCTCAACTACCCTTGATGGCACGTTTACTAACTATCTGGGCGATTAGGGGCTACAGGCCAGACATGTTTATGATTATACCAGGGACGCTTTGCAAATAAAAGCACTGGTAGTATAAACATTTGCCATTTGCCGGGCAGTGATTATGAACACCCCTTGTAGTGCTTTTATTTTTATTGCCGTTCCAATTAGGAATGGATAGACTATACTTAGTAATTGATGAACTACTGGGTAATTTCACAGATGACGGTTTCGAGGCGCAGGCACACGCGGACGATGGAGCTGTCCTAATCAGCGGACGATTCATTGGAGTCGTCTGCGACCGTGTGCAGGCTGCCTGCAGAATAATTGGGAGATGTTGCGGTGAAGCAGGGCTCTCAGTGATTCCGACAAAAACAGAGATGATCCTGTTCATCAAGCAGAGGAAAAATGATAGAATCAGGCCACCTATCATGTTTGGCAAGAGCGGGAGCTAGTCCAGAAGGTCAAATACCTGGGGGTGGTCCTGGACTCCAAATGTGGAGGCCGCACCTAGATAGGGTTATTTAAAAGTCAGTAGCATTCCTATGGCAACTGCGGAGAATTGTATGAAGCAATAGGGGCGCCAATCCAGAGATCATGCGCTGGCTTTACACGGCAGTCGTGAGACCAAAGATCCATTATGGGTCAGCCGTGTGGTGGGCAAGCGCACAGGGCAGCATAATAGGCCAAAAACTCAGCAAGGTTCAGAAGACGGCCTATTAGGTAATAACGGGCGCAATGAGAACGACTTCAACCGCAGTGTTGGAGGAACTGCTGAGGGTGCCACCGCTTCCGGTCTGGATCAAGAAGAAGGCAATGGCAGCCGATTTGAGGATGTGGGACTCGGGAGTCTTGGTGAACGAAGGAACGATGATAGGTCATGCGGAAATCGCGAAGTGGGCTGAGCAGAAGATCCCGATCTCTGCCCTCAGAGTGAACACCGCACAAGACAGACT
Organism: Chrysolina oricalcia; assembly: GCA_944452925.2. Taxonomy (NCBI): domain Eukaryota; kingdom Metazoa; phylum Arthropoda; class Insecta; order Coleoptera; family Chrysomelidae; genus Chrysolina; species Chrysolina oricalcia. Next base: position 55,567,291 of record OX101811.2, read on the forward strand.
GCGGTGGAATAAAGAGTTCACTATTCCGAGCAGAGAAGAATGGGAAGGAAATATGGTGCAGTTTAGCCTAATATGTTATTAGGACGGTTCGCGTCTGACTGACAAACAGGCTTCGGGTGCCGGAATCTACCTGAGAGAGCTACGCTTTGGGCAGATATACAACAGTTTTTCAAGCTGAAGTGTTCGCCATCATCTCCGTAGCTACGAGGCAAGAGGTGAAAGAAGGGTCCGAACAGAGAATTTATATCTTCTCGGATAGTCCAGCAGCGCTCAGAGCCATCTGCCATCCTAAACCAAGCTCAGCGCTTGAACAGGAATGCGGAGATGCGCTCTAGAAGCTATCTGAAACGAAGGAAGTATGGTATGGGTCCCGGGTCACAGAGGGGTGCGCGGAAACGAGGTGGCAGACGGACTTGCCAGATCCGGATCCGCATTGCCGTTCTGTGGACCGGAGCCTGTACTAGGCATCGCAAGAAGCCAAACCTCTTCAGCCCTCGACAAGTGGGCAGAAGAAGAGCTGAATAAACTTTGGAGGGATAACACCGGCTGCACGCAGTCGAAAGACTTCGGGCCGGCTCCAATAAGTCAAGAACGACATGGCTCTTAGGCAGAAACCGCCAAGCACTACGCCTCCTTATATGAATACTAATAGGACCTAACAAGTTAGGTAGACACTTGTCACTTATAGGTATAGAAGACAGCCCCACTTGCCGCAAATGCGAAGAAGACGAAGAAACTTCATCTCACTTCCTCGGCGAGTGTGAGACATACGGGAAGCTAAGATTTGAAACCTTCGGAGTTAAGACACTTCAACAAGAGGAACTAATCGAGTGTTCGGACATACTGACCTACTTTAGGATGTCAAAAAGGTTCGAAAACAAAAACTAGGAGGTTGAATGTAGATAAGTGAAGAACAGGGGATGGCAAAAAGGGTCCATGAGGGCCTACTTGCCTGGCTGCGGTTGCGGCCTCCCCAAAGAACTACTACCAGAACTATAGTTTGTGTGTGAAATAAATTAATTGGAACTATTTAGACTTTGAATTTATTACAATATGACAAAATGACAGAATAAAAAAGAGTATAAAAATTTGGATATTGGAATGACCAACAATAATTTTTCATGAAATATTTTAATATGTGAATTTATGTGTTTCAATACTAATTAGTAAATAATGAAGTAGGTTTCAAATCTGTTGTCGAATTGAATTCGAAAGCATGTCATATCAGACGGGAAAATGAAAATCAGAATTTAATTTAACTACAGACGTAAAAACTACTTCATTATTTATATACACTTGGCTGAGTCATACATACTTGAGATGTGAAGTCGGTCGATAATCCTATATGTGATTGACACCAGCTGATACATCAATATGATTTCACAAGGTATGTATGCGAGAATGTTTTTCCATCTTTTTATTTAATCTTCATTATCATCTCATACCGACAAAGAGCTGAATTTGAAGTGTGAATTGCCAGTTTTTGGATGAGGTTCAATAGCGTAGCGCACTAACGCACATTGCCGGAGACAATGATACCCGGGTTCGAATCCCGGTTGATTCAATTTTTTTTTAATTCAGTTCTGATTTTCATTTTCCCGTCTGATAACTGATAGACTGGGAGATGGTGACATATTTCAGGTGAAGATTTTCTCGTTATTGCCTCTGAGACCAGTGAAAGATAGGAAAATTCTAACAAAAATTAGGAAGAATTTGAGCGATCGCCTCGTAGCTTTCATGTTAGAAATTAAATTTTCATTTGCATGAAATATATGTGTTTTGGGACGATTTCACCACTGCTGCCATGTACACCAACGGCATGTTGAGATAGACAATAGCAGCGAGAAAATGATAGGCATAAGTGATGTCGTGAACTCGTGAAAAAAAAAATTGGCGATTTTCTCGTTGCTGCCAATTGAAATAATGGAAGATTTCATCATGAATATCCTATAAAAAGTGGGCATAAGGTTTGCGGATGTCGAAGTGAGGTTAAGTGCCGGAAAATTTTGTGGAAATTTCGAAGGGTTTTTTGATGACATTATCGCTTATGCCTTTGGAACTATATGAAGTTTATGATGAATTATTTATTATATAAAATTGGCATGATGGTTGAAAGTGTCCAAAATGAAGGCATAAGCTATGAAGTTGCTGATAATTGTATGAAAATTTTCACCATTTTGTTTTTCATGCCGTTTTACAGGTTCCTAGAAAAATTTCAAGTCCCTGAAAGAAAAGGCATAACTATCGATAAAGCCGAACATGTAAAAAAAAAAAAATATATAGCAAACATTTCCCAAATAATTTTTTGGAATTTAATCTTGTTGCTTTTCTGCATGCAACTTGGAAAAATGTTCTTATGCTCCTATAACTAATGGTAGAATGATCAATAATTCAAAACTATGAAAATAGCCACTACTCAGGAAAATATCATGAAAAAAAATATATGAATCTTCAAATTCTTGTTTCAAAGACTTTTCACTCAATTTGTTTCGAGACGGCATCTTTTTCCATATTTTATGTCGATGGCATGGAGATGGAACAATTTTCTTACTTTTGGAAACCTCTCGAAAACATCAGAACTTTTTTATTCAACATAACAAGATTCGTTTTGCATGGTTCAGAGTACATTTACCATAACGATACCACTATTATCTAAGAAGAAAATCACTTCAGATTCACGTTATTTGAACTGGTAAGTAATTATGTTCATTCAGTTTTACACTACCAAGGTTTCACGGATAACATCATAAAAATTACAAAACGAATGGTTCCAAGGAAATTTGAGAAGAGATCATTAGTAGGAAGAAATTTTCGGATTCAAAAGAACAGAAATATCCGAACTTAATCGGGTGTCATTGTCTATGCAGCCAATCTGCCAAGAATCATTTTGCTACTGACCACGCCATTTTTTTGTGCGTGAGTATGTGCGCGGGGAAGGATGTGAAACCGGCGATTCCCTGATTGGCTCCCGGAAATCTTGCCGTTTGGATGGATGCATTCCTTGACCGTGTGGCCATATAAGGAGACAAATATAAGTGTGATGATTTCAGCATGGTCGTTGGATTGAAATAGTTTTCAGTTGGAATGCGCGGCAGAATTCCAACACAATTGAAGACACCAGGGAAAGAACGTGCTGAGTCACTTTGGCAATAATTCACAGGATAGCAGGTTCGGAATACTCACGTTTTTTGCCTGTATACGGTTTACAAACGTATTAATATCTCCTGACCAGACACGTGCTTCCCCAGTACAAATATGCCATGTGGTAGCATAATCCGGCAGCCAAAAGTTGACATGAAAATCGCGATTTATGGCAAAATGTGACTCAACACGTTCTTTCCCTGAGGATTTCAATTGAAAAATTAACCCTTCTTCATTATTTCTATTGAGTAAAACACTTTATTTTTAAAACAGTTATATAAAAGTATAATAATATGCTATCACATATTGAATCAAAACATTCGTGTGATGTAATAATCTATGGCCTTTTTTATAGAAGGCACACTGCACTGGTGCTCTTTGTCAGGGAGCTTATGGTTGGGCCGTGAATTTGAGGAACCTTTTTTACTGATGTTTTATTTGGGAGCCACCCGATTTATAGAAAGTCTCCAAACCAGAAAAATCAAATTAGAGAGAAAGAGAGAAAGATAGAGGGAGAATGTACTTCATTATCATATGGAATAAAATTCCTTTTCACAAAGTTTGACGATGCTTAAAATATCAATTACATGATATTCCTAATACTTACTTGTCAATAATTAAAATAAAAGTATTGGCAAATACGTGAAATAAATGGATGAACAAGAAAATACAATATAACAACACAAACCAACAATCAACAAACAAATTTTGCATGTATAAACAAATAATTGGGATGAACTAAATATCAATTTTTTAGTAAAAATATCAATTGCTGAGCGAAATTTAAAAATCAATGATATTAGACTCGCAATAA